>OX383278.1:6828403-8028403 GCA_947522985.1 Lithophane socia
GAAACCGCGGGCGGGAGCTAGTTTATATTATGTTTAAAAATAAGTACAAAGAACAGTCACAAATTGCAAAAAAAATACCACAACGACTTGCCAATCAAAAAAATATTTAGTAATCAAAAAATATACGTTTATCTCCGATCCCAAAATATAAGACAAACATCATCATCATCATCTGCCTAGCCTTTTCCCAACTATATTGGGGTCGGCTTCCAGTCTAACCGGATGCAGCTGTACCAGTATTTGACATGGAGCGACTGCCTATCTGACCTCCTCAACCCAGTAACTGAGTAATACGATACCCCTTGGTGAGACTGGTTGTCAGAATTTCGGGCTTCTGACGTCCCGTAACGACTGTCAAAGATCCACAAATGACAGCCGGGACCAACGGCTTAACGTGCTTTCCGAGGCACGGAGGAGTCTCGGTGTGTAAAGATAGTCACCCATCCACAGACCAACCCCGGCAAGCGTAGCTTAACCTGATGGATCGATCCGTGCGGCTGTTATTACATAGCCACGAGCTCCTTCCTTCCTTCCTTTAACAAACATAAACATAAAAATGAAAGAAAAATAAGGAAAAACCCGGGAAAAACACGAAGTAGGTGAGTTTAATACTACATAAGTGGAACATCTCGACCGGTCAGCGTGATGGATGGATCGGGTGGCTGTCACGGCTTTATGTAAGCCGCAAATGTACTGGCTTTTATGTCATAAGCTGTGAACAGCTCCTATATCTTACGGATCGTTTAGAGGAAGAATCGGTAGAAAGGAAAACACGACGAAATCGCTTTGGTATAATCTTCTTCCTTTCGAGTGGTTGGTGACTAACCTGGTGTTAGTTTTAAAGCCGCCCAACGGACTCTGACTTGGCTTCACATGCATGTTTGGTGTAAACTCAAACTCAAAGCATTTATTTCAATTAACAGGCACTTTTGAATTGTCAAGGAGTCGGTCAGTCAGAAATATGAAGCTAGTTGCCCATTCCAAAGCGTAGTAGGTACCTATGGAGAAAACGGGCAAGAAACTCCACGGATACTCTTTTAAATCAAAATATTGTTACAAAATAATATAAGTAACTAGCTGCCCCGCTCCGGCTTCGCACGGGTAGCACTAAGTACCTACCCTACCCCTACCCTACCTACCCTACCTGGCCTACCTACCCTATCTACCCTACCTACCCTACCTACCCTACCTACCCTACCTACCCTACCTACCCTACCTACCCTACCTACCCTACCTACCCTACCTACCCTACCTACCCTACCTACCCTACCTACCCTACCTACCCTACCTACCCTACCTACCCTACCTACCCTACCTACCCTACCTACCCTACCTACCCTACCTACCCTACCTACCCTACCTACCCTACCTACCCTACCTACCCTACCTACCCTACCTACCCTACCTACCCTACCTACCCTACCTACCCTACCTACCCTACCTACCCTACCTACCCTACCTACCCTACCTACCCTACCTACCCTACCTACCCTACCTACCCTACCTACCCTACCTACCCTACCTACCCTACCTACCCTACCTACCCTACCTACCCTACCTACCCTACCTACCCTACCTACCCTACCTACCCTACCTACCCTACCTACCCTACCTACCCTACCTACCCTACCTACCCTACCTACCCTACCTACCCTACCTACCCTACCTACCCTACCTACCCTACCTACCCTACCTACCCTACCTACCCTACCTACCCTACCTACCCTACCTACCCTACCTACCCTACCTACCCTACCTACCCTACCTACCCTACCTACCCTACCTACCCTACCTACCCTACCTACCCTACCTACCCTACCTACCCTACCTACCCTACCTACCCTACCTACCCTACCTACCCTACCTACCCTACCTACCCTACCTACCCTACCTACCCTACCTACCCTACCTACCCTACCTACCCTACCTACCCTACCTACCCTACCTACCCTACCTACCCTACCTACCCTACCTACCCTACCTACCCTACCTACCCTACCTACCCTACCTACCCTACCTACCCTACCTACCCTACCTACCCTACCTACCCTACCTACCCTACCTACCCTACCTACCCTACCTACCCTACCTACCCTACCTACCCTACCTACCCTACCTACCCTACCTACCCTACCTACCCTACCTACCCTACCTACCCTACCTACCCTACCTACCCTACCTACCCTACCTACCCTACCTACCCTACCTACCCTACCTACCCTACCTACCCTACCTACCCTACCTACCCTACCTACCCTACCTACCCTACCTACCCTACCTACCCTACCTACCCTACCTACCCTACCTACCCTACCTACCCTACCTACCCTACCTACCCTACCATAATTTGAGATTTAAACTATCCTATCTCTCAAGTTGGATCGAACTGCACATGGTGTGCGAATTTTATTATAATCGGTTAAGTGGTTTAGGAGTCCATTGAGGACAAACATTGTGACACGAGATTTATATATATTAAGATAACGGCTAATAAGTAATAACGACTGTCCAAATCTCAGTGCAAATAAAAAACCAAGACAGAGCACTGTCAACAGTGACGTGAGGCCGGTTTCGTAAACATGTGTGCACTTAATGAGGTGTAGTTTGATTGTAAATGTGTGCGTGTGAGCGTGTATGCACAGAGCGGAGGTGTAGTTATGGCATACTTCAAAGTATTGTTCGCAGCGCTCTGTCTTGGTTTTTTATTTGGTTTGAGGCCGCGGTATTCAAGAGAGCTCCGCGGCGGGAAGCGACGGCATGCGGCGGGATAGAAAACATAAGGCATGTTTTTTATAATTTGAACTGCACGATCAGTAGATTTTAGGCAAAATAGGTATACAAATGCATGCAAACATGCATTTGCACAAAATCCGGCCTGAAATGATGATAAAAAATATTTTTTTCTATTCTTTTTTTAAATAAAAACTCTTTTACACGTCAATAAATTATTTTAAAATCTAGATGAAGTCGGATGACGGTACGACGACTGTATGACGTATTTAATACAAAGTCTTTCCAGTAAATCTACAGAGATTTACTGAAAAGACTTAAATATGTTCTCCAACAGCAAGTCTAAAAAGTTGTTTAGAGCCAAGCTACCTACCTTATTAGATTCACTTCTGCCGTAGGGAAATCATCCCCTTACAATGTAAGAAAATTTCGCTGCAACAACGTTGAGAAATATGCATCCTGATTAGATAAGTCACTTGTTATTCAAATTAACGGGTGTAAAAGTACCCTTAATAGACCCGAAAGGTCCGTGTATTCTTCCCGTTATTTTGGTCATTTTTTTTGTATTAGACCATACCTGGGAACCTTCTGGTAACAAAGATAGTGAAGGTCAAAGTTCCAAAATTTTTTGACGGTTTTTTACGAAATCTAGTTGTAAATAACTTAACTTTAAATACTCCCTGGATCTTTGAGCTGTTTTGTGTGCGCACTGCTGTAAACAGCAAATTATCCTACTAAAATAAAAATCGGATCCCAGCAATTATTTTTGTAAAAAATTAGTTGTATAGAATGCGTAGATGATGGCTTAGTGATGGGTTTTTTTACTGAAATCTTGACGACGACTTGCTACTTAATAAAAAAAACAACCGACTTCCAAAAAAACACTAAAAAGTGGAAAATAAGTTTAATTTCGGAAGTCGATGGCAAAAACCCGAAAATAGAAAACCAAAGACACTGACTTCCGAAATTAAAATTATTTTCCACTTTTTAGTGTTTTTTTGGGAGCCGGTTGTTTTTTTGTATTTTTTGTATTTTTTACTTTTTAGTTGTGGTACCTACCCCGAACAAATTCGAATACTATCACCTGCTATGTAAATAAACATTGACGGAGTAACTTAAAACATCGTCCGTCCATACTGTTGAATTGAGAACCTCCTACTTTTAGAAGCCGGTTAAAAATCTTTATCAAGGATTTCGGTAACTAATGTGTATATCCAAAACATTTTTGGCGTTTTTATAATCGTTATAGCTGATAGACTGTCCACTCTGTCTAGCTGTACACCCTTTGGATGTAAATAAATAATTTTCCGAATCGATTTATACCTAAATCACGGAGTTCTGAGGTAACAAAAAAAAAAAATACACCCGAATTCAGAACCTCCTCCTATTTTGAAATCGGTTAATAAAATCAATTCCTTTTCTGTTTCAAAACAGGCCCTGCGTTAAGGCGACTACAGACTGATTTATTTCTTCTTCTGAAAGGCAATAAGCGACAGCCTTCACGCTATGAACGATTTAATGCGATTTCCCTCCGATAAGTGTAGGGAGCCTCTAACGGGAAAAAGGAAAACGGCTGTATGGTTTGATCTCAAGTCTCAAATAAATATTTAAGAAAATCTTCACGTCAAAGACGTAATTCCTTTACTTAGAAAAAAAAGAAATTTGTTTTTTTTTGCGGATAAAGCCTTCTTGCTGTTGAGTTTTTTGACAGCCTTTTCGTATTTTTTTCACGAGTGTAGCCTTTGATCTTATTAATATTTGGTTGGTACGGACATCTGCAGGTTATTAATTGGTACTTAATTCTGTTTTCTGTGGGATTTTAATTTGAAAGGGGTGGGGTAGGCTTGCAGAAAAAATATCGATATATCGAAATATCGATACTTTTTGTTCGATATATCGATATTTTCAGGCGATATTTATTATTTCGATATATCGATGTATCGATATAAAATATCAAGTATCGAAAATGTATGAAAAACGATATAAATTTTCAATAGCAACACCGTTGTCGCCGCTGACTAAAACCGCTGGAATTCAGAGCCGTAAAAATTATTAGTACTTTTTTTTCCTAGTTTGGTATTTAAATGATTATAAAACTTGAACTACATAAAATTTTTTTTTTTTTTAAATTCCACCGATATGTCGATATTTTTTTTTCGATATATCGAATTCGATATCGATATTTTTTTAAATATCGATACGATATATATCGATACTTTTTTACACTTCTTGCATCCGTAGGGTGGGGTCAAAATTATCAAATATCTCGACTTCAAGCAGCCTTTTACAAGGTTTCTGAATTGAGAATTTTAAGCATAAAATGTTTTGTCAAAAAATCTCAATTCTAAACTTGTTTTTTTTTTTAAATAATCTATTCATACCACATATATAATAACAATGGCTTTCATTTTGCCAGTTCAACAACATTCATTGAGTTATTTACACATCAAGCTATACATTTCCAGTTTATGCTATTTCATTACAATGCGAGGTCAGCTTATACTGGAAATGTATAGCTCGATGTGTAGCCGTGTGTACGTTGATGAGCAGAATTTTTTTAGTTTATCAGTGTATATACCTACATTTGAATAAATTCTTTTGAGAATTCAGGAAAGTTCTTATAAGTTTCTGCAAAACTAATTTGAACCCCACAATTCATGACAACATTAATTTAAAATTGACCCAGTAACGCTTGAAATAGTTATCTATGGATTATTCCACGCACAAAACTATAATCCTCATTTTTTATCTGTAACCTGTTTTCAACCCCAATCAAAATCCAATTTCGCGCCATTCTATTTTTATCTGCCATTTTGTATGTATTCAAAAATAGAACTGTGTAGCCAGCCAGCCCACGCAATGCTTAATACTCCAGCTATTTTTGCGTGAGAGTAAAAAAACCGGCAAAGAGTGAGTCGGACTCGCGCACCGAGGATTCGCGAGCAAAACATAAGACCTGCTTTATACACCCCTTTGCAAAAAAAACGGGCGGTTTTGATTTTTGTACATTATTGGTAATCATTTAGTTGTAAAGAGGTTTTAATAGCCAAACTATGTTACTGGCACTTAATAAAGAGTCTGGGTAAGAAAAAAAGTCAATTCCAAATTCGAAACTTTTGTTTAAAAACAATAATAAATTAATAATCCCGTTTTCCGTTTGTGACTTTTACTAACATTTTAGAGGTTTGCGGATAGAAGGTTATCCTGGCAACTAAAACTAACTTCTCGTTGTTTATAGTAGAATAATTTATGTTTGTCGCATAATCCAGCCTTATTGTGACTTAAAAGTGATATCTTTGTGTTGATTGTAATGGCAGAAAAAGCAATAAGAGCTAGTAAAATTGTAGCGCTGCTGGAAGAGGGGTGTAGCCAAAAAACAATATTCTTATTGATTATAACAAATTACTAGTTATTTATGCTAATGACATAGTAAAAATATTAATATTATCCTTACAAAAGCCAATGACTTTTAAGGTTTCCGTTTTTTTTGCAAAGGGGTGTAGATAGTTCAGTTATTATGCAAAGTTTCATGATCTAATTTGAAGTATTTTTTGAATACCAGTTTAAGTTAATAATTATATTTAGAGGTAGTTTTGGATTTTTTTTCTATCGAGAGTTTTTTCGCCAAATATAGGACCTAGCATCAATCCTTAACTTTAATATAATATTGATTTCAAAATTAATGCTGCGTTATTTCCGGCATAAGGGGGGATCGTGCTAAGCAATTTGAGGTAGGATACGTATACCCTTACGGATACCCTTAACGAATAAGGAGTTTATTTTAAAAAGTTGCATAAAAGTGAAGTTCAAACTACAAAAATGTATAGTGTTACACTCGCAAATCATTACATAACTTAAGCGACGTTTATAAAAATGAACCCCTAAGTGTTTTGCGAATTTGATCCTTATTACTACTAGACATTGTCCAACTGATAGGTGTCAAGAACGCATACTCTCGACGGCCGTACTGTAGTTAAAATTCTGAGAAGTATGATGGACTGTTTGTATTTCATCCCCTGATAAAAGTTGTTCTAAATAGCGATCAAGGTTCTCGTCGGAAACACTTCGGAGACCTTCGGAAACCTTCGGAAGTGGTCGTTGAAGGACGTATTTATTTATAGGATGAGATAATAAACGATCTTTGGAAAGCCTTGGAGCCTTGGATAGGGCCTTTCAATATGGCGTCTTAAAGCATGGTAATTAAATAAAATGGCGCACATTTGGCGTGTTCGCTGCCGAGGATTTAAAAGAAAGAAAAAAAAGAAAGTAAGATTTATGTCTCACAGAAACACGTGCATAAAAATAAATAAGATAACTCGAATTAAAAAAAACAGATCTATAATAATCTACTAAGTATACGATATTCACGACGAATTATGATAAATATAAATTATTACACTAAACCTCTTTATATTATGAAAGAAAGAAAGCATTAAAGAAGAAAAACTCACTCAAAAAAGAAAAATTAAAAAAATATATATACCTATATATAAAAACTAGTCGGAATGCCCTAATAGTTATATTACTAGATTTTTTAGATTATATTTCTAGTAAGACAGTTATGAACAGCTTTCAAATAATTACGGTATATAGCTATATCCCTAGTGATATAACTATATCACGGCTTCAACCAACTTACGGACAATAACATATACTCCTCTATTTTTTCTAAAAGGTGTCACATTTGTTATATACCTAACCGGGTTTGATGAAAGACGTTTCATTCGATTTTCCTGTAGGAGACATGGGTACCCGAAAATTGTCGACAAAAATACTACCGGTATGGCGAGAAAATACCGGTTTGGCTAGAAAAATACCGGTACGACGACAATTTAATGTGTCGTGTGAGGTTCTTATCGTATGTTTTGTGTTATATTTAGGTAATAAAAATTCGTGACATGAAAGTTTATGGGATTTTCTATTCACATTTACGTATTTACATAAAATATGTTTTTTTTTGGAGATTTGTTGTTTATGGGATTTGCTTGTGAACTTTGTGTAGTGCGGACTCAAAAGCTTTCATGTTTGTGACTGACATACCTTATGTGACCTTGTTATTACAGAAAATATGTTTTTTTTTTGTTTTTTGTTGCAAATTTGTTGGCGAAGGAGAGCGTCGTGAAGAAACCTCGAATAAAACGTACCTAATTGTCAACATTCATTAAATTCCAAAGTGAGATCTCTGTTCGCATATGGAAAGAGTATTCTACCCAATATTTATCCACACAAAATCCATAACATTCTAATAAAAAATTGCTTCTGATAAACGAAAAAAAAAACACAACATGAAAGGTGTTTCGTTCCGCCATTTTTTGCGCGGAAAATAAACAAAACGCGAGGCAAAAATAATAACATTCGATTTGCTCCGATACGGGAAAAAAACCAGAAAAATATGGCGACAAAAATTTGCAATTTCATGAAAACGTGTTCGTTTTGTCGCCTAGCTAATAAACAATTTTTTAATTCTTATTTTGTCTATTCATGGGTAGGTTTCAGATTGGCGATTGGCGATCCATGCGTCATGTTCGTGAACGGGCGCCATCAGTAGGGACTGGTCATCTCTTAGCTGCCACGGCTTACTATAATTTATTTTAATTTTTGAATTGTTTTGTATCTTTTTTTATCTTTTATTTAAAGACGCTTTTAACCTGCACGTTTTTCTACATTGTACTCACATGTATAATTCCAACATGAATGATTTATACAATATATTGTAACAATATTCTGATTTAAAAGAGTGTCCGTGGAGTTTCTTGCCCGTTCTTCTCCATAGGAACCTGCTACGCTTTGGAATGGGCAACTAGCTTCATATTTCTGACTGACCGACCCCTTGACAATTCAAAAGTGCCTGTAATTGGTTTATTTGAAATAAATGCTTTGAGTTTGAGTTTGATTTTTCATTCGCACTTTCATTGGCATACTAGAAAATGCTGCTACCTGTTTTGGTTACAGTACCTACCCAGGCGGTAATATGACATACATCCTAACTTCCTAACTAATATTATAAACTAGTTGCGCACCGCGGTCATCATAAACAAACTCACTTTAGCATTTATATGATATTATTAAGATGCGAAAGTGAGTTTGTTTGTTTGTTACGCTTTCACGCTAAAACGGCTGAACGGATTTGGATGAAGTTTGGCACAGGGGTAGAACATTAACTACTTTTTATCCCAATATTCTCATGGGATCGAGACGGATACACGGGATTAAGCGGGTGAAACCGCGGGGCGCGGGGCGAATTCCTTATTCGGGTGTCCAATATCGGCTACAATAGTTAGTCATCATAATATGAAGTAACATAAGGAGTACTTACTTTAGTTGCAGTCATCTTGAACCTCAGTATCTCATGTTGATATTAGTTCCGTCATCATCTGTAAACAAGAGAAACACGGTTTATTACGTGGATAGGTGCGTAGCGACATCTACATCACCACATGCGTACTACGCATCAAAGACCTGATGCCACACAAAAATCCTGACGTCACATAAATCCTGCATCGCGCAATTAGAATTTACCGCGCGATGGATACAAGATCCGACATCAATCGTTGGGCAGTTGCCCGCCAGACGCAACACCAGTCAGGATCCTCCCTTTTCTTAGGATGAGTGACCTTTACACCCTGTTCCTCATACCTCTAAAGATACATAATTATAAACTGCTGTGGAACAACATTAATTGATTAATTTTCTTTATATTGAGTAGGAACTTATTTACAACGATTTCTGAGCCTTTATATTACAAATTCACATGAAAACACAACTTGATAACATTCCCTATTTTAAAACATCATATCAGGGTGAAGTATAAAAGCTCGCCGTCCGATAAGGACCAGGCCCGGGTCGATGGTGCATCGTATTCCACGCGCGCCTCAAAAAGATGTCAGCACAATTGGCGGGGTCCGCTCTCTCTCTTTCTCTTTTTTTTTTTAACGTTGCCCCACACTAAGAATTTCTTCCTGTATCGTGGGTGCGTTTACAAACATAGAAACTCACATACACTAACACCCAGCCCGGAACAACTACTTGCAGATCATACAAATATTTGTTCCGTGCGGGGATCGAATCCGCGACACGTTGCGCAGCAGTCCATCGCTCAACCACTGCGCTAACCGTGTCGTGTCGTGTGCCGCTAGGACCGATGCCTGGCAGGGTTGCAGGAAAGTCCGAAAGGGATACCGGGACCTTGGCAACAGGCAACTGAAGGAACACGGGGGGGTTTTAGTCAGTAAAAGTCTAACACGCCCTTCCGCTCCGCCCAGACCGGAAGAAGTCATTGGATGATTTTCCACCCTCAAAAAAAAAAAAGTGTCAAGCATGGAAATTATACCGACCCCAATGATATTATATTAACAGATATGTTATAAGCGCGCAATCGTGAAGACTCGAAAACATTCCAATTGTAACGTTTTTACTTGTAGTGAAATGTAAAATGAATGAAACGTGGGTATGTGTGAACACAACACTTTTTTATTTATTTATTTATTTATATATTTATTTGCGTAAAACATGGTATGAAAAGGTCTTACAATATAAAATAGAGCAGGCATGTTTTGCCAAGATTACACACAGCATGCAAATATATGTAATTACAATTTCCTATTTCACACAATATTATAAGTTTAACAACACTATTTTTGTAGGAATTGTTGTATACTATAAAAGTTACTACTAGTTAACCATTTATACAATTGAGTTTTAAAAGCATATCTCGAATTCAACATTTTCAGATTACTGGGTAGTTTATTAAAAATACGAACACACATATTTAAACAGTTTTTGTTGTACTTAGCAAGTCTGGGAGCACTGCTTAGAACCAGTCTGTGAGGATCTCGTAGGCTGCGAGGATTAACATCGTTAGCTACCAAAAACAACTCTTTATGTTTCCATACAAACATGCATATTTCACTAATATATAGACAAGGTAACAAGCCAAGTTTTCTAAATACTGGCTCACATGATTCCTCAGGATGAAGTCCATATAGAGCCCTGATGCATTTTTTTTGAGCTACAAATGTTCTATTGTGGTTGGTACTGTTGCCCCACATTATTAGTCCATAACGTAATATTGACTCCAGAGGAGCTCGTGGCTAAGTAATAACAGCCGCTCGGGTCGATCCATCAGTTAAGCTACGCTTGCCGGGGTTGGTCCATGGATGGGTGACCATTTTCACATATCGAGACTCCTCCGTGCCTCGGAAAGCACGTTAAGCCGTTGGTCCCGGCTGTCATTTGTGGATCTTTGACAGTCGTTACGAGTCGTCAGAAGCACGAAAGTCTGACAACCAGTCTGACCAAGGGGTATCGTATTACCCAGTTACTGGGTTGTGGAGGTCAGATAGGCAGTCGCTCCATGTAAAATACTGATATTCAGCTGCATCCGGTTAGACTGGAAGCCGACCCCAACATAGTTGGGAAAAGGCTAGGCAGATGATGATGATGAACGTAATATTGACTCCACATAAGCATGGTAAGCCAATATAGCTGTTTTTAGATTGGTGCTCTTTTTTACTTGTCTAAGAGCAAACACGAATTTATTTATCTTGCTTGAAACATTGTCTACATGCACTTTCCAGTTTAGATCTTCATCAATAGTTACTCCTAAGAACGTCGTATACGTTACAGGTTTAAGTTTGGGTATATTTAATTTAATGTTGAATTTCTGATTATTTGATTTATTGAATTGTATATACACAGATTTATCTAGGTTAATTTTCAAATTATGTCTATAAAGCCAGTTAATTAAAATGTCAATTGTATTATTAATGTCAGTTTCATGGTCATAAATTGTATTTTTTTTTTTGTTAGATGTCACAATAATAGAGATGTCATCAGCAAATAATACGCATTTATGTTTTGTTATTTTAATAATGTCATTTATATATATCAAAAATAAGATCGGCCCTAGTATGCTTCCCTGTGGGACACCAAATCTATTATATCTATAATTCGATGATTCGATGATTTTCGGTTGTTTTGTGAGTGTATAACATATCTGTTAATATAATATCATTGACTGACCCAAGTTTTCTCAAGATCATGAAAAATAACAAGACGGCCATTCAGCAAAGGATACATAAGATTCCATTATAAATCGCTACTTGACCATCTAATATCCCTCTCAAAGATGGCTGGCTACTCGGGGCCTAAAACGGCCACATTAGCAATTCATCTCAAAGCAATTAATTTCTTAAATTTCCAGCCGTCATTAGCGATTCCTTTAATTTGACACAAAAGCAATTTTCATAATGTGTGGACCATTTTACGAATCTCAATAGAAAACTGTCAAACAGATGAATTATTTCGTAGTATATCGCTTGCAGATCATATTATGAATTGTCTGTTTGTGACATTTTACGATGATTCATAATACTTTCCTATTAAGATTCTGCCAAAGTTACTGTTTTAAGCCCCCAGAAGCACGAGCCCGCAACGTCAACGAAACGTAAAATCGAACAATTTTGAATCGAAAATACAACAGTATCATATAGCATTTCCGTTCCAATTTTTGCGATACGCACAATAAGTAAGTTCCGTAGGTATGAATAAAGTTCTAAGACAAATAAATATTATGCGCGAAACGAGTATTTTCAATTTTAAAATCGTTCGTTTTACGGTACGTTTATTCCGCTCACAACCGAGCGTAAAGTGCTCATTGTACACGAGCAGTACGTTGCCAACCGCAACTGCAGCCGTCGACGCGTCGGCAGCTGCAGTTGCTTCAGCCATCAGCCACGACAAATACATGAGCGGCACGTTGTCGACGGCAACCTCCGACGCGTTGCCGATTGCAGTTGCCTCTGTCGACGGTAACCTTCGACGCGTCTACGGCTGACACCGATTAGTGTCGACGGCTGCAGTTGCCCCTGCCATTGGCAAGATGCCGCTCGTGTATATAAGCACTAAATTAGCTAGACCCGCCATTCTCAAGAAATCACTCGAACGTACGCAAAACAAGCTGTCATAACTAACATTCTAATCCTTTGAACAGAAATGAAAATGTATCGAATTGTGAGCCCTCCTATAAACCTTGTTTACTATCAAATTGGTAAATATTTACCATGTAATCTTGTAAACGTTGGATACTCTGGGGATGAAACGTAGGTGTGAGCTGTTTTTAAGGGTTGTCTAAATGGAGTTTTGATTTTTAGTGGAAAATATTTCATTTTTATTCTAAAAACGTATTGTAATTCTAATAATGTACGCTATTTTAAATAAATGACCCTCTAAACAATTTTTGGTCCCCTGAAATTGTGTTTTGTTTTTAAAATAAATGAGCCTCTTTTTCGCTTTCTGACCTTTTCTCAAAGATGGTCGAAGTAACTCAGACCAAATACAAATCCAAGACAGCACTGCGAACAATACAGTGAAGCATGCCAAAACTACACCTCCGCTCTGTGCGCCTCTTTTAAATGAGCCTCTTTTTCGCTTTCTGACCTTTTCTCAAAGATGGTCGAAGTAACTCAGACCAAATACAAATCCAAGACAGCACTGCGAACAATACAGTGAAGCATGCCAAAACTACACCTCCGCTCTGTGCGTACACGCTCACACGCACACATTTACAATCCAACTACACCCCACTAAGTGCACACATGTTTACGAAACCAGCTTCACGTCACTGTTGACAGCGGGCTGGCTTGGTTTTTTATTTGGTCTGAGGGCCTAGACAAGTGACAATCGCTTCGAAAGCGTTTCGTATTTCTACAACGACCTTCAACAGGATTGACATTAGCTTTTCGATAGCTTATGTCAGTCCTATAAATTTTTGCCTTTTCCATCATCGTTGTCGCTGATAGAATGGTACTTTGTCTAGGGCCCCTGAGGATAAGGCACCCCGAGTCGTTACGATCGCTATCGTCACTATCTCGATGGTACGGCAGCAGCATGTGGATGTGGAGCTGTAGCGCCACCAACTCCCCTGCCCTCTTTACCCATCAAAATCTCGCCATAGCAACCTCTGCGCTGCCACTGACGATGGCGTGGCAGTGGCGAAGTTTTGGACCAACAAAATACAGGGTGTAAAAAGACCCATCATATGGCCGTCAACTACTCATTCTGTACATCAAATTATGTAACACTACCTGAGGCCCACGTGGGTGTTGGTTATTATATATTTATTATATAATAACCTTACTCTGCGGAATCACTCTATCCATTGGTGAAAATAGCATGAAAATCGGTGCAATAGTTTTTGAGTTTCTCGCGAACAGGACGACAGACAGACGCGGCGGAGAACTTTGTTTTATAATAAGTAAGGATTGCACAAAAATACTTGCTGGGAAACGACTTTTATTTTTGGTGTGAAAAACCGCGCAACGTAACGCACGCAAAACATTGTGTTTATGGGTGCAACGGTTCAAGTTTCAGGGGGGTTGGTTTAAAATGAAGTTGTAACATATAAAACTTCATTCTTCAAAAAAAGTCTGTGTGGAATGTTGGAATTTTGACCTTCAATATTTCCGTAACCAGAAGGTTCCCAGGAATGGTCAAGAACAAAGAAATGATCACAATGATGGGAATAACAATTGAATTTCAGCTTTGTTTGTGGCGAAGAATAAGATTCGATCTTCAAACCTGACTCGATTTCCGTACGTCTTTTTTCGGGTGACCACTGAAAATCAGCGCTGTGCTGTGGGTCCCCATAGCGCAGCATCATGCTGAGTGGAAGCCTTCTTGTCACAGTCATGACGTGCAGCTGCCGATTATTTAACTGTATACTCCTGATCTCATATGTTTTTTTTTATTTTTTATTTTTAATTGTCTTTAATGTTTAATCTATTTTGTTTTTAATGTTTAATCTATTTTGGTTTAAAATTCCTGATCTTTTAGTATGCACGTGTTTCTGTGACAAATAAACCTATTTTTTCTTTCTTTCTTTCTTTCTTTCAAACACTTGCCAACCCTAACCTACCGACCCTTTTGTACCCGTTTCCCATTCTTACCTGTACCCGTTTTCGTACCCGTGTCACGCGCTGTTTTATTTGATCTATGAATCGATTATAATGGTCCACTGGGGCAGTGACGTCAGCGAATTGAGGGTTGTGTTGGGTTTTTCTATTTCATGTGGTTTTGAAAGGGTGTTGATAATATTGGGATGAAATTGGCGTTTTTTTCTCACAAATAGAAAACCTCTTCGCTTATCCTATGATTTAAAATATTCATCAATTGCTTGGTAGGTATTCTATCGAATAATGACCATCATAGACAACTACCAATAGTAAAAAAAACTTATTACTTTTAGGTTCTAAACATACATTCTAAACATACAAAATACCTTAGCTTGTTAGCAGAAATGACCACAATTTTTTTTTATCTAGCCAATACTTATTTTTGTCTCTTAATCTAAGTGGCATTTTTCGTTATCTTAGTTTTTAAACAGTAGTGCATAAAAGTTTTAAAACATTAGTGATCATGGTTGTTATAAATTAAGAAAATGTTAGTGTGAAAAATGCAACTTCTTTAAAATTCACCATACAAAACGCTGATTTCATAGGTGGGGACCTAATATAACATCACAGGTTTTACATACTGTTATTACCCGAAGGAGTAGACAGAGAATGTAACACCTATGGCCAGCATAATCAGCCTAAACGTCCCACTGCTGGGACGCGGAACTCCTTTCTGTGACAGGAAATGGACTGTGCCCACGTGGGCCAATGAGTGTTGGTAGATTTCACATATCTTCGAAAATTCGTTCCAGGATTTTCCAGAAAATCACGACATTTTGCATCACCGTTTTGAGAGCGTTGGTGTTGAAAATAAAAACTTTTTACAAAAAAAAAACAACCGACTTCAAAAAAATACTAAATAAAAAGTGAAAAATAACTTTAATTTCGGAAGTCGGTGTCTTTGCTTTTTAATTTTCGTTTTTTGCCACCGACTTCCGAAATTAAAGTTATTTTTCACTTTTTATTTAGTATTTTTTTTGAAGTCGGTTGTTTTTTTTTGTAAAAAGTTTTTATTTTTCACTTTTTAGTGGTGGTACCCCACACAAGTTACTACCTGCTATGTAAATAACAGTGAAGGAGTCTAATAATTATATCGTCTACATAGACTGTGGGAATAATACGTAATATTGAAGCTAGCTCAAAAACTACGCAAGCAAACTTAATAAAATTTATATGGGACCATCTCGGAAGTATACCCTTTCGAACTAAAAAAGAATTTTTAAAATCAGTTCACAAACGGCGGAGTAATCAGTGAACATACATAAAAAAAAAAAAAAAAACAATCATCCGAACGTAGTACCTCCTCCTTTTTTGAAGTCGGTAATAAATTACACGAGATGTGCTGGCGTTCGAACCAACGACCTACGACACGTAAATCGGGAGTTTTACTACTGGACTAAGATCATCCTTACATATTATTAGAGATGCGCCGAATGTTCGGCCGAATATTCGTATTCGGTACATTCGGCAAATTTTTTTAATGTTCGTATTCGGCCGAATATTCGGTTGATTTGCCGAATCATTACCGAATATTTAAATTATTGATAATATTTAAAAAAGAACATTTTATTAAACAGTAAGGTTAACTAATTACTAAATAAGTGTGGTTTATTCTGAAAGTTGTACATAGTTTTTTGTAAATGAAAGACACACTACTTTTTTACCAATTATTTAGAATTGAACGGTTCGGTACATTTTGGACCGAATATTCGGCCGAACATTCGTATTCGGTTGAAACTACATTCGGCGCATCTCTACATATTATAAAACTCAAAAACTACTGCACCGATTTTCATGCAGATTTTAGTATATAATAACCAACATCCACGCAGGCTAGGCCGCGGGCATCAGCTAGCTGTGAATAAAATACAAAAAAAAAACAAAAGAAAAATGTAAGTGTAAAGTAGATAAATAAATTCAAATTATGCTTTAATGAAAACTAAGAGCAAAACACACTTGTAACAGCGGACGCGAACCAGCGCGTGTCATTTGGCCACATTTGCTCACGTGACAACGCGTCGTTGAACACGCGTCGATAAATCGCGTCGAGTGTTGCAACACTGTTTCTGGCTGTACACACACGTGAACATTATTTGCCTACTTTGTTTAAACATACTCATATTATATTTATCTTTATTTTCAAGCACGATAATATTGACATAATAATATGCTAACAGAATGACGTAAACTGCCGCGATTGGCTATTATAAATCATTCAACCAATCACAATCATATTTATGTTTACGCGCGCTTGACAATTTTGTCACATGAATTTTGCAATAATTTTCATTCAAGAAAATCAAATCAAATCAAATCATTTATTCCTTTGCAAACATGGGTTATGTACATAGGTGTTGTCATAAAGTAAGTTCTCCATGTTTTGCCGTCAAGTGGGCATGCAAATCTTATACAATTAAATATTATTTTAAATTAACATTAGAAATATTAATAAATTCATTTTAAAATTTTTACAAATTAAAGTCAAATCATTTAAATTACAATAGAATAGAAAATGTCATAATAAATTTTATATCAAATGACATTGGCTACAATAATAACTATGTCAATGTATACAATATAAGCATGTCAATTTAAAGTAAATATATTTATACTAATCTATTATATCCTCTAAAAACTCATTGATAGAGTAGTAAGCCTTTCCAATCAATATTTTTTTGAGTTGCGATTTAAAATGGTTTATGTTGGTCATGCTTTTTAAAGTTTTTGGTAGTTCATTGTAAATCTTTGGACCCATGCCGAGACAACTCTTTGAGAAAAGTGCAGTATTGTGTTGTTTTGATTTTAGTGTGCTTTGGTGACGTCTAGTATTAAGTTTTTCAAATTTTGACAGATTCTCCTTAACAAATATTGAGATTTCATAAATATAGAGGGATGGAAGCGTAAGTATTAGTAGTTAAGTAAGAAAGTGGTCATAATTAGAACAAAAAGAAATGTTTTTATAGTAAGTACATAGAACAGTTACAAAAATATAAATAACGTCATGATTAATAAGATAATATGATGGATAGTCCCGATGGATAGTACGAGAGTCAATAAATTTTTATGTTCCTGACCAGTTTAAGCGTGGCGTTGTAAGACGACAGCATAGACTCTTCTGCTACCCGCCTACATGGAGTGCTCCCCGAACCAACACCACTCCCACTGCTAGAGCAATTAAGTTAATAAATGATTTTCTAAAATATATTCCTGAAGCAGATTTATTTTTTGACTCTCGAAGGACAATCGCTAAACATGTGTATAAATTTATTTAAATATGAAGAAATAATTGTCGAGTCGTGTAGTCTAAGAAGTTTTAATTACATTTTTTAATGTTAATTTGTAGAATTAGCATATAAATAAGCGATTTGGTGTAAACTGTTAGCTTATATTTGATGAATAAATGAATTTGAATGATTTTTACATCTTCATAATTTGAGACAGTGCCGAAAAGCGCCACCAAAATAGAGAAATGAAGACATTTTTAACCCGTTTTGTACGCTAAAAGAGAATATTAAAATACAATTGAATACAGCCCTTTGTCCGGTTCATGACAGGTCATAATTTTTATACCCGGATAATACAGCCATACCTGGGTGTGACGTCACAATAACACTGTCCCAGTATTTTGTTACAACGTTGAAAAAACGGGTTTGTTTGTTTAACAAAACATACAGTGTGTTGAAAAAATGTTCTAAATTCTGCTGGAGAAGAATGGGTGGATTGTTTTTGTCGGACATGTACATAACATACATAGCCTGACCTTTGTTTAAAAAAGAAACACATTTATTTAGGTCACATGCAATCGCAATAAAAACAATTTACTGATGGTTTTTTTGATAAAATAATTCGTATTCGTGTGTTTCTGTGAAGGCTATTTCCAATTATGTAGAACCTCCACATAACTGAAAAATAGCCTAGGTTTTCTATGCAAAAAATACCTATAACTGGCCAGCCTTTTCCCAACTATGTTGGGGTCGGCTTCCAGTCTAACCTGATGCTGCTGAATATCAGTATTTTACATGGAGCGGCCGCCTATCTGACCTCCACAAATCAGTTATTATGTAACACGATACCTCTTGGTATCACTGGTTGTCAGACTTTCGGGTCTACGAATGACAGCCGGGACCAACGGCTTAACGTGCTTTCCGAGGCACGGAGGAGTCTCGATATGTAAAGATGGTCACCCATCCACAGACCAACCCCGGCAAGCATAGCTTAACCTGATGGATCGACCCGTGCGGCTTTTGGTATCACTGGTTGTCAGACTTTCGGGCTTCTGACTACCTGTAACGACTGTCCAAGATCTACGAGTGACAGCCGGGACGCCTCCCGAGCCGCTTCGATATGTAATGTACCTACCGGACATAATTATTAAAATAGAAACAATTATAAGCGTTTCGGGTTTTAAATGACTACCTCCGTAACTTAAACCACAACCTTTAAGAAGATTTAAAAAGCACCTTAAAAATTATTAATTCTAAAATGCTATTACTCTGTATCAGATTTTTTAAATGACAAAACTATTTAGTTTTAAGGACTTATTTAGAATGTTTATATATTGAGTATTTAAATAGCTGTTAGTAAAAGGAATAGTTTGTAGTATCCTAAGTTAATGAGAACATTTTTGAATCCTTATCCATACTCCATACTAATAGTATAAATTCGAAAGTAACTCTGCCTGTCTGTCTGTCTGTATGTTACCTTTTCACGCCTAAACCACTGAACGGATTTCGACAAAATTTGGCAAGGAGATAGATGGCATCCCGGGGAAGGACATAGGCTACTTTTTGTTTAAAAAATAATCCTATAGGAGGTGATATAAAGGATGAAAGTTTGTACAGGATACAGTTTGTGCATTTATTAATTATCCCGATAGTAAATTCCTGTGGGACAATATCCGACATCGGCGAAGCCGCGGGAAAAACGTAGTACAAAGGATGGTAAGATCTAATTGTAATTACAAACATTCTATACAAATAAACAAATCTATCTATCTATCTATCCGTGTTTAAGTAATGGAGAACAAAAGAGCAGCGATTCTTATCCAAATCCATGAAACATGAGAATTCTTTTTCCTCAAAAAATAGGGAAAGATAATACACAAAGAGTATCAATGAAACTTAATATCATTTGAGTATCTCCAGTAATCGTGTGAATCGTCGTCATTCGCCACTGTCGGTCCCGGTTTATGAGACGAAACGAAGTATCAAAGAGATTTGTTTTTACTGTCGCCATTTTGAAGGCAAAATGTTCTTTATGTAAGTGTATTTTGTCTTGTTTTTGGTGTGGAATTTTTAACAAAACTACAATAGGTACCTAGCCTAAAAAAAAAACAATAAAATAACTAACAAAAAAAAAACAGTCGGTTACCAAATCCATACTTCCATACTAATATTATAAACTAGCTGCGCCCCGCGGTTTCATAAGTCTCCGCATAAGTCTCGATCCCGTGGAAATATCGGGATAAAAAGATCCTGTGGTAATCCAGGTTATAAACTATCTGTTTGCCAAATTTCATCCAAATCCATTCAGCCGTTTTACGTGAAAGAGTAACAAACATCCATCCATCCATCCATCAATCCATCAATCCATACTTACAAACTAATATTAGTTAGATATTGTTTAGATTCGAAAGTAACTCTGTCTCCTGTCAGGGTTGCGGGAAAGTCCGAAAGGGATACCGGGACCTTGGCAATAGGCAACTGAAGGAACACGGGTGGGTTTTAGTCAGTAAAAGTCTGACACGCCCTTCCGCCCAGAGTGGGAGAAGTGATTAGATGATGCCAGAACATCAAAAAAAAAAACAACTCTGTCTGTCTGTGTGTATGTTATATTTTCACGCCTAAACCACTGAATGGATTTCGATAAAATTTGGCAAGGAGATGGCATCCTGGGGAAGGACATAGGGTACTGTTTATTTCACAAATAATCCTATAGGGGGTTTATATAGGGGATAAAAGTTTGTATAGGAAAACCAGCATTTCTTAAGTATCCCGGTAGTACGTTATTATTTGCCGGCAGTACATTTTGACGTGACAACGTCTAATAAATCGATGAACGCCGGCTGCACGCACGAAAAAGGATGACTCATTGTCCCGTTACGCTCATTGTAACGTTACGCTCGGAGCGAGAGCGCTACACGAGCGAGCGAAAGGCAAGATCGACGTTGTCACTTTAAACTATCGCCCGTAAACCGTCTCTACAGACAACCAATTTTTTCATTAACAAAATAAATTTAAAATAAGAAAACAATCGGACGTAATCGGAAATTGCAGAAAATGGATAGGTATATCGGCCGAAAATTGCCGAAAATCGGATACGAAATTCGATCGGACTCGACTCTAATACCGACTATCTTTTCTAATTCTCTGAACTGACTCGAATCTTACCGCTACTCATCATAGGCAGATGATGAGTAGCGGTAAGATTCGATTCAGCCTTTTCCCAACTATGTTGGGGTCGGCTTCCAGTCTAACCGGATGCAGCTGAATACCAGTATTTTACATGGAAAGACTGCCTATCTGACCTCCACAACCCAGTAACTGGGTAATACGATACCCCTTGGCAAGACTGGTTGTCAGACTTTCGGGCTTCTGACGACCCGTAACGACTGTCAAAGATCCCCAAATGACAGCCGGGACTAACGGCTTAACTTGCTTTCCGAGGCACGGAGACCGGAGGAGTCTCGGTATGTAAAGTTGGTCACCCATCAACCCCGGCAAGCATAGCCTAACCTGGATCGACCCGTGCGGCTGTTATTACTTAGCCACAAGCTCCTTACCGCTAGCTACTGGTCTTAAATTAAGAAAGATAAGGAAAATGTCAAACAAATTGTTTCTCTTTTTGTTTTCATATTTTCCTTATTGAAGATTTGTTTTTGTTTTTGAGATTTGGGTTGAAATGAATTATTCAAGTTGCGTTAGTTGCTAAAGTTGTTATTTTGATTGGTTCACGTTTGCGGTCGCATTGTAATCCCAGTCTCAATTTGGCAAAAATACCTCTTGTTTACGTACGTTTTTTAATTGTCAAACGAAACTTTATACCATGTTTAAGGCAAATAAAGACTTATCTTATATTATCTTATCACTGAGATGAGATTGCAAGCCAGAAACTATAGAGCGCCACCACCTCCTAGCTAATATTTTAAAAGACAATCAAGAAATAAAATCACGAATCGCTCGCTTACTTCATGGCTAAGTATAAACAGCCGCACGGATCGATCCGTCAGGTTAAGCTACGCTTGCCGAGGTTGGTCCGTGGATTGGTGACCATATTTACATATCGAGACTTCTCCGTGTCTCGGAAAGCACATTAAGCCGTTGGTCCCGGCTGTCATTCGTGGATCTTTGACCTTCGTTACGGATCGTCAGAAGCCCGAAAGTCTCACAACTAGTCTTACAAAGTCGGTATCATAGTATTATGATATCGAATTTGTAAGACTGCGATCCTCAACAACCCAGCAACTGGGTGGTACCGCTATCACCCATTTACTGGGTTGTTGAGGTCAAATAGGCGGTCCATCTGCATCCGGTTAGACTGAAAGCCGACCCCAACATAGTTGGGAAAAGGCTAGACAGATTTATTGAATCAAGAAATAAAATAAAATGAGGCAATAGTATAGGCTTCTCAAAAAGGCTTACATTTAAAGATCTTCTCATATTACGGTGGTGTTACTACGAACCGAGACTCAACAAGTTGGTACTCCGACACCGAAGTAATTGCTTTTCATTAAGAAAATGCCTAAGATATTTAAATGTTTCCAGAAAGTTTAATTAAGTTTAGTGATGCACGTTTTAGAATAATTCGACTGTAGAATAATATTTCGAATACATTCGATTCGAATCTTATTTGGCGAGTTAGATTTTATTGCAGATACTTGCAATGTAGTGCAGAGTCCACTAGTGCAAATTATGGAATATTAGGGGAGTGAACACATTTATTCAAGCGGAATCGGCTTGAGCCGGTCAGAAAGAGCTTTCATAGGTATGTCCATACAATGAAACGGAAAAATACTTAATTCGCCTCGTTTCGGTTCGGACGATGCGACTCGACGCCGCGTCGATATAAATGCGACAATTAAGTCTAGCGATACGTGATCGGCTCCAGCCGATTCCGCACCAATAAATGTGGGCACTCCATAAGAATAACTAATTATTGTAAAAATAAAGTTGACCATAACGCTCGGATAATTACCACAAGTAACAGTTAAAAAGGAATGAATCGTAATTACCACGCTTGCTATGCGAAATGTTGATTGCAGTTCATCGAATCAGATTGACGTGCAGATTGGCGCGACGCGACCGCAAAAAAAAAAATGAGAAAAAGACTGGTTCGTCCGTGTGTCGAATCATACATATCGTTCCGTAAAGTAATTATCAATATTAGATTTCCTACAGGGCACAGGATCTTCACAGTTAACGAGATTTGGTTAACCAACTTCTTGTTCACTTAGAAGGATTAACGGGAGTCTGTTAGGCTGTGGCTTACAGTGATAATTATATATTATACTAGCTGTTGCCCGCGACTTCGCTCGCGCTGTATGTCGATAAAAATTAGCCTATGTCCTTCCCCGGGATGCCATCTATCTCTTAGCCTCGTTGAAATCCGTTCAGTGCTTTAGGCGTGAAAAGGTAACATGCAGACAGATAGACAGATAGACAGACAGACAGAGTTACTTTCGAATTTATAATATTAATAATGGATAATCGCGGATCTTTCGAGTTCCGAAGCAAGAGAGATGCTTAGCGAAAAGCAAGACAGAATTCGGAGTAATATAGTTTCACCGAGACCGCGTAGGAATGTACGGCGAGGCCGGCAACGATACCTACTGAGATCAATTTATTATCAAACTAGCGACCCACCTCGCTTCGCACGGCTTTTAGTACTTGACAAAACATAAAGATTTGTTTATTATACGCAAGTTTGATATTAAAAAGTAATATCCTTACTAATGTTATAAATGCGAAAGTAACTCTGTCTGTCTGTCTGTCGCGCTTTCACGCGAAAACTACAGAACCGATTTAAATTAAATTTGGTACACAGATAGTCTAGAGCCTGAGAAAGGACATAGGCTCTTATCGACATACCACGCGGGCGAAACCGCGGGTGGAAGTAAACAAAAGTACTGGAAGCTAGTACTTATATAAACGTTCCGGAAGAAATTCTCTAAATTATAGTGAAAACCGTACCAAAATTGGTTGCGTAGTTTAGAAGACCAATCAGATCACACATACAGACACGAAAAACGATTTTTATTCGATTGGTGATTCGAATAAAATTGTCACAACACTAATAACCTCTCGCATCTCATTGCTATTCAAATATTATGAAACTTCATACAATGTTCTTCCGACATCTCGAAGTCTGCTTTGTTTTAAAGTTCAAAACTTCGGCTGCTTATTTCAGGTTCATTACTTCATCCATTATTTATCGCGTTATTCTTAGTATTACGAAATGAAGATACCTTTGTTTATAGTTGGACCGAAACCGCTGTACCGCGCCTTAGGTAAGTGCGCGGTGAGAGGGGGCAGTGCAGAGGGCTTAGACAAGTGACAATCGCTTCGAAAGCGTTTCGTATTTCTACAACGACATTCAAAAGGATTGACCTCACTTTTCGATAGCTTATGTCAGTCCTATACATTTTTGCCTTTTCCGTCATCGTTATTGCTAATAGAATGTCACTTTGTCTAGGGTCTACGGCCGCTCATTCGTCAACGCTCACAGTGTCCCGCCATCAACATCTCGTTCGTCAACGTTGCCGGCCTCGCCGTACATTCCTACGCGAGGTACAGCGGTCTCGGTGAAACTATATTACTCCGAATTCTGTCTTGCTTTTCGCTAAGCATCTCTCTTGCTTCGGAACTCGAAAGATCCGCGATTATCCATATTAATATTATAAATTCGAAAGTAACTCTGTCTGTCTGTCTATCTGTCTGTCTGTCTGCATGTTACCTTTTCACGCCTAAAGCACTGAACGGATTTCAACGAGGCAAAAAGATAGATGGCATCCCGGGGATGGACATAGGCTACTTTTTATCGACTTACCACGCGGGCGAAGTCACGGGCAACAGCTAGTATAATATATAATTATCACTGTAAGCCACAGCCTAACAGACTCCCATTAATCCTTCTAAGTGAACAAGAAGTTGGTTAACAAAATCTTGTTAACTGTGAAGATCCTGTGCCCTGTAGGAAACCTAATATTGATAATTACTTTACGGAACGATTTGAGGTATCTAGAGAGCTCGGGAACATAGCTTTAAGCGTTTAGGCATATTTAAAACTAGCTTCCGCCCACTTCGGCTTCGCTCGTCCTTTCTCAGGCTTTAGACTATCTGTGTACCAAATTTCATTTAAATCGGTTCAGTAGTTTTGGCGTGAAAGCGCGACAGACAGACAGACAGACCGACAGATAGACAGAGTTACTTTCGCATTTATAATATTAGTAAGGATTAGCCAATTATTTTTATAAGAGTAACCATGGAGTGTCTTACCGGCTCTTCTCCATAGGAAACGACCAATTGGAACCGGGCACCTAGCTTCTGACGTTTCATAAGTGCCCATGTAGGTACATGCAAAAAAAAAAATTGTTTTGTTTTTTTTTAATTCCAACGGAGCCTGATGCACCTCACCTGATGGTAAGTGATGATCAGGCCGAAGGTGGAAGCGAGCTTCACCTGGAATCCTCTACCACAGACGAATTGGCTATCTTACCTCTAACTACCGAAACACAACAATGCTGTTAACATTGTTGTTACGGCGATTTACGGCTTTAAGTTCAGCTAATTTGTCTTCTATATAGGTACATACATACTCCCTGCCAGGGTTGCGGGTTAGTCCGAAAGGGATACCGGGACCTTGGCAACAGGCAACTGAAGGAACACGGGTGGGTTTTAGTCAGTAAAAGTCTGACACGCCCTTCCGCTCCACCCAGAGCGGGAGAAGTCATTGGATGATTCCAAAATCCCACCCTACATATTATAAAACAAAGTCCTCCGCCGCGTCTGTCTGTCGTCCTGTTCGCAATAAACTCAAAAACTACTGTACCGATTTTCATGCTGTTTTCACCAATGGATAGAGTGGTAGGTTTTAGTATATAATAACCGACACCCACGCGAGCGAAGCCGCGGGCATCAGTAGTACTAGTATTTGATAAAAGTCATCCAATAACCCACTGGCTCTTCCAAAATCATTATATCCATTAATGACGATAAAATGATGTTCACAGTTACAGGCGAGAAACGTCTACGCGTGGCCGTAGTTTGGGCGGGCTATCGGCTACGAGTGCTACGGCGTAGCATGACGTCAGACATTACGTAGCAGCCACGCAGAGATGCGTTGCCTCTTCCTCTTCCTGCATTTTCCGAGTATTGAGTTTTGCCGGATCATTTTTTTGTTGTGTTTATGAAAAAAAAACAACCGGTTTCCAAAAAAACATCAGTGGTAGGAATTGTTATTTTGGATTGAATCATTAAAAAAAAAAAAAAACATGCGTGGCTGTCTTTGGGGACTGCCGATAGAAGTGATAGCTAAGTAACTTTTGAATACACAGTATACATATAGCTCATGGAAAGCGTTCGGTGACGATGACGCGAGTTCCATGATTTTTGTTAACAAAAAAAAAAAAAAAAACACTTCAAAAAATGAATCATACAAAATATTGTATGTGTGTTATTCACTCCTAGCTCTTAGAGAATTCGTGATGTTATATTCGTATCAACCCACATTTTCGCCCTATTCAATTCAAGTAAACTGATAACTCATGAAACACAATCCTTGCCATTCAATCTTCGATTTTACATCACCTATATTATATTCCTCGTATAACTGCCCATGTACAGCTTCCTCGCTCCCAAAAGGGTCATGTTACGTGACAGTTAATATCAAACTACCCACAGTTTGGAGTTAGAGGTTGTTAGTGTTTGATAACCCATCATTTTCTTGGATAGGTGTCGCGGGTATATGTATCAATCTGCCTAGCCTTTTCCCAACTATGTTGGGGTTGGCTGGGTAATATGATACGCCTTGGTAAGACTGGTTGTCCGGCTTTCGGGCTTCTGACGACCCGTAGCGACTTTCAATAATTTACAATAAATGACAGCCAGGACCAACGGCTTAGCGTGCTTTCCGAAGCACGGAGGAGGGAGGAGTCTTGGTATATAAAGATGGTCACCCATCCACGGACCAACTCCGGCAAGCGTATGAAGAATGTCACTGGCAGAAGCCCGTAACAAACAATCATTCTTACAAAGGAGCATGAGTTACCCAGTAACTGGGTTGTGGAGGTCACATAAACGATAGCTCCATGTAAAGAGCTTGTATTCAACTGCATTCGGTTAGACTGGAAGCTAAACCCATTATCATAGAGATATTATTATAGTACAGAGTGCGCGCAACAAACTATGAACCGTAGACACGGGTTTGAACAACACGACGTTCCTCACCACACTCACTCACTTGTTAGTTCGAGATTCATTCATTTGTATGTCACAGTTAAGCGGTACAAAATGTTATTTTGAGGTGTTGGGACATTCAATCATTTTGTATGGGACATTTGAAGTGCCTCTTGTATGTCCAACCCAACACTAATCTATGGCTCACTTGTCTACGATGCGCACTAAGCGATTTGTGGAATACGCGCACTCTATGTAATATTATATCTAAATGCTAGGCAGACTGTCAAATTCAAGTCTACTTGTGAGTACAGTCAATCTGCCTAGCTTTTTCCCAACTATGTTGGGGTAGGCTTCCAGTCTAACCGGATGCAGCTGAATACCAATATTTTACATGGAGCGACTGTCTATCTGACCTCCACAACCCAGTAACTGGGTGATACGATATCCACTACTGGTAAGACTGGTTGTCAGACTTTCGGGCTTCTGACGACCCGTAACGACTGTCAAAGATCCGCGAATGACAGCCGGGACCAACGGCTTAACGTGCTTTCCGAGGCACGGAGGAGTCTCGATATGTACGGATGGTCACCCATCCACGGACCAACCCCGGCAAGCGTAGCTTAACCTGACGGATCGACCCGTGCGGCTGTTATTACTTAGCCACGAGCTCCTCTGCTTGTGAGTACAGTACTGTAGACAAATGACCACACTTGCTCATAATGAACATATTATAATATTCTGTGTAGTAGACTACCTACAGATTAAGTCCCTAAGGTTCAATATCGTCCGGGATAAGTTAGAGTACCTACGTAATGTGTAGCGGTCGTGATGGCGTGAAGGACACTCTAGGGACGGTACTCTGAGGCAGAACTGGTGTTAAGGCTTGGTTCCCAATGACATACACTTTTGTTGGTTAAATCACTATACACAAAAAAAAAAAAACAACCGTCTTCCAAAAAAAAACTATAAAAAGTAAAAATAACTTTAATTCCGTAAATCGGTGGCAAAAAACGAAAATTTAAAATCAAAGACACATTTTTCACTTTTTAGTGTTTTTTTTGGAACTCGTTTGATTTTTTTTTTTTTTAACTGTAAAAAGTTTTTATTTTTCACCTTTTATCGGTACCTACCCACACAAATTCGAATACCACTACCTGTTATGTAAATATAACAGTCACGGCTTCATATAGAACATCGTCCACGTATGATACTAAGTGGAAAAAATACGTAATATCGAAGCTAACTCAAAAACTACGCAAGCAAAGTTAATAAAATTGTAATGGTTATGTAGATATATTTATACGTACTAAATTAAAAAAATAAACAGCTGTACATGTGCATCAAAAATATTAGGCATAGGGCCCTTTTATTTGGAGCTTAAAGTTCAGGAAACAGGTAACTAACAATTTGGATAAAAACTTAAACAAAATGATTCAAAATGTTATTTATATAACATTAACAAGATCTAAAACAAAAAATATTACTAAGCAAAAACGAATTCTTTACATCAATAAATTATCTTAGCGACAAATAGCGCGAACAAAGCGGTTATATCCAGTCGTAACTAGTTATATCCGATAATATCCGGTTTCCGTGCCGCGATCGCTCCCAGTGGATGCATAAATCCGTGTCCGTGCATTATTGGACGAGGTCTGTTTGTTAATTTACTGGATCAATCCGGTTGAAACCGGTTTTAATGACTTTTTTGTGGAATAGTGTTACTCTATTTTATTGATTGCTGAATAATGATTTTATAAAAAGTAATCATAAAATCTTTATTCTGCAATCGAGATCTGCAGTACGAATAGTAAACACAGAGTAGCTTATGCCCAGCAGTGGACCACGCTGTTGATGATCATTTTGAAGTAAAGCTAATAACTAACATATCATAAAAAATGTCCCCGCATTTTCATACGATTTTCTTCAATGGACGGCGGCCGGCGTGATAAATGAGGAAGGTTTAAGTGTTTAAATTCATTAAGGTTTTGCGTAAATTGGCTAAAATATGACGATGATTGTTATAGATGTCAGAAAACCGCCACCACAACGCTCTAAGTTCATATTAGAACTCTATTGAATGACGAAAGGCTTGTACACAAAACTGCGAATCAGCGCGATGTGAATTCGCAACACAGACGCTTTCTTAAGAAAATCTTAGGGTACCGTAGCCTTTATGCCAACTATATTGGGGTCGGCTTCCAGTCTAACCGGATGCAGCTGAATACCAGTATTTTACATGGAGCGACTGCCTATCTGACCTCCACAACCTAGTAACTGGGTAATACGATACGCCTTGGTAAGACTGGTTGTCAGACTTTCGGGCTTCTGACGACCCGTAACGACTGTTAAAGATTCACGAATAACAGCCGGGACCAACAGCTTAACGAGTCACGGGGGAGTCTCGGTGTGTAAAAATGGTACCCACCCACGGACCAACCCCGGCAAGCGTAGCTTAACCTGATGGATCGACCCATGCGGCTGTTATTACTTAGCCACGAGCTCCTTTTGCAAATTGCAAAAAACGTAAGAAAATTTGAATTTTTCGGGCTACATTAGCGCATCCCCCTTATGTTCATTGTGGATGAATCCGTATCGCATTCATCATTTATTTTATCCCTACTTATTCTGAAATGCATTGCACAAAATATATTGACAGATGTTTGAGTGCATACAATTTAAAATGGAAGATAAATTCTACTGAATGAAGTTTAAACTCAAATGGCGAGGTAATTTTCATGTGACAACATTGTATGCTGTTTCCAATTTAGTGTGCTCAGTTTATGCAAATTGTATAGCAATTTAGCAATGAGTTTGCTTTTCATTTGGTACCTACGATGACGGGTTGGAAATCTATTTTTTTATCCATTGTTTTCCATACAAAACTAGGTACCTTATGGAATCCGCCTAGAATCAATTCATTTTCTAGTAATTTTTTTGATTTTTAATTGCCTACTTTTAAAATTGTTTTTAATTGCCTACTTGAAATAAATGATTTGAATTTACGAAGGAGTATTGCCCAGTTATTGGGTGGTGGAGGTTGTTTTCCATACAAAACTAGGTACCTTATGGAATCCGCCTAGAATCAATTCATTTTCTTGTAATTTTTTTTATTTTTAATTGCCTACTTTTAAAATGATTTGAATTTACGAAGGAGTGAGTATTGCCCAGTTATTGGGTGGTGGAGGTCAGATAGACAAGTCGCTCCATGTAAAATACTGGTATCAGCTGCATCCGATTAGACTGGAAGTCGACGCCAACATAGTTGGGAAAAGGCTGGGCAGATTGATTGAGTAAAGAACTCTTAAGCCGCATCCTCTGCCAGCTCTAACAGCATAATGAAAACTATATTTGATAGGTGGAACAGCCCCATATTGGGACATTGGATACCCACGCCTACATGCCACTGTGGCGTAGTAATTAATAGTTTGTATTTTTTTTCTAGTAGATGTAAGTACTAACACTAGTTTTTAAGTTGTTTTTATATTAACCAAATCCATACCATCCATATTAATATTATAAATTCGAAAGTAACTTTGTGTGTCCGTTTGTCTGTCTGTAAGTTACCTTTTCACGCCGAAACCACTGAATGGATTTCGATAAAATTTAGCAAGGATATAGATGGCATCCCGGGGAACGACATAGGCTACTTTTTATCGACATACCACGCGGGCGAAGCCGCGGGCGGAAGCTAGTGGAATAAAAGTATATTTTTTTCTAACCTAAATTAAATCTTCAGCCTCCAAAGGAAGAGTGAATAGACATCTTCAGGGCTTTATCATGCCATCACTTTCCATCAGACGAGATTGAGGTCAAGAGCAGGCCAGTTCGCAACAAAAAAAAACAAAAGTTTAAAAATGAAAGAACACTATCTTTTTAAAAGAAAACCGTCCACTCCATTAGCTGCGCTCCCTCAGTGACGTCACCCGAAGCTAGTTATAACCGGTAATATCCGGTTACCGCTATCGTTCACTTGCCCGGTTTATCCTTGTCGCGGTTTTATAGCTAGTGTTTGTTACCAGCGCTATACGAGATGCACTGGCCTTCATTCTTTGAACTTGATAAATAAAGGCACTGGAGCGTAGTGGGAAAGTAAAGTGGGCGAGTTTAGTGGGAGAGTATAGAGGGATGGAAGAGTGCAGTGGTGGAGTACAGTGAGAGAATGCAGTATGAGAGTAGAATGTGAGAGTACAGTTGTAGAGTGCAGTGGTAGAGTACCGTGGCAAAGTGCAGTGGTAGAGTAAAGGGGGAGAGTGTCGTGGCAGTGTACACTAGGGGAGTGAAGTGGTAGAGTACCGTGGGAAAATTCAGTGAGATAGCGCAGTTGTCAAATAGAGTGTGAAAGTACAATAGCAGAGTTCACTGGCACAATGCAGTGGACTGGTCGAGGATAGAGTGGTTACTGGAGTCGAATTGTAGACTGGCAAAGTGAAATTATTTTGCGAATCACAATCAATTTGCAATCTCATTCCATCAAAGATTTCATCTATCGCTTTCCGTCGAGATCTAGGTCAAGTGCTAGACCATACCACATTAAAAAATACAGTATTATCATATGATGTAACATCTGACAACTTAGCTGACAGTACCAACCTCTTGGAAAATGGGTTGGCACCATCTGACAGCCAAATCAATCACCGTGCGGGCTCATTGGTCAAATCAAATAGCGCGCGCTTCCCCGGCTTCCTGCTACACACTTCCGTCCCTTTTCACGAAATCACTCCCAGATTACAGGAATGCGAGAGGAAAGATGTTACACATAAAATAAAAAATTGCTTTATAATACACCCCTTTGCAAAAAAAACGGGCGGTTTTGATTTTTGTACATTATTGGTAATCATTTAGTTGTAAAGAGGTTTTAATAAAGAGTCTGGGTATGAAAAAAAGTTAATTCCGAATTTGAAACTTTTGTTAAAAAACAATAAGAATCCCGTTTTCCGTTTGTGACTTTTACTAACATTTTGCAGGTTTGCGGTTAGAAGGTTATCCTGGCAACTAAAACTAACTTCTCGTTATTTTTAGTAGAATAATTTATGTTTGTCGCATAATCCAGCCTTATTGTGACTTAAAAGTGATATCTTTGTGTCGATTGTAATGGCAGAAAAAGCAATACGAGCTAGTATAATTGAAGCGCTGCTGCAAGAGGGGTGTAGCCGAAAAACTATATTCTTATTGATTATAACAAATTACTAGTCATTTATGCTAATGACATGGTAAAAATATTAATATTATCCATACAAAGGCCAATGTCTGTTAAGGTGCCCGTTTAACCGATTGTACCTGCCTTGCAGTTTGGCAGAGGTAATAATGTCTTGTAATTTGTTAGATACCCACATATGTCTGTAAATATACACTTTTTTATCGTGAATAAATCTCTTTTACAAAAAACATAGTTATCTTCTATGATTACATAAGCACGATCCATATTTTTTAACACTGTCAACCACTATATTGGGGTACAGAGGGCCTAGACAAAGTGACATAATGATGATGGACACGGCAAAAATGTATAGGACTGACATAAGCTATCGAAAAGCTTATCTCAATCCAGTTGAAAGTCGTTGTAGAAATACGAAACGCTTTCGAAGCGATTGTAACTTGTCTTCCCTCTGGTCGGTGCTCGCTATAAACTCAATGTCAATGTATTTTAATAAAAGTATAGCGAGTAATCCACTCTGTTCAGTAATGTCTTCACTCCGTGCGCAAGAAGACAATTTCTTATTCCAGTGTTCCCGATTTAGAATTGAAACTTAATTATAAAGGTTATTCTGTTTATTTGTGAGGCGAGTTGTGCTGCCTTTAGCTAAGAATAAATTGTGTTATTCCAATCTATGCGTGGGTTTTTCTGTCAAAAGGGACTTATAACTAAAATAAATAAATCATGGAATGAAAATTTCATGAAATCGTCATTCAATGCACTTACATGAACTTAGAGAGTTGTATTGCTGATTCTAATGTTTATAATTCTGTAAATCTATATTTTTTACGGCCGCAAATAATATTTAGATCAACATACAACCTGATACTGACCTGCACATTGCAAACAATTTTAGATAATTTGAATTTCGCGGGCTACCCTAGCGCATCCCCCTTATGCTAAGTTTATATATGTTTAGTTACTTAGTTTAGTTAATTGATTCAGGCGTGACTTTGCGGAAATCCATTATAAAATACAATAGACGCTGATATATTTAGTAACCTATTCCGCTTGACTATTCTTCAAGAGTCATGAAAACCCTGTAAGAAATCGACACGTGTTTCACCTCTCAACGAGGCATCTTCAGGATGACGATTGACCAATTGCAAACCAGAACGGGACGTGTTACCACACCGAGCGCTGGACGCAGAGTCGATTTCTTACAGGGTTTTTATGACTCTTGAAGAATAGTCAAGCGGAATAGGTTACTAAATATATCAGGGTCTATTGTATTTTACTTAGTTTATCAGTCTGCCTAACCTTTTCCCAACTATAGTGTGGTCGGGTTCCAGTCTAACCTGATGCACCTGTATTTTATACCAGTATTTTACATGAAGCGACTGCCTATCTGACTTTCACAATCCCCCTTGGTAATACTGGTTGACAGACTTTCGGGCTTTTGACGACCCTTACCGACTGTCAAAGATCCACGAATGACGGCTGGGACCACTATTACTGACAAAAGCTTGCACTGACTGGATAGGTCAACTCAAATCTGTGTGGACGCTATTCTACATGGTCCTCATATGGCCTGACCAAGATTATGTCTGGACTTTAAAAGAGACTGCGACGTCTGAGTTTTTCTCAGAGTAGTCAGATAGGAAATGCCGACCTTACCTAACATATTTTTAATATTTTTTAATATGACGTGTAAAAGTGATTCCAATATTCTATTTACAGAATTAACAATTTCATTTCATTTCACCAACGGCTTAACGTGATTTTTGAGGCACAGAGTGGGCTCGATATGTAATGGATGGACGCGCACCATGAACTGACCGCGGCAAGCGGCAACCTTCGATCGACCCGTGCGGCTGTGATCATTTAGCTTACAAGCTTGCAAACCCCTTAGATTTATTGCCTCCTGCCCATCATAATTAAATACTGCTTGAATTTTTTTCAATTTTAAATTCTCCATGTTCCGAATTTCTTCGTCGAAAAGAATATTGCTCTCACGCAATTACCTCGCTGAAATTGCAAAAGAAAAACCTCGATCTCTCAAACAAGTCCTTCACACAGTACATTATCCTGACCCTCCCCCCAAATCACTCCCTCAAGCGCGTACCGTGAAAGTAATCGTCGAAAATTCAGTGACGTAGCTATTCCTCGGTGACGTCACCACACAGGCTGTATAAAAACCATGGGCCTCTATAAAACACGGAGCCGAACTTAATGTCATTTGGATGGGGGAGTGGTGTAAGGGAGAGGGGATTGAAATTTTGATAAACAGCCAGTCAATGGTGAAACTAGTAATAGAGAGAATATACCATGTTTCTGGTTAACAGATAATTTTGACTGCCTCGTTGGTCCTTTTTTTTGTTGAGGATGTTAAATCATCAAATAGAAGTCATTTGATTCCCGCTCTGGGCGGATCGGAAGGGTCACAAGAGTATTTCACCCTTTCACCCCCCTATGCGCTAGGGCAACAAACTTGCGTCTCAACACACGTGGGCGGGGCGTGACCTGACCGGCCGCGAGCGCGACCCCTCCCTCAGTCAGTCAGTCAGCTGTTTCGCTAGCGAGCACGGTGTCGGATAGAAACTTTTTAAAATCTTTTATGAAAAAAAAAAACGTTTTTTTTGTTGTTACTCGGTCATTTATTTTTATATTTAAAGTCAACTACCCATGGTTTGAGTGTTTTGTGACAACGGTGTTTACCCTTACACCCTGTATAATTCATTTCTGTCTCATTCTCCGCTACGCCTATGACTCAAACCAAAACCTAAGGAATTTCATATCCCCGGGCCTCGTATTAAGTGAGATTGCTTAGATAAGTCCTGGTCTGTGGATGTCAAACTATAGGCATTATAGGTAATCTCTGTCTGCTTCCCATAAAAGTTAGAAAGTGGAAAATATTTCAGACGAACCTGGATAAGCGAGACTTCAAGGGACCGCGATCTCCTTTTCGCTTATGGAGTAGAGATGGGTTGTAACAGGTGAAACACGATATCTGTGATCACTGTGACTGTGACAAAAAAATAACTGTTATTAAATCACAGCCTGTGATTTTTGTATGGACGATAAATACTTATCTCAATCTAATATCATCTTTATTTCTTTTAATTTAAAGTCGAAAATCGTATCTATCTGTTATAAAATAACAGCCTGTTATTTTTGTACGGATAATAAATACGTATTAACTCAGTTCAATATCTTCTTTATTTCTTTTCGTTAAAGTCGAAAATCGTAACCGAAGTTTTAACAGTAACAGTCTTAAGGATCTGTGATTTTAAGTAACAGATATCGTTAGGAGCAACTGCTATCTGCTATTTTTTAATATCTGTGATTTCTATCTGTGACGATAAATACGCCTCACTCCTATTATGGAGGTTTCTGACTTACTCGAGTTTCTAGCTAATAGAGGTACAAGGGTGGCCTTCCTATAGAGGTTTATACAATTTGGCCATTCGAATAAGTAAAATAATGTTAATTCCACGAAAATGTTAGTTCCACGAAATATAAGAATGAGTCATAAATAACAGATGTAAATCACGTTCGATTGTCATTTACATTGGTTTACGCAAGTAGCAGTCTCAGTTAAAGAGGTCCACTAGAAATATTAAATATGCTCGACTGTCGATTATAGAGGTACCGGCAAGTAGCAGTCTCAGTTAAAGAGGTCCACTAGAAATATTAAATATGCTCGACTGTCGATTATAGAGGTACCGGCAAGTAGCAGTCTCAGTTAAAGAGGTCCACTAGAGATATTAAATATGCTCGACTGTCGATTATAGAGGTACCGGCAAGTAGCAGTCTCAGTTAAAGAGGTCCACTAGAAATATTAAATATGCTCGACTGTCGATTATAGAGGTACCGGCAAGTAGCAGTCTCAGTTAAAGAGGTCCACTAGAAATATTAAATATGCTCGACTGTCGACTATAGAGGTACCGGCAAGTAGCAGTCTCAGTTAAAGAGGTCCACTAGAAATATTAAATATGCTCGACTGTCGACTATAGAGGTACCGGCAAGTAGCAGTCTCAGTTAAAGAGATCCACTAGAAATATTAAATATGCTCGACTGTCGACTATAGAGGTACCGGCAAGTAGCAGTCTCAGTTATAGAGGTCCAAGAATGAAACCGATTTTCTCTTAAAGAGGTTTTTAAGGGTTAAAATGGCGGGACCTGGCAATTACTCTCATTTATAGAGTTTTCTCGCTTACCCAGTTCTTACTTATTCAGTATTGACTGGTTGGGGTCGGCTTCCAGTCTAACCGGATGCAGCTGAACATCAGTATTTTACATGGAGCGACAACCTATCCGACCTCCACAACCCATTTACTGGGTAATAAGACACCCCTTGTGTTGTATATTAATATTAATACATATGAGGGTGGTTGCATCCACTCCTATTTAGATAGTGTCGCTTGCCAAATAAACTTAGTGTGCTACCAGCTACCCGTTGTTTCACTTGTGTCCGCATACTTATCAGTGGCGACGAGTTTCTTACCCGCGACTTAGAAAAGTGATTGAAAAAATGTCTCACTTTGGAATTTTGTCGAGTTTTGACCATAACATCCATACATGGCAAAACTATAAGCAACGAATGGAACAATGGTTCATTGCGAACGATGTGGACAACGTAAAGGATCCAAAGGCAGTGAAAAGACGGGCGATATTGCTGAGTGCACTCACGGACAGCACTTACAAACTGGCGGTGGATTTGGCTTTACCGAAAGAACTGACGCAGACACCATACGAAGACATTCTTACGCTTCTTGACAAGCATTTTACACCAAAAAAATGCGGGTTTGGTGAGCGGTATAATTTCTATGCTGCTACTCAAGGTCTGGAAGAAACATTTTCTCAATGGGCGGCGAGGCTTCGTGGCCTTACTACACATTGCGGATTCCTGAATGTAGAAGAGGCGCTGCGTGACCGCTTTGTTATGGGCATGCTGCCGGGACCGGAGAAGGACAAACTTTTCGCGCGTGACCTTCAAGAGTTGACACTGGCAAAAGCAGTGGATTTGGCGGAGAGCGTGCACAGTGCACGTAAGGGAGCAGCATCAGCATCGACGTCGGCGCAGGCGCCGCCGTCAACCGAGGCGCTGTTCAAGATCGCGACCACAAACGAACCCAGTGCTAACAAAGAAAAGTGTTCCGTGTGTGGTTATAACAATCACAAAACGTCTCAGTGTCGGTTTGCTAACTATACATGTAAAAAGTGCAACATAAAGGGCCATCTACGAAGAATGTGCAAAAAAATAAATTTCGTAGGAACTGGCGGGTCGAGCGAGACTGACGATGACGGTAGGAGGACTAAAATATGTTCACATAGCGGCGAACCTATGACCATAATAGTTTCGATACAAAATATAAAACTAAAGTTTGAAGTCGATACCGGATCAGCAGTCACAGCGATTTCCGACAAAGTGTACAAAAAATATTTTGAATTCCTTTCGTTAAAGCCGACGTCAGATCGATTATTTACGTATACAGGTCGTGTCATCAACTGTCTAGGGTCAGTGCAATTACCAATTACGTATTTGCAGAAAACAAACGTGGTTAATGTGCGAGTTATACGTGATGGTGGACCCCCAATTTTAGGCAGAGATTTTATTTGTATGTTTAAATTACAAATGCTACAAATGAATTATTGTCAATCAAATAATATTGCCGATCAGTTGAAAAATCAATATCCATCTGTTTTCTCAGACGAACTGGGGGTATTTACAAAATATAAGGTAAAACTACAATTAAAGGATGACGCGAAACCGGTTTTTTTCAAAGCCCGTCCTATAGCTTTTGCACTTAAAGATAAAATAAACGACGAGATCGATCGTTTGGTACGTATAGGAGTACTTAAACCTGTTCAGCACTCTGATTACGCATCGCCTATTGTTCCTATATTAAAGCGAGATGGTTCAATAAGGTTATGCGTAGATTACTCGGTAAGCGTAAACAAGCAGCTAGTTGTCGAGCAGTATCCGTTACCGACGGCACAAGAACTTTTTACAAAATTACACGGGGGACAGCAATTTAGTAAGTTAGACTTGACCCAAGCGTATTCACAATTTGTCTTAGACGAGGCGTCTCAGAAATTAACTTGCATCAATACTCACCGCGGGTTGTTTGTTTATACGCGTTTAGTTTTTGGTCTCGCTAGTGCACCGGCTATTTTTCAACGGGCAATGGAGTGTTTATTATCGGGGTTAGACGGTGTTATGTGCATGCTTGACGACATTTGTATAACGGGAGATACAAAAGAGCAACACTTAGAGAGATTAAGTGCTGTTTTGCAAAGACTTCAAGACGCGGGTCTTACGCTACGTAAAGATAAGTGTGTGTTTTTTGAGGAACAAATAGAATATTTAGGTTACACTATAGATAAGAATGGCTTAAGTAAATCACAAAAAAAGGTCGAAGCAATCATTGAGGCACCTACACCGACTAACGTGAATAAACTACAGTCTTTTCTAGGATTAGTTAATTACTATAGGAACTTTGTCCCTAACGCGTCATCAATATTAACCCCGCTTTATTCATTGTTGCAAAAAGGTAGTAAATGGAAATGGGAAGCTGCACATGACCAAGCATTCAAGGCTATCAAGAAATGTTTAGCTTCAAATCAGGTTCTAGCACATTTTGATCAGAATGCAAAAATAATTTTAACGGTAGACGCGTCGCCCAGTGGGTTAGGTGCTATTTTATCGCAGATCGGTACGGACGGAAGCGAACGCCCTGTTTCGTTTGCCTCTCGTACATTAAACTCAGCTGAGAAGCGATATTCACAACTACAAAAAGAGGCTACAGCAATTATATTCGGGGTCCGACGCTTCCACCAATATTTATACGGAAGAGCAGTTCCATTTGTACTTCGCACAGATCACAAACCACTTTTATCAATTTTTGGGCCATATCGTGGAATTCCTGAGGTTTCTGCAAATAGGCTGCAGCGTTACGCGATGTTTCTAAGCGGTTATACTTACACCATTGAGTACATACGCAGCGCTGATAACAGCGCAGATTACCTGTCGCGCGCCAGTCTACCTGACCACGAGTTAACGACGCTAAGAGGGGGGTGTGGCTACAAAGCCGACAATAGTTTAGTGCCGGTAGAAGATCGCGCGTCATATGTTAATTTCGTTATTGACAGCAGTTTGCCAGTTACTCGTAGAGAAATTCACAAAGAAACCATTAAAGATCCAATATTAAATAAAGTTTTGTCATATATTGTTAATGGTTGGCCTGAGCGGTTGTCAGACATATCACTCAAACCTTATTTTTTATGTAAAACGCAGTTGTCTTATGAAAGCGGATGTATTATGCGAGGGCATAAGGTAGTAATACCCGAAACACTCAAAACTAAATTATTATCGGAACTTCATAAATCACATTTAGGAATAGTAAAAACTAAAGCTGAAGCGCGCAGTAGATTTTGGTTTCCGGGGATAGACAACGCAATAGAAAAAATGATAGCGGATTGTGAGATTTGTTTACAGTTGAGACAGTTACCAGCGCGTGCGCCACTAGCGCTGTGGCCACGCGCACCGCAGGCGTTCTATCGCATTCACATAGACTTCCTCGGCCCGATACATAATCGTTCGTTTTTAGTTATTGTAGATGCGTTCTCAAAGTGGGTAGAAGCTTATGATATGGGGACAGGTACGTCGTCATGTTCGCTGATTAATAAATTGTATGAATACATGGCCCGATTTGGTTTACCGCATACCATAGTCAGTGATAATGGCACGCAGTTTACCTCTTCCGAATTCAAAATGTTTTGTACATCGAACGGAATATCGCATGTGACGTCACCAGCTTATCACCCGGCCAGTAACGGGCAGGCAGAAAGCTACGTAAAGGTAGTGAAGAAAGGAATTAAATCTTGTATATTAAATAATAACAATACCAAGGTATTAAATAACAAATTATGTAAGTATTTATTTGATTACCGGAATTCCATTCATTCGGCAACGGGCTGTTCGCCTGCCCAGTTGGTGTTCGGTCATAAGCTACGATCGCGATTAGATTTAATCGACCCTACTCCTTCTGTCACTCTCGCTCGAAACGTCGAAAACAAACAGTGTTTGCAGTCTGAGGTGACAAATAGCAACAAGCCAAGCAAATGTTTCAAAAGTGGAGACTATGTATTGTATAAAAAAAACAATATAAAAAAGCAAGGGTCATGGAATAAAGGTGTAGTAATTAAAAGGCTCGGAAAAGTAGTATATATTGTTAAAGATTGTATAACGTCATGTCATGTTAAAAAACATAAAAATCAATTAATCGCATACAAAGGTACAGCAAGAGTTTCCCACGGAACAGGGGATTGCCCTATTGAATTCGAAGACATCACACCACAAGGAACCTCACCACCTAACCAAATAGTTCCAGAGAACGACAAAGAGACAGACACAGGTGGGGAGGGGAGTATGGGGAACAATGAATCAGTGGATACAGAAACACCGACTGACAAATCCAAAGAAAAAGATGAAGAATTCCATGAGGCAACAGACGAGACTCAGGATGACACCCTCGTGGAGGCAAGGTCATGCCAGACCCCTGTGGGGTCTGAAAGGCAAATGAGTGACGGGACAAAACTGCGAGCTGTACCTAGGGTAGATTATAAACAATTCTACTAAGAAGTCATCAATCATGTTTATGTTGTCAAGCTATGGGGAGGATTGTTGTATATTAATATTAATACATATGAGGGTGGTTGCATCCACTCCTATTTAGATAGTGTCGCTTGCCAAATAAACTTAGTGTGCTACCAGCTACCCGTTGTTTCACTTGTGTCCGCATACTTATCACCTTGGTAAAACTGGTTGTCAGGCTTATGACGACCCGTAACGACTGTCAAAGATCCACGAATGACGGCCGGTATCTACGGCTTAACGTGCTTTCCGAGGCACGGAGGAGTCTCGGTATGTAAAGATGGTCTACTATCTACGGACCAATGTAAGCGTAGCTTATGATCGATCGACCCGTGCGGCTGTTATTACTTAGCCACAAGGTTTGATATAAGGTATGTTATATATTGATTGATGCAATCATGCTTGATGCATATCAATTTTACTGTTGTTGGTACAGTATCAAAGTACGTCACCGGACCATAGCCAACAGTAGGTACAGGCGAAAAAGCTATTTAGTATACCGGCAAAAATATTCATCGTTCAGTCGTGGGATGTAGCTAAAAATCAGCGGCAGGCGGACCATCTGATATTAAACTGAGCTGCAGCCCTTTTGAATAAAATTTTTTTTGAAGTGAAAACTTCTTTAGGCTTGTTGAGCACTTTTTGGGTGAACAAAACTCAAGGAACTCGCGTCATCGTCACGCTTGAAGTGATTTGTTTTTTTAGCGCCATCTACCGTCTACCGTTTGAATTACGTTGAGGTTACGCATTGTTGCTTAGCACACCTGCACTTGCACTTCTATTTGCAGTCCCCAAAGACTACGTTTTTTTTTTTATATTTTCAAGTTTAACAGTTTGAAATCCCTAACCCGTCTTGAATAAGCGCAGTAATCTATGCTCATGGCCTCTGTTTGAGAAAAGGCCTATCTATGGCTGGTATAATTTATAAACGCATTTCCTTTCATTAATTCTTTCTTTATTTCGTTCGAGGTCGAGGACACTGCCAATGTATAAAGTAAAAAAGAGGCTCCATTATTTAAAAAAGTGTGCGACATTAGAAACCCAAAATGTTGATTTATTTTCGTTGGATCCCAGTTTTCGATCACATTTTTTAGATATTAACGATGGATAAAGGTTCCTCAATTTAAAAAGTGTACATTAGAAGGCCAATTTATTTTTTAGAGGATCAGTTAATTATTACCCGTTTAGTTGCAAGTTAGCCACATAGCTTGTTCGACTGTACAGTTTAAAGGTCAGTTCTCGTGAACTATTGAGAGGTCATACTAGGTGCACTAGTGACCTATTTACCTATATCTGATGTAAATGTCACCGATACGGTCGATCATGCTTTAGGTACATTAAATTGATTAAAAGTAGAAGGTTTTTAGCCACTAAACATGTCTATAATATTCCCACTGCTGGGACACAGGTCTCCTCTTGCTATGTAGGCCGTAATCCACCACGCGGGCCCAGTGCGGGCATGTAGATGTCACATGTCTGTGAGTTTGTAGTTCTAGGACATTACGGTTTCCTCATGATGTTTTCCTTCGCCGTTTTGAGAGCAGTGGTGATGAAATAATTTACACAAACTAACTGCTTGGGTTCGAACCCACGACCTACGTAACCAAGTAAGTCGCGGCCTTTACCACTGGGCCACAACTGCACCTTTTTAGCCACTAAACTAAGTGACTAAAAGCTGAACGGGGCCATTAATTTGGGAGGTCAGGCTAAAAGTTGGATGGGTAATCATTTTAAATAACTGATTAAAAGGAATAGAACACAAAAGCGTTAGAACAATATGTATGCAGTATCTTGTACATTGTAACTTGTAAATTGTAACTTGTACAATGTAACTTGTACATTGAAACTTGTAAATCGTAACTTGCAAATTGTAACTTGTAAATTGTAACTTGGGAATTGTAACTTGTATCTTATAACTTTTAAATTGTAACTTGTAAATTGTAACTTATAAATTGTAACTTTTAAATTGTAACTTGTAATTTGTAATTGTTAATAATTACAGTTTTGTGGTATAGGGCCCAGGAATATTTTACGCTAAAGCTTTTACAATAAAAAATGCTCGCCATTGAGCTCTATCCTCATCCCTCTCATCCATAAATTACTACTACCTTGTAAAATTCCTAATTAAAAAGTTAGAGCAGCCACAACAGGTAGTGTATTAAAAACCTGGCAACCGAATAACGTCTCACCTTGGCATATTCAACAAGTATAGACTGACCTAAGTTCTAGCTTAAAGTTTTGCGAATTCAGTTGTTGAGGTTTTGGGTTCGAACACTGCCAAGTATAAGGAGACTTAACGTTCAATTTTAGTTAATTTTGCACGTCATTGAGTGAAGGAAAAATACGTTTTTAGGTAACATTCAACTGACACAGGCGTGTTTTTCCCAAAGGGTTAGGCAGAGATGGTTCACATTCAAACTCAAAACTCAAACTCAATACATTTATTTCAATTAAACCATTTACAGACACTTTTGAATTGTCAAGGAGTCGGTCAGTCAGAAATATGAAGCTAGTTGCCCATTCCAAAGCGTAGTAGGTTCCTATGGAGAAGAACGGGCAAGAAACTCCACGGACACTCTTTTAAATCAAAATATTGTTACAATATATGGGTTACATCATTCATGTTGAAATTATACATTTTAAACCGACTTCAAAAAGGAGGAGGTTCTCAATTCGTCTGTATATTTTTTTTTTTTGTATATTTGTTACACGCTTAGAGTCTGACCAACGAAAGCTGTCCACGAATTATTATCTGTGGAATATTTTACTTCGCTTCTAAGTAACATTATTACATGTCTAATTATTATATAAATAATGAAATACTGGTGTAATTATCGCATAATATGTCTTGAATAATAAATAGTATCGACTCCGTTTATGCAGTGTATAACAAGCTCTTGATTTTTTAAATTGCCGCCTTTTTTCTTGGACAACTTTCGTTGGTCAGACTCTACTTCGACAATTTTGAATTGATTTTGATGATTCTTTTTTTTGTTTGGTAGGTCATGCTTCAGAGGTGGTCCCATATACATTTTGATTAACTTTGCTTGCGTAGTTTTTGAGTTAGCTTCATTATTACGTATTTTTCCCACTTAGTCTATGTAGACGATATCTTATGTGACTCCGTCACTGTTATTTACATAGCCGGTAGTGGTATTCTAATTTGTGTGGGTTAGGTACCACAACTAAAAAGTGAAATTATAAACTTTTTACAAAATAAAAAATTGTATGTTTAAATTACAAATGCTACAAATGAATTATTGTCAATCAAATAATATTGCCGATCAGTTGAAAAATCAATATCCATCTGTTTTCTCAGACGAACTGGGGGTATTTACAAAATATAAGGTAAAACTACAATTAAAGGATGACGCGAAACCGGTTTTTTTCAAAGCCCGTCCTATAGCTTTTGCACTTAAAGATAAAATAAACGACGAGATCGATCGTTTGGTACGTATAGGAGTACTTAAACCTGTTCAGCACTCTGATTACGCATCGCCTATTGTTCCTATATTAAAGCGAGATGGTTCAATAAGGTTATGCGTAGATTACTCGGTAAGCGTAAACAAGCAGCTAGTTGTCGAGCAGTATCCGTTACCGACGGCACAAGAACTTTTTACAAAATTACACGGGGGACAGCAATTTAGTAAGTTAGACTTGACCCAAGCGTATTCACAATTTGTCTTAGACGAGGCGTCTCAGAAATTAACTTGCATCAATACTCACCGCGGGTTGTTTGTTTATACGCGTTTAGTTTTTGGTCTCGCTAGTGCACCGGCTATTTTTCAACGGGCAATGGAGTGTTTATTATCGGGGTTAGACGGTGTTATGTGCATGCTTGACGACATTTGTATAACGGGAGATACAAAAGAGCAACACTTAGAGAGATTAAGTGCTGTTTTGCAAAGACTTCAAGACGCGGGTCTTACGCTACGTAAAGATAAGTGTGTGTTTTTTGAGGAACAAATAGAATATTTAGGTTACACTATAGATAAGAATGGCTTAAGTAAATCACAAAAAAAGGTCGAAGCAATCATTGAGGCACCTACACCGACTAACGTGAATAAACTACAGTCTTTTCTAGGATTAGTTAATTACTATAGGAACTTTGTCCCTAACGCGTCATCAATATTAACCCCGCTTTATTCATTGTTGCAAAAAGGTAGTAAATGGAAATGGGAAGCTGCACATGACCAAGCATTCAAGGCTATCAAGAAATGTTTAGCTTCAAATCAGGTTCTAGCACATTTTGATCAGAATGCAAAAATAATTTTAACGGTAGACGCGTCGCCCAGTGGGTTAGGTGCTATTTTATCGCAGATCGGTACGGACGGAAGCGAACGCCCTGTTTCGTTTGCCTCTCGTACATTAAACTCAGCTGAGAAGCGATATTCACAACTACAAAAAGAGGCTACAGCAATTATATTCGGGGTCCGACGCTTCCACCAATATTTATACGGAAGAGCAGTTCCATTTGTACTTCGCACAGATCACAAACCACTTTTATCAATTTTTGGGCCATATCGTGGAATTCCTGAGGTTTCTGCAAATAGGCTGCAGCGTTACGCGATGTTTCTAAGCGGTTATACTTACACCATTGAGTACATACGCAGCGCTGATAACAGCGCAGATTACCTGTCGCGCGCCAGTCTACCTGACCACGAGTTAACGACGCTAAGAGGGGGGTGTGGCTACAAAGCCGACAATAGTTTAGTGCCGGTAGAAGATCGCGCGTCATATGTTAATTTCGTTATTGACAGCAGTTTGCCAGTTACTCGTAGAGAAATTCACAAAGAAACCATTAAAGATCCAATATTAAATAAAGTTTTGTCATATATTGTTAATGGTTGGCCTGAGCGGTTGTCAGACATATCACTCAAACCTTATTTTTTATGTAAAACGCAGTTGTCTTATGAAAGCGGATGTATTATGCGAGGGCATAAGGTAGTAATACCCGAAACACTCAAAACTAAATTATTATCGGAACTTCATAAATCACATTTAGGAATAGTAAAAACTAAAGCTGAAGCGCGCAGTAGATTTTGGTTTCCGGGGATAGACAACGCAATAGAAAAAATGATAGCGGATTGTGAGATTTGTTTACAGTTGAGACAGTTACCAGCGCGTGCGCCACTAGCGCTGTGGCCACGCGCACCGCAGGCGTTCTATCGCATTCACATAGACTTCCTCGGCCCGATACATAATCGTTCGTTTTTAGTTATTGTAGATGCGTTCTCAAAGTGGGTAGAAGCTTATGATATGGGGACAGGTACGTCGTCATGTTCGCTGATTAATAAATTGTATGAATACATGGCCCGATTTGGTTTACCGCATACCATAGTCAGTGATAATGGCACGCAGTTTACCTCTTCCGAATTCAAAATGTTTTGTACATCGAACGGAATATCGCATGTGACGTCACCAGCTTATCACCCGGCCAGTAACGGGCAGGCAGAAAGCTACGTAAAGGTAGTGAAGAAAGGAATTAAATCTTGTATATTAAATAATAACAATACCAAGGTATTAAATAACAAATTATGTAAGTATTTATTTGATTACCGGAATTCCATTCATTCGGCAACGGGCTGTTCGCCTGCCCAGTTGGTGTTCGGTCATAAGCTACGATCGCGATTAGATTTAATCGACCCTACTCCTTCTGTCACTCTCGCTCGAAACGTCGAAAACAAACAGTGTTTGCAGTCTGAGGTGACAAATAGCAACAAGCCAAGCAAATGTTTCAAAAGTGGAGACTATGTATTGTATAAAAAAAACAATATAAAAAAGCAAGGGTCATGGAATAAAGGTGTAGTAATTAAAAGGCTCGGAAAAGTAGTATATATTGTTAAAGATTGTATAACGTCATGTCATGTTAAAAAACATAAAAATCAATTAATCGCATACAAAGGTACAGCAAGAGTTTCCCACGGAACAGGGGATTGCCCTATTGAATTCGAAGACATCACACCACAAGGAACCTCACCACCTAACCAAATAGTTCCAGAGAACGACAAAGAGACAGACACAGGTGGGGAGGGGAGTATGGGGAACAATGAATCAGTGGATACAGAAACACCGACTGACAAATCCAAAGAAAAAGATGAAGAATTCCATGAGGCAACAGACGAGACTCAGGATGACACCCTCGTGGAGGCAAGGTCATGCCAGACCCCTGTGGGGTCTGAAAGGCAAATGAGTGACGGGACAAAACTGCGAGCTGTACCTAGGGTAGATTATAAACAATTCTACTAAGAAGTCATCAATCATGTTTATGTTGTCAAGCTATGGGGAGGATTGTTGTATATTAATATTAATACATATGAGGGTGGTTGCATCCACTCCTATTTAGATAGTGTCGCTTGCCAAATAAACTTAGTGTGCTACCAGCTACCCGTTGTTTCACTTGTGTCCGCATACTTATCACCTTGGTAAAACTGGTTGTCAGGCTTATGACGACCCGTAACGACTGTCAAAGATCCACGAATGACGGCCGGTATCTACGGCTTAACGTGCTTTCCGAGGCACGGAGGAGTCTCGGTATGTAAAGATGGTCTACTATCTACGGACCAATGTAAGCGTAGCTTATGATCGATCGACCCGTGCGGCTGTTATTACTTAGCCACAAGGTTTGATATAAGGTATGTTATATATTGATTGATGCAATCATGCTTGATGCATATCAATTTTACTGTTGTTGGTACAGTATCAAAGTACGTCACCGGACCATAGCCAACAGTAGGTACAGGCGAAAAAGCTATTTAGTATACCGGCAAAAATATTCATCGTTCAGTCGTGGGATGTAGCTAAAAATCAGCGGCAGGCGGACCATCTGATATTAAACTGAGCTGCAGCCCTTTTGAATAAAATTTTTTTTGAAGTGAAAACTTCTTTAGGCTTGTTGAGCACTTTTTGGGTGAACAAAACTCAAGGAACTCGCGTCATCGTCACGCTTGAAGTGATTTGTTTTTTTAGCGCCATCTACCGTCTACCGTTTGAATTACGTTGAGGTTACGCATTGTTGCTTAGCACACCTGCACTTGCACTTCTATTTGCAGTCCCCAAAGACTACGTTTTTTTTTTTATATTTTCAAGTTTAACAGTTTGAAATCCCTAACCCGTCTTGAATAAGCGCAGTAATCTATGCTCATGGCCTCTGTTTGAGAAAAGGCCTATCTATGGCTGGTATAATTTATAAACGCATTTCCTTTCATTAATTCTTTCTTTATTTCGTTCGAGGTCGAGGACACTGCCAATGTATAAAGTAAAAAAGAGGCTCCATTATTTAAAAAAGTGTGCGACATTAGAAACCCAAAATGTTGATTTATTTTCGTTGGATCCCAGTTTTCGATCACATTTTTTAGATATTAACGATGGATAAAGGTTCCTCAATTTAAAAAGTGTACATTAGAAGGCCAATTTATTTTTTAGAGGATCAGTTAATTATTACCCGTTTAGTTGCAAGTTAGCCACATAGCTTGTTCGACTGTACAGTTTAAAGGTCAGTTCTCGTGAACTATTGAGAGGTCATACTAGGTGCACTAGTGACCTATTTACCTATATCTGATGTAAATGTCACCGATACGGTCGATCATGCTTTAGGTACATTAAATTGATTAAAAGTAGAAGGTTTTTAGCCACTAAACATGTCTATAATATTCCCACTGCTGGGACACAGGTCTCCTCTTGCTATGTAGGCCGTAATCCACCACGCGGGCCCAGTGCGGGCATGTAGATGTCACATGTCTGTGAGTTTGTAGTTCTAGGACATTACGGTTTCCTCATGATGTTTTCCTTCGCCGTTTTGAGAGCAGTGGTGATGAAATAATTTACACAAACTAACTGCTTGGGTTCGAACCCACGACCTACGTAACCAAGTAAGTCGCGGCCTTTACCACTGGGCCACAACTGCACCTTTTTAGCCACTAAACTAAGTGACTAAAAGCTGAACGGGGCCATTAATTTGGGAGGTCAGGCTAAAAGTTGGATGGGTAATCATTTTAAATAACTGATTAAAAGGAATAGAACACAAAAGCGTTAGAACAATATGTATGCAGTATCTTGTACATTGTAACTTGTAAATTGTAACTTGTACAATGTAACTTGTACATTGAAACTTGTAAATCGTAACTTGCAAATTGTAACTTGTAAATTGTAACTTGGGAATTGTAACTTGTATCTTATAACTTTTAAATTGTAACTTGTAAATTGTAACTTATAAATTGTAACTTTTAAATTGTAACTTGTAATTTGTAATTGTTAATAATTACAGTTTTGTGGTATAGGGCCCAGGAATATTTTACGCTAAAGCTTTTACAATAAAAAATGCTCGCCATTGAGCTCTATCCTCATCCCTCTCATCCATAAATTACTACTACCTTGTAAAATTCCTAATTAAAAAGTTAGAGCAGCCACAACAGGTAGTGTATTAAAAACCTGGCAACCGAATAACGTCTCACCTTGGCATATTCAACAAGTATAGACTGACCTAAGTTCTAGCTTAAAGTTTTGCGAATTCAGTTGTTGAGGTTTTGGGTTCGAACACTGCCAAGTATAAGGAGACTTAACGTTCAATTTTAGTTAATTTTGCACGTCATTGAGTGAAGGAAAAATACGTTTTTAGGTAACATTCAACTGACACAGGCGTGTTTTTCCCAAAGGGTTAGGCAGAGATGGTTCACATTCAAACTCAAAACTCAAACTCAATACATTTATTTCAATTAAACCATTTACAGACACTTTTGAATTGTCAAGGAGTCGGTCAGTCAGAAATATGAAGCTAGTTGCCCATTCCAAAGCGTAGTAGGTTCCTATGGAGAAGAACGGGCAAGAAACTCCACGGACACTCTTTTAAATCAAAATATTGTTACAATATATGGGTTACATCATTCATGTTGAAATTATACATTTTAAACCGACTTCAAAAAGGAGGAGGTTCTCAATTCGTCTGTATATTTTTTTTTTTTGTATATTTGTTACACGCTTAGAGTCTGACCAACGAAAGCTGTCCACGAATTATTATCTGTGGAATATTTTACTTCGCTTCTAAGTAACATTATTACATGTCTAATTATTATATAAATAATGAAATACTGGTGTAATTATCGCATAATATGTCTTGAATAATAAATAGTATCGACTCCGTTTATGCAGTGTATAACAAGCTCTTGATTTTTTAAATTGCCGCCTTTTTTCTTGGACAACTTTCGTTGGTCAGACTCTACTTCGACAATTTTGAATTGATTTTGATGATTCTTTTTTTTGTTTGGTAGGTCATGCTTCAGAGGTGGTCCCATATACATTTTGATTAACTTTGCTTGCGTAGTTTTTGAGTTAGCTTCATTATTACGTATTTTTCCCACTTAGTCTATGTAGACGATATCTTATGTGACTCCGTCACTGTTATTTACATAGCCGGTAGTGGTATTCTAATTTGTGTGGGTTAGGTACCACAACTAAAAAGTGAAATTATAAACTTTTTACAAAATAAAAAACAACCGAATTCCAAAAGAAACACTAAAAAAGTGATATATACCTCGGAAGCCGGTGGCAAAAAACGAAAATTGAAAAGCAAAGACTTCCGAAATTAAAGTTATTTATCACTTTTTTTGTTTTTTTTTTTGGAAGTCAGTTGTTTTTTTTTTGTGAAAAGTTTTTATTAAGTTCCTTGTAGTAGGATATTCCATGCCGGCCATCAACTATCAAGTCGGTGCATGGAACAAGTACTGTCGTAGTTTGCGATGAATCATTTTACAACAGTATTATTTGCATGTAAATTCTGCGTAGTTCCTGTATTAGTGACTTGCAATTCGATCGATCTTGCTCAAGGCTATCTCATATCGCAAGGGGATTGAGTTACTATCGGCCACAATAATATTGGATATCATTGCTTCTTGGATCATAGTTACAAACTATTCAAGACTAGCTGTTGCCCGCGACTTGGTCTGCGATCTAGGATGAAAAGTAGCCTATGTCCTTCTCCAGCAGGCGTAGCATGGCGCTTTCTATCTCTACGAAGAATAGACATAGCTTTTTCTATACAAAGTGACAGTTCGTTTCGTTCGTCAGTGAGAGCGTAACAAACAAATTCACTTTCGCATTTATAAAATTAGTTAGGATTTTATCTTCATTATTATTGTTCGAGACGCTTCTTTAGGGCCCCAACTGGGGTCTTAATTGACCGCTTGTAACGATTTTGTATTTATTATTTTATTTGTGGCATTTTGTATTTATATCACATACTACAAAATACACAATGGGCGGTTTTATCGCTCAAGGAGCTCGTGGCTAAGTAATAACAGCCGCACGGATCGATCAATCAGGTTAAGTTACGGTTGCCGGGGTTGGTCTGTGGATGGGTGACCATCTTTACATACCGAGACTACTCCGTGCTTCGGAAAGCACGTTAAGCAGTTGGTCCCAGCTGTCATTCGTGGATCTTTGACAGTCGTTACGGGTCGTCAGAAGCCCGAAAGTTTGACAACCAGTATTAGTCTGATAGGCACTCGCTCCATGTAAAGCACTGGTACCTATTCAGATGCATCCGGTTAGACTGGAAGCCGAACCCAACATAGTTGGGAGAAGGCTAGGCAGATTGATTGATATTTGGTAGGTACTTTATTTAATACCACAAAAATACGGAGCAAAAAATATCTTGCAAGAAGCTTAAACATAACTGCAATCTGTCGCCGCGTTCCGAAATACATGTAGGAATAGCATTAATCAGCCCGCAACTTTCCCACTGTTGGGACAAAGGCCTCCTCTCAATGAGAGGGAGGGAGTGGGCCGTAATCCACCAATACATGCATGAGGTTATGTTATTCGTGATTATTAGTGAAGGATGCATTTTCAAAAAATCCATCCTAGGCAAGTCAATGCAAGAGTAAAAGTTCCTACATAACCCTTTCTTTATGCGAATGATTTCGCAAGCAAATGAATAATAAACAATTACTACAAAAGACAAACTAACGTGACGTTTCATTGGTTTTACATGCAAATGAATAACAGAACACTATCGATCGCCTGCGACCGCCGATGCAGTTTTAATGCTGGCCTCGATTGACAATACCTGTTAGTACTCGTAATTATACACTACTGTTTGTTTAAAATAATTGATACCTTTACAGGGTGTAAGGGTAAACAGTCTTGTCATTCAAACCATGGGTAGTTGACTTAAATATAAAAATAAATGACTAAGTAACAACAAAAAAACGTTATTTTCATTAAAAGATTTAAAAAAGTTTCTATGCGACACCGAGCTCGCTAGCGAAACACATGTATCTATCACATACTTAATTAATTTATTTGTCATTGCTCCATTTTTAATTCTTTTTTTTTTCCTATTGTGGTACAGTAATTGTATTCTCGGTGCATCGTCTTCACATGTAATTATATAATTGATGTATACCAAATATTGTAAGACATTTTTTTTTTAAAAGAGTAACGGTGGAGTTTCTTGCCCATTCTTCTCCATACGAAAACTACCTTTTGGAAGGGGCAACTAGAATCAGTTCTATTTATATGTATTTGACGTTCAAAAGTGCCTTTAATGTGCCTAGTTGAAATAAATTATTTGACTTTGACTTTGAAACAGCTGACTATCTGAGAGAGAGGTCGCGCTCACGGCCGGTCAGGTCACCTCCCACGCCCCCCACCCGTGTTGAGACGCAAGTTCGTTGCCCTAGCGCATTGGTGAAAGGGTGAAATACTCTAGTGGTAAAAAAATAAAAAAATAAAATCGTATTTTTCCATTGATTTTACATTCTATAAATGACACCAAACCACTAGTTTCAAGGATAACGGTATTTACCCTAACACCCTGTATAACCGGGCTATCCTCTGATTATCACTATGAATTGCAGGTCAGATAGGTAGCAAAGGAGGCAGCGGAGAGGGCGAGAGAGCTTAACTCTCATTCCACCCGCACCAGAAGAGCAGCCGGGCGTCGAAGGGAGCTTACTGATCTCCGGCCACCATGAGGAGGGGCCTGTGGGCGGCAAAATTGGGGGCTGTGTCGTCACCCGAACAGTCAGGTCCAAAGAGGTGGCACGCAAAACATCATGCGTGCCCTTATAGTATTAGGAGGACGTGCGGTCGTGGGATCGGTCACACTTTGTGATGAGGCCCGCTAGGCATGGCGGGCTGATACCAGTCGGGGGTGCGGCGCATGTACAAGTATCTCCCGGGCCCCCGACTTATGGTAAAAGTAGGAACAGTGGGGTTTTAGTCGGTAGGAGTCCGACACAACATCCATGAGGATTTCCCCACCGAAAAAATAAAAAATAAAATAAAGGTCAGATAGGCAGTCCTCTATGTAAAATACTGGTTTTCAGCTTCGACCCGGAAGTCCGAACGACCCGAGCCGGAAGAAGTCTAAAAGCACTCTGTAGCTAGTCTCAGCAATTTGGATTTGGCTTCCAATTTTCACTAGAAGGCACGAATTTCGTCTCCTGCCGTAGGCATACCCTGAGCTACAAAATATTCACTTGGCTTTTAAATTATGCTGTCTACAAAATATTCACTTGGCTTTTAAATTATGCTGACTACACAATGCCCAACGGGAATTAGTTTAGGTACAAGGAAAATGAAAGAAAATTGTCTCTAGATTTGTATAAAAATGAAAAAGTAAAGACATCTTAATTTTTATTTTTATTCATATTTTCTCATCTTATTTTTTAGGACGCCGCAAGCGTAGATTATCCTAACGATGTATTATTTTCCTTGAGAAGTCAGAAATGTCTGTTTATCTAATTTAAATTTAAATCTTTAAAGTTATAAAGCTAAAAAGTTAGTTTAGTTAGTTTTAAAGTTATGCGAAAGTGAGTGATTTTTTTGTTTGTTTGTTACACTTTCACGCTAAAACGCCTGAACGGATTTGAATGTTTGGCACGTGAGTGTAGACCGTGCCCTGGAGAAGGACATAGCTTACTTTTTATCCTGTATCGCAGATGAAGTTTCGGGCAACACCCAGTTTTTTATCATTTTAAAATAAACAGTTTTAAAGATATGAAAATTGACCAAGTTTGTTCATATTGTTAAATCTAAAATACAACTAACATACAGCATTTAGGTTATTTTTTTGCGACAAGCACAAATAATTAAAGTTACCCAAAGATATTATGAATAATGTCAATCTGCCTAGCCTTTTCCCAACTATGCTGGGGTCGGCTTCCAGTCTAACCGGATGCAGCTGAATATCAGTATTTTACATGAAGCGACTGCCTATCTGACCTCCAAAACCCAGTAACTGGGGATAACCCTTGGTAAGACTCTTTGTCAGACTTTCGGGCTTCTGACAACCTGTAACGACTGTCAAAGATCCACGAATTTCCGAGGCACGGAGGAGTCTCGGTATGTAAACATGGTCACCCATCCACAGACCAACCCCGGCAAGCGTAGCTTAATCTGATGAATCGACCCGTGTGACTGTTATTACTTAGCCACGAGCTCCTCTAATAATGGTGCCGATTCTCTTGTACACCGAACTAAACTAACTAAACTATCACTAAAATTCCTTACTTTTTACTATGACAATCTTAGAGCTATTCATTCAGCCAAAAAAAATCTCTAAATTTAAAAATTATTTTGACACAACTAAAATCGAATTTGACAATCGCGACTCCACTTGGTACCTACCTACTTGTTTGTCCTACCCCGTGATTTTTTTTAGAGTCGGAGAAGCGCGCAATCTGGCCATCTCGACGTATTTTGTATGGAATTTTACAATTTTTGGACGAAAAAAAATATTAAAATTACCGACATGTAGAGTATCAGGGGTTTACGGTTTACAAAGGGGGTCAAAATTGTCATTATTTTTGCGATAGGGCACACCATTTTCGAGATATAAGAAAAATAAAATTAAATAAGATACAGTACTCATTTGCAACTGAAGTCGAGGTGCTGGTTTGAATTTTAGTTCACGACATCTAAATTTATTCCACACATTTTTAATCGCGATTAAAAATGTATGAAGATTTTAGATATTAGAACAAAAACGTCAAATTCAGAATAGCATTTTCACTAAATTAAAACTCAGTGCCATCTTATTGCTGTCAAACTGAAATATAATTAAGTTGTGTCATTATAGTCTATTTCAGAATAGGAAATCGTCGTTTGACAGGAATTAACTAAATTTTAGTGATTTTTAGTCTAGTTTAGAGACCTTTGTGACAAGAGAATCGGCACCAATGTATAAGTAAAATAGCGAAACGAGTATTTTCAATTTTAAAATTCGAATTTTCGGTACTTTTACGTTCGTGCGTTCGTGATAGGGCCTCTGCTGTGTGACATCATCCACATGCGTGATCTTTAAACCCGCCATCTTTCTTTCCAATGCCATCTGACGTATTACTGCTGACGTCAGAGATAACGTCAGTGCGTCTGATCGGTTGTGCCGCTACAAATAGAATATATTGTTAGGTATTTATGTTGTACTTCCTAAAGTTTTATTTGGAGTTCTGAGAAATCGGCTCTGGTTGAGAGTTTTAAGGATTTTCGAACTAAAGATTAACTTACTTTGAAGATATTGACGAGGAAGAAGTACATTTGGATGACGCTTACCTGTAAAAGAAAGAAGATATTAATAAATTATCTCAATAAGGAACTTGTTATTCTTATCAAATTGTATACGCCTGTGCATTGAGGACGGAGACGCCTCGGCGGCCGCTGCTGGATACGGTATGTTCAACTGTTTCCTCTCAAACCAAGCGTGGAAATGTCAATTTTCTATGAGTAAACACTCATAGAAAATGATGGCACGTGACAACGAGGGTCTTCATTAAAAATTCACGCCACCAGTTGGCGCTACTTTGACAAGAGGTCTTCTTCCATTTCGACGATGAATTTATATAACGATGACATTAGTCATTCGTTTTATTTATTCGTTCATCATTCAATCACGACATATGAAATATGAATAATATAGGCGCTTTGGCTAAATACAATTATGTGTATATTAATTAATATTAGTAATGGCATCTGCCAACGAGGTATCGCAGACCACCTCTACTGGTCGCAAGCGATACTGCTGAGCATAAGGTCCTGGGTTCGATTCCCGGGTCGGGGTTGTTTCAAAAATTCAACTGAGTTTTTCCATTAGGAGTTTCTCAGTAACAGCCTGGAGTTTAGATTTGTGCCCGGTTGATGGCAATAGGCTCGCCCCCTATTACATGGGACTTAAATACAGTATGTTAACTAACAAAGGGCGTTCCCGTTAACCTGCAATAGTATAGCGTCTATACATGCTAAAAAAAATATTACTACTAAAAAAAAAAAATTTTTTTTTTTTTTTGTGTCGTGAAATGTTCGCAAAACGATAAAATTTTACGTAAAAGAAACACTCTGTACACGCACACTTGTATTTCAACGTAGAAAAACAAGTGTGACAAGTGGGCGTGTACAGAAAGTTTATTTTCCGTAACAATTTAATATTTTTTGTGAATAATTTACTATACAAAAACAAAAAAAAACTTTTTTTTTTTAATGGTAATATTTTTTTTTGCATGTATAGACGCTATACTATTGCAGGTTAACGGGAACGCCCTTTGTTAGTTAACATACTGTATAACTGGCGGAATGTGGGTGTACTATAGGTTCAAGTCTGCCTAACCCTTTGGGGATTACAGGCGTGTGTTATGTTAAGTAATGGCGTCTCTGGTCGCTGCCATTCCGGCGCGAAGATTCCGTGTGCGCCTGTGCAAGCAAAGAATGTTGTGCCTCCAATCTCCAAAGAAAACATACAGGCAAAGTTTATGGTACTAAATAATATCAGCATCAATATCTTCACAACTATTTTGATAACATTATAAAACTGTTCTCAGACACATTACACTCTGATCGATATACAATCGAATAAACTCTAAATATAATCGAACTGCGCTCGGCTGCATCGTAAAACGCGATTACAACCGCTGCATCTAGTAGGTAATTGTGTCAAACACATTGAATAATCGACTTAAATACATGGGCGAGTACAACAACTGATCGCGGTGGATGTACTGCACTGGTAAGGTAAGGTAGAGGATTTGAAAAAAATCGCGCGACATCTTTATCATAATTCTATAATACATGATTTTATTACTCACTCACACGGACTCCGTACATTGAACCAACGCGAATAAAAATCGCACGGTGAGATTTCGCATTGCGGGCTAAGGTCTTAGCTTGATTTACCTACACGATACAAGTTTATTGCCTGTCAATCTGCCTAGCCTTTTTGTTGGGGTCGGCTTCCAGTCTAACCGGATGCAGCTGAATAGCAGTATTTTACATGAAGCGACTGCCTCCACAACCCAGTAGCTGGGTATAACGATACCCCTTGGTAAGACTGGTTGTCAGACTTTCGGGCTTCTGACGTCCCGTAACGACTATCAAAGATCCACGAATGACAGCCGGGACCAACGGCATAACGCGCTTTCCAAGGAATGGAGGGGGTCTTCGTATGATAAGAATGGTCACCAATCCACGGACTAACCGTGGCAAGCGTAGCTTAACCTGATCGGTCAACTTATGCGGTTGTTATTACTTAGCCACAAGCCCCTAATTTATGTCTTCAGGAATATTCCAGTATATTATATTACAGTGCTTTTGGTAGCGTGACGTGGAATAGGTACTTACTCCGGCTCGATATGTAAAGATGTTTACCCATCCACAGACCAACCCCGGCAAGCGTAAAGTAACCTGATGGATCGACCCGTGCTAATCAAGCCCTTTCATTTGATACCCAACATGGTATAATTTTTTTTTTCATGACTTTTCGTCGTCTACAGGGCGCCATTTGCATTTTCCATTTTAATATGACGTCACATAGCGTATAAACCAGCCGACGATCAAGACGCTTCCAACGATCGTTGGAAGCGTCTTGATCTACCTCATTTGTCAAATTTTGATGAGTCATTTAGAAGATATGAGGGAACAGATGAACACATACATACCGGTCAAATCATAACCCTCCTTTTTGCTTCGCCGTAGTCGGGTAAAATGAGACCCTATATTACTAAGGCTACGTCTGTCCTTCCCAGCTACTCCCAAAACAAGTATTTCTCATAAATCTCATATGTTTATAATTATATTATTTTAGTTTCCATTATAGCGAATAAAAACATGCATTCCCACTTCTTATATACTACCTAACATCGTTATTTCTCTATACATCCTAATTACTTGTGAGATGTCAGTGCGAATATTGATGTATTGCTTGTGTAGGTTGTTGCTCCATTATGTAAGATGAGAAGTGGATTATAATGTTCTTGTTTATGTATCGGTACCTACTTTTTGTGAAGACGACGAGCCGTATATCTATACAAGGTGGAGATGACAATCTATACAGACATATCTATAATATAAAAATTAAATCCCTATTTCCTTTGGTCACGCCATCACGCGTGAACGGCTAGACCGATTTCGCTAATTCTTTTTCTGTTGTGTTTGTTATTGTCAGGAGAAGGTTCTTATGAAAGAAAAAAATAAGAAAACCGCGGAAAAAAAGAAAATTTAACAGGAAACGTCTGTCGGGTCAGCTAGTACCTAATAAAACCGTGGCGAAGACAAAACTGTACATTGAATATTTTTGAAAAAAAAAAAACATGCCCGCATTTGGGGACTGCCGATAGAAGTGAAAACTAAGCAGAAATGCGTAACCTCAACGTAATTCAAACGGTAGACGGTAGATGGCGCTAAAAAAAACAAATCACTTCAAGCGTGACGATGACACGAGTTCCATGATTTTTGTTCACCCAAAAAGTGCTCAACGCGTAAAATATAGTTTTTAGTTTTTTTTTAGGAAATCAAGAGCAGTCTGCGTATAATCATGGGATGTAAACATAGCTGGCGAAATGTAGGTGTAGGTACCAAACACATTTTCGTTTTTTGAAAAATAAGTTAATTTTGTAAGTTTTGAATCCTCCTTTCTTACTGTTTCTATTTACATTTCTTGTCTCAAAAAAAAATATTTTTCTTTCTTTCTTTCTTTTCTTTTGCCGTCGTCTGCCGAATCCACCGGGAAATACAGTCGTGATGTTATGTAGATTCGAGTTCCATACAAAATCTTCTAATTATAATATTCACTTCAGCTGATCAATTGATGCCGATCACATGATGAATTGAGAGCACCATATTCATAGCACGCGTTAAATATAGGCGAAGACACAGCACAAGTATATACAGAAGATCAACAAAAGACTGGAATATTAATAATAATTAATTTTAACCATAATATTAATTGAATGACCCAATGAATTGCCACTTTTCACCCCAAACGGTCCAAAATAATTAATTTGTAGGTATCTACTTAGGTATTTGTTCTAACTATACCTACTTATTTTATTCTATGATTTTATTTGAATGTTTCAATGAATGGTAATGTTATGTATTTATTTTAATTAGTTTGTAATAATTTTTATATTAGAACTTGGTGCCTAAAAATAAATAAATTACTGTCGATTTGACCAGAGAGACAACAAGACTTGCATTCGTAGGTACTTCGTCAAGCTTTTTTTAGTTGAACCTTTTGCGATGGTGTAGCATTATTTCTGCTTACATATAGTATTTTTTGTGTTTTTACTGTATGTCTTCCTTTTCCGTACAGATGTTAGTATGGCTGACAAAATCTATATTAGCCAACTTCACACAATATTTAACAAGATATTTTTACAAATAAGTAAATAACTTAGCATAGAAAGAAAAAAAAGAAAGAAAATGTTTATTTGCGGCAAACATGACGCCAAGAAAGGACAAATATACGAAAATAACAAGTTGCGGGAAAATATGCGTCACATTGCGCACGCAAAACGGCCATCACTCAGCATAATGCTGCGACCCTATGCGAGACAGAGCCCCAGCGCTGGTTTTCAGTGACAGCCAGCGTTGACGCCATGACGTCAATCGGTGCAGCACATAATGAGTGAACAATAACAAAATAATAAATAAAATAAATACATTAACGCATAGTTCTTTAAATGCGCAGACGCAGACTGTCTCTGCTAAATGGACGATAATCTGGGAAACTAAAGTTCCTAAAAACTACTTGAAGTTCATTCAGCTTCAACAACACTCGCTAATAAATACTAGTGAAACTGAACACCGATTCTGATTACATTAATAAAATAAAAAGAAAGGAAGAAAAATATTTTATTTGGGACACGCACAGGAAGCAAATCTGCCTGCCTTTTCCCAACTATGTTGGGGTCGGCTTCCAGTCTAACCGGATGCAGCTGAATACCAGTATTTTACATGGAGAGACTGCCTATCTGACCTCCACAACCCAGTAACTGGGTAATACGATACCCCTTGGTAAGACTGGTTGTCAGACTTTCGGGCTTCTGACGACCCGTAACGACTATCAAAGATCCACGAATGACAGCCGGGACCAACGGCATAACGGGCTTTCCGAGACACGGAGGAGTCTCAGTATGTAAAGATGGTCACCCATCCACCGACCAACCCCGGCAAGCGTAGCTTAACCTGATGGATCGACCCGGTGCGGCTGTTATTACTTAGCCACGAGCTCCTTAGACACGCACAGGAAACAAAGATTAAAAAAGGAGTACCTATTTGAAACTAACAAAATTAACACAATTACACACGCACACACTACATCTATGTGTGCTTGAAAATATTTTTTTCTGTAATAACCGTGTTTATGATTTGACGCACGATAACTCACGCGTCGTATCAAGTAAGCCTACTCATCTCACCTCAACAGTGACACAATTCTATTTCAGTGGATCTGACCCGTGCGTTCAACCCAGACAAATAATAGCAGATATTATGATTTTATTACAATCTAGTTGTTTTATGTCGTACGTAATCATAATATTGTGGGCAGGAAGTCTTGTAATACAATTTGTGGTATATTTGGGAGCTTCACGCGGGATTTTTTGGGGATTTGTGTAAGTTGAATGCTAGACTTAGAATGATGGCATGAAAACCTCGAGCAGACTGGCGCGACGCGACACAGGTAGTAGTTAGGTATACCGGGAAGTTTTTTAACCGACTTCTTCAAAAGGAAGGAAATTTTCAATTCGTCTGTATTTTTTTTTTGTGTTTGTTACGCAATATCTCCGGCAATTATGACTCGATATTGATGATTCTTTATTTGTTTGGTAGGTCATGCTTCAGAGGTGGTCCCATATAAGTTTTATTAACTTTGCTTGCGTAGTTTTTGAGTTAGCTTCAATATTACGTATTTTTCCCACTTAGTCTATGTAGACGATATCTTATGCGACTCCGTCACTGTTATTTACATAGCAGGTAGTGGTATTCGAATTTGTGTGGGGTAGGTACCACAACTAAAAAGTTAAAAATAAAAACATTTTACAAAAATAATAAAAAAAATCGTGTTTTGCCACCGACTTCCGAAATGAAAGTTTTTTTCACTTTTTAGTGTTTTTTTTGTAAGTCGGTTGTTATTTTGTCTGTAAAATGTTTTTACTAAAAATATGTTTTATTAGAATCGCGTAGGGCTGTCGCGTCGCCCTTGTCTGCGCGAGGCTTAATACTACAGCAGTAATTATTTCTTAGTTTGAATTAATTAATGTCATGACCTGGGGGCCTACCACCACCACCACTTACAATAGTATTATTTTAATCTTACTTCGAGGGGGAAAGAGATGGAGCTATACGTCCTGTAGAGCTTCATTTCTTTCCTACACTGAAGTAAGACTACTTCCATGTAAAATAAACTTATAGACACAATACTACACATTGTATCATTGTGAAACTTTTCAGCGCCGCGCCGCTCCTGTTTGTCTACATAAAACATCTTTATTTCATCCGAAAAGTGATTTTCGTCCAATCTTATTTATAAAACAGAAGCATGATGTAATTACACAGCGCCGTACAATATACTATCGTAGTGACATCAGTCATCACGTCAGCTCCGTTCTACGTCAAAAGTCTTGACGGCCACCGGCCACCAGAAATATATTTGATGTTACATATCTGCCCAGTCTTTTCCCAACTATGTTGGGGTCGGCTTCCAGTCTAACCGGATGCAGCTGAATACCAGTATTTTACATGGAGCTACTGCCTATCTGACCTCCACAACCCAGTAACTGGGTAATACGATAGCCCTTGGTTAGACTGGTTGTCAGACTTTCGTGCTTCTGACGACTCGTAACGACTGTCAAAGATCCACAAATGACAGCCGGGACCAACGGCTTCACGAGGCACGGAGGAGTCTCGATATGTGAAAATGGTCACCCATCCACGGACCAACCCCGGTAAGCGTAGCTTAACCCGATGGATCGACCCAAGCGGCTGTTATTACTTAGCCACGAGCTCCTCGAAATATATTTGATGTTAATACTTGTAAATAATATAACTTTAGACCAACGATGTATTATTAGTTAACAAAGATTTGTAAATATTGAAATCACGGCCCCGTTGCGGTGTTGTAACGGGTGTAAAAAGACGCTTAGCGAAGCCGAAAGTCACTTGTTATTCCCGTCATTTTGTTAATGTTTTTGTTCCGGACCATACATGGGAACCTTCTGGTTACGGGGATATTGAAGGTCAAAGTTACAACTTTTTCAGACGTTATTTTAAAGAAAGCAAGATATACCCCTTTGCAAAAAAAACGGGCACCTTAACAGTCATTGGCTTTTGTATGGACAATATTAATATTTTTACCATGTCATTAGCATAAATGACTAGTAATTTGTTATAATCAATAAGAATATAATTTTTTGGCTACACCCCTCTTCCAGCAGCGCTACAATTTTACTAGCTCTTATTGCTTTTTCTGCCATTACAATCGACACAAAGATATCACTTTTAAGTCACAATAAGGCTGGATTATTCGACAAACATAAATTTATTCTACTAAAAATAACGAAAAGTTAGTTTTAGTTGCCAGGATAACCTTCTAACCGCAAACCTGCAAAATGTTAGTAAAAGTCACAAACGGAAAACGGGATTATTATTGTTTTTAAACAAAAGCTTCGAATTGGAATTAACGTTTTTTCTTACCCAGACTCTTTATTATGTGCCAGTAACATAGTTTGGCGATTAAAACCTCTTTACAACTAAATGATTACCAATAATGTACAAAAATCAAAACCCCCATTTTTTTTGCAAAGGGGTGTATAAATGTTTAACTTAATTTGAAATACCCCGACAATCCCTGAACCGTTGCATGCACCCATAAACACAATGTTTTGCGAACGTTACCGTGCGTTTGCACTGGCGAAACATTTACGACAAAACACGTTGAAATCTCTATCTTCTGTCAATGTTCCATAGAATTTTTGACAGGAACTAGAGATTTAAGGGGGATGCGCTAGGGTGTGCCGCGAAATTCAAATTTTCTTACGTTTTTTGCAATTTGCAGGTCAGTATCAGGTTGTATGTAGATCTAAATATTATTAGCGCTCGTAACAAATATGGATTTACAGAATTATAAACATTAAAATCAGCAATACAACTCTCTAAGCTCATGTAAGTGTATTGAATAACTATTTCATGAAATCATGACATGTAGCAGTTTCATGAACTTAGAGAGTTGTATTGCTGATTTCAATGATCAACCTTAAACATGTTTTGTTGTAATGTTTCGCCAGTGCAAACGCACGGTTAGGTTGCGCACTACAGTAAACAGCGATTTTTCACGCCAAAAATAAAACTTGATTACCAGCACAAGTTAGTCCCGACTGTCATTTGTAGACCTTTGACAGTCGTTACGGGTCGTCAGAATCCCGAAAGTCTGACAACCAGTCTTACCAATGGGTATCGTGTTACCCAGTACCTATTGGGTTGTGGAGGCCAGCTACGTATTCGTTTCATGTCAAAGTCAAAGTCAAAATCTTTTATTTCAAGTAGGCACATATAAGGCCAATTACCCAGTTACTGGGTTCTGGAGGTCAGATAGGCAGTCTCTCCATGTAAAATAACCAGTATTTTACATGGAGAGACTGCCTATCTGACCTCCTTCATCATTCAGCTGCATCCGATAAGACTGGAAGCCGACCCCAAATTGGTTGGGAAAAGGCTAGGTCACTTTTGAACGTCAAAAACAAAGAAATAGAACTGATTCTAGTTGCCCCTTCCAAAAGGTAGTTTTCGTATGGAGAAGAATGGAAAAGAAACTGCACTGTAACTCTTTTAAAAATGTTTTACAATCCTTACTAGTAATATAATAAATGCGAAAGTAATTCTGTCTGTCTGTCTGTCGCGCTTTCACGCCAAAACTATCGAAACGATTTAAATGAAATTTGGTACACAGATAGTCTAGACCCTGAGAAAGGACGCTACTTTTTATCGACATACCACGCAGGCGAAGCCGCGGGCGGAAGATAGTATTTTGTATATATCAATTATATAATTAAATGTATTCAGCTGTATCCGAACATAGTTGGGAAAAGGCTAGGCAGATACTACATAGTCGCATTAGAAATTCCCATATTTCAAATCAGTAACCTTGAGCTCATAAACTGGGCTACTTAAATAAGTACTCCACAATATATAAAACCCGGTTACGTCCTGTCATAGAAACCGGAACTCTCACCCACTCCCACAATAATACAATTTATTTCAACCGTATTCTTCTTCTCAGCCGGCCATCGCGCACAAAATATCTCATAACTCATTATTCATCAAAATAATCTCGGTTGTACGCGGGGAAACATAAAAAGCACATAAAACATGTGTCTTAATGTTTTCTTTGATCTTTTGTAATATATTTGCGTTTGGAGTCCAAGTTGTGAGCGTTCAGCGGATTATAAACCAGTATTTTTTATTTTTTTTTGATAAAAAACAACTTAACATCATGTCTTGTCTTGTTTCCCCAACAGGTCGTGCCCGTGTCGTTATAGTATGGAATCTAGACTCGCATTTCACCAGTTATGTTTAAGTCCCATGTAATAAGGGGCGAGGCTGTTGCCATCAACCGGGAACTTATACAGACTCCGAGCCCAAAAATTCCAGATGAAAAGAAACCAATAACACTTAGCCTGACCCTTTTTTTTTTTGAGGGTGGGAAATCATCCAATGACTTCTCCCACTCTGGGTGGAGCGGAAGGGCGTGTCAGACTTTTACTGACTAAAACCCACCCGTGTTCCTTCAGTTGCCTGTTGCCAAGGTCCCGGTATCCCTTTCGGACTAACCCGCAACCCTGGCAGGCATCGGTCCTAGCGGACCCCGCCAATTGTGCTGACATCTCTTTGAGGCGCGCGTGGAACACGACGCGGCATCGACCCGGGCCTGGTCCTGATCGGACGGCGAGCTACCCATTGCTCGCCGTCCGCAAGCCCGCGCCTATGGTGGCCGGGAATCCGCCTGGGATTCCCGACGCCCAGGGCGTCTCCAGCGGCGGCGGCGGTTAGGGGCGTGAGGGCGCAAACTTTGCCTCTCCCTCACGCGTTCCGCCTCCTCCTTCGCGAGCATTACTGCTTCGCAGAAGGAGGTGACTGCTTCCCATGCCCTCTCGCTCCGTACCATGGCCTGGACCAGAGCCGGACGAGAGGCCACCGCCGACTTAGCCTGACCCTAGAATCGAAGTCAGGACCGCATCTCAGCAGTAGCGCATGCGACAACAAGACCAACGAGGCAGTCTCAGAGTCATTACAAAAGTTCTTTTTTAGGGTTCCGAACCCAAAGGGTAAAATGGGACCCTATTACTAAGACTCCGCTGTCCATCCGTCTGTCTGTCTGTCTGTCGGTCTGTCACCAGGCTGTATCTCATGAACCGTGATATTTAGACAGTTGAAATTTTTACAGATGATGTATTTCTGTTGCCGCTGAAAAACAGAATATAATATATATTTATGGGGGCTCCCATACAACACACGTGATTTTTTTGCCGTTTTTATAGATAATGGTACGGAAACCTTCGTTCGAGTCCGACACGCACTTGGCCGGTTTTATTTTTTTAACTCGCTGCCACCTCCTCACTTGCCCCACACGTCAATAGTACTCCAGAGAGTTGGTTCGAATGCCGTTATATCGAAACAATTGCCGGGCGCCATTTATCGGCATCCATTCGATTCGCTTTTTAACTGAAAGGAAACATTTTGATAATAATTTGCATCGCCCTTCGACGATAATGGTTGAGGTTTCAAAATTAGCTCAATTAGGGAGAATATTTCTTTGTTTTTGTTTGTAAGTACTTCGTGTGAGGAGCTCGTGGCTAAGTACTAACAGCCGCTCGGTTCGATCCATCAGGTTAAGCTACGCTTTCCGGGGTTGGTCCGTGGATGGGTGACCATTTTCACATATCGAAACTCCTCCGTGCCTCGGAAAGCACGTTAAGCCGTTGGTCCCGGCTGTCATTTGTGGCATTTGTGGATCTTTGACAGTCGTTACGAGTCGTCAGAAGCACGAAAGTCTGACAACCAGTCTAACCAAGGGTTATCGTATTACCCAGTTACTGGGTTGTGGAGGTCAGATAGGCAGTCGCTCCATGTAAAATACTGGTATTCAGCTGCATCCAGTTAGACTGGAAGCCGACCCCAACATAGTTGGGAAAAGGCTAGGCAGATGATGTTTGTAAGTAGTTCAATTGAAGATTAGAGACTGTTCATTTCACGTTGATTGATTTGACATAACTACCTTTGACCGTTCCTCCCTTTCAAAGGAAAACCAGCACGTCCAGCACCTTAAAACAGTGCCCTTTTTCACACGAACTATTGTTAGTCCGATACGAAAAAATTACGAACAAAAAAAAATTGGTATAAAAGGTGGAAACGACAATCAATCAATCTGCCTTACCTAGCCTTTTCCCAACTATATTGGAGTCGGCTTCCAGTCTAACCAGATGCTTGATACCAGTATTTTGCATGGAGCGACTGCCTTTCTGACTTCCACAACCCAGTGACTGGGTAATACAATACCCCTTGGTAAGACTGGTTGTCAGATTTTCGGGCTTCTGACAACCCTTTACGACTGTCAAAGATCTACGAATGACAGCCGGGACCAACGGCTTAACGTGCTTTCCGAGGCACGCAGGAGTCTCGATATGTTAAGATGGTCACCCATCCCCGGACCAAACCCAGCAAGCGTAGCTTAGTCTGATCGATCAACCCGTGCGGCTGTTATTACTTAGCCACGAGCTCCTCCGATGTGGAAAGGACAGTACAAAAAAACCAACCACATACCAAAGATATCCAAAAATGTAATCACTATAGCTGGTCAAATTGTAAAACCCATAGTTCGTTTACAATTTATTTTCTAAAAATAAAAATACAAAAAAACTGACTTCTAAAAAACACTACAAAGTGAAAAATTATTTTAATTTGGGAAGTCAGTGTCTTTGGTGTGGAATTTTCGTTGTTTGCCACCGTATTCCGAAATTATGTCATGTTTTAATAATTGCGTAACTTATTTTCGTAACCGATTAAAACTAATCTCTTTCATTTTGACAGTTCAATAACATTAATTGCGTTATTTACGTTGTTGAGCAGATTGTTTTTCGAACTTGTGAAGCAATGGATTAGGCATTTGTTTCAAACCACATTGTGATTGACCGTTTAATACGCAATTAGGGTGCTGGACACTGCGAAATAGGCTTAAGCTTTTAACTTGAGCCACGGAATAACTCAAGTGATTTGTGTCTAAGTATCTTCTCAAAGTGCCTGGAAAATCTAGAACAGCTCATCCAATAATTGTTCAATGAGGCATACAGCCCCTTTGTATCTCTAGATTTAGGCTAAAATGAGCTGAGATTTCGTTAATTTTTGTTTGAAAAGTCTTCCTGGCGCCGAGTTTAATGTTTGTAGTAAATGGGACACCTAAATGTAATGCCTAAACAAAGTCACCGACACTGTTGAATTTTCAACGCTAGGCTGAGCGCCGAGAGTTGAAAATCTAACGTGCAATAATACTGAGGCAGTAAGTGACAACGGTGCCGTGGTGGTCCAGTGATAATAGACGCGAATTACGAGTAGTAAGTCGTAGGTTTGCACTCAGACAGGCGCTTTACTTTGTGTAAATTATTTCATCACCACTGCTCTCAAAATGGTGAAGGAAAATATCGTGAGGAAACTTGGACTTATAGACAACTAGCTGTTGCCTGCCACTTTGTCTGCAATCCAGGATGAAAAGTAGCCTATGTTCTTCTCCAGGTCATGGGCTACCGATCTGCCAAATTTCATCCAAATCCGTTCAGCCATTTTAGCGTGAAAGCGTAACAAACCTTGGCCTGTAAGGTTACCGTCCCATAAATTACAATCAGGGAACAGCTGATTGTTTATCGCAATTTCAGGGTTAGACCCACAGTAAAAGTTGTTCGTAATGATGAGTATTAATGACCCCATAAGAGGATGCCCATAAATTCAGTTTCACCCTGTATATTAAATCGCTTCCGCCTATGACTTATACCGTCCTCTTTCGAGATTTCGGACTACACTATCAATGGATAGACCAAACAATAAAAGCTAAGCTCACTATATCTTTATAACTCCGATTCAATAGATAGTAAGTACTAACTCAAATGAGTAAAGTTTTCATTTGTTTGTAATCGTTTTTAGAAACCAATTAAATGTTGGTAGTTTTGTTTAGAAATAGGTACAGTGTAATCAGCCATGACGTACTAATCTAAAAGTCTTTAAAACTAAATAAGATACAATCGAAAAATTTCTCCGCATCGCTGTCGGCTGGTAATTTACCTGGCGGCATTGCCACGTTGTATGGCAATGCTTCGAGGGAAAGCTCGAAACACGCACAAGGCGAGTGCATGTCGGGAGTGGGTCCGGCGCGGATGTACAGCGGGCATAATAAATTGTAATTCAAGGAATTATATGGATGTCCCCATATAGAACGCATACGTGGGTCGGGGGCGGAGCGGGACGGGAGCGGGAGCAGCGCCCGCCACCCGCCACCCGCCACCACAGACAGCGCGGGACGGGAGCGGGACGGGAGCGGGTCGGGCGCGTCAACGCACAGAACGCGTGCGTGGATCTGGCGTGGAGCGGGATAAAGGGTCATAAAAAGTGACGTATGCACGCGACGATCGTGTATTCACGCGGCGATCGCTTTTAAATAGGACACGTAGTAGTATCCCCGCGGACCAAATTATAATGGCTATCGTAACTACTCTCACCATTTATCAAAAACACCAAGCATTTTAATTTACGGCCAGCCATATTTTACGGAACATTTCAAAAGAAAAAAAAAAGATACAAGACATAAATCTTAGATTAAGTGCGAGATAACTTTTTGTCGTTTTAAACAAATTGTTTGTTATAGGTTTGACCGCTATGTGCGTGTCTGTCTGTCTGCTTTCACGCTAAAACGGCTGAATGTATTTAGATGAAATTTGGCACCTGGAATAGGACATAGGATACTTTTTACCCCGTTTTCCTTTGGGATCGAGACTTACGCGGGTGAAATCGCGGGGCGCAGCTAGTCTCATATAAACTTATAGAAAATGTATGGGGACCAGAGGCCCTAGACAAAGTGACATTCTATCAGCGATAACAATGGTGGAAAAAGCAAAAATGTATAGGACTGACATAAGCTATCGAAAAGCTTATGACAATCCTGTTGAAAGTCGTTGTAGAAATACGAAACGCTTTCGAAGCGATTGTCACTTGTCTAGGCCCTCTGTCGTGACGTGGCATCACTGCTGCTGCTTGCGGAGTTGTTCGGAATCTTTCATACCTTTACAATGGAATCTGGGATTGTTACACTACAGGCGAACGCAGGGTGTGGAAGCTCCTTTACGAACTAAGCTCCAAAGTTACCTAAGATCAATAAATCGCTATCACAAAGAAGATTACCGATGTAAATCTCATGTTAATCGCGATTGCCTTGACATTCGTGTCGGATGTCAAATGAAAGCTACTGCCTAGCAACGCATTTGCATATTATACAGGGTTAAAGGCACTTGTCCACCGCCAGCGAGTAGATAGCAACTAAAAGTAATATCGTCACGTTATAAATCCATACTAATATTATAAATTCGAAAGTAACTCTGTCTGTCTGTATGTTACCCACGCCTAAACCACTGAACGGATTTCGATAAAATTTGGCAAGGAGATAGATAGCATCCCGGGAAAGGACATAAGCTACTTTTTATCTACATAACACGCGGGCGAAGCCGCGGTCGGAAGCTAGTCACTAATAACTTCACTTCACTATCACACGAGTTTGTTTTTTACGCTTTCACGCTATAACGGCTGAACGGATTTGGATGACATTTGGCACATTGGTAGACCATGACCTAGAATAGGACATAGGATACTTTTTATCTCGATATGCCAACGGGATCGAGACTTATGCGGGTGAAACCGCGAGGCGCAGCTAGTAAATCATAAATCCCCACATTGGTACGCGGATAGGTAATTCGAACGATATACTATCAATGTTGGGATCGGCTTCCAGTCTAACCGGATGCAACTGAATACCAGTATTTTACATGTCGCCACTACCTATCTGACCTCCACAACCCAGTAACTGGGTAATACGAACCCCTTGGTAAGACTGATTGTCAGCCTTCCGGGCTTCTGACGATCCATAACGACTGTCAAAGATCCACGAATGACAGCCGGGACCAACTGCTTAACGTGCTTTCCGAGGCACGGAAGAGTCTCGATATGTAAAGATGTTCACCCATCCACGGCCCAACCCCGGCAAGCGTAGATTAACCTGATGGATCGACCCTTGCGGCTGTTATTACTTAGCCACGAGTTCTTTTATTGCGCAACACACATAAAATTACAATTAATCGCAATGGGTTTCATTTTGACCGATCATCCACGTCCATTGCGTGATTTACGTTGTTGAGCAGACAAATTCATCATAATGAAGCAATGCATTAGCAATATCCTTTGAAAACTCTCGTATTACGAAACTATGGTGCAGAGGCCCTAGACAAAGTGACATTCTATCAGCGATAACGATGATAGAAAAGGCAAAAATGTATATGACTGACATAAGCTATCGAAAAGCTTATGTCAATCCTGTTGAAAGTCGTTGTAGAAATACGAAACGCTTTCGAAGCGATCGTCACTTGTCGAGGCCCTCAGATTATTAATTTCGTGCGTGAATCAATTAAATATCTAATGTATTGCGGTCGGCCTTATCTCAAACCATTAGACACAGAGGGATCCTTTAACTTGCATTAGAGATTCCGTAACAGATCTAAACGGCATTGCGTCGAATCTTATTAGCATATTCAGAGCTCAAGGAGATATAGCGGTTAATATCTATATCATCATCTGCCTAGCCTTTTCCCAACCAAGTTGGGGTCGGCTTCCAGTCTAACCGGATGCATCGCGCGGCGAATCGCGCCAGCATGTAAGAGCCTTTACGCCGTACTAAGGGTTTATTTTGATTTTTAGAGATAACTTTTTAAGGGCTTTTTTCTATAGAGAAAACTACAAGTTAACGTGTTCTTAAAGTGTATGTATGATGTATATAGTGAATCCTTAAATATCTTACATAATTATTAATTGTTATACAACGTGCCGCTACAATGGCGACATTAATTAAACACACGTATACGATTTCGCGTATTCGTTTTATGAAATTTATTTGAATTTCATTAAACGTTATTATTTATTGATTTTTTTTCAATTTTCTAAATTACCGTCCTGGATCAACCTGTACTTAAAGAACTGTAGCGAAGAGGTAATTTGCCGGCGTCACGGATCATATTTATTTTATTTATTAAAAAAGGCGGACTTAATGCCTGAGGCATTTTCTACCAATCAACCATATGCATATGTAGGCGAATAGAAGGAAAGCCGCGCAATTTCTTAGAAATTATGCCGACCAAGGATTCTACCGATAGAACGTAAGCCAGCTGGTAGGTAACTTCATGAATGAATCTTTTACACAGAGTGATCTCAATGTTGGTTATTTTTTTATTATTTAGTTTGTTTGAAAAATTAAATTTTCAATTTACGAATTATTTTATATTATTATTTCATTTTTCATACTTATAAATTATATTTTTAAATATTAGAATAAAACAATTATATAAAACATTTAAAAATATAAAAAATAGTAGCCCACCGGTATCGGGAACAGGGTCCAAGCTACCGGCGGTCAGGGCTCCAAAGAGAGGGATATATATTATTATTATTTTTATGTTTACTGGCCACTAGCTCTACCCGTGTGTTAAATTAATTTCGCCATTGTAGCGGCACGTTGTACCTATAATAACGATGAGGGATGAAACGAACGCAATTATTTCGCAATAAGCGCGGTGTGCTCTGAAATAAATCAAACTTTAATACTTATAAATACTTCCAAAATAATTTAAAATATCTCTTTCATTATAATATTACTTACCTAATTTATGGGCTTTCGACTCCTCTCATTTTGTCAGCCTGTTGTTAGATTAAACATTAAATTCAATTTATGAAGTTGAATTAAATTCTTTGAATACAAGAATCTTGATCTCCGGTTGGCATTGTCCGCAAGGATTTAAATATAAATGCTTTTTCCCGAAGTTTTTAAGCCTTTTATTTATAAAGAAAGAAAAGAAAGAATGAAAATACATTTCTTCAGCACAGAATAAAAGGCAGACAATATACATAATATACTGCAGATAACGAAATAAAATCATCTGCCTCATCTGCCTAGCCTTTTCCCAACTATGTTGGGGTCGGCTTCCAGTCTAACCGGATGCGGCTGAGTAGGTACCAGTATTTTACATGGAGCGACTGCCTATCTGACCTCCACAACCCAGTTACTGGGTAATACGATACCCCTTGGTTAGACTGGTTGTCAGACTTTCGTGCTTCTGACGACTCGTAACGACTGTCAAAGATCCACAAATGACAGCCGGGACCAACGGCTTAACGTGCTTTCCGAGACACGGAGGAGTCTCGATATGTGAAAATGGTCACCCATCCACGGACCAACCCCGGCAAGCGTAGCTTAACCTGATGTATCGACCCGAGCGGCTGTTATTACTTAGCCACGAGCTCCTCGAACGAAATAAAATAAACAAGCAAATTAAAAGCGTAAACGTGTAGGACAGTATCAGAAGGCCAATTCTCGTGCTTAAAAAACGTTCAAATTCAAGTCGCAGTGCCGCAAAAGTTCCAAAACGTCAAAAAAGGTATTCTGCTAAACCAAAAAACTAAGTCAAAGGTGGCGTTTGGTGCGATGATATTGCGAATTGAATGAAAATAAGAAATGTACTGAAACGGTATTCTGCTAAATTGTCGAGTAGCGAATGAAAATAAAATCGATATCCGTGGGTATTCCCGTACCTAAGCAACCGTCAAAACTGACGTAAGCATGAGATTATTTGTTGACTGAACTGTCACGAAAAATTTTAGCTTCTGCAGTTTCAATTTCTCATTTTATTTTCATTTTGTCCATGAAATCATCTTGAAATCCAATATTCATGAAATAAAAACTTATACAGGAACAGTGTTGTAAATACTTTTGTGTTTGTGTGGTCAAAATAATGCAAAACGAGTGGGTTCGCCAGTGGGAGTTATTTTCATTCCTCGCACAACGTGCAGACGCCGAATCGTCGGCGGAACAACGTAGAGAGCACAGCAGTAGCTGTTCTCAGCATCGCCAGCCGCGGGGTCACACATCAGGCGCATTTTCCAAAAGCGACCGTGCGTTTATAAAACTTACAGTCTTACGAACTGAAGCCGCTTTTCCTACAGGATAAGCGAAGAAATGGACTGGGTGTTGCAGCCAAGGTTGGTCTACAAGTACAAATTATAATACTTATATCAAAACTAGCTTCCGCCCGCGTGGTATGTCGATAAAAAGTAGCCTATGTTCTTCCCCAGGATGCCATCTATCTCCTTGCCAAATTTGTCGAAATCCGTTCCATGGTTTAGGCGTGAAAAAGTAACATACGGACAGATGGACAGAGTTACTTTCGAATTTATAATATTAGTATGGATATATTAAAGGGATATTATCGATTGATATGCAACAAGGCAGCTATATTCTAAGCATCTTCATCACCGCATCTACTTTTTCCACACTTTCATTGTGGGTCGAAACTCTATTCCTTCAGGTTCACAGCTGTGTAGAAAGGCTGGTGCGTAACCGTTATTTTAAAATCTATGCGAAATGAATAAGTAATAGAATTTGTTTGTCTATTCACTATTTATTAAACCTTTTATTTCTCCTTTTTAGATTCTATACGTTTAGATGAGATACGAAGTCCCGACCTATTTGCTGTCATGGCGGCCAATTTAAACGGAGATAGCCAAGTATACAGGAGATACTATAGAAAACGAGGCTGTGCGCACACACAACATGTACACAACCTCTTCCCTCACTCTCATAGTCCGATGGGTCGGCAATATGACGTAACCGGGAAGAGATTAGTACCAACGGCTGTACGTGCTTTCCTAGGCACGGGGTTGTCACACTATTACATTACTATTTGGAGGAATCACGCGGACGACACATGGCGGGAAAAATGAGCAGGACGGTCGTTCTGATTGCCATTGTTCGACCTAGATAAGAGCGAAAAGGACGGTCCACGTCTGATAAAAAAAACCGTTTAAAAGCGCCCTAATACACAGTGTTACTTATGTTGTTTTGCGTAATATTTTTTGTTTGTATAAATAGTTACCTGCCTATTTAATAATAAATATTCACTTCAGTAGGTAGTCATTTTATTTTTCTACAGTCACTCCACTTCTGTGAAGCACAGGGTCCGTCGATGTGGCGACGCTTGAGAGAGGCCTATGTTTAACAGTGGACGGCTTTCGGCTGAAATGATGACGATGACTTTACTTTTATAGGGCTGACTTTATATTCGGTAAGCACTTCGCCTGCAACTGCATCACGGCACGTTTGCTCTTTCACTATGCTCGTGAGAGATGGTCACAGTTCCAAACATAATACATATTTATATAGATTTGTATATATGTATTACATTCATTTCCTCCAGCCTCTTTGTCTGAATGTATGCCCAAGCTTCTGAATAAATACTACTTGATAGATTAGGTATGTACGATTCTTGCAAAAATAATCTTTAAGGTCGGACCAAAACCATATGCTGCATCCGGTTAGACTCGAAGCCGACCCCAACTTGGTTGAGAAAGGGCTAGGCAGATGATGAAGGTCGGACCAACACATAGGTTAGATCATCATCATCATTTCTGGCAGCCTTGTCCCGCCCACTGCTGAGTAAGTTTATGCTACACATTAATACGCTATTTCCTATGGAGCGAAGATGAATATTCTATTTTGTTCCTGTTCTTCGATAGTTTACTGCGGGATTGTACAAGACAGGATTAGACAAGCTCTACAAGGAGCTATGTTGGAAAATAGTAAGAAAGCAAACAGCCTTGTGGAATCTTCTTAGCAAGTGTTTGCCTCATAAGGTAATTGGCGTTTGACATATTAGTAAGAGAGCCCACGACCAAAACCATGTCGCATCGCTTTACGACCAAAACCGTATAAAATCATTAGTTCGTTGAAGTTGTTGTTACGTTACATACAAATTTTGCGAGGCACATGTGACCTGAAAAAATTTTCAACACGTTCAAAATCCTTCGTTCGTATTCTTTCTATTTAATTTTATTTGTAAATCTAAAATCTTTCGTTCAACTACATTCTGAAAATCAGACAGATTGTTAAGAAATAGATCCGCACTTTTTTTTGGCATAATATTTGTAAATTGGGTCAGCTCAGGCGTGATTGAGAAATTCTGATTGTGAAAAATTCTGAAAGGAGATCATTTATTTTGGGCCTAATACCCAAAGTTTTAGTTTTATATTAAAAAAAAATGAAGGTAAGTACGTAGAATAGACTTGAAGAAAACAGCTGAAGGAATAGTCTTTGAGGACTTCTCCGACGAAGGTACCTCATTTTTTTTTCACACTCGGCACTTTGTGTTTTTGGCTCAACTTTGAATGAGACGTGAATGGTCCTCAGGATTTTGGATTCAGATCTATCAATTTTATAGGGTTTTGGTCGAAAAACGACAAGGCAACAATGTTGTTCATGGGCTCTCATACTATAAGAAAGTGTCATGTGTCATGTGTGTCTTTTCAAAGTTAGCTTTTGTATAATAAGTACTTGATACCCTATATTTGATTGTTCATAAATAGTATTCAAACTGCTGAAAGTCCATCATTTCTTCGGTTCGGTTGCGCAGTGGAAGCGGGCTGGGCCCATAGGCCCAGCCCGCTTCCACTGCGCAAGTGACACAGTCAATTATGACATATAGATATAAGAAAGGCTATTTTCACCACATGTCAAAGAGTCGTCCAGTCGAAGCGATTCGACGTCTGCCTTGCATGACCTAGGTTGTGAGTTCGATCCTCAACTATTGTTATTTTTTTTTTTGTTTTTTTGTAATTCATTTTTGTATTTTGATACATCAAGATTTCCATATTAATAATAATAAAATAACTGCATGCTTTTTAGGGTTCCGTACCGAAAGGGTGTAAATTATTTGTTAATTATTTACCAAAGGAACAGACCGATCGTTTGATCTTGCGAAAACGAGCAAAAGTTCATAATAAAGAAATGAAAAAGGCAAATGAAAACTATACTTTGATTTATTTTGCTACATTTGTATGCAGTAACTAGTACCTTGTATAAATTATTTTTTACAATATAGCATATAGGTAGCTTGGCACTTTCGTCTGTAAAGGATTATTAAATCCGCTGCAAAACTTCATCTTCCTTCAGGATATCGAAAAATCTGCTATTGATGCTAACAACAAACCCTTGTGTTTGTTGTAGAGGGTACGGAAGTTTTTTATCATAACGGCACTTCTATATCTGTATGATTTTCCCTGCAACTCTTCACTCAACGCACTAGAACGACTACAACAGTAGGTATCTATCCTGGATGCTATGCTCGGGTTCTGTTCCGAAAAACGATGATATTCCTCACTCAGACCAAATAAAAAACCTTCCTCATGGATAATATAGTTATGTAGGAACTAAACAATTTTCTGATGGCTATTTCGGCACCATATTCGAAAAATCTCTTTCTTCCTGGGATAGTGCTATATAGTTACAGTTATTTCACTCATAAACCAAGAATTTAATAAATAAAAAAGATATAATACTATAGTTTGACATTCAATGACGTCTCTTCTTGACATATTAAACCATCGCGCTTGCGCGTCGCGATTTCAATACGTTCCAAATTATCTTTCTATCTGAATATTTATTTTAAGGATTTTGTATTCTCAAAGATATATAATAACAAACGGGAAATGAAAATACTAAAACTATGTACTTAACCAAGCAAACTAATTAATACATTAAAAAAATCATAAAATAAGGTTGCTAAAAATTGAAGTATCACTAATTATCACAATATCGTCTGCGTGCATTGAACCAACATGAAAATATATTTATTTTCGTAAACGAAAACATACTCGACCGCCGTGAGACTCGATTGCGAAGATATTGCGATCGAAATGTGAATAAACCGAATATTAAGGTTAGCAGAATACCATTTTTTTATCTATTCACAATGTCATCGCATTCCGGTCGCATGATTTTCAATTTGCACGTAAAATAGCAGAATTGGCCTTCAGTTATGCTGATAATAGAAATTGAATAGAATAGAATAGAATATTTTTATTTTGCATAAAATATGGTACATAGAAGGTCTTAAATGTAAGAAGTCCCACATATTTTGCTTACTTATTCATAGTTAATTGATTCAAGCGTGACTTTGCGGAAATCCATTATAAAATACAATAGACGCTGATATATTTAGTAACCTATTCCGCTTGACTATTCTTCAAGAGTCATAAAAACCCTGTAAGAAATCGACCACACCGATGTTACCACACCGAGCGCTGGACGGCCGTCCAGGCAGCGCTCGGTGTGGTAACACGTCGCGTTCTGGTTTGCAATTGGTCAATCGTCATCCTGAAGATGCCTCGTTGAGAGGTGAAACACGTGTCGATTTCTTACAGGGTTTTTATGACTCTTGAAGAATAGTCAAGCGGAATAGGTTATTAAATATATCAGCGTCTATTGTATTTTACTTATTCATTTCAGCATGCAAAAAATACCTTATAATAAAATAATAGTTTAAACAAAAAACAATTGTTGAAATTGAGATCAGGACATTGAGGTTATTAAAGTCTAAATTACATTGGGTTATTTCTATTACTAGAGAGATCATAATTATTTCAAATGCTTATAATTTAAGAATTCATCTATTGTATAGAACGCATTATAGTACAGCCATTTCTTGAGTTTGTTTTTAAAGTAATTTAGTGGCAGCTCTCTGATCTGTTTGGGTATTTGGTTATACATAGATTTTGACAGACATATTGTAACAATTGTTCTGAAAAAGTGTGCTTCTACATCTTGTGACCGCCAGTCGAGTGTGTGTTAGTATGTAGGGGGGGTAATCTTAGGAACTCTTACTTTAAAACAAGATTTTATTTTAAAACAAGAAATTTCCTAGTAGTAGGTCTACGTAGGTCTCTTATTATTCATTATTTTTCGAGTTTTAAGTATGATATCAATTATGTTGCCCCTGCCATGTCTGTCTCTGCATCACCCTAAGGTTGACTGGTAGAAAATGCTTCAGGCATTAAGTCCGCCTTTGTACAGTATTTACCCGACTACGGCGAAGAATAAAGGAGGGTTATGATTTTGACCGGTATGTATGTATATATGTATGTACGTATGTATATATGTAAGTTCATCTGTTCCCTCCTATATTCCAAACCACTTATCACAATTTGACAAATGAGGTATCGTTAGAAGCGTCGTGATTGTCCGCTGGTTATAGATAAAAATGGCGCCCTCTAGAGGACATAAAGTGAGGAACTAAAAAAAATATGGTTTAATCGTACCATGTTGGGTATCAAATGAAAGGGCTTAATGAGCACATTTCAAAAATATATATATTATAACCCTAAAAGAATTAAAAAAAAAATCAAGTAATAAAAACTAAAACCCAACTACGACTTAAAAGGTATAAACAAGACACCACAGACAGACAAATTAAAAATCCGGAGTCACACGTAATCTGTTCGATTTATGCCCTAACACGTGTGACTCCGGATTTTTAATTTGTCTGTCTGTGGTGTCTTGTTTATACCTTTTAAGTCGTAGTTGGGTTTTAGTTTTTATTACTTGATTTTTTTTTACTTGTGCATAAAGTTTTAATAAATAAATAAACAGGAATCGAAAACAAGGAAGTACAGTATTTATAAAAACCTCATATCAAATCGTCAAGCAACAACTACTATCTGGCTGCTAAAAACTGTCAAAATCTACCCTACATATGATTTTGGACCTTGTGAAAACGCCACTATAATTTTATCAGCGAAAAAAAAATTTGCTGTTCTCGACATGCATGCATAGCTCGTAAAAATGTAGGGAACATCCGATTTTTTTTCGCGATTGCAGGTTTGGTCCCTTATTGAAACTTGTTCATAATGATGAGTACAATGACCCCTTAAGAGGATAGAAAGAAAGAAAAATAGGTTTAATTGTCACAGAAACACGTGCACACAAAAAGATAACAGTAATCAGCATTATTTACCACAATATATCTATATATACCATTAAAAATAAAAAATAAAACATGAGATCACGAGTATAGATAAATAATCGGCAGCTGCACGTCATGACTGTGACAAGAAGGTCCACTCAGCATGATGCTGCGCTATGGGGACGCACAGCGCAGCGCTGATTTTCAGTGGTCACCCGGAGGATGCCCATGATTTAAATTTCACCCTGTATAAGTTGGGATAGTCTGCAAAATGCCTCAAATAATTTGGTAATCAAGAACATTTTATGAATTTGGAACAGTGCCAGGGAATTAAATCTATATCGTGTAGTATAAGTCGCTTGCACAAAGCTGGGCGTCAGCTGATGACTCCATGTTTTTGTTGTTTATATAATGAATGCACATCTGCGTGCAATAGAGTGTAAATAAGTGACACATCACACCTTTTTTTATGTTGGGAAATCGTCAAATGACTTCTCCCACTCTGGGCGGAGCGGAAGGTGGTGTCAGACTTTTACTGACTAAAACCCACCCGTGTTCCTTCAGTTGCCTGTTGCCAAGGCCCCGGTATCCCTTTCGGACTTTCCCGCAACCCTGACAGGGACACATCATACCTACGGCGGTAATTTTGTATTAATAGTGTTACTAATATTTTGTAACAATAATAAAATAGTGTGTCCATGGAGTTTCTTGCCTGGAGCCCACATTAGCAATTCCTCTTAAAGCAGTTCATTTCCTGAATTTACAGCTGTCATTAGCAATTCTTCTAATTTGACACTAAAGCAATTCAAATGTGTGGGACCATTTTACGAATCTCCGTTATAAAACTGTCAAACAGACGAATTATTTCGTATTACGAATCGCACGCAGATCATAATTATGAATTGGCAGTTTGTGACATGTTACGATGATTCATAATATTATCCTATTATGATTCTGTCAAAGTGGCTGTTTTAAGCCCCATGTTCCCTGTTCTTCTCCATATGAGTTCGTTTTGGAATAGGCAACTAGCTTCAACACCATAAAAAAAAAACATTCACAAAGTGAGGTCGCCATAAAAAAAACGAAAGACCAATTTAAAAGTTGAAAGGGGACTCAAAGAGGGCGACACCACTCCTTGTTTATATGCATGGCAACACTTACAGGAGGGCTCGTCTTGCGCTTATTAAGGGGCACAATTTTCCACTTCTTTATTTTAAATTTTGCCTTTTTATAAGTATGCCTTGAGGCTGCCTGGTACTCCTTGCTAATTTTGCCTTTTTGTTTTCGTTGGACTCTGGAATGACGTTGTAAAATAAAGCATTATCTATTATTTATCATTTTATTTCAGAATAAGTTATGAAGATTGCTTTTAGCGATAAGACATCCCAGTGTTTTGGCATGCTTCACTGTATTGTTCAAACTCAAACTCAAAGCATTTATTTCAATTAAACCATATACAGGCACTTTTGAATTGTCAGGGAGTCGGTCAGTCTGAAATATGAAGCTAGTTGCCGCGCGTTGCCGTTCGCAGCGCTATGTCCTGGGTTTATTAGGGTTCCGTACCCAAAGGGTAAAACGGGACCCTATTACTAAGACTCCGGTGTCCGTCCGTCTGTCTGACTGTCCGTCTGTCACCAGGCTGTATCTCATGAACCATAATTACGGTCTCTGTCAACTGTCTAAATATTGTTATACAGTTGAAATTTTCAGTGTGTAAAAATCTGTGAATCACAAATGATGTATTTCTGTTGCCGCTATAGCAACAAATACTAAAAAACAGTATAAAATGGATATTTAAGGGGACTCCCATAAAACAGACATGATTTTTTTTGTCGATTTATAGATAATGGTACGGAACCCTTCGTGCGCGAGCCCGTATCGCACTTGTCCGGTTTTTTGGTCTGAGGATGCAACTTAGAAGTGGCTAGGTTTTTAACCCTCAACCTCTTTGTTACTATGCTCATCGTAAAACAAAGGTTAGAGAGATAGGTTGTCAACCTTGTACCCTCTCCATGTTTACCCATAGAATTCATAAAATTCTCCATGTGAATACATTGTATGGAAAACAATAAACTTTTATAGCGCTTTGTGTAGCAACAAAACAAAATCATAACGTTTTGATGTTAAAACAATGATGGCGCATTTTTGACGTCTCATACTCCATGAATTTCAAAGAAAATAATTTATGAAGAAACTAACTGCGCCCCGCGGCTTCACCCGCGTAAGTCTAGTCTATTGCTATCAACTGGGCACAAATCCAGGCTCCGGGCTGCTACTGAAAAATCCTGATGAAAACACCCAATAGCACTTTGTCTGACCCGGGAATCGAACCCAGAACCTCACACTCAACAGTAGCGCTTGCGACCACTAAACCAACAAAGCAGGAAAAAAAAATAAAGAAGATTAAAAAAATAACAAAAAAAACTGATTTGTTTTTTTTATTCTCATACAAGTGGCTTATATCATAACCCATTTGCGAATTGTCTGTCTTCCATTACCTCTCATTTGACGTTTAATTAAAATAAATGTATCTGCAATACGTCAGTTAATGAAACAAAACACTCGTGAGACAGACATTGACGTAAACATGTTGGAACGATGGGAATTGTAAGCTCCCGCAGACTCTGGTCGAGCAATTTCTATGAAAACAGAACGGAAATTGTGCTATCGGTGCGCGGTGTCGCGTCGCGCCTGTCTGCGGGAGCCTCAAAGTCTTTTGCCACATAGAACGGTTTTACTCGGGCCAAACTAAAGCAGAAAATAGTTTGACCCGCGTTATGACATTAATTATAATTACCCTATATTATGACAATAATTATAATTATAGTGCAATAATTGTAATTATTGTGCAATCTTTATAATTATTGTGCAAACATTATAATTATTGTGCAATCATTATAATTATTGTCATAATATCGTCGTGAATAGAATGAATAAACAGTTAATCCAAACCCAAGTTATGAGGGTTCAATAAAACGACGAAGCGTTTCGAGAAAAGGTAGGAGTGCCCTCCTTGTGCTTCGCCTGCCTTGTCTTGGAGTGTTCCCACTCCCGTGACCCCAGATAAACAGAATAATAAAGCTGAAGAGCTTGTATTTTTGTTTGTTTGAACACGCTGAAATACCAGAAAACGAAGGCGAGAACGAAGTAATAGCGCGGGCAGGCAATGCGATGCAACCACCCCGTTGCATCGCATTGCGTCGGGGGTACAATATATTTTACGCGGACGAAGATTTTTACGCCGGCAGAAGCTAGTGTCAATTTATACAAGTAGACAAAAATAATTGTTGGCGATGATAGAAGAAAAACCATGAAGTAATTCCATTTCTCTGAACTGAAGAAGAAATCATAAAACGGAAGCCAAATGCAACACAGCGGCAAACGACGATCAAACAGCAAAGAATAATGTATAGACGTTTGTAAAACGCAGAGGAGCTCGTGGCTAAGTAATAACAGCCGCACCGGGTCGATTCAACAGGTTAAGCTACGCTTACCGGGGTTGGTCCGTGGATGGGTGACCATCTTTACATACCGAGACTCCTCCGTGCCTCGGAAAGCACGTTAAGCCGTTGGTCCCGGCTGTCATTCGTGGATCTTTGACAGTCGTTACGGGTCGTCAGAAGCCCGAAAGTCTGACAACCAGTCATACCAAGGGGTATCGTATTATCCAGTTACTGGGTTGTGAAGGTCAGATAGGCAGTCGCTCCATGTAAAATACTGGTATTCAGCTGCATCCGGTTAGACTGGAAGCCGACCCCAACATAGTTGGGAAAAGGCTAGGCAGTTTGTAAAACGCAGCGTTTTACCCGCCACATGCAAACACGACCTTCACACACTGGCCTCTAAAAACATGATAGACATGAAACTATAAATACAAAAGAACAAACATTTTTAATAGCACTATAATCACAAAGGCAACGACATCGATACGATTCAGCCTAGTCCCCAAAATAACAATAAAAATACTTTATGTCGGACTCGCGTGAGTTTTCAAAGAAAAACTAAAATAAAGATGTTTATGGATTAGATAAATATACAGATGTGTGCTCTTAATGGATGAGAGGCGAATTATTGAATGCTAGTTAATTATTTGTTTTTTTTTTTGTTTTTTATTTGTCCCGTGGAAAATGGCGGGACGAGCTGGAAAAACAAATGACCAGTGGTTGACATTAACCCTGGATCTAAACAGCTAGGAGTCATGGGAAGAGGCCATTGCCCAGTAGTGGGATGATACAGGGTAACAGAAATAGTAACTGTAATGATTTAAATCAGAATTAGCCACAAAACAACATTCTTCATCTTTCTTATCGACCGATTTTACAATAAAATCTCATGCCGCGGAAACATTATTGGCCAGTCAACAAGACTGGCTGGTTGGCTGTACCCCATATATACGTTTTCAGCACTAAAAAAAATATTTTTCGGGCAAGGTTGCGTTCTTTACCTAAGTAATCTATCGATTAAAAGTACAAGTACGATTCACGAAAGATGACCACAAATGGCGGCCGTCTGCGCACGTACACTCATGAAGAAAAGACTTAAGACAAAATAATATTTTAATGTTGGTTAAATAATTTGTGTCCGCTCCGGTCTTGACGCATTCCGCCCGCGCCTCACCTCGCACCTCCAAAGGGACCTAAAATATGCCTTCTGCGCCGTGGTCATCTTTCGTGAATCTTACTGTACGTAGCGAATACCAAATCCAGCACTCTTGCTCAATAATACCTCGTTTCCTGATGTCATGTAGGCGTAGGTAGCCAAGTACTATTTCAAGCACAACCTAACTGCAAATAATATTGAGAACAACTCCAGCTCCCACTTCCGCGAGGTGAAGTAGCATTACAAAATACGCGGCTGATACAATCGCACGCAAAATTATTAGCAGACAGAAAAGTGTTGTTATCTTTGTTATTCATAACATCACGACTGTACTTCCCAAAGTGGTAGACCATTCCGGTTTTTACTGCTCTACACCGGTAAATCAGAAAACACCTTTATATAATACTCTTCCAAATACCGGTTTAAAAAACCGGTACATGCGAACGAAACCGAATGTAAAGGGCTTTTGCGTCAAGTACATCATACCGGTTTGAAAACTTAACCGGTATCCGAACCTTCTGTAGTTATACAGCCAGAATCTTCATTATTTCGATTCGAAACACGTGATTTTAGAGAAACATTTAATTAATAATTGATTTGTACTCGTATTTTCCTCATTGTCATTACTATTGAGCGTAATACCTATTGACATTCTTAACTATGTTTGTTTATGTTACTTTTTCCTTAAAGAATCGATCACTCTCTTGCCTTGGAGGACGGAGAAATCAGTCGTTGACTACACAGAGGGCCTAGACAAGTGACAATCGCTTCGGAAGCGTTTCGTATTTCTACAACGACTTTCAACAGGATTGACATAAGCTTTTCGATAGCTTATGTCAGTGCTATACCTACATATTTGCCTTTTCCATCATCGTTATCGCACTTTACTTATTACTAAAACAACATAATCTAACGAACGTTAAGCCGTTCGTCTCAATTGTCATTACCAGATCTTTGACCAATAGTCTGACAACCAGGCTTACCAAGGTAACGTGTAACCCAGTAACTGGGTTGTGGAGGTCAGATAGGCAGTCGCTCCAGGTAAAATACTTGTATTCAGCTGCATCCGATCAGACTGGAAGCTGAACCCAGTATTGTAAAAAGGCTAGACAGATTGATAGATCAAAAGCATTGAAACAATCCTTACTAACATTATAAATTCGAAAGTAACTCTGTCTGTCTGTATTTATGTTACCTTTTCACGCCTAAACCACTGAACGGATATCGATAAAATTTGGTAAGGAGATAGATGGCATCCCGGGGAAGGACATAGGCTACTTTGCTATCGACATACCACGCGGGCGAAGCCGCGGGCGAAAGCTAGTCTCTACTAATCGAATGTTCATCTCTCACGTTAAAAATAAACAGAAAAATAGCTATTTCAGTCTGGTATGTTTATTATTTTGAAAATAAAAATATTAATCGGAGTAGGCGTTTTGTTAATTTTATTATAGACAAACGAGATGGGACGCAGCGCAAGAACGTGAGTCACGTAATAAATAATAATGTTTACGTTAATGAATCATAATAATTAGTTGCACCCGCGAAGTGTAAATTCCGCGAAAAATACTATATTTCAAGGTCATTATGGATGTTGAATGGGTAAAAAGAACATATTTAGTCCATCAGTAAGATATTTAAAAAATATTAGACATGTATTTTTTGGTTTCATAATAATCAAAAATGGTTTAAATAAAAGGTATTAAAGTTGGGGAGTGGGGACTCGTTACGTCACAAGTCAGTAGGTATAAAATCTACCGTGAAATGACGTCATGCCCAATTTTAACTAAATGTACTGCCGTAATTTTTTGAGTACATAAAAAAGAAAAAAAATCGTTTTCAATATTTTTTAATAATCTACACGACAGACAAAAATTTTTTTTTTGTAAACGTCCCTTCTCATTACGTGCACGGCGAACAAAAATGTCATCAGGTTTTCAAAATTCTTACGACATTTTTTCCTTATTATTCATTTATGAAAGGCGATATGTTTGAGCCGTTTGGGGTTGAAACACTACGGCCGTGGGTTCCGAGTGCTCATCAAGTATTTTAGGACATTGCCAAGCAGTTAGTTGACTCTTCACGTGACCTGCAGGCGTAGCATGAGCACCGTTTTGTCGACGGAAGAGTAGACAAAAATGACGTTTCCTGTAAACAGTAGACTACGAGACGGCAGCAAAGTAGAAAGAGTCAACTGCACTTTTTTACGAAATTCACTCTTTTACATAATTCGACTCGGAATTCTTTGTTTTGTCATAGGATTTATCGGTTGTCAGTGTGATTTTGACAGTAAGGATAGAAAACTTTCTTTCCGAAATAGTCTACTTATAAAAAGACAGATGTAGAAAGATTTCTACGGTGGATGTCAAAAATGAAGAAACGAACTGTCACTTTGTATAGAAAAAGCTACGAGTATGTCTATTCTTCGTAGAGATAGAAAGCGCCATGCTACGCCTGCAGAGGGCTGGTTTTTTAGGTCAAAGAATCAGCATAGCCATCCAACGTGCCAACGTAAAAACTCCGACACCAGAGGGCCTAAACAAAGTGACATTCTATCAGCGATAACGATGATGGAAAAGGCAAAAATGTATAGGACTGATATAAGCTGTCGAAAAGCTTATGTCAATTCTGTTTAAAGTCGTTGTAGAAATACGAAACGCTTTCGAAGCGATTGTCACTTTGTCTTGCCCTCAGATTATTAATTTCGTGCGTGAATCAATTAAATATCTAATGTATTTGCGGTCGGCCTTATCTCAAACCATTAAACACAGAGAGATCCTTTAACTTGCATTAGATCCTTTACCTCTAGGCTCTTAGAGGCCCTAGACAAGGTGACATTCTATCAGCGATAACGATGATGGAAAAGGCAAAAATGTATAGGACTGACATAAGCTATCGAAAAGCTTATCAATTCCGTTGAAAGGCGTTGTAGTAATACGAAACGCTTTGGACGCGATTGTCACTTGTCTAGGCCCTCAGGATAGTCAGTAACCACACGAAAAATAAAGAAGATCAACTGCCTACATACATATATACACTACAACAACTAATCTTTGTAGCTCCTAATGTTTACTAGACCACGATTTACGAGAATACGTGCAAGCAACAATGATTTCGGGCCGTAGCTCCCACGTAACATAACATTGTGTTATAAACGTTTATCTCCGAAGAAAAATTGAATTATTTCGTTTGCCACTGTTGCGGTTTTCCTGGAGTGAGGATTTATAGGACTCGTTCTAGTCCTTGAGTTGTCTCTTGTAAGTTAATATGGTTCGTGCTACTTCTAGTGTCTTATTCTGTTACTTATACTTAAACTAGGTTCCGCCCGCGTGGTATGTCGATAAAAAGTAACATAGGCCCTTCTCCGGGATGCCAACTATCTCCTTACCAGTGGTTTACCTAGGCGCGAAAAGGTAACGTACAGACAGAGAGACAAAGTTACTTTCGAATTTATATTATTAGTATGGATGTAATGGGTCTACCCTTTATAGCAGAACTTTTTATGTCATAATATTATTTTGCATAACAGCGCATAGCGTAAACTTCATTTCGCAGAAAATCGTTTGGCATACACTCATTTATAATACATTAAAAACGCATAATTTTGTAATTCAGAATCATCTTTAGGCATAAATTTCATATCCATAATAATTAAAAAGTAGAACCATCATATTGCAGAAAGTTCACTGTCAGAATCGTCTTTTGGCATACATTTCATATCGATAATCATTAAAAGGTAGAACTATCATATCTCAGAAAGTTTACAGTTAGAATCATCTTTTGGCATACTTTTCATATCATTTCTGCGAGCAACTTGAAAGTAGCGCTCGCCGGCCTCTGCCGCGGCACCGCTCGCTACGCTCGCTCGGCTCGCGCGCGGTTGGTCACAGTTTTAACCTAACCTAACCTAACCTATTTCACTCAGTTCAAAATGAGTGGAGTCGGTTTTGCAGCGATAAGTTTCTCTCACGCTCGCTTCACTCGCAATAAATCATTTGGCAAATAAAAATAAACCACAGATAAATCAACAGTAGTTGAATCGTCCGTTAGTTTAACCAACCTTAGGTGAATTAATTGTAGTCGAATAAACCGTAGATGAATTCTCCTTTATGGATTTCGTTCATTAGTTATTACAAAAATCGGTGAAACGATCTTTAGATATTTTAAACGGTAGGTCTTTTGACCGTAGTTATCTTGAAAATAGTTAGAATAAACTTAGGTATTTTAATACGTAACCTATAGAAATGACAATAATTATGCCTAATAAAATTATTCCAAATGAAATTCTGCCATCTTCTTAATATGCCAAGTGAAATTATTCCAAATAATCGTCGCTCTAAATAAACGTTATGTGAAACGAAATTATGCGAAATGAAGCTTTGCCAAAAGTAATTATGCCAAATAAAATTCTGTCATCTTAAAAGTATGCCTTTGTAAATTCGGACATATAAACATTCGGCCAAACAATAATTATATTAAATGATTTTTATGCCATATATATATTCGTTTAAAGAAGATTATGCCAAGTGTGTTATGCCAAATAAATTTCGGAGCATCAAAATTCTGCCAGATAGAGGGAACCCGGATGTAATTGCCTCGTTGGTCTAGCGGTCGCAAGTGCTAATAAGAATGAGGTCCTGGGTTCGATTCCCGGGTCGAGCAAAGCGTTATTGGGTTTTTTCATCTGGAATTTCGTAATAGCAGCACGTAAAACCAATTTAAGTCTTTATGTGTAACTAGCTGCGCCTCGGTGCGTCTCGATCCCGTGGGAATACCAGGATAAATAGTATCTTATGTCCTAACACAGGTCTACCTATGTGCCAAATTTCATCCAAATCCGTTCAGCCGTTTTAGCGTGAAAGCGTTAAAAACAAACAAACTCACTTTCGCGTTTAAAATATTAAGTATTAAATATTATTTATAATTATAATTTTATTTTAATAAGTATTATAATTTTATTATAATAAGTATTATAATTAATACGCTCTCCTTGGCGAAAGAGAACTGGCGCAAGCCTGTAGTGCTTGACACTAACGATCGCAAGGAGGTATGGCAGAGTAAAGAGCTTCACGGACGCTTTTTCCGGGCCCTGCATGGACCCGATGTAGATTTACTAGCGTCCGTAGCCTGGCTGCGTTTCGGTGACCTCTTTGGGGAAACCGAAGGTTTTGTCTGTGCAATTATGGACGAAGTTATCATGACGAACAATTACCGGAGATTTATTGTGAAGGACGGCACGGTTGACATCTGTCGGGCATGCCACCGACCGGGAGAATCAATCCGTCACATTATCTCCGGATGTTCTCATCTAGCTAACGGAGAGTACTTGCATAGACACAACCTTGTAGCCAGGATTATCCATCAGCAACTTGCTCTGAAATACAGCCTAGTGGAATCGGAAGTGCCGTACTACAGGTACGTGCCCGACCCAGTTCTCGAAAATGGAAATATCACATTGTACTGGGATCGATCCATCATCACTGACAGGACTATTGTTGCCAATAAGCCTGATATAGTGGTGGTGGATCGAACAGAGCGGCGCGCAATGATCATTGACATAACAGTCCCGCATGACGGGAACCTCGTGAAGGCCGAGAAAGATAAACAAATCAAGTATCTTGACTTGGCTCACGAGGTTGTCGACATGTGGGATGTGGACTCTGCGATCATTGTGCCGATAGTCGTATCAGCCAATGGCTTAATTGCCAAGAGCCTCGACCAACACCTAAGGAGGCTCTCGTTGGGCAGCTGGATTAAGGGCTTGATTCAGAAAGCTGTACTCCTGGACACGGCTCGCATCGTTAGGAGGTTCCTCTCTCTGGAGCCCTGACCGCCGGTAGCTTGGACCCTGTTCCCGATACCGGTGGGCTACTATTTTTTATATTTTTAAATGTTTTATATAATTTTTTAGTCTAATATTTAAAAATATAATTTATAAGTATTAAAAATGAAATAAAGATAATTATAATTAAATTAATTTATACGTTAGGATCTAGGATAATTAGGATATTGTTATTGCGCAAAATTACATAGTTTACTCCAGTTTCTATAATAGTGATGCCTGTAATGTTACCGCTTCCGTACGTTTGTGGAGCTATTAAGAATATTAATTATCTCCGTAATTACGAAACAGTTAGTTTCAGTAGAATCCATTTATCTTCGTTAAGGCGTAGAAATAGTGTCTGAAGTCGCAGAGACGCAAACACAACACTTTCCACACCAAAGCTGTTATCCTTAAAGGATAGTTTTTCTTTGAAACATCTAAAAAAACCCAAGTGCAATTTAAAGGTTCAAAACGAGTGCACTTTTCATTTAAAAGCTTTAAATATTTTATATTTGTGGAATCTTCTCTTTGGCCTATAATTTGAATAACGCACATGATCATGGATTACGGCACTAAAAAAAAAACAACCGACTTCCAAAAAAAACGCTAAAAAAAGTGAAAAATAACTTTAATTTCGAAGTCGGTGTCTTCCCGTAGCGACTTTCAAAGGTCTACAAATGACAGCCGGGACCAACGATTTAACTTGCTTTTGCCACAGAGGGTTCTCTCTCAATGTTCGTCTCGTTCAAAAGTACCTTTTATATGAGTATTTGAAATAAATTATTTGACTTTGACTTTGACTTTATGTATTGGATGGTCACCCATCAACGGACTGACCTCGGCAAGGTTTGCTTAACCTTGAAGAATCTACCCGTGCGGCTGTTATTATTTAACCACGAGTCCCTCCTACTATTACTAGTGCTATTTATCTACTACGCAAACCATAGTAAGGCGGACTAACACCCCACTCACTCACTGACATTATGATGCCTACTTATATAATATCCCATGTGCTTCAGTTTACTGATGTACTAACGATTAAAGCCTTGTCTAGGGTGACGAGCTTACGCGAGTGCTAAGGCGGGCGCGATATATCAAACAGTGGCTTCCGCCAGCGGCTTCGCCCGCGTGATATCTTTATAAATTATAGCCTATGTTAATCAGTAAAAATATAGCATTCGACTGGTGAAAGAATTATTTTTTTAAATCGGTCCAGAAGTTTTTGAGTTCATTCTTCATTAAAAACAAACCTAGCCTAACCTAGACCTAGCTATAAGGGTCTCCACACACTGGCCACCGGCGACAACCACAAAACGTCGCCACCCGGCGGTATTTTTGTAGTTTTCTTACATTTTATATGGACTCGCCGCACACGGGCCACACGTGACAGCCACAAACGCGCGTTTGTGGAAAAACTCTACAGGAAATATGCCAGTGGCGGCGTATTGTGGTTGTGGCCGGTGGCCCGTGTGCGGAGAGCCTTAAGTCTGTTCTAAAATAAATTAAACAAATGAATCAGAAAACGTAATTTTATGCAAATTGTTAGTACCACTAACAAATTGAGTGGTTTGATTAAATTGATTCTTTGGATAGGTACTTAAACCCGAAATACATCTAAAGACCGGGGTTTGTTTACACTTTCATCAGACACTCTCAATGCACTGCGACCACCTAATCGTGCTTGCCACCGCGCCCGCAACCACGCCCGCCTCCGCTCTCGCCACCGCGCGTTCACCCTGGCCGAGACCTTACGGGAACACGGAGAGAATACTAAGCGGCAAGTCAGTTTACATGACAGCTAGAGTAGATAGCTCCGTAATATATACTTATTTGTATAATCTTTGTATGCGATGAAAGATGGCGGATTACTGTGTCGAAACTGTTGTTGGTTCATCAATCAATGTGGTAAGATGTTTTAAATTAAAGTAAGACGTCGTATTTTTAGATACAGAGAGTATTTTACGTGGATCGACTGCCTGTCTGACCTCCACAACCCAGTTAACAATGTAACCTAACATAGTGCACTTTTAATTTTTGTTTTCGGGATACTTTTAGGTCATGGGACCGGAGGAGCTCGTGGCTAAGTAATAGCAGCCGCACGGGTCGATCAATCAGGTTAAGCTACGCTTGCCGGGGTTGGTCCGTGGATGGGCCACCATCTTTACATATCGAGGCTCCTCCGTGCCTCGGAAAGCACGTTAAGCCGTTGGTCCCGGCTGTCATTTGTGGATCTTTGACAGTCGTTACGAGCCGTTAGAAGCCCGAAAGTCTGACAACCAGTCTAACCAAGGGGTATCGTATTACCCAGTTACTGGGTTGTGGAGGTCAGATAGGCAGTCGCTCCTTGTAAAATACTGGTATTCAGCTGCATCCGGTTAGACTGGAAGCCGACCCCAACATAGTTGGGAAAAGGCTCGGCAGATGATGGGACCAAATCCTTCGGGGAAAACAGGCACAAAGCAAGACTTGTATTCATTAATTTTCTCAATGAATTAAGGTTTTCTGAAATGACGGTCACTAGGTGGCAGCACTGAGACTAAGTTACTCCGACATTGTTTACATAGCAGGTAGTGGTATTCGAATTTGTGTGGGGTCACAACTTAGAAAGTGAAAAATAAAAACGTAGGTAATCTACCACGCGGGCCCAGTGCGTGTAGGTAGATGTCACATGTCATCAAATTTTTGGTTCTCGGACATGCCGGTTTCCTCACGATGTTTTCCTTCACCGTTTTGAGAGCAGTGGAGATGAAATTATTTACACAAAGTCAAGCGTCTGGCTGGGTTCGAACCCACGACCTATACAACTTGTAAGTCGGGGGCGCTACCACGAGGTCACTATCTAAACTCACGTGTCTTGCCAACCAATAATACAAAAATAAACAGCAGACTACTTCCATCTTTATGTAGTTAAAGAGAACGACCGCTTAGCATGCGACTGCACACTGCGATATGAAATCATTCAAGATTTCAAATCAAATCCTTTGATCTATGTTAGTCTCGCCGACTCGCGTCTGATATGATTGACTGTAGCAACACACCATTCATTCATTCATTCATTCAATCAATCTCCTAAGTGTGTGTATAGCTTTACTAAAGCTTACCGCTGTCAACAAAGCATCCAAGCTAGCCAATCGTTCAGCCAATGCGTCAATCAAAACCAATTTATGATTGAATGGACGCTACACTTCATTTTCGATTATTAAGCCCCTTTTCACACGTTCCGGTTGTCGGATATCCGGCGCCGGATCCATAAATTACGTCATACGAATTTCATGATTTTTCCGTCCTCGTCGACGTTTCAATTCCAAATAGAATCTCTTATTAATAATGATAGACTTGGTCATATTTGAAAGTTATTCGGGGTTGAAGTTCGAATCGTATGTTCCGCTCTCCCCTCCCCTTGTCACAAGATGTCACACTTTGTTGACTCCCTCTCCTTAAAGCACTTTGATTGTTCTTTATTTGAATTTAATTATGTGTAACATAATAATAATATGTTTTTGTTTAATTATTACGTTATTATTTTCTTTTTTTTAAGTTAATTATCACCTTGTTCTTCCTTTATATTCTTGTAGTTCGTTATCATTCTACATTTGTGTGTTGTGCTATTTATTTTGCGGTTTATGTTTATAGGTTGCTTAAAATTAGAGTAGTAATTAGCGAATGTTTAACCGTAAATTTTTGGCATTTAAACTTTAAGCAACGTGCAAGTATCTACCGTTTATGAATACAAGGGTTAGCGTGCACTAAATTATGTAGTAAATGATTTATCTATCTATCTAATATATTCGACTCCATAAATCATGGCGTGAAATAATTTATGAATACTTACTTATTACAATCCTGACAGGGTTGCGGGAAAGTCCCAAAGGGATACCGGGACCTTGGCAATAGGCAACTGAAGGTAAGTAAAAGTCTGACACGCCCTTCCGCTCCGCCCAGAGCGGGAGAAGTCATTGGGTGATTTCACAACCTCAAAAAAAAAAAGCCCCATAATACAATACAATCTCCGCCGGTTAGTTCGCTACCCGGTATCGGTCGGTAAAGTCAAAGTCAAACAATTTATTTCAAATAGTCACATAAAAGGCACTTTTGAACGTCAAAAACAAAGAAATAGAACGGATTCTAGTTGCCCCTTCCTAAAGGTAGTTTTCGTACGGAGAAGAATGGGCACGAAACTCCACCGTTACTCTTTCAAAAATGTTTTACAATATTTTGACATGAATCATATATTTTGTATAGGTAGAGTTAATTAATATTAATTAGAATATGTGAAGACGATGCACCTACAATAAGATTACTGTACCACAAAAGGTAAAAAGAATTATAAATGAAGCAATGACAAATAATTATACTAATTATCAGTTATATGGTGCTCACATATTTACAAACATTGTAAAAGTATACGATATGAGAAGGAGCTTAAAGGCAATACGTGGTAGAGGTCTTAATGTCTCTTATTATGCGTGGGTTTGCGGGCTAGGAGATGCAATTAAATGGGAATGAACAATAATGTAAACGAAGTTCCACCGAGTACGTGAGGCGCGAGTGCAGATCAATCAACTCACTGCCCTGCCAGGGTAGTCACCATCAGGGCCGTCATCTACCCCGGTCACCAGGGAGTGTGGAACCGGCGAGAGATGTCGTGCGGTGACCCACAGGGATCGGTCCTGGGGCCGCATCTGTGGGACATCGGTTACGACTGGGTGCTGCGCGCCGACCTCCCCAGTGGCGTCAGTGTAGTTTGCTACGCTGACGACACGCTGGTCCTGGCACAGGGGAGGTCGCACCAGGCGGCGGCTGAACTAGCGACACGCGGGGTTGCGACAATCGTCGATAGAATCCGGCAGCTGGGACTCGAGATGGCCTTGCACAAGTCCGAGGTCATGTGTTTCCATGGCCCTCGGAACGCGCCACCGTCGGGTTCCCAAATTACGGTAGGAGGGGTTCACATCGGCGTCGAGTCGACGATGAAGTACCTAGGACTCGTCCTCGACAGCCGGTGGAACTTCGTTGAGCATTTCCGACGTTTGGCTCCCAGGCTGGACCGGGCTGGAGCTGCCTTGGGGCGTCTCCTGCCCAATCTGGGGGGTCCAAACGCCTCCTGCTGGAGGCTCTACGCGGGGGTCGTGCGGTCCATGGCCCTTTACGGGGCACCGGTGTGGGCGCGTTCCCTTAGGCTGCGGCCAGCCCGCCGGTTGAACGCGTCCCAAAGGGTCATGGCCATTCGGCTGGCCCGGGGATACCGCACGGTCTCCCGTGAGGCGGCGAGCCTCCTTGCCGGATTACCGCCATGGGATCTGGAGGCGAAAGTCCTCGCGCATATATGGGAGTGGCGCGAGGAGATGAAGCGCCGGGGCGTAACTCCGCTGCCGCGAGAAGTCGCGGCACAGGAGACAGAGCTCCGGCAGGATCTCATGGCGGCTTGGAGAGTGCGATTGTCGCAACCCAGTGCTGGGCACGCCACAATTGCGGCGATAAGTCCCCTCTTTGAGGAGTGGCTAGAGAGGCGCCACGGCGTCCTCACCTTCCGCCTGACACAGGTCCTCACCGGACACGGTTGCTGCGCCACGGCGTCCTCACCTTCCGCCTGACACAGGTCCTCACCGGACACGGTTGCTTCGGGAGGTTCCTGTTTCGTATAAGGCGGGAGGAAACGCCCGGGTGTCACCACTGTGTGGATCGCCCGGAGGACACGGTGGAGCATACGGTGGAGGTCTGCCCCGCTTGGGCGGGGCCCCGCCGTGTCCTCTTGGAGGCGATTGGCGGCGGTGACCTCTCGCGTCCGGCTCTGGTCCAGGCCATGGTACGGAGCGAGAGGGCATGGGAAGCAGTCACCTCCTTCTGCGAAGCAGTAATGCTCGCGAAGGAGGAGGCGGAACGCGTGAGGGAGAGGCAAAGTTTGCGCCCTCACGCCCCTATTGGCGGGGTCCGCTAGGACCGATGCCTGCCAGGGTTGCGGGTTAGTCCGAAAGGGATACCGGGACCTTGGCAACAGGCAACTGAAGGAACACGGGTGGGTTTTAGTCAGTAAAAGTCTGACACGCCCTTCCACTCCACCCAGAGCGGGAGAAGTCATTGGATGATATCCCACCCCCAAAAAAAAAAAAAAAAAAAGGGTAGTCACCATGATCACCAATACCACAGTCGCCATGAATCCTTGCCGGTTTCCCGGTTTCGATCTTCCAGTATTTTGGCGGGGGGCCGCCTCCTCAGTACCCGGGGTTACGTCAAGTTGACAGCTGTCACAATCGTTCGAAAATCAACTCCGTAAGTTTAGCGTCGTAATATCTTTAGACGCGCCGTCAAGCTTATATTTACAATACAATCTCCACCGGTTAGTCACTACCCGGTATCGGACGGTATGAGAAGGAGTTTTACAAGTGTATGCTTAGCTTTAGCAGAGCTTACCGCCCGTCGACACGATATCCAATAGATGCCACTCAAAGCTCCAGCATCTGAGAGGATTTAAAGATGTTCCGATATATTAGTGGCAAGATCTATGAAGAGGGCTTATGGCGCGGCGTTAGTTATTGAGTACACAGAAGTGTTGGTTTCAGCTGATATTTATGATTCAAATGATTGTTGTTTATTTTTTCATTATGGAGTTTGACATTTGAGGAGCTCGTGGCTAAGTAATAACAGCCGCACAGGTCGATCCATCAGGTTAAGCTACGCTTGCCGGGGTTGATCCGTGGATGGGTGACCATCTTTATTCATCGGAAAGCACGTTAAGCCGTTGGTCTTGGCTGTCATTCGAGGATCTTTCGTTACGGGTCGTCTGACAACCAACCTAAAGTTTTAGTACTAAAGCTTTTTTAATTGTGTTTTCTTGTACTTACCATTAAAAATTTAAGATAAACCAATAAACTGCTTTGGCCTAAAGGTTTTCGTTTTATTTATTTATGTACCTCGGAAAGCACGTTAAGCCGTAAGTCCCGGCTGTCGTTACTAGATCTTTGACAGTCGTTACGGGTAGTTAGAGGCTCAAAAGTCAGTCAACTTTACCAGTCTTACCAAGGGGTATTGTATTACCCAGTTACTGGGTTGTGGAGGTCAGATAGGCAGTCGCTCCGTGTAAAATACTGGTATTCAGCTGCATCCGGTTAGACTGGAAGCCGACCCCAACATAGTTGGGAAAAGGCTAGGCAATCTGCCTAGCCTTTTCCCATTGAGTTAGACTAGATTGAGTTTGACATTTGCACCTATCAAATTAGTCTGCGAGATTAGAAAACAGACTTTAAAAGCTGTGACCACATTATCGTATTTTTTACACTTCTTGTACAAACCTTACGTTACCGGTAATATGATTCAACATCGGTGTTTACCTGTGCGATGTCGGTCAAATATTTCTCCATCTATTTCCGTACGTAATGTGCGTACGACCGACTATTTTTCTTACTAACTACTGTTTGTAACGGTTACGACTTACGATCCGTTTTTTTTTTGTATAGGTGAGAATGCTGTAATGTTTTTTTTATCGGTAAATAGTAGGTAGAGAGTTTAGTTATAGGATTGTTTTTTTTTAAATTGTGGCAGAATTATCGAATGGATTACCTACCTATACACTCACGAGCATCAATATGCATACACTTAGCAAAATTCAATAGCAATTTTCTCGTGAATGAACGATTCCATCTTTAAGGGCCGACCCAACCTCAAATATTATCTCCCTCGCGGCCTGAGTGAGAGTGAGACGGAGTGGGGCGCTGGCGGCTCGCAAGCCTTGAATAGTTTAGGTAATTGCTATAAACGGTGAAAATAACGGTAATAAAAAATAAAAAAAACAAGCTGTATAGTTAGTTCAGTTAGCAAAGTTTCATGATCTTATTTGAAGTGTTTTATGAATACCAGCGATTAAGTTTGGTTTAGAGGTGACTTTGGATTTTTATGTAATCGTGTTTTCGTCAAACATAGGACCTAGCCTCACTCCTCAACTTTAACATTAAATTTATTTCAAAATTAATGCTACAGTATTTTCGGCATAACGGAGGATCATGCTAAGCTATTTGAGGTAGGATACTGCTAAGCTGCATGTATCATCCTCGACCGCAAGATCGATTGTTATTTTAGTGAGTTGCGATTTTCCAGTTTGGGCTTTAAGATTTAGACTTCAGTATTACATAGGTAATAGTAATATATGTCGGCGTCAGCGATGGCTGAGCGATAGTTGCCGTCATCATCTCGATTCGGTGGTACGGACTCCATAGTGCAGGTTTACAATAAAACACGATGATACAGCAACTCAGTTAGTATTTCACTTTCAGAACAATCATCACAGTAAGTACAGTACTAATAATGTTCACGCACTACTTTACACGTTCGGGCAAACCGACAGTTTCGTATAGGAGAAGTGGAGGTCTGCATCCGTTCGTTGCCCTCACAAGACTAACTCGTTGCTTCGCCACTTCCCTTACCACGACTCTGTCCACGTGACGCCCCACTCTAGCGAGCGCGCCACGGCGTTTACCCTCTCCTTAGTAGTACAATAATCAGTTGAGAGACTATTATCGCTCAACTTTCATAATCTACGACATATATATTATTGGTTAGAAAATATTTGTAACACCATCAAGAATTGCCTTCCAGCTTATCCCTATTTATTTGAGGTCGTCGAATGTCTTTTTCTTCCACACTTCTCTATTAGTCGTCATCTCGGTAGTCACTCCCTTTCTAGCCATATCATCTTTCACACAGTTCATCCATCGTTTCTTTGGTCTTCCCCTACTCTTATAGACATCCACATTCATACTCATAACTTCCCCCACGACATTTGTTCATTCCTCCGCATCACATGCCCATTTATAACCAACTTTTCAGTCACCGGTGTCACTTTCAGACTTCCTCATATGTACTCATTTCTTATTCTATCCATTCGCGTAAAGGCGCGGGCCCACCGCGGTGCACGGAGAGGTTACGCACGTGTATTAAGCTTCACTTTGTAAGAAAATGTATGTGGTTGTGCCCACTACAACACACGGAGAGGCTACGAATGAATTGACGTCATTGATACATGCGTGACTTGCTCGAATAGGCGGTTACATAGCTCAACGCTGTCGACGTGGATCTACGTTTCCACTGGAGTACACGAATATGACCCACGATTATGTACGGTTTACTTACGGTGCACAGATTGCAGTGGCACGTGCGTAGCCTCTCCGTGCGCCGTGCCACGCTATACATAGTCGTGGGTCATATTCGTGTACTCCAGTGGAAACGTAGACCCACGTTGTCAAACAAATTAATACACGCAGCTAAAATGCGCCGCGTGCCCGTGCACAGCATGCGCCGCGGTGGGCCCGCGCCTTAACACCACACATCCCTCTTTGCATTCTCAGCTCAGCTGCATGCAATTACCATTAATATTCATCCCTTTTGTAGCCCAACATTCTTTTCTAGGTTTCTTAACTACAAATTAAAAAAAAGGCCAACATTAAAATTAAATACTATTTGTACTATTTGTATATTTTTTAATAGGTGTAAGACAACACACGGTCACACCACGATCAATCATACAGTCTTACCAAGAGTATATACCGACAATCTTTACATACCGAGACTCCTCCGTCTCTCGGAAAGCACGTTGGTCCCGGATGTCATTCGTGGATCTTTGACAGTCGTTACGGGTTGTCAGAAGCCCGAAAGTTTGAGAGTCAGTCTTACCAAGGGATATCGTATGAGCCTGTAATCGGGTTTTGGAGGTCAGATAGTCGCTCCATGTAAATTACTGGTATTTAGCTGCATCCGATCCGGTTAGCGGCGGCCAACGGCAACCTAGTAGGGAAAAGGTTTGGCATGATGATGATTTTTTAATAAGTGTAAGTAGGTTACTGTCTCGTTGGTCTAGTCAAAGCGCTTCTCCTACGCATGAGGTCCTAGGTTCGATTCCCGGATCGGGTAATATGTTATTGGGTTTTTCCGACAGGGATTTCTCAGTAGCAGCTGGATTTGTGCCTGGTTGATGGCAATAGGCTCGCCCCCTATTACATGGGACTTAAACATAACTGCGAAATGTGGGTGTACTGTAGGTACATATCTGCCTAACCCTTCATATAGGCGTGATGTGTAAGTAGGTCCAGCCTGGTAGGTACATAAAATTCTTAAGCTTTCATTAAACGTACTAGTGAACTTCTAAACTCAGCACTTAGCTGTTTATACCCCTTTTAGTGCTAAACTTTAATGTCTGGTACATGAGCTACTTTCAAAGATTTATGTCCTAAATTAGTTTTAGTACTAAAGTGCTTTTTTAATTGTGTTTTCTTGTACTTACCATTAAGAATTTAAGATAGACCAATAAACTGCTTTGGCCTAAACTGCTTCGGCCTTTTTTTTTTTTTTATATTATTCTTTTTTATTTTTTTGGTTGGTATATTGGCGTGTGCTAGCTGACATAATATGGCTAATTAGATTTATGTTTTATGTTGCGTAATGTAAATGATTTTGCAAACTTTTGTATAGAATCAAATTTTTCTAACTGAACAGACAGCTGTGCTGCTGAGGAGTTTGTTGCGCCACTTCTTCTTCCCAGCTAAAGCACTAGGAAGTGGTGAAGGGTGGGCGTTTTGGGGGGACTGTCTTATGTAATTTTGACGTTCGAAAAGTGCTGATTCTCAGCCTAGTTTGAATAAATGACTTTTGATTTTGATTTTATAGGTTTTCGTTTTATTTACTAGATCGTCGTTACTAGATCTTTCGTTACGGGTAGTTAGAAGTTCAAAAGTCAGACAATCCAGTTACTGGGTTGTGGAGGCCAGATAGGCAGTCGCTCCATGTAAAATACTGGTATTCAGTTACATCCGGTTAGATTGGCAGCCAACCCCAACCTAGTAGGGAAAAGGCTAGGTAGATTGATTTGATATAGATAATAAGCACAGTCACTTTTAATTCAAATAAAATTGGCATTTCAGTAACCATACAAAAGCGCAATGTATACAACGTGTTTTTTTTTAATCCCATAACTCTATGATGTTACTGAGAGAATGTCAAAAAATCAACAGCAGGCGTAGCATGAGCACCGTTTTGTCGACGGAAGAGTAGACAAAAATGACGTTTCCTGTAGACAGTAGACAGTACGAGACGGCAGCAAAATAGAAAGAGTCAACTGCACTTTTTACGAAATTCACTCTTTTACATAATTCGACTCAGAATTCTTGGTTTTATCATAGGATTTATCGGTTGTCAGTGTGATTTTGACAGTAAGGATAGAAAACTTTCTTCCGAAATAGTCTACATCTCTAAAGACGTAGACAAAGATCGTTAGAAATGAAAGACAAAATGACAGATTGTAGAAAGATTTCTACGGTGGATGTCAAAAATGAAGAAACGAACTGTCACTTTGTATAGAAAAAGCTAAGTCTGTTCTTCGTAGAGATAGAAAGCGCCATGCTACGCCTGCTGGCATAGAAATTATTTTTCAATTTGTTTTTTTTTTTAGGTATCGAAACATTAAACTCTCGATGTGTGTATCTAAGTTTCATTGATAGGTACGAGTAAATCATTTTCATTCAACCCAATCATTCAAATTTAAAGCTAAGAAAATGCGATGTGGTCATCATCTGCCTAGCCTTTTCCCAACTATGATAAGGTCAGCTTCGAGTCTAACCGGATGCAGCGGAATACCAGTATTTCAGTATTTTACGTGGAGCGACTGCTTAACTGACCTCCACAACCCAGTTACTGGGTAATACGATACCCCTTGGTGAAAGAAAATGCGATGTGGTAATTTTTTTATTAGTCAGATTTAAATTTTCTTTTTTTTATCGCATATGGGAATATTTTACGTAAATAATGATGACTTTTTCGAATTATTTTTGTATGAAAAATGGAAAAAAAAATCTTTGACATCGTCTCATTATTAATCTAGAGTTATGAGATTTAAAAAAAACACGTTGTTTAAATTCAGGTAAATATTTCCCAATAAGATCCAACAATCTCAATATTTAAGCACAAACAAGATTCAACAAGGCCAATCAGATTTTTAAACAAGTAACAATAAAAAAGGAATCCTACATCGAACCTCTTTCCGTCGAGGGCCGAACTTATCGAGTTAAGAACCTACTCCACGAATCACTCAACTGTAAAGAGAAAAATCACGGAAAAAGCTCGTGAATTCCGACGTAAGAAACTAAAAGCTAGACTTCTAGACTCAATTGAAGTCGGGATAAACATTCCAAGTGCTAATGTATCGGTATTTATCGAAGTACTTTTTTTTCATGTAGTTTTAGACGGTTTGTACCCGTTTTTGGGGCTCCTGGATATAAAATCCCTACAATATTATTAAAAAAAGTCCTCCGCCGCGTCTGTCTGTCTGTCTGTTCGCGATAAACTCTAAATCTACTGCACCAATTTTCATGCTGTTTTCACCAATGGATAGAGTGGTTCTCGAGGAAGGTTATATAATAACTGACATCCAGCGGGCGAAGCCGCGGGCATCAGCTAGTTTTATATAAAATAACAGCCGCACGAGTCGATAAAAGGATAAGCTACGCTTGCCGCTGTCGGTTCGTGGATGGGTGACCATCCATTACATACAGAAACTCCTCCGTGGCTCGGAAAGCACGTTAAGCCGTTGGTCCCGGTTGTCATTAGTTGATCTTTAACAGTCGTTACGGGTGGTCAGAAGTCCGAAAGTCTGACAATCAGTCTTACCAAGGGGTATCGTGTTTCCTAGTAAGTGGTGGGTTGTGGAGGTTATATAGGCAGTCGCTCCATGTAAAATACTGATATTCAGCTGCATCCGGTTAGACTGGAAACCAACCCTCAACATAATTGGGAAATGGCAGGCAGATTGATAGTGTTAGACGGTTCACCTTTGCAATTCAATTTAGATAAATCAACCAAATTGAATTGCGTAAACATAAAAGTGAATCATTGAATGTCGGCGATTTTTCAAGCTTTCCATCAAAGTGAATTCAATTTGATTGAACCGTATGTACTGGACTTTATTTTTAAAATATCACTTTGAATTTCCAACGGTTTCGAAATGGGAATCCGCGATGATTTACGAGAGAGAAAAACAAATGAGTTCGATTCACGATGATTTACTTTAAAAACAAATGAGTTCGATTCACGATGGTTTAATTTAAAAACAAATGAATCAGTTTAGTGATTTATACTGTGGTTCTACGGAGGGATGCCTCAGCATAATCAGCCTCTACTGTTCCCACTGCTAGGACACAGGCGTCCTCTCAGTGAGAGGGAGTGGGCCGTAATCCACCACGAGGGCCCAGTGCGGGTTGGTAGATGTCACATGGCTTCGAATTTTTGGTTCTAGGACATGCCGGTTTCCTCACGACGTTTTCCTTCACCGTTTTGAGAAATTCCTTGATTAGTCTAAATATAATTTTTATTTTTTTCATACAATGTCCGATAAATTAAAACACAAAATCGATATAACAATTACATATTATACAAAATAAAATAATACTCAAACAGTCAAGTCAAATAAAATTAAAATACGTACAAATGTCATTCAAAACAAAACAAAAAATAAAAATTTTGTAAGGTGATTTTACGGTTTACCCGGAAGGCAGCCCAGCTATTTAAAATTAGGATCCCGGGACAACAACAAAAAAAAACATTTTAAAACTCCCGAAATCGTCATAGCAACGGATCCCAAAAGCTCCTATAACCTTTTGAAACGAGACAAAAATAAATAATATTCAATTAGGGCCTAAAATTGCGCTCCAACGTAATTACTCTCATACGGGCATTGTGAGGACAATAAAGAAAGCTTTCAGGGAATTTTGATCTCTATTGTTAGTCGTACAAAGGAAATTTTTGCGAAAACATGCCAAGGACAAACGGAGGCCTCCCATATTGAGTAAGGAGAATCCTGTCACATGAACATGGAAGCACAGAAGATTCAGTTCAGAGAAATGCAACAAAACAATTTGTTTTGTTGCATTTCTCTGAACTGAACTTCTATGTCAAAAATGTCTTCAGGAAATAAATCAATCTGTCTAGCCTTTTCCCAACTATGTTGGGTTCGGCTTCCAGTCTAACCGGATGCAGCTAGATAACAGTATTTTACATGGAGTCACTGCCTATGACCTCCACAACCCAGTTACTGAGTAATACGATACCCCTTGGTAAGACTGGTTGTCAGACTTTCGGGCTTCTGACGACCCGTAACGACTGTCAAAGATCCACAAATGACAGCCGGGACCAACGGCTTAAAACGTGCTTTCGGAGGCACGGAGGGGATCTTGGTATGTTAAGATGGTCACCAATCAACGGAACAACCGCGGCAAGCGTAGCTTAACCTGATCGGTCAATGTATCAATGTCGGTCAGATGTATGAGCGTATACGAAGCGAACGGAGTATGTAAGGATCGTAGTAGGTGGCGCAGGAGGCGTGTGTGTGTTTGTGTGTGAGAGCCAAAAGCCACCCCACATGTTACACACTTAATCCGATGGTAATATCTTCAATATAAGAGTCACCTGCGTCGAATGGGCAATCAAAATGTCCATATGTAATAATATAATAATAAATACATACTGTGCTGCAATAAAATGTTTGTTATTGCGGGATTCCCGGTGTTATTTCGTAAGATATAGATACACTAGGTAAGCTACGCTTGCCGGAGTTGGTCGGTGGATGGGTGACCATCTTTACATACAGAGACTACTCCGTGCTTCGGAAAGCACGTTTAGCCGTTGGTCCCGGCTTTCATTGGTGGATCTTTGACAGTCGTTACGGGTCGTCAGAAGCCCGAAAGTCTGACAACCAGTCTTACCAAGGGGTATCATATTACCGTAACTGGGTAATATGATACCCCTTGGTAAGACTGTTTGTCAGACTGGGTTGTGGAGGTCAGATAGGCAGTCGCTCCATGTAAAATACTGGTATTCAGCTGCATCTGAGTTTGTTTCGGCCTTTCTTCTCAGAGTAGTCAGATAGGAAACGCCGACCTCATCTAGCTTATTTTATTTTTTTAATAATATGACGTGTAAAAGTGATTGCGATATCCTATTTACAGAATAAACAATTTCATTTCATTTCATTTCATTTCATTTCATTTCCGGTTAGACGGGAAGCCGACCCCAACATAGTTGGGAAAAGGCTAGGCAGATAATGATGAGGTAAGATCAAATGTGCATTATACGAGTAACGTGGATTTTTGAAGTGAAAACTTCTTTAGGCGCGTTGAACACTTTTTGGCGAACAAAAATCATGGAACTCGCGTCATCGTCACCGAAAGCTTGAAGAAATGAATGAATGTTACTTAGTTTTCTGTTCTATCGGCAGTTCCCAAAGACTCCCCCGTAACACTTATCATAAGTATAACGTCACGCCGTGTTTCGCCAAAGGGTTGGGCAGAGGAATAACTATGGTTCACCCACATTTCACCAGTTATTTTTTTTAAGTCCCATGTAATAGGGGGCGAACGTATTGTACAAATCCAGACTCCGGTTTGCTACTGAGAAATTCCAGATAGAAATACCCAATAACATCGTGTTCGTAGAATTGGTTACCATAAGTAAAGCGCGCGTCACTTCAGAAATCAGAAATCAGAAATATTTTATTTGTGATACATAGGTACAGTGGTTGGTCATATTTGGTATTAAAGTGCGCTATGATCTGCCTGCTATAGGCATACAAAAATAATTAATTACAATTTTTACAGTATTTTAAGTCAAGATGCCAAATTAAGTTAATGTCAAAATAATTCAGATTTAAATAATTAATTAGGATTTGTAATTGCAGTAATGAGTTAAAAAAAGTTCGTGAGTTAAAAATACTGTACAACGGATAATAATATACGTAACGGTATAATATTAACAGAGAGAATACAGATTAGCTCGCGGCGAGAGACGGCCCACTTTTGAAGTTGTTTTAATCATGATTTTGAAGATAAACATAACATCAAACCTTTCTAAGAAAAGGTAGGTAGAGGTCCGACTTCACCCTCATTTTGGCTAACTTTCCATTGTACTCGTAAAAACCCGACAACACTTTGCAAAACTGCTCCTTAAATGCGTAATATTCACGATCAATCAGAATCACTTTGAAACAAATGTCTAAACCACTGCGTCAAAAGTTCGAAAAAAAAAATCTGCTCAACAACGTAAATACCACAATGAACGTTGTTGAACTGTCAAAATGAAAGAAAAGTTACGCAATTAGTTTGCTGGGGATAGAACCGAGTCCTTCAGGGGGCTTAAAACAGTCTCTTTGGCAGAACCATCATCATCTGCCTAGCCTTTTCCCAACTATGTTGGGGTCGGCTTCCAGTCTAACCGGATGCAGCTGAATACCAGTATTTTACATGGAGCGACTGCCTATCTGACCTCCACAACCCAGTAACTGGGTAATACGATACCCCTTGGTTAGACTGGTTGTCAGACTTTGGCAGAACCATAATAGGAAAATATTATGAATCATCGTAAAATGTCACAAACTGACACTTGACATTGATAATAATGATTTGCGTGCGATTCTTATTACGAAAAAAATCATCTGTTTGACAGTTTTCTATGCAGATTCGTAAAATGGCCCACACAATTATGAATTGCTTTTGTGTCAAATAAGAGGAATTGCTAATGACAGCTGGAAATTCAGGAAATGAATTGCTTATAGAGGAATTGCTAATGTGGCCGCTAATGTGACAGGCCCGCAGCAAGCTAACCTTTTTTAGATGGTAACGAAGCACAGATCCTAGGATTTTGGGCTGCTACTGAGACATACCTGATGGAAAACTTTGGGAAAAACTAGTGTTTTCTGAAATGACGCGTTCACCAGGTGGCAGCACTGGGACGTCAGGTCCTGTCAAAAGTGTCAAAGTGCCTATATTTTCTTTAATCGTGATTGAATGATGAACGACTGAATAAAACGAATGATGAACGTCATCATGTATATTATTATCTACGGGTCTACGGGTCTCCGTGCCCACAAATGTGCCAGGGCCAGGTAAATAGGAATGAATGTTGATCCCACTCGAGGGGCCAATCGTATATTGATTTAGGCGTAAAACAATATTATAAGAAAGGGTTCGGGGTTTGATTGGAAACAAAATGGAGGAACCTATGGTGTATTTATTTTGGACCTGCCACTATAGTTTTAGGACAATAAAATGTACGAGGGGTGTTCAATAAATAGTGATAATGCGATACATTCTCCTTGGAAAGAAAAAAAAATAATGGGAGGAATAGCCCAGATAATGAATATAATTAAAAAAAACAATCAATTCTATTTTGTTTTTTTTTTTTAATAGAAGTCATTTGTTTGCGTCGTTTCGGAACGTGTTTTGTTGTTTGTTGGTTTCACCAAGCTAACTTCCCCGCGGACAAATCTAGAGTTGCGATGGCTGCCATTCAAAAAGCTGGCTTCGAATTGATGGAACATCCTCCATATTCACCGGACATCGTGATTTTTACCTATTTCCGCGGTTCTCTCCGAAATGGTTACGTATCTTTACGTTATTTAGCTTCTTTCAGGCCTTGGCATCCATCTGCACCTATACCACGACGTATTAATGCCACTATTTTTCCAGTGTTAGTGAGAGACGGAGCTATACAAGGCCGCTTGCACCATCCTTTTTTCGCAGTGGAATAATGATGGCATTAATACTTCAAAGTTAGCCCCCAGAGCCTAAATAAAGACAAGTGTTTTTACTGTCATAAATTTCATCACACAGGAGATTAGCCCCGCCCCCTACCTAGATACCATTCCTACAATCTAATCCAATCAATCTAATCTACATACATAACCCCCTATGTACACAAATACTCAAGATCAAAGAAAAATAGGTATGTCACGCATGCGCGCCAATCCCGTGCGCATGAGCCAAACTGCATTCATCACAACATTGAATCGCCCTAAAGCTAAGCGCACATTACAGGCCGCATCGGGCATACGGACCGCAACGCATCGCATTCATTGAAATATGAATAATGCGATTGGCGGTGCGGCCCGTCTGTGGTGTGCGAAGGTTCATCCATATTATACATATGCGAGAACGCTTTTCCTACGCCCGTCCTTTTGATGCACCTTGCAGGTCGCATCTTAGACACCTCCTTAAAATCCCCTCCCCACTCGACTGACTTTCCTCCTACTCCTTCACTGTGCACGCGGTTCGGTTGTGGAATTCCCTTCCGCCTGACATTAGGGACTGCCAAACTGTTGCATTATTTAAAAGAAGAGTGAAAGAACACTATCCCTATCCACTCCACTATCGTTACGAGTCGTCAGAAGCTCGAAAGTCTGACAACCAGTCTTACCAAGGGGTATCGTATTACCCAGTTACTGGGTTGTGGAGGTCAGAAAGGCAGTCGCTCCATGTAAAATACTGGTATTCAGCTGCATCCGGTTAGACTCGAAGCCGACCCCAACATAGTTGGGAAAAGGCTAGGCAGATGATGATGAGTGAAAGAACACTATCCATTTCGTCATAGTTGCATAGTTATTCTAAATTATATTGTAATTGTATATTTTTAAGTGATATTTATTTTAGAAGTATGTATGTAAGTATATTCTCTTAATGTATGTTTATATTTAATTAGTGAATTGTTTTTGATTTATGTATTCTGTTTCTCTTCTACTCTTACACACGTTGTCTACATCTCTTTTATCTACTTTCCTATCGCAGGTATGCTGGAAGAGATTTCTTTAGAAATAAGCATTGCCTTTGTACGTATTTTTCTGTTCCTTTCGTCTTGTCTGTATTTATATGTGTGTGCATAAATGGTTAAATAAAAAAAATAAAAAACATGTTTTAATATTATAATTATGATAAAAGTAACCCTTGTCTTGTTATGGAGCGGGGTGACTTTCTGGGTCACCCACTGCGCCATAAACCTACACAATACACAATAAAAATCTATACACTTATCCATATATTATAAAGGTGACAGACAGACAGAGTTACTTTCATAACTCTGTCTGTCTGTCTGTTAACTTTTCACGCCTTAACAGCTGAACGGATTTAGATGAGATTGGCACTTAGGTAAAAAAATAAAGAAAAATATTTTATTTGGGACACGCACAGGAAATACAAACAGTAATAAAAAGTAATTAATTAAAATAAAAAGAGCAATTAATAACTAACAAAATATTTAATAACGATTTGTGCGAGGCCAAAAAGGCTCCTAACTCAGCATAATGCTTCGATGTTTAAAAAATAAATACCGCAGCGCTGGTATACCATGACCCAATCCTTACCATGTCCTAAGATAGGATACATTTTATCCCGGTAGTACATTATGTTCCCGTGGGATAATTTTCGATCTCCACGCGTGCAAAAGCCGCGGGCAAGGTACATGATAATACGGCTACACATCAAGCTATACATTTCCAGTTTATGCTGATCTCGCATTGTAAAGGATTTCCGTACAATGCGAAGTCAGCTTATACTGGAAATGTAAAGCTTGTTGATTTTGTGTTGCGGTGCGGCACGTCCAATTGTGCGACAGCCTTAAGATATCTACAACGCACCTATAAAAACATCAAAGAGATATTGAATCACCATCTACATCTATACTTATCTTTCTCAACGAGATTTGTAATGGCAGTCATGTCATTTGGTTTAAATAGTTTTTATTTTTATTATACAATGAACTGTCGCCGTCATTTTGGCGAAATCTGTCAACTGTTGCGCCACTGGGTTATCGAGTGAAACCACTTCAATCTGCCTAGCCTTTCCCAGCAATGTTGGGGTCAGCTTCCAGTCTAACCGGAAGCAGCTGAATACCAGTATTTTACATGAAGCGACTGCCTATCTTACCTCCACAACCCAGTAACTGGGTAATACGATACCCCTTAGTAAGACTTGTTGTCAGATCTTCGGGCTTCTGATCTGAAGATCGACAATGACATCTGGATCCACGAATGACATCCGAGACCAATGGCTTAACATGCTTTCCAAGGTACAGAAGAATCACGGTATCTAAAGATGGTCACTCATCAACGAACCAACCCCGGCAAGCGGAGCTTAACCTGATGTATCGACCCGTGCGGCTGTTATTACTTACCAACACCACGTGGAAACACTTGAGAATTTATTTATTTTTTCTATTTTTTTTTTCTATTTTGTGAATGTGAAAACGTTATGGGCTTAGCGGACTGTAGATTTGTTGAACATTTTCTATTTTGTTAAGTACCTACCTGGTACTTGTTGAAAGGCCTACACTGTCCTCCCATACCTATTATTAACACTGTAATTCGAAAATTTAAACCGTGTTGTATTATTTTAATATTTCCGTTTATTTATTTATTTTCTTATTTGTTTACATTTTTAAATATTACTTAAATTCAAATAAAAATATAAAAAAACATTTAAAAATATAAAAAATAGATGTCCGCCGGTGTCGGGAGCAGGGTCCAAGCTACCGGTGGTTAGGGTTGCAGAGACAGGAACCTCCTCACAATGCGAGCCGTATCAAGGAGTACTGCCTTCTGAATCAGGCCCTTGATCCAACCGCCTAACGAGAGCCTCGAGAGATGTTGGTCGAGGCTTTCGGCTATCAGGCCATTGGCCGTTACGACAATCGGCACAATGATAGCAGAGCTCACATTCCATATGTAGACAACCTCGTGTGCTAAGTCGAGATATTTTATTTGTTTCTCTTTCTCAGCTTTCACGAGGTTCACGTCATGTGGGATGGTAACATCGACTATTATTTTAATTATTGTAAATGTGAGGAATATGTGAATTTTTATTTTTGTATTGTTTTCTCATTATCAGTTAGTTTTAACGATGGTCGGGCAATTTTAATATTTTATACGATCTACCCAATTTGTATTGTTCGTCGAGTCGTTCTGAGTTGAGCTCCACTATTACTGACGCTGATGACGCAAATGCATGCACTGAAATCGTTGTGGTTCTTTCCTCAAAAGACAATTTCAGACGCGAATATACATGGTCCTATTATGGCCTGACCAAGATTATGTCTGGACTTTAAAAGGGACTGCGCCCTCTGAGTTTGTTTCGATCTTTCTTCTCAGAGTAGTCAGTTAGGAACCGCCGACCTCATCTAGCTTATTTTTAATATGACATGTAAAATTAATTCCAATATCCTATTTAAAGATTAAACAATTTCATTTCATCTTATTTCGTGCACCATACGAGTATTTGAAATAAAATATTTTGATTTTTTGATTAAGTCATAAGTCATAAGTAATTTATTTCATAACAAAATACATTGTGTCGAAAATATTCAAGTAGACAATAAATTACATAATCACCCACAATGCATTTAAATTTAAAATAAATTTTGAACTAATCAATGCAGAATTTATTTCTGAAGTCAACTTGTTCCTCAAACAAGACAAGGGAAAGGAAAGGGTTCTGTAGGAAGGGAAGGAACAGGAAGGTTCCCTTTCTACAGAACCCTTTAACGAGTTACTAACAAGCTCCACCATTTATCTTTGTTCTCGTCCAAAATTAATATACAGCGGTCAGAAAACAATTAGATGCCTTTTGTTTAGTTAAATTAGACAAGTTTCAGGGTCTTGGAAGATGGTTTACGTGGAGTTTTAACTTTGATAGTGGTGGTGGAAGATGGATGGTATTGCATAGGGTCGCAGCATAATGCTGAGCGATGGCCGTTTTGCGTGGATGTGACGCATGTTTCCCCCAACCTTTTCTTATTTTTTTCTTTGTGTTTATTTTCTTTTGCGTCATTTTAACGCAAATAAACGTCTGTCTGTCTATCCGTCCGTCTGTGACCAGGCTGTATCTCATGAACCGTGATAGTTGGACAGTTGAAATTTTCACAGATGATGTATTTCTATTGTCGCTATAACAACAAATACTAAAAAACAGAATAAAATCAATATTTAAGGGGGCTACTATACAACAAACGTGATTTTTTTTTGCCGTTTTTGTAAAATGCAATTTTTTTAAGAATGTTGCCAATGAATTTTGGTGGTTTTTAAAGCTTTAATTGACGTAATACGTTAGTGTAATATTTAATAGATCATGTAAACACTATCTCATGCACGTCAGCAGTGAGGTCGCTGTCACTAATGTCAACTGTCAGTTCACCACAAATGGCGGGAAACGGTTGAAAGTAAAGCGTCCCTGCACGAGAGGCTTGGTGTGTTGATGAGCCAGTGTAGTGAATTAATAAGCTTAATTACGGAATCAAGAGGATTCTAGAAAGAAAAATAAAGAAATATATTTTATTTGGGACACGCACAGGAAATATAACAATAAAAACAAACATTAAATCTAACAAAATCAGTATACAAGTAATAGAATAAAATAAAACAACGTGAAACAGGAAAAGAAAACCTGTGCGAGGCCAAAAGGGCTCCTAACTCAGCATAATGCTACGACAGTTAGTAACAAGCCAACTGGATACCTCGTCACATTTGAACTTCAGCATCCTCGTTTGTTTACGCTATGATATCGTTATCAGCACAGCCGCGCATTCTATGCACGTCATTACCAACATACATAATTATCAACAACGTTAAGTTTAGTTTATTTGCTGATAAGACGGCCTTGGTTTATGTGTAGTCAGCAAAAGAGCGGTATGCAGGCTAGAAATAAACATGTTTGCTATGCAAGCATTTTTCATTTATGCTTGTGTACTGTTGTGTCAGTCACACTTTGAACGTAAGACTGTATATAACCGTCCGTAATCAGAATATTGCTGTACGAAAACAAATATCTCATAGTTATAGTTGTGTGACTAAATAAAATATTTTTGTATGTATCTCAATCTGCCTAACCTTTTCCCAACCATATTGGGGTCGGCTTCCAGTCTAACCGGATGCAGCTGAGTACCAGTATTTTACATGGAGCGACTGCCTATCTAACCTCCACAACCCAGTAACTGGGTGTCGGGTGATACGATACCCCTTGGTAAGACTGGTTGTCAGACTTTCGGGCTGTTGACGACCCGTAACGACTGTCAAAGATCAACGAATGACAGCCGGGACCAACGGCTTAACTTGCTTTTCGAGGCACGGAGGAGTCTCGATATGTAAGGATGGTCACCCTTGACAGTTGTAACGGGTCTTCAGAAGCCAGAACGTCTGACAACCAGTCTTACCATGGGGTATCGTGTTTCCCAGTTACTGGGTTGTCGAAGTCAGATAAGCAGTCGCTCCATGTAAAAAACTGGTATTCAGCTGCATTACAGCTACATACAGCTGTCGGTTAGACTGGAAGCCGACCCCAACGTAGTTGGGAAAAGGCTAGGCAGATGATGATGAGAAAGAACGCTAAGCGATAACGAAGTAGGTAATAGCGCAGGCAGGCGATGCGATGCGACAGGATAGGTCGAGGGAACAATAAAGACTCTTACTCGTACATACTAGCGCGATTTGCGCGAATTGCGAATTTTAACAAAACAATTTCAACTTCACGGCGAGCAATGCGGCGGCGTCGCCGCGTCGCGTCCCGCGTCTAATCGCGCCAGTATGTAAGAGCCTTAAATTTCGCAGACAGCAGCTAGTTTAGTACCCTAACTGATAATGCTTTGTCAAAAAATACTAGACATACTTAATTGTTTTTTTTTTTTACAAAATTTTGTTTTACTGAGAAAACTGTTCTGAGGCCCTAGCCAAAGTGACATTCTATCAGCGATAACAATGACGGAAAAGGCAAAAATGTATAGGACTGACATAAGCTATCGAAAAGCTTATGTCAATCCTGTTGAAAGTCGTTGTAGATGTCCGAAACGCTTTCGAAGCGATTGTCACTTGTCTAGGCCCTCTGACTCTGGTGTGCGGAAGTAAGATACATTTTCGAGAGTGAAAACAATTATTTGTCTACCCAGCACACGCACAACATGAGTCAAAATATGAGTGGCCAAGTACCTTGCATACTAATCTCTTTTGTTAGCTGCACAGTTTCACTGTGTCCGTGTCAATAATATATACCGGAATTTCATCATCTACATAGCAGTCCGCTACGGGACATCAACATTACAATGCAATTTTACTAACAAAACGGATCATGTTGTCTGAAAAATAAGAAAATAAAACAATAAAAAACTGGCCAAGTGCGAGCCGGACTCGCACACGAGTTCTATACCACTGTATAATATTTAGCAAAAAAATGAAAGCAATAAAAACTAATCAAACAGATTAGACTACGTGTGACTCCGGATTTTTAATATAACATGTCTGTCTGTGGTGTCTTGTTTATACCTTTTGAGTTGATTGACTTTCTTGTCGTAGTTGGGTTTTAGTTTTTATTGCTTTAAAGTCAAAGTCAAAGAAGATGAAGGCGAGTGGTGAACGCCTGAGGGAAGGCGTCAAGATCAACCAGGGTCTACTGGCGCTCGGCAATGTGATCTCAGCCTTATAAGCATTATGCTTATGCTATGCTAAAGTCAAAGTCAAATGATTTATTTCAAATAGGCACTTTTGAACGTCAACATTTTTTTACAATTATATATATTTTTTATTATAATTATATATATTTTTGAAATGTGCTAATTAAGCCCTTTCATTTGATACCCAAAATGGTATGATAAAAAAAAAATTTTTTTGTTCATGACTGTATGTCCTGTAGCGGGCATCATTTTTAATTCAATGTGTCGTCACATATCGCATCGTATCGTATAACCAGCGGACGGTTAAGACGCTTCCAACGATAGCTCATTTGTCAAATTGAGATGAGTCGTTTAGAAGATATGAGGGAACAGATGAACATACATACATACCGGTCAAAATCATAACCCTCCTTTTTTCTTCGCCGTAGTCGGGTAAAAAGTCAGGGCCATTATCACGTGGTCACTACTCTCTAAACTCACGTGACACCAAAATAAACTCCAGACTACTTCCATCTATCCTATCCTAGCTAATATTATAAATGCGAAAGAGTTTGTTTGTTAGTTTGTTTTTTACGCTTTCACGCAAAATCTTATCATTGAGTAAATTATCGCGGGTTCAAGGCTCGTGCAAACTGGAGCGAAGTCGCGGGCGCGACATGCTGTGCTACCCTTGTCGCGCCCGCGATATTGCGCCTGTTTGTGAGAGCCTTCTGGGGGCTTAAAACCGCCACTTTGACAGAATCCTATTAGGAAAATAATTATGAATCATCGTAAAATGTCACAAACTGACAATTCATAATATGATCTGCGTGCGATTCGCAATACGAAATAATTCATCTGTTTGACAGTTTTCTATGGAGATTCGTAAAATGGTCCACACATTATGAATAGCTTTTGTGTCAAATTAAAGGAATTGCTAATGACAGCTGGAAATTCAGGAAATTAATTGCTAATGTGGCCGTTTTAGGCCCACTGCTCTCTCTCACCAAAACTCATCATAATAAATTATCGCGGGTTCAGACGTCGACCGCACTCTTGACACTTCCAATTTTCCAAGTGCTTAATGTTAAGAGACTAACATTTCCGGTTGACACGACAGAGGTGGAACTACCTCAACTATCTGAATAATAGATCACAGAGAGATGCAAAATAGGATAAAACAAAAAAGGAACTCGTGGCTACGAAATAACAGCCGCACGGGTCGATCCATCCGGTTAAGCTACGCTTGCCGGGGTTGGCCTGTGGATGGGTGACCATCTTTACATACCGAGACTCCTCCGTGCCTCGGAAAGCACGTTAAGCCGTTGGTCCCGGCTGTCATTCGTGGATCTTTGATAGTCGTTACGGGTCGTCAGAAGCCCGAAAATCTGACAACCAGTCTTACCAAGGGGTATCGTATTACCCAGTTACTGGGTTGTGGAGGTCAGATAGGCAGTCGCTCCATGTAAAATACTGGTATTCAGCAGCATCCGGTTAGACTGGAAGCCGACCCCAACATAGTTGAGAAAAGGCTAGGCAGATGACGAGAGAGATGCAAAATACTGAATTAATAATAAGACAAGCTCTTAGTAATGAGAGGAATGGTAAATTAGATAGTTTGACGCATTTTGTACGTGTCTCCATTAGAGGCGGTTTAACCTTAGATGTTAATGTTAAATACGGTTTATTACCGTTAAGGCAGTTTGTGACGATAAATAGAGAGGTTAAGGGGTGGTTGTCATGTTATGTAGCTATAGTGATATGTCATGTACGGTATGGTTAAATGGGGTATCACCGTATCCTGATCCTAGAGATTGTTTCGCCATTTCTTCTAAAAAAATATATATATAATAGACGTAAATATATTTAGTAACCTATTCCGCTTTACTATTCTTCAAGAGTAATTAAAAACCCTGTAAGAAATCGACACGTGTTTCACAGCAGATACCTTCTTTCTCTGCATCCAGCGCTCGGTGTGACAACACGTCGTGTTCTGGTTTGCAATTGGTCAATCATCATCCTGAGGATGCCTCGTTGAGAGGTGCTCCATTTAGCATTTTTCTCCATTTAGCATTTTTCTCCATTTAGCATTTTCTATGTGTAAAATCTTTCCTCTCACTTTCCTGCAATCTGTAGGAGTGATTTCATGAAAAGGGACGGAAGTGTGTAACAGAAAGCGGCGGGCGACGCGATTAATTTTCAAAAACTATAGCCTAACTATTTTTAACCGACTTCTTCAAAAAGGAGGAAGTAGGAGCGAAAAATAAAACGTTTTTTTTCAATGCCTACTCAACTTTCGCAAAACCTAAAGCTTTGCAAACTTGCAAGTTTTGTTAAAACGTAAAAACATTTGTGAAAACGTAAAAAGACTAACAGACACATTAAAGATCAAAAACAAGATTAAAATTAAAGTTCAAGATTAGAGACATTAAATGATCTGATATCCTCATTTTAAAATCGAAAGGAAACATTATCTGGTTCAAAATGATCACGTTAGAAACAAAACTACATAAAATCAAGAATAAAATCAGTATTAATAAACATAAATAAATAGTGCAAAATTGATTCATTACAGTTTGAAGCGCTTTCGTGAATAATAAATGATATATTTATAATCGAAAACATTTTACTGTGGTGCAAGTTATGAGCGGAGCGATTAACGATTGAATATTTCACTTTGAAATTACCAATTAGTATCATTTAAATAATTGGTTCGTTAATCTATAGTAATAGTATAATAAAGAGAGAGTGAATTTTGTGAGTTTGTGTGGAAGGTAATCTCCGGAATCTCAAATAGGAGCTGTGGTTCCCATAAACTCCCATTTGAAAAATACTTTCACCTTTTCAAAGGTACATATTTCTAGATGGACATACGCTATACTTTAATTATGTTTTTTTTTTTTTTTTTTTATTCTTTTTTAAATTAGGGACTTTTATGACCGCAGTGCGTATGACAGTCCCATCATACCCTAAACAAATTAACAATTATTAACAATTTAAATAGACACTGCTATGCTACATTTGGGCCATAAACCTGAACAGGCTCTTCGCATCATCACCATTTGGTTGAGATAGAATTCTATGAAATGTGCCTAAATCAAGTCTGTTTAACTTCAAGATCCCAAATACCTTGATTCTATCGGACTCATATCGAACACAGTCCATCAATAAGTGATGTAAGTCTTCCACAACGCCACACTCCACACAATTAGGCGTTAATTATGTTAATATATTCAAAAAGTATTACTATCTTAAATTTATGCAAGCCTAGAACGTGTTCTTAGGTTACTGGTCAGAACTTGTGCACGTGTCGTGAACAGAATACCGTCTTCTCAATCATGTAACCACCACATGTTGCACCCGTGGGAAGTCGGGGCGGGTCACAAGTAAGAGGTTTACCCAATTTAAATAATGTTTATCATGTAATAAAATAGTTTCGGTACTATTAACTAAAGTCCGGTCGCGAAGCAGAAAGAATTTCGTACAATGACCCTTGCAGGACGGTCCTTCTAATGTGTGAGCGCGACGGCAATATACATTTGAGCGCGAGCGATGGAGATAAGTAATGAAAGATCATTGTACGAATTTCTTTCTGTTTCGCGACTGGACTTTAGTTATATTTAAGTTATATTTTTATTGAGAATGAGATATCAATGCACTTATTGTATGATACAATCGTTCTCCGCTTATTCATTCCTTTGTAATTTTGTTGGTGTCGCTGTCGTGTAAATGTGGAATGAAACAATAACATTCACTCAAGTGAACCATTCACTAATCATAATCATAAATCTTTATTTATCTCAACATCATATTACAGGCACAGGTTAATGAGATGCACAATCTTAAATAGAGAAAGGTGTCTGTTGTAGGAGGATCCCGAGTTACAGATCACCCGGCTCTCTTAGTAGAGTCAAGATAATGTTTAAATGTAGGTATCAAAAGATTGAATAATTAAAAAAAAAAAAAAAAAAAAAAAAAAAAAAAAAATTCACTAAGTGCAACGTCGGATATCGACCGCTCTCGCTCATGACTTGTGCCTCCACAGTAATTTCAAGCACTATCAAATCAGACAGCGGGTCGATTTCAAGTGTACGTGTCATGTATTTATAATATTTATTTGTTCTAGTACTTTATTTATGTAGGTAGAAATAGCGTGATGTTCATGGGTGGTATGTCACTATTCTTGTTTATGACATAATGTACATAATGTACGTACTTAAGTTTGGCACCTGACTTAGTTCAGGCACATGGACAGAGTCCAATAAAGATAAATGAAGACTTGATAGGTATTTTGGCACTTAGATTAATCAGCCTATAATGTTCCCACTGCTGGGACACAGGCCTCCTCTGTGTCAAGGGCCCAGTGCGGGTTGGTAGATGTCACATGTCTTTGAATGTTTGGTTCTAGGACATGCCGGTTTCCTTGCAATGTTTTCGTAGTGGTGAGGTGGTGGTGGTGGTAGTAGTGGTGTTGGTAACTTTGTTTGGGTAGTTTTTGAGTTAGCTTCAATAGTACGTATTTTTCTCGTGTTTTAGTGGATGATGTCATAATAACTTTCCGTCACTGTTATTTGAATAGCAGGTCGTGGTATTCAAATTTGTGTGGGACAGGTATCACAAGTAAAAAAAAAAAAAGCAAACGTCTTTAAAAAACACCACAAAGTGAAAACCAACTTTAATTTCGAAAGTCGGCGGCAAAAAACGAAAATACAAAACCAAAGACACCGACTTCCGAAAATAAAGTTATTTTTCACTTTGTAGTGTTTTTGATGTGTAACATCTTTCCTCTCGCTTTCCTGCAATCTGTGGGAGTGATTTCGTGAAAAGGGACGGAAGTGTGTAACAGGAAGCCGGGGATGCGCGCGCTATTTGATTTGACCAATGAGCGCGCGCGGTTCTAGAGTTGGCCATCAGATGGGGCCATCCCATTTTCTGAGAGGTGGGTACTGTCAGCCAAGATATCAGATGTTACATATCTTATGAAACTACTGACCGAAATTACCGCTCTTTTTTTTTGAAGTCTCTTGTTATTTTTTCGTAAACAGTTTTTTGCCAATACGAAAGAAGTGCGTAACAGAATTAATACCAATAAAAGTCTTTAGGCTCGTCATAAACACTAAATAAACCAGTAAATCTAACGAATCAATGATCGAAGTAAAAACCCGAAAAAAACAAACATTCTGTTTTTAATTCTCTCTTTGTACACACGGCTACACATCAAGCTATACATTTCCAGTATAAGCTGACCTCGCATTGTACGGAAATCTTATACCTACGATGCGAGATCAGCATAAACTGGAAACGTATAGCCTGATGTGTAGCCGTGTGTACTAGAAGAAGGCATTAAATCTGACATAGATTTTATTCCGTTGTATACGTTTCGCTTTTAAGTTTTAACTATTAACTGAGCAACACTTATTTTTATTAGTGAAGGAAATGAGGAGTCGTAAACTATTCTGCTTGATGTTGGAATGATAATAAAACTTAACACTAAAAGTGAAATCCCTTGACTTGGGAAATACAAAGAAAAAAGTAGAATCTGATTTAAAAAAAGAACACTATAAAGGTGAGGGATGCCTGTCTGATTTGAGAGACGTTAAAAATAGCAAGTCCAATACTGTCGTAAGATTCAGTTGCTCGTCTGTATCCGCCCTTATACTTTCGCTGTCAGTGTCAATAGCACCTGTCAAAGTGACAACTTGACATCGCCTTCTAATTTATGTAGCATTGGTACGTACTTATTAAATTATTATGCCTAATACATAAACATAATTATCGTATACGGCCCAATAAAATTGAAAAATTATGTTATTTGTCCGTAAATGTAAAATAAATGAACTACTTAAACTTGTGAAATTAGTTTGTTAGTTTTTGTTAAATAGTCTCTGGCCTCTGTAGATAAAATTACCATAAACCAACATTACGCGTGTATTCCCCAAAGGGTTAACCAGATGTGTATCTACAGGCAGTACACCCACATTTCGCCATAGTTATCAAGTCCGGTGTAATAGGGAGCAAGAAAGTTATTTTTCTTTTCAAACTAAAAAGTGAAAAATAAAAACTTTTTACAAAAAAAACAACCGACTTCCAAAAAAAACACAAAAACGTCAAAAATAACTTTAATTTCGGAAGTCGGTGGCAGAATACGAAAATTTAAAAGCAAAGACGACTTTTTTTTTGTAAAAAGTTTTTTTTTAACATATCATTTTAATTTGTTAATGATTAAAACATTATCTTCAGTGCTGTAATTCGAAAATATTGTAAAAACCAATTATTTAATAAAAGAGTTTCTTGTCGGCTCTTCTCCATAAGAAACGACCAATTGGAACCGTGCACCTAGCTTCTGACGTTTCATAAGTGTCCATGTAGGTTTATGTGAAATAAAATATTTTGATTTTGATTTTGCTGAATGAGAAACACAGATGCTGACAGATTTCAGTATTTATCCCATTCATGCAGACCACGCATCGTCGAACCAGAAATTGGCAAATACTTATCATCGAAATGAGAATATTCTCAATTCTCGAGATTCGCGTATACTCAGTACAAACGTGACCATGGAGGTATTCGTGTTAAGTCAATTTTACGGTTAGTGCGATACGATAAGCAAGTCGTATGAGTCTTTATTTTCCTTTTCTAAGATTAGCTACGAAATGTGGAAACCGCCATCATTAAATCGTATTGTAAAGTCGATTAAATTCTTTGCATTGTGATATTTCCTTCATTTCAGCAATTCATTGAAGCGGTTCGTGACTCATTCATCATCAACATTGGCAGCGTTATTCTACAGCTGATTATAGACCCGAGACCCTAGAAAAAGTGACATTCTATCAGCGATAACGATGATGGAAGAGGTAAAAATGTATAGGACTGACTTAAGCTATCGAAAAGCTTATGTTAATCCTGTTGAAACTCGTCGAAATACGAAACGCTTTCGAAACGATTGTCACTTGTCTAGGCCCTCTGCTCCCTTTAGTGCCATGCTCTTCAGGGAGCCTACCACCATCACTTACAGCAGTATTATTGTCGGAAAGAGATGAAGCTCTACAGGACGTATAGCTCTATCTCTTTCTCCCACTGAAGTAAGATTAAAATAATACTACTGCTGTAAGCGGTGGTGGTGGCCCCCCCGGGCCTTGGTCTGTGCGATTCTCATCCAGATCTTCCCCACGATTTTTTGTAGACGTGACTCAAACTTTGAAGATTATTTGAAAAACAGACTCACGGCCAGTTTCTTCATCAAAAGTAACGTCAAAAACTCAAAGAAACGGTTTTTGTTTGTTTTTGACGTTACTTTTGATGAAGAAACTGGCCGTAAAAGCAACTGAAATAAATCTAAATTATAATAGGAGATAGAGGGGCAAACAAACTCCAACCTCATGTTGAAGCTTCAATCTTCATCTTTCTGAACTGACCGATCCCCTGAAAGATGAAGCTAGTTGCTACATCTTTCTGACTGACCGACTCCTTGACAATTCAAAAGTGCCTGTAATTGGTTTATTTGAAATAAATGCTTTGAGTTTGAGTTTGAAGTTCGTTATATCCTTCCTTAGGGTATCGTATAACCCAGTTACTGGGTTGTGGAGGCCAGATAGGCAGTCGCTCCATGTAAAATAATGGTATTCACCTGCATCCGGTTAGACTGGAAGCCGACCCCAACATAGTTGAGAAAAGGCTAGGCAGATTGATTGAGGGTCCGTACTGGGACCGTTTGGTAGATGAGATTATGCAAAGTTTCATGATCTAATTTGAAGTGTTTTTTAAATACCAGCGGTTTAAAGGCAACTTTGGTTTTTTTTTTTCTATAGGGAAAATTCTGTGTAATCGTGTTTTCGTCAAACATAGTACCAAGCATCGACCCTCAACTATAACATCATATTTATTTTAAAATTAATGCTGCAGTATTTTCGACATAGTGGAGGATCAAGCTAAGCAATTTGAGGTTATTATAGGCCCGTAACTCCTAGGATATTGCGTTCTGTGGTCTATGCTGCGTTTTATCTGTCAGTCTGTCCCTCATTTACTGCTATATTTAAATATACTCCAGTTTCATCCTTCCTCAATCCTCAGACACGTGATTTAATTCGTGTAATCATATATTTTAACAGCTCCACTGACTGTGTTCGTACATTACGTAAATACTTCGCAAATAACATTATTTCAGCGTCGAATGTATGTTTAGTGATAACAAGCCGAAGTGCTTCAAATGCTTTGTTTATTTTTTGTTATTTCGTAAGCGTTTTAACGTCTCATTCTGTTGCTGGGATATATTCATTTGTGAGAGAATTGAGGTGAAGTTTTCTTTAGCGTAGATTTTGGCTTTGAGTTTTATCTAGGACTAGCTGCGCCCCGTGGTTTCACCCGCGTAAGCCTCGATCCCGTGGGAATATCGGGATAAAAAGTATCTTATGTCCTATTCCAGGTCATGGTCTACCCCTGTGCCAAATTTCATCCAAATCCGTTCAGCCGTTCACGCGTGATGGCATGACCAAGGGAAATAGGGATTTATTTTTATATATACATATAGACTAACGATCAGGCCCGGCTTCACACGGGTGCAATTTACGTTGAGAAGATGCTATTATGTTCACGACACGTTCTGAGCCTAACAAAAAGTACCTATACTATTTTATCACCACTGCTCTCAAAACGTTGAAAGAAAACATCGTGAGGAAACCGTGCATGACCTAGTACCAAAAAATCGTGCGACATCTACCAACCCGCACTGGGCCCGCGTGGTAGATTACAGCCCACTCCCTCTCACCGAGAGGAGGCCTGTGTCCCAGCAGTGGGAACGTTATAGGCTGGTTATGCTTGCTAATCGCCTGATTCTTTTATCACAAACGATACATAAGGATTCCTTCTCCGGTGTCCTGCGATGTGGGTGTCTTGGTACATATAAATTACATTCTTAAACATCCGTACTGTAGATAATACAATTGGTGATTAAGGGCCGGTTGTTTCAAACGATTGGTTAACGTAACATACGTACACACGGCTACACATCAAGCTATACATTTCCAGTATAAGCTGATCTCGCATTGTATAGGATTTCCGAACAATGCGAGGTCAGTGTAACCTGGAAATGTATAGCTTGATGCGTAGCCATGTGTACGTCAAATTTAACGTTCGTTAAATACAAAGCGTTGTGTCAAAGTTATTCCATTATTACGTGAAACAACGCTTGTTTTTGATTTGACGATAGTTAGCGCCATTTTTTACGTTTACCCGTGCGTAAAGTGGACGTGAAACAACCCGCCCTAAAGCTATTTTTTTTTTATACCGTCTTTATAGAGGAGGCCATGTCCATGGCTGACATCTATGCATGTCAACATCGTATTATTTTATTTTCGAGTTACTTTACCCTGCAGCTTGGACGTTAAAAAAACGTCAGAAAATGTTGGAACCTTCAATATCTCCGTAACCAAAAGGTTCCCAGGTATGGTGGTCAAAAAAATTATCACAATCACAAAGAACTTTCGCCTTCGTTAAGCGTCTTTTTACACCCGTTATTGTGTTCAGCACTAAAACAAACACATCCAGAAAATATCTCTATTCATCATGGCCATGACACACACAAAAACCCCTGGTCATTAAGTGTAATCTACTGGAAGCAACTATCGGATATGACGTGGCAGTTGATAGCCCTTTGTGTTACTCTTCCTTATCTATTGTTTGTGGTGTAGGCAGAAATAATGGCGTATTCCACATTGGGCACCCGCTTAAACTGCACCTGAGCAAATGGCACCTGAGGTATTCCACATACGGCACCCATCGATATTTTCGCAGGTGCCATTAGTGGAATAATTTGTAAGACGAAATAATACATCGATTTGTTAAGCAATAGTGAAATAGTTTTGTTAAAGTACGTAAAGATATAATACAAATATTGGGCTAGGCTTCCAGTCTAACCGGATGCCGCTGCATACTGCCTATCTGACTTCCACAACCCAGTTACTGGATAACACTATACCCCCTGGTAAGACTGGTAGTCAGACTCTTATTCTGTACCTGTAAAGACTGTCAAAGATCTACGAATGACAGCCGGGACCAACGGCTTAACGTGCTTTTCGAGGCACGGAGGAGTCTCGTTATGTGACTTTCGTTGCTTTATCTTCGATCGACCCGTGCGACTGACGAACCCCCCCTAGCTTATAGAATAGGGTAGAATATAATAAATATTTATTTGCCTTTTTTTTGCTTGAGAAGAATTATTTGCTTGCTAGAAAATTTATTTGCTTGAGAAGAATTATTAGAAAAAGATATTACTCTCTTCAAAAATCATTATAAATCACACGCACATTCTTTCTAAACCTTCTAACAAAAGCAATCAAAGATATAATCCCATACATTAACCAACCAATCAGAACATACCATGCATTCACAGCTGCCTTTCTTCATATTATTCTACCGAAAGAACCTAAGGATTCCCTGCACGTGATTGGGTTTCCAATGGGACAGCAAACTTTATAGAAACAAAAGAAGTCGGGAGCAATTTAGATAGCTTTGGTAATATCCAATCAATGTTGTACTTCCGAGACGTAGAACAGACATTTGTGGCAAAGACATTTGTGGCCAGTATTTATGCTATTTTCGAAAAAAACTCTTTACAAAAAAATCAACAACTGACTTCCAATAATTTAATTTTTAATTTCAGAAGTCGGTGGCAATAAAAGCAAAGACACCGACTTCCGAAATTAAAGTTATTTTTCACTTTTTTAGTGTTTTTTTTTTAAGTAGGTTGTTTTTTTTTGTAAAAAGTTTTAATTTTTCACTTTTTAGTTGTGGTACCTACAACCTGGTTGTGGTTGTGGTAAGCGATAAGGCCGCCCATTGTATATTTTGTAGTGTTTGTTTTTTCCTTTTGTTATATATTTTTGTGGTGTACAATAAAGTATATATAAATAAATATAAATAAATAAATAAATACCTACCCCACACAAATTCGAATGCCATTACCTGCTATGTAAATAACAGTGACGGAGTCAAATAATATATCATCTACATAGACTAAGTGGGAAAAATACATAATTGTTGAAGCTAACTCAAAAACTACGCAAGCAAAGTTAATAAAATTTATATGGGGTCCCATATAAATTTTATTAACTTTGCTTGCGTAGTTTTTGGGTTAGCTTCCCGTGCTTCCCGTGTGGTCACACGGGAAGCACCAGCTTTCAAATAAAAAAGAATCATCAAAATCAGTTCATCCAGTCGAAGTTCTGAGGTAACAAACATTAAAAAAGAAATACAGACGAATTGATAACCTCCTCCTTTTTTGAAGTCTGTTAAAAGTTAAGTTAATGACGTTCCAAATCTGCCATTTTGTTTTATAATTATAAAAACAATTATAAAGTTCAAGTCACAGTGTTAAACGACTTTTGTTACAGAATTGCAATGTATTGCATGACAAACAGTAACATTAGTACTTTTTATTTAGTTTCTAATGGCCGTTTGCACTAACTAACCTCAGGCAAAGGCAGGTTCAGGGTTGCGGGTTAGTCCGAAAGGGATACCGGGACCTTGGCAACAGGCAACTGAAGGAACATGGGTGGGTTTTAGTCAGTAAAAGTCTGACACGCCCTTCCGCTCCGCCCAGAGCGGGAGAAGTCATTGGATGACTTCCCACCTTCAAAAAAAAAAAAAAAGGCAAAGGCAGGTTGCAGGACAATCCCAATGTCGCTTGATTTAGGAACCGTCTATTTCCGTGCTAATAAAGCTATGTTTACGTCTTTTGTTAATTAGGTGCTAAGTATGACGTTAGTGCAAACTGGGATTAAACAGCGTAGTTACGGTTCATTAAAGTTGTGAGGAAATCTGGCAGTAATGGTCTGGAGTGACCAACCTGCAGAGAGGAGAAACGACTGTCGGGGAACGCTTGCAGAATCGTGGTGACCAATACTCGTTTCTTTTTCTGTATGATGAAGCCTTCCAATCCATCTGCCTGCCTAGCCTTTTCCCAACTATGTTGGAGACTTTCATTCTAGGTTAAGCAGGTTATTTTCATGTTTTCTTTTTTTTGAGAGCAGGAGTGATGAAATAAATGGCACAAAGTAACTGCCTGAGTTTTGAACCCACGGACTTATAACTCAAGCCTTACCTACCACTAGGCTATCGCTACTCTAAAATTATTATACCACACTTTATAGTGCTACGCAAGTCGTTAAAAAATGTTTGGGTTACATTGCGTTGTTAGTACTACGTCATCAGCGAATGTTTTAGAAACTCTTGGTGATTAACCGCAATGGTATGTGTTACCTCAGAACTCCGTAATTTATTGGAAAATTCTTTTGTTATTTGAATTGGTCCCACATATTTTTTTATAAGATTGCTTCACTTATTACTCCACTGGCAACTGTAACTGTCGGGCAATTATTGCCGAAAAAAATACCCTTGTAACCGCAGCTTTAGCAGGGTTTTAGAATACAGCCAAATAAAAAAACGCCTTGTAGCGTTGCTGTATTCCGCGGGGTAATTACGTAACACACTAACAATAGTAATGGCTTTCATTTTGACAGTTCAACAACATTCATTCCGATTTACCTTGTTGAGCATACAAATTCGAACATTATGAAGTCTTCAATATCCTTCAAAATCATTCAGATTGTGATTGAAAGTGTGTTACGCTATTAGGGTGCCACGCTGCGGTTACAAAGGTGAAATTACCGGAATTAATAGGAGTGTGACATTTCAATTTAATCGGTGACAGCCGTAACTCTGTGACACATAATGGCACGTCAGAAATTCCAGTCATTTAATTGCTCCATTTATCGTTCTATTCCGTCATATTTTTGGTCCTATTATTTTGTTAGGTGTAACCAGTTTTAGTCAAGCCCTATTACTCTTTTAGGTTTTCTAGGGAAGGAGCTAAGTGCTACTTTATAAGTGTTTTAATTCAGCATGGGGCAGTCACTTTGGCAGAGGTATACATTACACGGAACACCCACAATTCATTATAAGTGTTAAAAGCCAATCTGCGATCCAATTCAAAGTCGAAGTCAAATAATTTATTTCATGTTGGCACATTAAAGGCACTTTTGAACATCAAAAACAAAGAAATAGAACTGATTCTAGTTGCCCTTCCCAAAATGTAGTTTTCGTATGGAGAATAATGGGCAAGAAACTCCACCGTTACTCTAAAAAAAAATGGTTTTACAATATTTTGTATACATATTATATCAATTATATAATTACATGTGAAGACGATGCACCTAGAATACGATTAATGTACCACGATAGGTAAAAAAGAATTAAAAATGGAGCAATGACAAATAAATTAATTAAGTAGGTGATCAACGTCAATGAGGCTCCAATATCCTCATCATCAGCCCATAGCAGTGCTCCCCAATAGCACGCCATTCAGCTTGATTTTCGACAACTCTCATCGAGCTGCTACCAGCCACCCTGCGAAGATCGTCGCGTTTCGGAGGATAGCGATATGGACGATTCGACGCCTTTTGTTTTTGTATTTATTTGTATAGTTAGTTAGTCATTTATATAGTTTAGTGCCAAGTGTAAATAGTTAGTTGTCTCTGCGTCCAGCGGTTGGTGTGGCAACACGTCGTGTTCTGGTTTGCGACTGGTCAATTAAATAACATAACATAACGCCTGTAATCCTCGAAAGGCCTGGCACAGTAGGTATACATACTCGTAAAGTACACCCAAATTTCGCCAGTTTTGTTTAAGTTCCATGTAACCGGGTAGAAATCCAGACTCTGGGCTGCTAATGAGAAATTCCAAATGGAAAACCCTATAATACTTTGCCCGACCTTGGGATCGAACCCAGGACTTTTCTCAGCAGTCGCGTTCACAACCACAACTCAGAGTCACCGACAATCCTATTAAAACCTCCACTATCGATACGATAAGCTTTCATTCGTGGGTTCTGTACATGACTTTCTACTCAGTTCAATAGGCTGATAGGCGCTGCCTTTGCCCACGTGTGGCCGGCGATTAGATTAGCTTTTTATCGTGCCGCCGGTATGAGGGAGTCCCCCAAGGCTTGAATTACGTTATGTGATAATTTTGTTATGATATACTTATGTGGAAAACCAGGGAATTGTATTTTGTAATGTATACCTACATTGCATTCGAAATGAAAGAGCTCGTGGCTAAGTAATAACAGCCGCGCGGGTCGATCCATCAGGCTACGCTTGGTCCGTGGATGGGTGCCCATCTTTACATACCAAGACTCCTCCGTGCCTCGGAAAGCACGTTAAGAAGTACCGAGGGATCTCAATATGTAATGGATGGTCACCCATCCCCGTAGCGACCGCTGTAAGTAACTTAACCTTCGATCGACCCGTGCGGCTGTTAATAAGTATTTAGCCTCGAGAAAAATCAAAATGTCCCAATGACCGGTAAAATTAAAGGTAAAAAAAAAACTACGCGGTTTTTACACGGATTTACGAACGCAGTTGGTGTTTATTAACAGAATGGAGGTCACTGTTGAACTACCCTCTTTTTACGCCCTTTAGAAAAATGTTTCGAGAAAAGTTGTGAGTATGAATGTGGATGGCTATACGAGTAGGGGAAGACCAAAGAAACGATGGATGGACTGTGTGAAAGATGATATGGCTAGAAAGGGAGTGACTACCGAGACGACGACTAAAAGAGAGAGGTATGAAAGAAAAAGACATGTTGCGCCGACTACAAAAAAATTGATATACTTAAAGGCGAGAGAATTATGAATCCTTTAGCCTCGCCATAGGTTAAAAAAGTTGAAAAGCGGTGCTTTAAACTTTTCAGAAAATCATTTACAACTTCATAGGGTATATTAAATCCTCATTACTCCGTCTAAGCTAGCAATATTGTCTATGATCAGAGAATAACGTTCAAAGGGCAGATTAAATACGTAATCTGCCATAGATTTTAATTCATAAACAAGCTCCGAAACTATTCTGAAATCGATAAGTTTGGTTTATGAGATCAGTTCTGACTTCTGAATAACAATTTTATGTTAATTTAAGTAATACAGGGATTTGTAATTAAGATTTATGGTAATACACCTTCTGAAAGTTGCTGTAAAAGAGTAAATTGTAAACTTAAAAAACAAATGAAAAGAGTATCGTTACAAAAGAATTTGAAACTTTAAAAAATAAATAGATTACTTAAAAATTATGTTTGAAAACTCACCAGTTAAATATTCCAAATTCAAAAATTAAAATCCTCCAAACAACACATCACATTACACTTTGTTTTTTTTTTAATAACGTTTCACTCAAGCAAAGACATCAATTAAATACGCCTCAAATATTTACAATATAAATACGTACGCACAAATTCCAACAAATCAAACGTTCCGACTTTGTTTTGATATCCGAATGTGATTTTTTTTAACAGATTTAACCATTATAACGAGACCGGACCCTCATTACGTGCGTATCTGTCCTAAAATCACCCTCCGGGGACATGACTAGTTTTTTTTATTATAAATCACATGTAGTAAATTGCGAAATTTCCGCGCAAACACGAACGCGACGACGTCTCTCGCGAAACGATCTCGGAAAACTGAGCGTACGTCCCTATCGCAGCTTTCAACAAATCTATATGAGAAAGTACACAATATCTCCGTCCTTACCCAACTACAAACATAGCGTATCACCCGTCCCACTCACTTATTATCCTGGCCACTGAAACCGAAAAACGTCGGACAAAAATATCGAATTATGCTCTCATTATTCGTAAATTGGAACGCGCTTAATTTTTTCATGTTTTTGTTTTTAATTAGACGGAACGCGGCGAAAGTGACGTTTGTTTTGGCGCGAAGGGTTATCAATCTTTATGGTTTGACAGATAACATGAACATTATTGGGGCACAGGAAAATTATTTATAATTCCTCTTTCATGATCACGGTTTCATATGAAGATTATTTTAGTTAGTCGTTATTAGTTATTTACGATTACAACACGTTCGCTAAACGGATGTAAATGTCTAATATAGTGAGATGTTTACATTAAAACATTGGTAGAGAGAAAATGAGTTCAATATCGATATAATTAACATGAAAATTTGATTAAATCTTCTTATTTCCATGTCTGGGAGAACTGTAGTAATATTTTATGATAAATAGCTGCATGGTTGAGATGTTAATTTGCATTTATTACCACTAGCTGTCGGTTTGATGAACTTTTCATTATATTTATTAGAAAACGCATTTGGCATTTTCATCCATACTAATATTATAAATTCGAAAATAACTCTGACCGTCTGTCTGTATGTTACCTTTTCACGCCTAAACCACTGAACGGATTTCGATAAAATTTGGCAAGGAGATAGATGGCATCGCGGGGAAGGACATAGGCTACTTTTTATCGACATACCTCGCGGGCGAAGCCGTGGGCAGAAGCTAGTTAGTTCATAAAAATATGGGCGCGTCTGTTATGTGGGTCTGGAATTCTGGATTCGATGACCAAGTCAAAAAAATGCTTGTTGATGATGTTTTTATTGGGTTTTTCAATTCTTACCTGCCTGAATTGTTTCAGGCAAGTTATGTCTGACTTTACTCATCTTAAGTTTCGTCTTCATATTAAAAGGGTGTATTCTGAAAGTGGGCAACGTCGCAAATAGATGTCAAATATTTCGCTGTTTTGTTTAATTTGGCAATTTACTGTATGGAAATATGAAATATGGCTAGACAACTGTCTAAAATATTGATTATGAATTGAAATTATAACACTGAATTTAAGTTGTAACCGGTTTTAGGTGTAAAAAAGGCATTTGAAAAGTTTCCGAATCCTTTTTTTACAACTAAAACTAAATATTCGGTGTTACGATATTATTTATCGCATTTCAGCAGCTAGTATTTAATAAATTATTGAATAAAATCTTCCTAACCTTTTCCCAACTTCGGCTTCCAGTCTAACCGAATGCAGCTGAATACCTACATTTTACAAGGCCTATCTGACCTCCACGAACCAGTTACTGGGTAACACGATACCCTTTGGTAAGACTGATGGCTGTCATACTTTTGCGCCTCTGACCACCTGTAACAACGGTCAAAGATCTACGAATGACAGCCGGGAACGTGCTTTCCGAGGCACAGAGGGCTCTCGATATGTAATTGAGTGTCACCCATCCACAAACCGACCGCAGCAAGCGTAGCTTAACCTTTGATCAGGTACTTATTATAAATTAAAGTCACTTTTCGTGCTTGTCTGTATGTCCGCGTTGTTCTTCTAAACCACGCAACAAAATATGATGAGGTTTTCACCATCGTTTAGAGAATTTATTCCGGAAGTTTCATGTTTAAAATACGTCAATATTAAAGTTACATAAAACTAAGAAATCTCGATGTTTTCTCATGTCGCAAAAATCGTGCGAAGGAGAGGGCCTAGACAAGTGACAATCGCTTCGAAAGCGTTTCGTATTTCTACGACTTTCAACAGGATTGACATAAGCTTTTCGATAGCTTATGTCAGTCCTATACATTTTTACCTTTTCCATCATCGTTATCGCTGATAAAATGTCACTTTGTCTAGGGCTTCAAGAGCGGGTCGCGAGCGCTACATAGTTGAATAATAAGTAAGTATAATGAATATTATGTATTGTGAGACGACCGTTTAAAACCTATTGTTAATAACATACAATTGATAGGTATTTATTTTTAAGTCATTATTTATGTCACGTAGCTCTATTTCAACAATGTTATTACCAATGTTATTATTTTCCCTATTAGAATAATAATACATATTCATATAGGTATTAAATTATTTTATAGGTTTTATCCTTAATGCATTTGGTACCATATTAGTAGGCAAAGACCGGTATTAGTCATATTTTTAACCACATTAAAAAAGGAATATTCGCTATATAAACGTTGTATTAAAAAATCATCATCTGCCTAGCCTTTTTCCAACTATGTTGGGGTCGGCTTCCAGTCTAACCGGTTGCATCTGAATACCAGTATTTTACATGGAGCGATTGCCTATCTGACCTCCACAACCCAGTAACTGGGTAATACGATACCCCTTGGTAAGACTGGTTGTCAGACTTTATGGCTTCTGACAAACCGTAACGACTGTCAAAGATCCACAAATGACAGCCGGTACCAACGGCATAACGTGCTTTCATCGACACGATGGAGTCTCGGTATGTAAAGATGGTCACCCATCCACGGACCAACCGCGGCAAGTGATCGACCCGTGCGGCTTTTATTACGTAGCCACGAGTTCCTAAATTAAAATCTTTTATTTAAAGTCCATTTTGGTTAGTACATACAGGGTGTAGGCAGAACGTTGAACATACGAAAATGGTGGATAGGTGGGGTCATCTGCTACTTACTTAGCCCTAATTTATTTGGCCCTGGCCCACTGGATATTTAAAAAAAAATGCAAATTGAAGTTAAGATTTAAGTATTTGTTATATCTTTCTGTAAGTTTGAGGACTCATAACTTTTTTTCTAGCCAAACTCTGAATAAGCAATAATTTTATAAAAATCTGCCAAAATTAAAGATTTAAAAATATACAAAAAGCCTGTGTTACCCATTTTTAATAAAAATTACAATTTAAAGTTAAGAAAGTGGTGAAAAAAAAAGAAAGAAAAAATTTTTTTTCTTAAATATCCATGTGGATAAATCCATGTGGTGGAAAAAAAACTGTCTAACTATCACGGTTCATGAGATACACCATGGTGACAGACGGACAGACAGATAGACGGACGGATAGCGGAGTCTTAGTAATAGGGTCCCGTGTTACCCTTTGGGTACGGAACCCTAAACACATGTGTAGACCCGCAGAATGACATGTGCTTTGAAAGAAATACGTTTTCGATGTCGTAGTAGTAATTTCAAATACTTCTTTTTAGGAAGGACACCTCTCAGGAGTTATTGATCACGTCAAACAAGCATTTTTTTTTAAATAAGAAGAATATTAATAACTTATAAGTGAGGTTTGATACAGAAATGAAAAATGAAAACAATTTCGATTAAAAGAAAATTCATCATCATCAAAACTCAATTACTATACAGCGTGCTCAGAACAAATAAAAAGCAGTATTAGCCTAGTGGTGTGACCGTCGGACTGCCAAGTCATAGGTCTCGAGTTCGAACCCACGACACGCACCTCTGACTTTTCGGATTCATGTGCGTATTGTACATTACATACAGTATGCAAGGGTAAACACCGTTCTCACTCAAACCATGGGTAACTTAAATATAAAAATAAATGACCCAGTAACAACAAAAAAAAAAACCTCATTTTCATTAAAAGATTTTAAAAAGTAAATATCCATCACTGTCCCGATGCTCATGGATACGCGTTCGAGAGAGCTGCGAAACAGCTGATGGCCGGTCACGTAACGTCCCGAGCGCCCCGCCCGCCCCCGCCAACCGCCGGCTGCGGTCGGTCGTTGCCCTTGCGTGTCGGGTGAGATTGTCTTGTGGAAAAATGTAGATTTTCTTTAAAAAAAAAAGTTGTATTTTTCCATTGATTTTACGTTCTATAAATGAAACCAAACTACTGGTTTCAAGGATAACGGTGTTTACACTAACACCCTGTATACTTATCACTTGCTTCAAAAACGGTGAAGGAAAACATCGCGAGGTAACCGGCATGCCTGATAATATTTCTCGACGGCATGTAAAGCCAAGTCAGAGGCCCTTGGGCGGCTTTAAAATTCTGACACCAGGTTAGTCACCACACGATAATAAAAAGAAGAATATGGCGCCCTCTAGAGGTCAAAGAGTCATGAACTAAAAGAAACAGACACACAAATTAAAAATCCTGAGTCACGTGTTAAGTCATAAATCGAACAGATTACGTGTGACTCCGGATTTTTTATTTGTCTGTCTGTTTTTTTTAGTTCATGACTCTTTGACCTCTAGAGGGCGCCATATTCTAATTTAATGTGTCGTCTGTCGTTACGGGCAGTAGCCCGAAAGTCTGACCACCAGTCTTACCAAGGGGTATCGTATTAGCCAGTTACTGGGTTGTGGAGGTCAGAATTCAGATAGGCAGTCGCTCCATGTAAAATACTGGTATTCAGCTGCATCCGGTTAGACTGGAAGCCGACCCCAACATAGTTGGGAAAAGGCTAGGCAGATTGATTGTGTCGTCACATTGCCTATTTCCAGCGAACGATCAAGACGCTTCCAACGATACCTTATTTGACACATAAATGATGAGTAGTTTAGAAGTTAGACACATGAACATACATACATACCGGTCATAATCATAACCCTCCTTTTTGCTTTGCCGTACTCGAGTAAAAATATGACCACACCTTTGTGATACATGCTGTAGGTAGGTAGGTATACAAACTACAAAGGTACAACAAACCCTTCCCTTGCCCGGCTTTTACGACTCACACAAGATAATAAACAGCTGATACTATCTATTTTTACATCCAATACCGACGGAACACAAATAAAACTTGAGATAAATCTCACACCATGTAGGTATTTGGTTCGTACGATGAACAGACCAGAATTTTACCGATATCACCACGGGTCTCGAGGAGATATCAAAAGAAAATTGCACCGGGGATTAACATAATACCTACATAAATAAACTTAATGGGAAAATCATACTATTTCCGATATTATATTTAAAAAATATAAACTAATCTACTTAGTTACGGAGTCACGAAAAATCTAGACATATAAATAAAAATTAGTCCTATTTCCCTTGGTCACGCCATAACGCGTGAACGGCTGAACGGATTTGGATGAAATTTGGCACATAGGTAGACCATGAACTGGAGAAGGACATAGGTCCTTTTATCTGGATATTTCCACGGGATCGAGACTTATGCGAGTGAAACCGCGGGGCGCAGCTAGTACTAAATGGAAAAAATGTTGACCAATTTTGGAATGGGCAACTAGCTTCATATTTCTGACTGACCGACTTCTTGACAATTCAAAAGTGCCTTATGTTTCGAGTTTTGATATTGTCAAAACTGCAAAAAAAAGTATTTCCTTGAAACAGCACTCCCGTTAAATTACAGGTAGGTACAGCTCATTCACACTAGGACGATTCGTGTTTTTTGCCGTATCGTAATTTTTCACGATTCGCGATTATTTTTTACACACGAATCACGAATCGTGAAGAATGACTTACCGTCTTTTAAAATCACGTTGGTCAAAAAACTCGAATCGCAATTTTTTTGTGACAGATCCACTGAAGCGCTAGTCCAAGACTAAATCACGAATCAAGTGTGAATATCTATTCGAATATTTTGACGAATCGCGAAAATACATGTTTTCTTATGCAATGTGAATTGTGAACGTCGTGCATTCATCATGTCGTATCGTTTTTTTTTGACGAATCGTCATTGACGGGTCCCGTATGAATGATCCCGTACTAAGTATACCATATTTATCACGGATGATATTTATAAATATTCCAATAAATAGTTCACACCTCAGAGCGTGTGTCGTGACGCGTACTGCGATACTCGCTTCAACCAGTCGTGCTTGAACTTGCGTCTGAATCATATCTCGTGTAAAATCGGAGAGGAGGGTACACTTGCGTTTTAGTGGATTATTAGTTAGCTAGTTAGAAACTGAATAAATAAAACATAATATCAAGGTGTAATTGAAATTAGTTTGCTTCCCTAAAAATATTATTGAATGCGCTTCTTTTTGTGGCGGGGCGATCTTGTTCGGTGTATTCGTTTATTTGTTTTCGGTGCGTGATTCGTTTATTTTAAATACTTGACAGGGACAATATATCTGTCTTATTTTGTTTCCTAGACTCTGTGCAAGTTAGAGCAAGATAGGAACAGTTTTTATAAGCAAATTTACGTCAAAATTGGCGCGTGTGATAATCGACCCAAATCGGGTGGCTCCACAGATGGGGGTCAAATGACAGGTGATATAGGGTGTTCAACAGACAAGGGGTTCATATTTTGGGGTCCTATAAATACAAAATTTATATTAGCTTTATTTCATCCCTTACATGTTGTGCGTATCTACAGTTTCTTTTTTTTTTTTTTTGTTGTGTACTTATTCATTTATTTGTTAGTAATGTTAGTTTTGTACTTAAATAAGGTTAGTATTGTTAGTTGTAAGGGCCGCCTCTTGCGGTAAAAGCCTCCTCCAGACCGTTCCAGATGGCTCTATCCTTTGCCCGTCTTGGCCATAAGTTTCCGGCTACTTGTACGATGTCGTCACTCCATCCTTTAACTGGTCTGCCCTTCCTTCTCTTTTTGTATATTGGATACCAATTTGTTAATATTTGAGACCATCTTTCATCCGTAGCTCTCTGAATATGGCCTGACCATTTCCATTTCAGTGTCAGGACCTGTTTGACCGCATCTCTTGCCTTTGTTCTTTTCCTTATCAGTGAACTTTCGACTCTATCTTTCAGTTTGATGTTCATACATACTAAATGGGCAATCACTAATGGGCAAGTGTCTACACGGTGGGTGCCTGAGGATGGACGGCGCCGCCGAGTTTGGCCAAAGAAGAATTGGCGAGACGACCTAGACGTGTAGGTACCGCAAGAGTTGGATCGAAATGGCTTTGGAAAAGAATGCTTGGAAGGATTTGGGAAACGCCTTTGCTTAGCAGGAAAACAGTGAAAGCTAACAAAAAAAACACGTGGTGCAGTCTTTGGGACTGCCGATAGAAGTCAAAACTAAAGTAAGTAACATTCATTTATTTTTTCAAGCGTGACGATGACGCGAGTTCCATGATTTTTGTTCACCTAAAAAGTACTCAACGCGCCTAAAGAAGCTTTGCACTTCAAAAAACACAATACACAATCCACTACTAAATCGTGAATGTGCACCAAGCCTTATATGCAATAGTTAGAAATTAAACCACTGATGTGTACTCGACCTGCGAATGTACCGTAGCAGACAACGTTATGTATTTATTCAACTGTTTAAATTGGCTTTATCTACACCCATGCTATAAATCCTCTATAAAAGTTTCTGAAACAGTTAGCTTATTGCCAACATTAAAACAGCTAGTGTCATAGTACCTAATATCATCCAAACGGGTGTTATAATGTTGTACTGATTTTCATAATGCAACTCATTTCAAAAAAAGAACATTGCCATTCACGAGTGTTTCAATAACAAAGCACCGTAATTTAAAAACAAAACACATTCGAATTCGAAAAATTCTAATTCACGTCGTACCGCGCCATTTTTTTCGATATTGGTGTTGCAAAGAAACTTTTATAGACGATTCATATCATGGGTGTAGATAAAGTCTTGTATGCAACTGTTAATAATTAGGTATTAAAACACTCTGTGATACTATCTACCCCTTATTATAAAACAGTTGCATAAATAACTATTAGAATATCTTGTAAACTATTGCCCTCAAATGGTGTTGGACAGAACACCTGGCAAGGCGCAGTGATGGCAGTGAATGGCGTCCAAGAAATTGAAGACGAGATGTCGGTCGGCCGGGCCAGACACGCGCACGCCACACTCATCAGCACCCGCGTCTAACTCGCTTTATTTGCCTACCAGAACTAGTACTAAATATTCCCCAACGGGGGACGGGTAAGCTCTGTTCACACAGGCGTATATTTAATCCGATAAAGGCAGAAATTCACAGGAATATGCATGATGTTCGTACCGAAAAGTCAGAAGAGAATAATCTCGTGACTTTGTTTCAAATCTGCCTAGCCTTTTCCCAACTATTTGGGGTCGGCTTCCAGTCTAACCGGATGCAGCTGAATATCAGTATTTTACATGGAGCGACTGCCTATCTGACCTCCACAACCCACTAACTGGGTAATACGATACCCCTTAGTAAGACTGATTGTCCGACTTTCGGGCTTCTGACGACCCGTAACGACTGTCAAAGATCTACGAATGACAGCCGGAAACAACGGCTTATCGTGCTTTCCGAGGCACGGAGGAGTCTCGGTATGTAAAGATGCTCCCCTATCCACGGACCAACCCCGGCAAGCGTAGTTCAACCTGAAGGATTGACCCATGTCGTAATTTTGCTCCGTACATTCCACTTTTCACATAATTCTTAGTTTCTTAGATCTGCTCGACGTCCGTATGTCACTGCAGGGATCCAGCAGAATATCAGCGTCAGGTATATTCGCCTGACACATGCTGAGTTGGACTCCCATTTGGTGCAACGTTGAGACGCACACCGCACTTTGTATGTTTCGTTTTTTTTTTTTTTTAAAGTGTGTCATAGACAATATTGTCATCACCGTGTCTAGTTTTCTTGTAATGTTTCAATTTTATTTTTATTTTTTTGTATATTGGCACCCAGCTGTGTATTAATGTACCTAATTAGTTATAATTTAACCGTGTTTTTGTATGTTGTGCTGTCTTTTGTGTGCACCAAATAAACGTTTTATCTATCTATCTATCTATCTATCTATCTATGCGGCTGTTATTACTTAGCCACGAGCTCCTCCGAGTAATATTGCCGTCAACCGGGCGAAAATTTACACTCCGGGCTGCTAATAATCCAATAACAATTTTGCCATAACGGGGAATTGATTTGCTGAGTGCTAAGCGTGGGTTCCTGGGTTCGATTCTCAGGTCAGGCACTGTTATTGGATTTATCCATCAGGAATTTCGCAGTAGCAGTCCGGAGTCTTGAATTTATGCCCGGTTGATGGCAATAGGCTCGCTCCCAAACAACCTTTTTTCTTTTTTTGAGGATGGCACATCATCCAATAACTTCTCCCGCTCTAAGCAGAGTGGAAGGGCGTGTCAGACTTTTACTGACTAAAACCCACCCGTGTTCCTTCAGTTGCCTGTTGCCAAGGTCCCGGTATCCCTTTCGGACTTTCCCGCAACCTTGGCAGGCTCCCAAACACCCAGCATACTAATTTCGTAATACACATAACATACATAATCAGCCTATAATGTTCCCACTGCTGGGACACAGGCCTCCTCTCTGTGAGAGGGAGTGGGCCGTAATCCACCACGCGGGCCCAGTGCGGGTTGGTAGATGTCACATGTCTTTGAATTTTTCGTTCTAAGACATGCCGGTTTCCTCACGATGTTTTCCTTCACCGTTTTGAGAGCAGTGGTGATGAAATTATTTACACAAAGTAAAGCGCCTGTCGGGGTTCGAACCTACGACCTACAACTCGTAAGTCGCGGCCGTTACCACTGGGCCACCACTGCTCTCGTAATACACTATCAATCAGAATTGGAATCGGTTATAAACAAATGTCTAATCCATTGCTTCTTAAGTTCAAAAAAAATCTGCTCAATGTTGTGGAACTGTCAAAATGAAACAAATTAGTCATAATCGGTTACGAAATGTAACGCAATTACATTGCAGGTTTGCGGCTGAATTTCACAAGGTATTTTCATACGAGTATATTATCAAACCTGTAGTTTATATATTTCCCACGAAAACGACGTAAATACGTCGTGTATACGTACCTAATACTAATTTATAGCACATGCAGTCAATCTGCCGTGTTTATAATTATCATATCGTAAGATATTTCCATCGTAAATGACTCACGTATGATTAATAAGGTTACAGAGGTCATTATTATAATTATGTAGTGATAACCTCTAGTTAAACAAAATGTAGGCCAATAGGTAGGTAACTTATTTTTTTTTATGACTTGGCTAGGAATATGCGATTACAAATATTATTAGTCCAATCTTCCTAAGGGCCTAGACAAGTGACAATCGCTTCGAAAGCGTTTCGTATTTCAACAACGACTTTCAACAGGATTGACATAAGCTTTTCGATAGCAGTATGTCAGTCCTATACATTTTTTCCTTTTCCGTCATTGTTATAGCTGATAGAAAGTCACTTTGTCTATGAGCTCTGGGAACGTGAGGACCTAACGGCTGCGTCATTGAACGGTATTCGCGTAGCTGAGTTTTGGCCCCTATCTAGAATTTTATCTTGCTCGCAACATACTACTCGCGGCCTGAGTGAAAGCGAGATGCAGTGGGGTGCTGGCGGCTCTCAAGCCTCGATTAGTTTAGGTAATTGCTTTTTGCGGTGAAAATAATGGTAATAAAAATTAAAAAAACATAAGACCTGCTTTATAGTTAGTTCAGTTTATTATGAAAAGTTTCATGATCTAATTTGAAGTATTTTTTTAAATATCAGCGGTTTATAGTTCGGTTTAGAGGCAACTTTGGATTTTTTTTTATAGAGAAAATTTTATGTAATCGGGTTTCCGCCACACATAAGACCTAGCATCAATCCTCAACTTTAACATATCCTATTTATTTCAAAATGAATGCTGCATTACTTTTGGCATAACGGAGGATCATGCTAAGCAATTTGAGGTAGGGTAGGGCCTTAAAAACATTAGATGTTTTTCCGTGTTATTTTTGCCATTGACACGCTAGGAATGAGTATAGCTGGCCCAGTCAGTTTCGAACCCAGAATTCCACGATAGCCATCGAGGAGCTAGCGAGGAGCTCGTGGCTACGGAGGAGCTCGTGGCTACGGAGGAGCTCGTGGCTACGTAATAACAGCCGCACGGGTCGATCCATCAGGTTAAGCTACGCTTGCCGGGGTTGGTCCGTGGATGGGTGACCATCTTTACATACCGAGACTCCTCCGTGCCTCGGAAAGCACGTTAAGCCGTTGGTCCCGGCTGTCATTTGTGGATCTTAACGGATCTTTGACAGTCGTTACGGGTCGTCAGAAGCCCGAAAGTTTGACAACCAGTCTTACCAAGGGGTATCGTATTACCCAGTTACTGCACTGGGTTGTGGAGGTCAGATAGGCAGTCGCTCTTTGTAAAATACTAGTATAAAGCTGCATCCGGTTAGACTGGAAGCCGACCCCAACATAGTTGGGAAAAGGCTAGGCAGATGATGAATCCACGATAGCCACCCGTGCTATCCATTGATTTAAAATATTGATCAAATTAATTAATTTCGTATTTCGTCTGTTTTGATAGAAGCCATAATAATATCCTAACTAATAATAAAAATGTGAAAGTGAGTTTGTTTGTTTGTTACGCTTTCACGCTAAAACGGCTGAACTGGTTTGGATGATATTTGGCACATGGGTAGACCTTGACCTGGGTTTAAGACATACGATACTTTTTATCCCGATATTCCAACGGGATCGAGACTTATGCGGGTGAAACCGCGGGGTGCAGCTAGTATTCTTATAAAATCAATTGGTTGAAGCCTGCTAAGTTCGCGTAGGTGTATGTTTTTGATTATAATACGCGGTCCTTGAACCAGCCGACAGCTATTTTTATAATTTTGCAAAAACGCCCCGATGGTTTCGAAAGAGGTTGCAAAGCAAACGTTTTTGCGGCGAGCCGGGCCCTTTTACTAGACTCGCGACAATCTAAGCAGTCCCTTTTGATAGCTATAAAAATGCTTTGTGTAATGACGAAAAAAAAAATTGGTTTCATAAAAACTGATTCTCGAGACAATATCGATTGAACACTTAAAGAGTTTGTAATCGACGACATTATTATCTACATATTCTACATTGCTTAAAACTGATTCTCAAGGCTTAACGTTTTATTGTATGTAACGAGAACGAAACGTCAAAACGGACTTCTTAGATTGTCGCGAGGGTAAGTCTCCGATACCAGTCCGTCTGTCAAAGGGCAGTATCTTTTGAACTGTAGTTTTGAACCGTAATAGATTGACACTTTCTGATTTCACAGTGTGTAGATACCTACTACTAAGCGCACTATAAAAACAAATAATAAAATAAAATTAAGTTAATCATTAGAGGAAATAAATTAAAGAATCGTGTTTCATTACGAAATTATTTAAAAAAATGTTAAGTGCGTAACTACTTAAATGTTGTACGGTGGTACGGCACCCCTCGTGTGCGAGTCCGACTCGCGCTTGGCCAGCTTTTGTATTCTTTCTCCAATTATCTTTTGGTATACGCATACTGAATATACCTATTACTACTACCCCAGATCCTACTACTATTCTGCTACCCCAGATCTGAGAGAGCAGTGGTGGCCCAGTGGTAACAGCCACGACTTACGAGTTGTAGGTCGTAGGTTCGAACCCAGCCAGGCGCTTTACTTTGTGAAAATTATTTCATCACCACTGCTCTCAAAACGGTGAAGGAAAACATCGTGGGGAAACCAGCATGTCTTAGAACCAAAAATTCGAAGACATGTGACATCTACCAACCCGCACTGGGACCGCGTGGTGGATTGCCTCCCACTCCCTCTCACAGAGAGGAAGCCTGTGTCCCAGCAGTGGGAACATTATAGGATGATTATGTACCTATGTTATGTATACGCATTTGATACACCAACTCAGAGACAGCTAACAAGCAGCTAACAAATCTTTTTTCTACGCTGTACAAGGATCTTTTTGCGCGTGGCGAGAATCTGAACTAACGCCGCCATCTTGATTTCTCAACACGATTTCCATGGAATTATTGGTAGGTATGTAAGCACATAATTTGATTATACGCGGTCTTGGAACCAATCAACAGACGACCACAGCTCAGCTATTCACAACAGTTCGATTCGATTTTATTGATAAGGTTCGTCTAAGGGTACATAATGCTACAAAAATACAAAATAGATGCAATTTATGTTTTTTTTGGTAAAAAAATTTGATTGTTTAATAGGTACGTTGTTCGTTACATACTTAAGTGCATTGCCACGTTGTATGGCAATGGCTGATTCTTTTGAACGAGGTTTTACAAATTTTATGTCGTAAAAAGATATGGGTAAAACTTCTTTTTTTTTTTTGAGTTTCGGAAATCATCAAATGACTTCTTTCGCTCTGGGCGGAGCGGGAGGGCCACCCTACACATCGTTCACACTTTTACGATTTGCCTACAACTGAACCAATCCTGGTTTGGAAATCCATACCTATTAAGTACGGACTAAAAAAAAACCAAATTTCTCTGTCGACTTTAAGTAAAATTATCTGACTACCTAACCACAGAGGTAGGTACTTGGTAGGTACTTACCTAACATTTCTTAGTGGGCAGTCATAAAATGATTACGAGCAATTCTGAATCTCAAAAAAAAGGTTGACCTTTGCTTGATGGTGGCAATTCGGCACCCCGTATCAGCAAGCGACACGTTAAAATGTAGTTACAGATCCTAACTGGCCTTAACTCCGTTTATATGACTACGGAGAGCGTAATAAAATCTTTATTTATTTTCGTTACAGATAAACGGTGATAAAAGGGCTGTATAAAACTTTTTTTTTATGTGTCATTTCTCAGGGCGTGTTCTAAAAAGAGTTTTGAAATCGCTTTATGTAGGTACCTACTTATGTACCTACCTACCTACTTACCTACTACCTATCTACTTAACTCTGTTTCTGGTAGGGGTCCATCTAGTAGGTACCTAACCGCTAATAAGTTGATAGGCAAAAGGAAAGAAGCAGTAGGTAATCGCCAAAGCTTAGGCGAGGGACTGGCTGATGATCTACTGGTAACTGAGACCAATGATAACCACGTAACACACAAAAAAAAAAAACACTGATGCAATGAGAACCCCCTCCTTTTTGAAGAAGTCGGTTATAAAAAGGCCACAACCTTTTTTTATATAGTACCCGCCTCCTGGAAGGAAGGGCGCGTCATTATGCTGCCCAAGGCGGGAAAGAATATCCTGAAGCCGGAGAGCTATCGGCCGATCACCTTACTACCGACAGTCTCCAAGGTGTTCGAGGCCCTCCTGCTGCGATATCTCCTACCCCACATCGCGCCGCGTCCGGAACAGTTCGGGTTTCGGGCGGAACACAGCACGACGCTTCAGCTGTCGAGGGTACTGCACCACCTCACAACAGCACAAAACAAGAAGGAGTACGCTGTTGCAGTATTCCTCGACATGGAGAAGGCCTTGGACCGTGTGTGGCACGAGGGCCTAATTTATAAGATGGCCACCACGGATGCGCCCCGCCGCGTTGTCAAAGTGGTGTCTAGCTTTCTCTCCCACAGGACTTTCAAGGTGGTGGTCGACGGGGCGCTCTCTAGCGCCCGCCCCGTGCGCGCGGGCGTGCCTCAAGGCAGCTGCGTGTCGCCGGCGTGTTACTCACGTTACACCGACGACATTCCCGCCACTCCAGACTCGATGCTCGCGCTGTATGCCGACGACGCCGCGTACATTACTACATCGCTAAATGCGAAGTACGCGGCCGTCAAGATGCAGTGCGCCCTCGACTTGCTCCCCGAGTGGCTGTCGAAGTGGCGGCTCTCGGTTAACGTGGGTAAAACGCAGGCGCTTGTCACCGGCTTCGCGCCCCTCCCACCACCTCTGAGACTGCAAGGAGCCGACATCGAGTGGTCGCCCCGGCTAAAATACCTGGGTGTCACCATCGATCGTCGGCTCACGATGGGGCAACATGTCCGCAACATTGTCGCGCAGGGTAAGGTCGCCCGCTACCTGCTCAAACCTGTGCTCTCGTCCCGCATCCCGGCGCGCGTCAAATTGGGCGTGTACAAGCTGTACGTGCGCCCAATATTGACGTACGCCGCCCCGGCGTGGTTCGCCCTCACGAGCGAGGGACACCGCAAGCAGCTCCGCACGCAACAGAACTTTGCGTTGCGGACTATCGTAGACGCCCCTCGTTTCGTGAGGAACGACGTCATCCACCGGGATCTCGGGATCGAGAGCCTGGATGAGTTTGTGCGGCGCCTAGCGAAGGGGATGTACGCGCGTGCCGACGCGTCTGCCTGGCCCCATGTCAGGCAGATTGCGCCCTTGCATGCGCGCCCCCCCGACGCTAGACCCCTCCCGCGCGACCTGGCTGCGGACATTGCCTCCTCTCTACCGGATTGACTCCTCGAGTGAGCCGCATCCAGGTTACACGCGGCTCACCCGACACAAAATGACTCCACATGTATACTCATTCATATGTTATGTAGCGTGTGCTAAGTTAATATAGGCATGCTACGTAACTAATCACAGACACCCACTACTACACAGACGCCTATACATAACGCGTGCGGGCGCGACGCGGGCCGCGACGCACGCAGCCACTGAGCGGCGGTACTTCTCACTACAAGCCGCTCACACATACACAACAGTTTCTCCCTCAAACCGCAAACGGCTAGATCTGTGACCGGGGTGAGGGAAAACTACACCTTTACTCTGTAGGAGCGTCGACTCGGCATCTCTGTCGCTGGTCGTTACCCGCTAGGCCTCCCCCAGGCAACTGGGGGTCTCACCTGGCGGTGACAGACCGCCGAGATGTCGTGAAGAAAGCGGCGCTATAGACATAGCGTCGTGGCGCGCCTACAGAAAAACACATAGCAACTAATCACACGGACGCGTTAAATTACGCGTCCGACTATTACCGCTGCCGTTCTAGGCGCACACCAGGACGGGCCCGCAGTTGCGGGCCGCGGTATAGCCTCCGCGGGCAAGGGGCGTAGCCCCGACCCCGCACGCCACGTCCCGTTACGGGGACGTAGCGACATCCCGCATGGTTTATATAGTATTATTAGCCTCTAGCCTGAGTGTAGAATATGACAGCACCATCAATTTTATTATTGCGTTCCAAGCAACCGAATAAAGAAACCCCAAGTTGTGCGTCATTATTAGTTTGTCTCTTTCGCTCTTACCGTATTACCTAGCTATCCTGCTGTCAAAAATGTCATATTTCATAGTTTGACATTGACATGACAATTGACATTTCAAACTAAAAGCGCGGTAAACTACACAATTTTTTTTCACTGAATCTTTTCTTAAAGAACGAGACTTTATCACAATACGGTGACGGTTACCTATTACTAATCAAATATTTATGATTAACCGCCCTATTTCATCTAGAAATTGTATTTTTTTAACAATAATTTGCCAAATACACGATGTCGAAAGTAAAATTGAATTTAATCGCTGCTGCCTGTGAAAACATGGGTATTGGCGTAAATGGATCATTACCATGGCGTCTCAAGTAAGTCTAAACATCTTCTTTACTGTTACAAAGCCTCTGAATAATGATTCCTGAGGTATAATTTAAGATTATCCTGCATATTCGAGGTTAACTTAGCTATAACTGAGTGTGAGACTTGTAGATATAAAAGTCGGGGCATGAACGGGGCATGTATTCTTTGACCTAATCTAGGTACCTAGTTAGAAAGTTTATTTCCTTTGAAGTTGTTTGTTTTGTGTAAATGTTACTTGCAGACAAACATTTCAGATAGTTGTACCCGTATCCTGTAATCAAATCACACAATTCTTTTATAATTCAGTTTGGTTGTTCTTGTTGGACCTTATTTATTTATTTAATTGAAGCATTCTATTCTGAAAGAATAGAGTTTAAAACCTGTATGTCTTGAAAAAATAGGTATATAACTTATCATGATGCCCTATATTCCCTGAAGAAGTGAGAGGAGTACATTTCGCCAATGTATTAAAGTCCGTGATTCGTGACACCAACTGATTAGCACTTGCTATGGAGGAATTCAACACCCTGTTTTAGTGAAACATGAGTTCCTTATGCCTAGTCATTTGCCTATATGTTTCCCAACCATATGGGGTCGGCTTCCAGCCTAACCGGATGCAGCTGCGCGAGCGACTGCCTGCTTAACCCAGTTACTGGATAACACATTTAATTACGCCTAAAAGTAGTTGGCTGGTTGTCAGACTTTCGGACTACTGGCAACCTAATTTCCATTACTTGGAAGTATTAAACTGTCTCCTAAATACAGCTTACTCAGTGATCTAGCTAAGAGAGCAGTTCAACTTACAACTTGTGTGTACAGCATGTACTTAATTATGCATACTTTGTAAGGCCTTCATGAACTTCAAAATGTCTCTAAATAGAATGGTTCGCCGGTGTTAGGAGCAAGTTCCAAGGTAGCGGTAGTTAGTAGTAAGTAGTAGTAGGGCTTCAGAGACAGGAACCTCCTCACGATGCGAGCTTTATCAAGGAGTACTTACTGCGTTCTGAATCAGGCCCCAAATCCTACTGCGTAATGAGAGCCTCAAGGCCATTGGACATTTATTTTATTGTTATTATTAAAAATTTCAGAAAAGAAATGGCCTTCTTTTCGACAATGACAAAAAAAGTGTCGGACCCTTCCAAGGTGAATGCGGTCATCATGGGCCGTAGGACATGGGACTGTATACCAGACAGGTTTCGACCATTGAATGAACGCGTCAATATTGTGCTGACACATCATGTTGATAGCCTGAAAGAAAAGGTAGTTTCTTTTTTTGTATTATGTCTTTTGTAAGTTTCACCATCAAATCAGCAGAAAACTGCAATAAAAAAATAAAAAAACTTGAGCCAACAAGGATGTAAGTTGCATAGTCAATTCTAGTACAGTCACAAGCAAAAATATGTATTCACTCAGCAAAATTCAATAACAATTTTCTCGTGGAGTAACGATTGCAACTTTGAGATGGTCAATTCTAGTACAGTCACAAGCAAAAATATGTATTCACTCAGCAAAATTCAATAACAATTTTCTCGTGGAGTAACGATTGCAACTTTGAGATGATACCTATTTCATAATAATAGAGGTACCCAAATACTATGTTCCTTAAAAAATAAAATTACAATCAATACAGTAGGAGAAAATCACTTTTAAAAGTTGCTAAGTGTATACATATTGGTGCTTGTGACTGTACATTCTAGGTGTATGAAGATGTATTTGCCTTGCTGTTGTTGGACACTTAAAGATCGATAATTATAATTTGGTCATAATATTAGTTTTATACGTACTGTCTGCGACTGGACAGTCTTAGGCTATATTCAGGTTATTAATTATTATCCTTCTATCCTAACTAATATTGTTCGTTTGTTACGCTTTCACGCTAAAACGGCTTTACGGATTTGGATGAAATTTGACACATCGGTAGACCATGACCCTGGAAAAGGACATAGGCTACTTTTCATCCCGGATCGCAGACAAAGTCGCGATCAACAGCTTGTATCATTTTGCTGATGAAAGATTTTTTTTAATGGGCCCAGTCGTTTTTGAGTTTTTGAGTTGTCTAATTGTATTGGTCAGGGGCCTGCTCGAAAGGGCAGAAATATAAGCAAGAATTGCTGGATAATCATTATGTAATTTGTAAATGAATATTACAACATACTTAGATAATGTTGAAACAATTTCTTATTCTTGATGTTGTAAGGGTCATAGGGTTACATTGATAAGGTATACAAACAAGAATTTATAATAAGCTGGGTTTTATCTACACTAACATCCTATAGATAGAGAAAAGATATTTGTAATGAATAAACTCTGACAACCAATCTAACCAAGGGGTATCGTATTACCCAGTTACTGGTTTGTGGAGGTCAGATAGGCAGTCGCTCCATGTAAAATACTGGTATTCAGCTGCATCCGGTTAGACTGGAAGCCGACCCCAACATAGTTGGGAAAAGGCTAGGCAGATTGATTTTTTCACTGGCAGATAGCTGGTGTTATAAGAAGTGACTTAGGCTTAGACTTACTTTTATTTTAGAAAATGAAAGAACTAGGGTCTAGAAGCCGCGGCCAGCAGCTAGTTTATTTATTCATTCATTAATATAATTTGTGTAACATTCTAGGTGCCTGAAGGTGTGGTGGTAGTGGGAGGCTTGGATGAAGCAGTTAAATATATTGAGGATCGAAAGGACATAGAGTCAACTTGGGTCATAGGAGGATCTTCGATATACGCGGTGAGGTTTATGTGGTTGTATTATGGTTCTATACAGTTTTACCCCCCTTTTACCCATGTATTAGGGGGGTAAAACTGTATAGACTTCAACATAACTGGCGATATGTGGGTGTACAGTCGAACAAGCTATTTGGTATACAGGCAGATAACTTTTAACTACTTTAAACAATTTTGTGAGTGTTTTCAGTAGCCAACAATCCTTTTACGTCACTCTCCTAAGCCCTATGCTCAAAAAGTTCAATTTCACACCCAATTGAAACGAATTTTGGCAGTGTAGCAGAAAGTGAACATATTTTGCCTGTATACCAAATAGCTTGTTCGTCTGTACAAGATCCACGAATGACAGCCGGGACCAACGGCTTAACGTGCTTTCGCAAGCACGGAGGAGTCTCGATATGTAATGATGTTCACCCATCAAGGACTAATCCCTGCTAGCGTAGCTTAACCCATCAGGCGTATAGGCATAGCGTAGCATAACACTCCTCCGTGCCTCGGAAAGCACGTTAAGTCGTTGGTTCCGGCTGTTATTTGTGGATCTTTGACAGTCGTTACGGGTGTCCGAAGCCCGAAAGTCTGTCAACCAGTCTGTCAATCAGTCTTACCAAGGGGTATCGTATTACCCAGTTACTAGGTTATGGAGGTCAGATAGGCAGTCGCTCCATGTAAAATACTGGTATTCAGCTGCATCCGGTTAGACTGGAAGCCGACCCCAACATAGTTGGGAAAAGGCTAGGCAGATGATAAAGATAGTGGAAAGAGTAAGAAGGCGACATTTCTGACACAATTTTTTTCTCTAATTCCAGGCTGCTATGTCTCACCGCAACTGTGATAAGATCTACCTCACAGAGATACAGCAGAGGTTTGACTGCGACACGTTCTTCCCGAACATTGACAAGCAAAAATTCCACTTAGTTGATGAGGAAGACGTCCCGGGAGAAAGGCAGTGCGAAGGTGACCTTAGCTACTATTTTAGAGTTTATAAGAAGTTATAGAAATGGAGAAAAATTAACTGTCCTGTTACGCAAAACGAGCATTATACTGAACTAGCTTCTGCCCGCGGCTTCGTCCGCGTGGTATGTCGATAAAAAGTAGCCTATGTCCTTTCTCAGACTCTAGACTATCTGTGTACAAAATATAATTTCAGTATCATAATCGGTTCAGTAGTTTTGGCGTTAAAGCGCGACAGACAGACAGATAGACCGACAGACAGACAGTTATTTTCGCATTTATAATATTAGTAAGGATGGGGCGAAGTTACTATGGCGCTCCTATGTTGTGACGTCAGATGCTAGTAGTGCTGTTTCAGTCTAGCATCGACATTAAAACGCATACAACTTCGCCATTTTTGTAGATAATTATTTAATCTGTTTTTTATTTTTACTGAGGCTTTAAATTTTTGTTTGCCAAAAAACTAGTTAATATCAATATCCTACTACACATATTCGAATTTCGATCAACTCGTGTCGATCGGTAGATTTTCGTTCGGCATCTATCCTCGCTTAATCATGTTCAAGTCGGCTCAGCACAATTCGAGCTACGCCGAGCGGCTTTTGCTCGGACTTAGATCTACATAATGATATTAGATTTTGCCGCCCGTTTGTGCCGAATTTATGCCGAGGCAAAAACATGACTGTGTCCATTATTTTATAATTACCTATTGCATTTATTTGAATTGTGTTCAAAATGTTAATATTATTCTAAACTAGCTGCACGCCCCGGCTTCTCGTCGTCGTTCTTCGTCGCGTTGCTACATTCGTGCCTTCGGCTTTAGCCGTTGTTAATGTGTTCAAGCCAATGTCGATTATTAGATTTAAAATAACAAATTATTCTATGATAATAAGAAATCTCTATAAATTAATAACCATTAAGATTGTAAGCGTAAAAGTGTTTTATTTTAACCTATGGATTTACAGAAATAAATATCATGTATCATTGTAAACTCGAATTAACTTTAAGAAATGTATTCATGTCAATTCTTCACTAATACCAGTATCCACCAAGGTATGTAACAGGGATGTCGTAGATACGGATTTTTGAAGGCTCACATCCGCGAATGCGGATCTTAAGATTTTTTCTTCCAAATTTCACTTAGCGCCCGTGCCGGGCATTGTAAATTCAATTTTTAAATAATCTATCAGCTGCAGAAATCTCGCTTATCACACAATGCTCACTGAAAGTAATTGCACCGTGTAAATCAGGCTTTATGGATACTCCGTTGTGCGTTCCATGATTCCATGAAATAGTACCTATGCCGTAACTTTGGCTCCACTGTTGTACGACCAATACGAATATTTCCACCAATACTAAAAGGTCCGCTATTTAAATTTAACAGTGGAGCCAACATTACGGCACAGGAACTATTTGATGAAACGCACTCTACTGCTTAGAGTGCGTTTCATCAAAATAGTTAGCGAGCCTTAGCTCGCTATAATTAGTGTTGCGTTTGATGAAAATATTTGTAAACTTGTATTTTGGAAATTGTTATTTTATAAATAAAAGTTGTTGCATGTTAACTCTAGCTTTTTTATTGGCTTTCAAACCACTGCAAACGCCTACCTACTCTTTCCACTACTTTCTATTAAAACTACCGAATAACATCTTGATGGCGTAGGAAACGCCGGAGGCGGTGCGAAGCGTTTATGGGAGATTGGTCGGAGAAAGCAACGCACAATGAAGAGTAAAAAGCTATGGCATATATAGCATTTGCGCAGTTGTGGGACAATACAGGTTGACGACAAAAAAACTATCTCGGTCTGGACATGCTCCGATGTCGCTTATCAATTAATATTTATGTGTTGCACTTTACTTATTAGCCGACTTAGCATACCGGCAAGTGTCATTGACTCTGGCAGGGCCACCATCAGGGACTTGTAAGTTTGATTACACAAATTTGTCGCTAATTAGTCGAAAGTCGCCAAATATCAGAATTTGTCGGTCACTGGTTCAAATGATATAAGGGTTTATAGGTGTCCGATCTAGTCTCCCCAGCAAACAAAAACAGATGGGAGGTACAGGTGTGGGAGTAAACAGATATTCGCTAGGTGCCCTAGTTTTTGAGATATAAATGTGGCTCTGCTGAGGAGACTCCAGATCGGCCACATAAAAACCGTTATATCTATTGAACCAGTGACCAACATGGCGACAAATTTCGAATAATTTTTTGTGTAATCCAAATTAAAATCTCTGATGGTGGCCCTGCCAGAGTCAATGACACTACCAGCAACATTAGAAGCCCCAAAACTTTAAGAAGGTAGGACACAAAACAACGTAACATGACGCCGGTATTCGGGTATTCCCCGAAGGGCTAGTCAGAGTATACATTTCGACAGTTATGTTAAGTCCCATGTAATAGGGGAGCGAGCCTATTGCCATCCGGGTAGAAATCCAGATTCCGGGCTACTATTGAGAAATTCCACATAGAAAACCCAATAACCCGACCCGAGAATCGAACCCTGAGGCCCTAGACAAAGTGACATTCTATCAGCGATATCGATGATGGAAAAGGCAAAAATGTATAGCACTGATATAAGCTATCGAAAAGCTTATGTCAATCTTGTTGAAAGTCGTTGTAGAAATGCGAAACGCTTTCGAAGCGATTGTCTCTTGTCTAGGCCCTCTGGACCTTATGGTCAACAGTAGCGACCGCTAGATCAACGAGGCACAAATTGAAATAAAACCTCAAAATTGATTATTATTAACTTTAATTGTTTATCAATTAATACAAGACTTATAATTAAATCTACGTACAACGATTCCCTGAAACAAATCTTATGTGGAAGTGACATGAAAAATACTGAAAATTTGGGACTTATCGTTGTCAAAGTAGGCTAGGGTGAAATAAGGTTGAAATTATTCTCTTTATGATCGATTTTGCCACTTCATGCTGGGCATAGTTTTATTATTAGATATATTTTGGTTTATAATTTTATGCGCCATTTTTTTACGCATTTCTAAAACATATTTTTTAGTATGTTTCGTTTTAAAAGGTGTTCATCTGCATCATCATCATCAACATGCTCCAGCAATTATCTCAATTTATATTTGGAATTGTTTTTAGATTGAATCGTAGCAAGCTATTTAAACCACCGCGTTGTGGCGATGTCAAATAATTTCGTAGTTTCAAGAGAATAATTTCTACGTTACATAAGATTTTTTTTTCAGAATATTTCAAATATTAATACTTACTAAAATTTTAACATAAAACCACTTATTAACTATAGCTATACTTAATACTAATATTCAACGCGCAATCACGATTTTTACCTCTCACGTAAAAATCGCAAAAACGCGTACGATTGACCGAAAAAAATATTTCGAATGTGACAAAGTTGCTCAAAGTAACTTAACTTAAACGTTCAAGTCTTGCCGTGAAAGGTATTAAAATAAAAAAAGTGTTAATAAAAAGACTTGTGAAATAAAGATGTAAAAATCCGAAATATTTTTAAAAATCTTTGTTATTATAATTACTTTTTTTTGTATTTTTTGTTTTTATTTTTTTTTTGCTCTACCCCGGAGCGGGTGAATATGATTAAACACGACGACGATACATATTATTAAGTTTTACAATAATAATAATATATAGGTAATAATAACCTTGTTAAAGAATACTTAATTAATAATAAGAAAGTAGGTATATTTCTACAATAGTCACTTTTGTATGGAAAAATAAAACAGGTAAAATTAGCGTTATTTTCAAAAGCTGAAATCGTAGAAATAAAAGAACTAATTTAATTCGAATTTCTTTTGATTCTTCTTTAGATATTAATCCACTAATTATTTAAGCAAGTTGTTAAGTTATGCAAAAAATAATTTTAAAGCAGAATAGAATCCTACTTTTTAGAGTTAGCTACATCCAATTTTCAAACTCGGAAAATCCGAGTTTTTAACACTCAATGAAAAGAAATTCGCATTAATACGTCATACAATAATACGCTAAATATCTAATACTACAGACTTGTCGATGCCTTACTATAAGCAAGCCCTGGTGATATATTCATTAATATGAGAAAACGTGCAACTTTCAAAATACTGTTTCTAGATTAAACGAAGCTACATGAGGTGACGTCCAACTCGAAATTTTCGAGTTTCACGAGTCGGAAATTCTGAAAACGAGACGTCGACATTCGAGATTACCCAAACTATAAATCAACGCCTTCAGATCTTAACTCAACTCGAAATTTTCAAGCTCGAGGTTTTACTAAGATTACAAGACAAGTTCTAATCTACCTTTAAAAGCTTTAAATTTCCGACTTTAAGAAACTCGAATGTTCCGAGTGTTACTGCATATTGTAGTGCAGGAATATGTACTCGGGGTTGGTGATTTCCTGGGGCATGTGGGGAGATGTTGGGGCCAATAGTTGGAAGCCCATGTACATGAATGTACGGAGAATGGTCGCGCGGTCCGGACGGCTCTTAAGCACGCAGATGATACAGCTGGAACGAGAAGATTGATGGTTAGTAATCAGGTTTTAGAAGGTTAAGTTCGAGAGAGTCATTGAATCATCATCATCAGCCTTTAGCAGTCCACTGCTGGACATAGGCCTCTCCAATTGCAAGCCATTCAGCTCGATTCTCGGCAACTCTCATTCAGTTGCTACCAGCCTGCGAAGATCGTCGCTCCACCTGCCTGAGGGCGTCCTACCTTACGTTTGCCGATTTGCGGTCTCCACTCAAGAACACGTCTACCCCAACGGTCATCGGTTCTACGGCTAATATGGCCGGCCCATTGCGATTTTATTTTCTTATACTGTAGCTCACAGAATAAGTAAGCTGAAGTGGCAATGTCGACAACCTAGGTTCTCTGCCATATTACCTCATTCTGGATTCTATCGCGTGTATGTCGGCTATTATTATACTAAAACCTTCCTCGAGAACCACTCTATCCATTGGTGAAAACAGCATGAAAATCGGTGCAGTAGTTTTTGAGTTTATCGCGAACAGGACGACAGACAGACGCGGCGGAGGACTTTGTTTTATAATATGTAAGGATACTCACTTGTTACAACCGAGCCTCTCCTCAGCGAAGTCAAGCAGTAGCATGAAGCTCTCCTTGCTGCCTGACTGGAGTACACCCGGCATGCGCAGGTAGATAGTGCCTCCTTGAACCACCTAGAAATCAAGAAAATAAATTAAGTAAAAGTTCATGTTCACTATCGAAATGAGTGGCTTGCATTACCATATTCATATTCATTTATTTGCTTTCCACAAGGTAAAACAAGATATTAACTTAGAGCTAGGAGCCGTTGTAGACCCTGTCAGGGCACAGCAAAATTTATTGTTACATACACCACAGTGATCTATCTGTAGGTATTTCAGGGGTGTCCGGGGTGTTTAACCGGCCGTCCTGGTTGCTTAGTATTGCCTACTAGCCAGTTGTTTTTTTGAAGTGAAAACTTCTTTAGGCGGTGAACACTTTATGGGTGAACAAAAATCATGGAACTCGCGTCATCATCACCGTCACGCTTGCAGAAATGTTTTTAGCGCCATCTACCGTCTACCGTTTGAATTACGTTGAGGTTACGCATTGTTGCTTAGTTTTCACTTTTATCGGCAGTCCCCAAAGACCGCACCGCATGTTTTTTTTTAAACAGCGGGAATGCTCTTGGCCTGCATCTCATCAGATGGTAAGTGATGATCAGGCCGAAGGTGGAAGCGAGCTTCACTCGGAATCCTTAACCACAGAGGAACTGGCTAGCTTACCTATAACTGCCGAAACACAACAATGCTGTTAACATTGTTGTTATGGCGACAGACTTAGATAAGATGGTGGTAGCTAGCCAGGCGGACTTAGAACAAGCCCTACCACCAACCAAACCGAGCAGAAAAATTGCCCCTCGCCTGGGTATCGAACCAGGAACCTCTAGGTCTGAGACAGGTTGTCTTACCACTAGACCACAGACGAGTTTACGGATATTAATTAATTACAATTATTTAATAAATACTGCATTACATACTAAAACATTGCCTCCATCAATGCAAATAAGAAGCTAGTTTTGGTGGTACGGAACACTTAGTGCGCGAGTAGGATTCGCACTTGGTAAGATTTTTTGTTTATTTTCTCATTATAAATTATCATCTCACGAATTTCCTCACAATGTTTTCCTTCACGATAAGTCAATAATAACATCGTTATTTACATCGTGATTTTCCACTTTAATCATGAATCATGCATGAGCATGATAATAAACGTCTATTTATTTATCACATTATCATTTATTACTTAATCTGCTATCACGTTTTATTATCAGACTGCACTTATGTGCTATTGCAATCGAAAGTTAATGAAGTGTTATGACTTATGACAAATAGGTCTTTTTTTTTTTTTTTGGGTGGGAAGTCATCAAATGACTTCTCCCGCTCTGGGCGGAGCGGAAGCGCGTGTCAGACTCTTACTGACTAAAACCCACCCGTGTTCCTTCAGTTGCCTGTTGCCAGGGTCCCGGTATCCCTTTCGGACTATTCCGCAACCCTGGCAGGATGACAAATAGGTCTACGGTCCACCTAATGGGAAATGGTGATCGCCGCCTATACAGCTTGTAAAAGAACCCAGGTCCGATCCTTGTTGTTAAGAATTATATTGAGTCTATTTATGTAGTAATTTTTCTGGAAAAAGAATAAAATAATTCACCGGTTTTTTTTTATGGGGAATTTAACCGGTTTTTTACCTACATGAGGCGCGGGTGGCCGTCGTTTAGCGGGTGTCTACAAGTCATAACTTATGACATCTGTAGAAAATTTGCTAATTTATAATTAAATTGGGGTAATTTTGGTACAAAAACGTGAATTTTAAACACTATCAAAACATAAAAAGAAAGGAGAACGGCAGATTTCATACAGCCAACTTTAGTTGGTGTTTCGCTATAAGACATTCAGCACTTATAAAGGACCTTAAAATAATTCTTTTTACGTATTTATTATATTTTTAGAACTTTGGAAACGTTTAAAAAAAGGGATTTTAAAAATGATAACAATTAAATAACTAAACGTTATTTATTGACAACAAAACGCAATGCACATTTTCAAAACTAGCCATGTGTAAAATAAAACCATATAATGGTTGATGAAATGATATTTCAAGAAAATCATCTGTCACTTGTCAATGGCTTCTTTGCTGTTTTATTGAATTGCTGTGTGTGAATCCGTTTATGCATTTTTAAGTCTTTTTGATTACGTTGATACGCTGAGTTGAGCATTTTTCCTCCGTAGCGATTGATATTGTTGGCGTTACTTTGCGAATGGACGCTTAATAAGTGGTATTGTTGTGACAATTGTGAAAGGACACTCAATTTCATTCTTGTGCATAGTGTGTTGGATTTCGACGAGATGTCGAGTGTACAGTGCATTAATTGCAACCTGAGTTTGTCTCGCATGAGACGGCACGCTCTAGGAGACAAGAGTGAGGGCCTGGTCAACACTATCCGATTGTGGAAATAATATGAATGGTTGGGAAGCAATATTAAGTTATTGCTGTAATTGTATCGTTGGCTTAAGAACTGTGGGGTGCTGCTCGCATGTACTGAGTATCATTTGGTACTTGAGTTATGCTCGCCATGAGGGTATGACGCGACCTGCTCCCTTCTTTGATGAAGTGATTTTTCGTACATTTTGAATGCATTAAAATAAAAGCTTTTTTAAACAAAACTATTGTTTTATTTTACTGAAACTATACAACATATTATTAAAAAAAGGTTTAGATAGTATGCACCTTATTTACGTAAAATATGAATGCATTTTCGAGGTACCCATGAATAATGATATGGGATTATTAGCAATAGTCTATAAAACTCGGTGAGCATCTTGGCTGTTCTTAACGTCGACAGGATCAACCACAGACTAAATATGAGGAATAAAAGGAATAATAGTGACTAAGTAGGTTTTAGTTTGTAAACAACCACATTTGACAATCAACTGTCATCTTACAATATACCTACTTATCTACCTCAAAATGTAACCTCTCATACATAAAATAAAGTAAAATAACTTTTGAACCCTAACTTCTAAAAATCGGATAATTTATAATCTATTTATTGATGATATTATCTATCGACTAAATATTAAAACAATACAAAACACGAAAATTAACAGCGGTACAAAACTTCCATACTAGCCTGCCATTCTTCTTTTGTTAATCTTATTGCGGTACCTATGCGGCTCCTATCTGATCGGACATGGTTTTTGTTACATGTTTTAGACATAATCGCCGACTAATAGATTGGCAATACCAGTGCCATTGCGTGTGCTTTGCTTTTCCAGAGATTTCATGGTCAGGTAATTACACCGGCACCCATAACTAGGACACAGAAACGCAGCTAGGTGGCAGAAATTGGCTTGGTGGTAGTACTTTCAGTAGAAGTTTTTGGTACTTCATAATTTGCCACTTCTGGGACACAGGCCTCCTCTGGGTGAGAGGGAGTGGGAGGCAATCTACCACGCGGGTCCAGTGCGGGTCGGTAATGTCACATGTCTTCTAATTTTTGGTTCTTGGACACGGCTGGTTGCTTCATGATGTTTTCTTTCACAGTTTTGAGAGCAGTGGTGATGAAATAATTTACACAAAAGTAAAGTGCCAGCTGGGCCACAACTGCTCTCTATACATTATATACATATTAGGTACTTATTATGATAAAAATATTACTGCAAAACTACTTTTACTTTTAACGTATGATGATAGATAACAAATAAGAACAGTTAACATTGTTTTAATAAAATTGCATTATTATGACGTATTTGTGCCTATCAAAAGGTTATCAATAATGTCACTGCACTTCAATAGGTACATAAGTTCAGTTACTGATAATTTCGTAAACTATAAGTACATAATATACTAGCTTTAGCTGATTTGAAGACATTACCACAGAATAGTACAGAAGACGCACTCATTTTAGGTATGGAGCTGCAAGTACGAGGCGGGTTCGTCATTTCGGGCCAATTCAGTGAGCGTAGCGTAGTCAGAAGATAAAAGACACGCGATAGAGAGGCAACTTTTAGGTGAATATAACAACTGAAGGTAATTAGCGCTGTTCGACCTGCATTGCACTTTATTGTGTCGTAGCAAGATTCAATTTTTATTTAAATGATTTTGCGGATTGAACCATCTGTAATACTGTCACATTACTTAGGTTACAGGTTCATAGGGCCTTTCTTACTTCAAGTTCTACAAGAATATATTACCTTATGGTATAAAGATAGTATTGCTGACTGTTAAAGGTTGGTATCAGGCATACTACAGTTCGATTCAAATCTAATGGCGGCTCCAAACATGAGGCGAGTCGCTGCGCAGTAACAATTTCTAGTGTCAGCGGGAGTGACGGGTAGGGTACTGCACATAAACTACGACGTATTAATGCCACCATTTTTCCAGTGTTAGTGAGAGACGGAGCTATACAAGGCCGCTAGCACCATCCTTTTTTCGCAGTGAAATAATGATGGCATTAATACTTCATAGTAAGCCCCCTATACTGCGCACCGAGTAGCTAACTTCCGAGCCGCCATTAAGTTTGATTCGAACTGAACCTAGGTTGCACCATACTTCAGTATCGTCATTTTGTGGAGAACCTTGTAATTGTGCTGATTTTCAGCCTAATTTGAATAAATGACTGGATTTTGAGGCATTTAGAGGATAAAACGGTACTTACAGCTTCCCAGCGGTTGACGGTGTTTTCAGTAAGGAAGATTTTGAAGTCCACCTTCACAGGCTGCCTGTCCTTGCGCTCAAGGATCTTGCTAATAGTCTGAAGTTTGAGAAATATTTTATTAGTGATCGATACTTCTTGTTTCTAATAAGAAGATTGCATAATCAGCCTATAATGTTCCCACTGCTGGGACACAGGCCTCCTCTCTGTAAAAGGGAGTGGGCCATAATCCACCACGCGGTCCAGTGCGGGTTGGTAGATGTCACATGTCTTAGAATTTTTGGTTCTAGGACATGCCGGTTTCCTCACAATGTTTTCCTTCACCGTTTTGAGAACAGTGGCGATGAAATAATTTACACAAAGTAAAGCGCCTGGCAGAGTTCGAACCTACGACCTACAACTCGTAAGTCGTGGCCGTTACCACTGGGCCACCACTGCTCATGCACATGAGAAGATTATGGGCGGTTAAAGAGAACGTTAATATTTGACATGCTTGGCTTGATATACAACATTATTTCATTGTACTCATCATTTTGAACAACTTTTTCTATGGGACCAACCTTAAAATCGCGAAAAAAAAATCAGCTGTTCCATACATTTGTGTTCACTTAAATCGACAAAATGTATGGAACAGCTGATTTTATTTTCGTGAATTCAAGTAAACCTCTTTTTTTTATGGTTCTGTACCCAACGGGTAAAACGGGACCCTTTTACTAAGGCTCCGCTGTCGATCCGTCCGTCCGTCTAACACCGGTATTTTTAAGTAGGTTAAAAAAGGATTGTATGCCAGTTACATTCGAAAATTTTATAAGACCAATGCTGCACGTCTCAGTGTAAAATGAAGTTACGTTTAGGATTTTTTAATACTTTGGTGAATGGTTACTGACCTGTTCTCTGCGTTGCTGGTGGATGGCTGGGTGAGCTTGCGTCGGTGATTGCGACTCGGTAATGAGGCTCTCCGCACTGCTTGCGAGTGAACTCGCGCTGGCCCATAGTAGGGCACTCAACAAGTCACCTGTGAACGAAACACGTTGATAAGCAAACAAAACAACGTGCTTTTCATACAATTAATAATATTGTCTTGTCTTTGAAGCGATTGGTTAGATGGACTTGTAAGATTTGAGAATTGTTCAGACATCATCATCTGCCTGCCTTTTCCCAACTAAGTTGGGGTCGGCTTCCAGTCTAACCGGATGCAGCTGAATACATGTATTTTACATGGAGCGACTGCCTATCGGATGTCCACAACCCAGTAACTGGGTAATACGATACCCCTTGGACTAGTAAGACTGGTTGTCAGACTTTCGGGCTTCTGACAACCCGTAACGACTGTCAAAGGTCCACAAATGACAGCCGGGACCAACGGCTTAACGTGCTTTCCGAGGCACGGAGGAGTCTTGATATGTAAAGATGGTCATCCATGGACCAACCCCGGCAAGCGTAGCTTAACCAGACGAATCGATCCGTGCGGCTGTTATTACTTAGCCACGCTTATTAAACATGATTTATTTATACAGAATTGTATATTCAGACATACAAAATTTATAATATACTGGCTGCAGCTTCACCCGCGTGAAGGGCGGAAATTATTCCACGGGAACGTAATACCGTCTGACGGACATACCAAAAGGCTATCACTGCTCACAAAAGAACCAAGTTAAACCTTAGTATTTGTTTTACTCACGGTTGTTGTCGTCGTGGGTGGGTGTTGATGGGGTAGCGGGGCTCGCGGCCCCGCCATTCACCCCTCCGGGCGGTGCCGAGCCGTGAGCCGGAACATCAGGACCACCTGGGAAGAAAACACGTTATTTATAGACCTCGGATGTGTAATGGTGGAATCCGACGATCGGCAATATTGCCGACGGACACGCACGGCAGACGACCACAGACCGCCACGCACCGCGCACCGAGGAACTTCCGATGTCTGCGATACCCCGCACGTACACCTTCCCACGGTGCATCGTGCGGGCTCGTCTGTGTCCGTCCGCAATATGGCGCACCGTCGGATCACGGCATTAGAGCGAAAACTAACCTGAGGGCCTAGATAAGTGACGATCGCTTCGAAAGCATTCGTTTCGTATTTCTACAATGACTTTCAACAGGATTGACATACGCTTTTCGATAGCTTATGTCAGTCCTATACATTTTTGTCTTTTCCATCATCGTTATCGCTGATAGAATGTCACTTTGTCTAGGGCCTCTTGTGAGACACCATTTACAACCTAATTGAATTATCTCAGCTTGAGTATCACGTCATGACAGGAATATAATATTTGCGTCGACTGCAAGCCGATTTTGCGGTTGTTAGCTATTTAACCACGAGATCGCATCCGTATCTATCATTCCTACACCTTTTAATTAGGACCAAAGTACGAACCACGCTTTATCAGAGTGTACATACGCAACTAAATTGTCTTTGGACTCTGACCACAGACTAAGAAGCCTCTCGACCCAGACATCATGCATGTCAAACTTTTTTTAGGTTGTTATTAGTGAATACGAGGCTTTTGGCTAATTTAAACTTAGAATAGAATGTCATTCTTTATTTGTAATGTGCGTTTAGTTTGTGCAGAATAAACAAACAATTTTTCTTTCTTACGTTACATACGTTACGATGCATATTTTGAGATATCGTAGAGCATGTATATTATATACTAGTGATAACTAGTTACTTGAACAGGTCAAACAGTTGCATGAACTTATCTCTTCGATAGTCTTCGCACGTTGAGTCTAAAGTTCAATTAAATACTTCTATGTCTACGTAATAACGTCAAGTTACGTCTTACTACTAACAACATGGATTCGTAATCTTAGTTGACCACGTTCTATCCGCGAGATTCTAGTTTTACGTCATGCGGTTTTCTTAAGAAATCTTGTATTCGAATAACGAGTACTCTGGATAATAACAAGCTAGGTAGGTTTACGTACGTATTATCTTTGAATATATTATTATACGTAACGTATCACTATTACACTACGTAGATTATTAATTACGATTTTACCACCTATGAGAGACAAAAGCAAAAAGAACACTGAAAATATTTTATTTCGTGCATAGGTAGGTACTTTAGATGACACATAGAAGAAGAAAACAAAAGAAGATAAATAAAGTACCTATTAAAAATAATAAAAATGAAATATATAATATTCTTCTTCAGCTAGCAAAATGATTTTTCTGGCCTGGCAATATTGTTATATTGCCAGGCCAGAAAAATCATTTTGCTAGCTGTCTAGGCCTATTTTATGTCGTGCATGACAATGAGGCACTTGGCTATAAGACGATAAGTGCTGTATCATCAACATAATGTCCTTGATTTATATCTCTGCCTGTCATACAAATACGTAAGCGGAGAGTGCCTTTCATTTATACGTAATTCAGTAAAACATGCGGCAGGCAACTGCCCAACGATTGAAGTTGGGTTCTTGTACATATGTTCATTGCACGGTAAACTTTAATTGCGCGATGCAGGATTTATGTGACGTCAGGGTTTTTGTGTGACGTCAGGTCTTTGATGCGTAGTTCGCATGTGGCGATGTAGAAACCGCCACAGCATCATCATTAAAGCATATAGCTGCACAAGGATCTTTTGGCGCATGGCCAATTCGGAACAGGGGGCGCTGTTTGTAATAATTTGTGCAATTGTTTACATACAGCCATGACCTTGCCATTCCAGCACTAAACGATCCTGAGCGCCGAGACAAAGTGACATTCTATCAGCGATAACGATGATGGAAAAGGAAAAAATGTATAAGACTGACATAAGCTATCGAAAAGCTTATGTCAATCCTGTTGAAAGTCGTTGTAGAAATACGAAACGCTTTCGAAGCGATTGTCACTTGTCTAGGCCCTCTGGTCGGAGTGAAGGTAGATTTTTTTAAATTCAGTGCTTAATAAAATGAGTTATTTACCACAGAGGCCCGGCACCCAGGCACAGCGAGAAACACTCGGCGTCCGAAGCCGACAAAGCTGAGCGCTTGCTCCCGGCAGCGCTCAGCGACGCGTTGTCGCCGCTGTAACAAAAGATAATCGTTATAAGCACTGTCAAAAATATTACACCAAGCAAACCATCGCTTAGAGAACTTTATTCAAGGTAAAGCAGCGCTTAGAGAACTTTATTCAAGGTAAAGCAGATGCTCTCAGAGACACGCTGAAACAATACACAGTCGTTATAAGCGCTGCGAAAGTAACTATACGCAAAATAAGCGCTGCCAACCAAAACTGAAAAACTCAGATAAGCTTTTAAAAAAAATAGGCATAATTATGGAGAATATTAATCTATTATCACACTGACAAATAAATGAATTACAAAACCCGCCTTTCCTAAAGACCACTAGAAGACCGCCTTTAAAACAAAACAAAAATCGTAAAAAAAACAATTATCCTATCCGTACCTTCCTATGGTTTTGCTCAAACAAATGACATCAGTTTCCAAATATTGACCCAATAACGACAAATCACCAGTCTTCTTCTCGAAATAATTATAATAAGGCATTATAAATTCAAACAGTCTTCTTCCTTCAAAAGATCGGGAACAATTGTCACTTTCCTCACATTCATGTCTTAGTAAATATTTGTCTGAACTAAGACTAAGATAATGTTTTAGTATCCAACAAATATAATAATAAGATTAGTATGTGTTATCTTTGTTTAAATAAGGGGTAAAATTGAAAAGGAATATGCACGAGAATTATGACAAGTTATTAGAGGAGCCGGCTGTACTAGAACCAAAATTTCGAAGACATGTAACATCCACCAACCCGCACTGGGCTCGCGTGGTGAATTACGGCCCACTCCCTCTCACAGTGAGGGAGGCCTGTGTCCTAGCAGTGGGAACATTATAGGTTGATTTTGCTTATGCAGGGGCGGTGAGGGGAGGTGGAGCAGTCCTGAGGGCCTAGACAAGTGACAATCGCTTCCAAAGCGTTTCGTATTTCTACTACGACTTTCAACCGAATTGACATGAGCTTTTCGATAGCATAGGTCAGTCCTATACATTTTTCCATCATCGTTATCGCTGATAGAATGTCACTTTGTCTAGGGCCTCAGATGGTTGCCGAGAAACGGTAGACGGAGCGTTGGGAGCCAGCACCTACAAAAGATCGCGAGGAAGACCTGGATGAGACTCGCACAGACCAGGAGAGCATGGCACTAAAGGGAGGAATGTATCTTCTGTCCTTTTCTTAATGATATAGAAAGAAAAAGATGCACTAAACTTAAATTTAGTTTAGTATGTGACCAACAGAATCGGCACCAATATCGGCAAAATGGCACAAGGGAATTGTGTTACGAAAACTCTTTATCGAAAAACTCGTTACCATAACTTTATGTGTTACCTAGTAACTGAGTTGTGATTTGCGAAGGTCAGATAGTCAGTCGCTAGACTGGGAGCCGACCCGAAATTTGGGGAATGTTAAGCAGATGATGATGATGATGATGATGAAATTTAAGGAGTCGAAAGTATTGTAGAAACTTTATGAGTTAGGTCCTTAAGATGAGATGTTAGTAGATCTGTCTATGATAACAATATGGATGTTCAGTTAGATACCCTATCTGTCTGTTTATCTTATATTCGAAACAACAGCAGATAACAGAGATAGTATTAGTACGGTTATTGTGACTGATAACAATGGTATGTAATAATGGAACGTTTTAAAATAAACTCAAACTCCATATCAATGCTTCAGTTTTAGGTGCAGGAGTACCAAAAATTACATAAGTCTCGAAAATGGAGCGACTGCCTATCTGACCTCCACAACCTAGTAACTGGGTAATATGATACCCTTTGGTAAGACTGGTTGTCAGACTTTCGGGCTTCTGACGACCCGTAACGACTGTCAAAGATCCACGAATGACGCCGGGACCAACGGCTTAACGTGGACGGAGGGGCGTTACATGGGTAGTTCCGATAAACGCCCACTTCAATACACACATAATTAGCTTATAACGTTCCCACTGCTGGGACACAGGCCTCCTCTCTTCTAGGGACTAGCGTGGACTAGCGTGTTGGGAGACGTGACATGTCTTCGAATTTTTGGTTCTAAGACCGGTTTCCTCACGATGTTTTCCTTTACCGTTTTGAGAGCAGTGGTGATGAAATTGTTAAAACAAAGTAAAGCACCTGCTTGGGATCCAACCCACGTCCTTACAACTCGTAAGTCGGGGCCGTTACCACTGGTCCATCACTACTCTCCGCTGCAAGACATGCTGCTTCGAATTTGCGGCGGAATAGAGGGAGAAGGGAGGGTCTACCATTTTAATTCGGCAGCATTATACTTCTAGGAGGGACCACGGACAAAAAAATACCCGTGTACCTTCCATCCCACTAAGGGAAGGACCACGGGTCATCATCTGCCTAGCCTTTTCCCAACTATGTTGGGGTCGGCTTCCAGTCTAACCGGATGCAGCTGAATACCAGTATTTTACATTGAGCGACTGCCTATCTGACCTTCACAACCCAGTAACTGGTTAATACGATACCCCTTGGTTAGACTAGTTGTCAGACTTTCGCGCTTCTGACGACTCGTAACGACTGTCAAAGATCCACAAATGACAGCCGGGACCAACGGCTTAACGTGCTTTCCGAGGCACGGAGGAGTCTCGATATGTGAAAATGGTCACCCATCCACGGACCAACCCCGGCAAGCGTAGCTTAACCTGATGGATCAGCCCGAGCGGCTGTTATTACTTAGCCACGAGCTCCTCGTGGAAGGACCACGGGTAAGGAACATAAATATCGACTACGAATACGGATTGACAGACAGGGATTAAGTAATGAAGATATAGTTGATCACGCTAAGTAAAGTTATCCTGTTGGCTGTTACCGACCCACAAAAAGAAAGTGCGACCTTTCCTTCGACAATCAATCAACTCAAAATAAACATGTGAAAATGTAACAAGAACCAATTTACAGACGATGTTTTCATTATATTTTGGACCCGTCAGTCAATATTATAATAATTATGTACATATAGTTAGTGTTGCCTGGCATTTCGCCTGAAATGATAATGGATGTATAATTTTGTTTTAAAACAGCGCTGTTGTTGTTTACAGTAAATATAGATTAATTAGGGCGATAGTAGTCGATGAGAATTCAGCACGCGATGGTTTTTTACTGAACTGAAGTTATTAATGTCTATTTGAAGGCTATACTGGTAGTAGGTAGCCTTTTTCTCCATTATTGTCCCACTGCTGGGCAAAGGCCTCCATAATCTCTTTCCATCTCTCTCTCTGTCCAGAGCTGCGAAGGGCCAATCTTTATTGAAGAAGTCCAGCTCATCCCGCCATCTCTGGCTTGGCCTGCCGTGATGTCGTTTGCAATTAAGCGGGTAAAAGTTAGGCTAAAACGGCTGAACAGATCTGGATGAAATTTGACACATGGGTATGACCCAGTGAACAAAATGTATGTCCCGAATTAGGACATAGCATACTTTTTATCGATGTAACTACGTGGCGCAGCTAGTCGCGTAATAATGGAACCTGAGTGCACAGTAAAAGTCAAATGCCAGTACACGATAGGTGTACCTACTTATGTAGGTACACCTATCGTGTACTGGCATTTATCGTGAAGTGTGGAAACAATTTCAAGGACTACTGCCAACCACAATAGTAGCGTGTTTATTTTATCGAAGCTAACTTGAAAACCACTGAACAATTTCGTAAGGGAATTTTCATTGATATAATCTGAGACCTTGGCATAAATGAACTGTTTTCATGGTGTTTTATGAAGTTACTATAGCTTCTGCCCGTGAACTCGTTCTAGTCAAACTTGTTAGAACAGCCACATTTTATAAAACTACCCTGTATACTATGTTTTGTAGTTTTGGTCTCAGCAGCCCTCGGCCCCAAACCCACCGCGTCGCATCGCATCGCGCGCCCGCACTTTTACTTCGTTTTCGCATAGCGTTCTTTAACTTTTTTTAATTTTTGCGCGGCTCCTAAGGATCGTAGCACGATGGTAAAACTTTTATAACCTTCGTCAAGCATTGGCCTATAAAATGCAAAAAAAAAAATCTGATCCGACTAGCAGGGGCCGTATTATGACGTGTTAATGCCACCATTTTTCCAGTGTGAGTGAGAGATGGAGCTTTACAAGGCAGCACCATCCGTTTTTCGCAGTTACTTCATAATACGGCCCCTGTCCAGAGATAAGCGCGTTCAAACAAACTCTTCAGCTTTTAGTATAGATTGGTTGAGGAAATTCAGTGGCATGCTTCAAAGGCTTGGTGACGGGTTATAGGTTAATGTCAAGATGTCAACCATCATGGCGTCGGCGTCGATTGTTTACAGAGTAAACCGAAAATGTTGCTGTACTTTTCTTGTGGATGAAATAAGAAAGAGATGGAAGTAAATTAGAGCTGTGATAATTTGAAAGTTCCAAACAGATAAATACGTCATCTCAGGATATACATAGCTCTAAAAACATGCTAACGTTCGCACAAGTAAAATAAAGAGTAACAAATTACTTCCTACTTAGTTTGCGTCTCTTTCTAAGTTTGCATGGTAGTAAGAGATAGCAATACTTTTTGTTATCTCTGAAGGCACTCAAAAATTAGTCTACTAATGGGTTTTAGACCAATTTTTTTACTATCATTGTATGCGAAAGATATAAAAAATATTACTTATGGACTTACCAGTACAACTTCACCATTTTTCAAAAATAAATAAATCCTCTATGTACAACAACGAAATAAACCTCGTATAGTATTGTAAACAACAAGTATATCACAAAAAATGGAATGCTTCAATAAATAAACAATATTAAAAAAAAAAATTACAACAAAAAGAATTAAGGTATCGTAAGGCGATTTTTTTCAGGCACTTTTCTGAAAAATATCTTTATGCTGTATACCGTATACAGCATATTATGTTTGTTTACGAAAATAGAATCTATTTTTATGTTTTTCAAGACGTGCGTTCGGTACGAGAATCAAGTAGCGACTGACCGAAAATTTGAAAACAGTAAACAGTCGGCGGCCAAAAGAGGAGCCTTGCCAATATTCAAAAATAGAATTAGGTCCGTATTACAGAAGGAAACTCAAGTATTGATCTCTGTTTAAAACTAGTTTTAAGTCCGCTTTTAATTTTAGAACGTTGCTCAAGCATAGTTTCATTGATCTTAGTTCAACTGAGTTTGGCTTTATTTTACATCGCTACTCAGTTACTCAATCGAACCCAAGCAGTGATCAAATCTGTAATCACCCAAGTGTGGTCGAGACCGCGCTTGAGCATAGATTGTCATGTGAAATTGTCAATATTTCTTCTGTTCCAATAGTGCAATGTTGAGTTCTGTTGATATTGTTTTAAATTAGGTACCTACTATCAAAATCATAATCGATATATTTTAAGAGGTAGATAATTATAAAAACTTATTTAACGATAATTCTATTAAAAGGTTGAACTTTTTCCAAAGTACTAAATTTTTTCCTCCGTCCTTGTATTTTAAAAGTGTTAAACCGATCGATTCCCAATGTGATGAGATGTGGGTGAATGTGGGGATGATCCGTGAATAAAATCAGTTAAACAAATAATTAAAATAGACAAACAACAAACGAATGTTTTTCACACTGATGTTGATGTTTTGACATACTGACATTTTAAATAGCATAATTTACTTATTTAAGGCCACAAATACAAGTCTTTTAAGCTTGACAATTTTGCTTACAAAATTACTATACTTCACTTCTTCAATAAATGGGGCCTTTTACTATTCAGGAATGAAATAATAACGCTGATTTCCTAAATAACTGGGGTTCTATGGTGTATTTTAATATTTCTAATCCAATGAAAATCGGATCAAAGTCGGTTATTATAATAAATCGTAAACGAAAACAGGCTGATTCATAGACAATACACATCTCTGCTTGAGGCTCGATTTGAGTCTCGATTCAGCTGAGTATAGATTGATTGCCGTTCTGGAATAAGACCGATGCTCAAGTACTGATTCTATACTCAAACAGTCATCAACTGATTGCAGATCAAACTGGACTTGAGGAACGTTCTGTAATACGGACCTTAGTGTTGTGAATCTAAAAACAGATCAATAATAGGGTGTGAGTCTTACTTTCCGACGACGTGAATACTTTCACGTTTATAACACACGAGACTATCAGGTACTTATCTAAATAAAATATGGTACTGGGGCCGTATTATGAAGAATAAATGCTATCATTTTTCCAGTGTCAAAGAGAGACGGAGCTATATATGACCTTATCACCATCCCTTTTTCGCAACAGAACCATGAGTGCATTAATATTCCATAATAAGGACCCAGAATAGATGGCATAGAAACTGTTTAGAAAACTCTTCAACTGCAGAACGAAGCTGTAAATTCAAGCTTGCTGCATGCGTCATTCGCTATCGCCATTCGTAAAACAATGCATTAAATTAACGTCGATTTTCATTTCTGATCGGATTTTGTGCACAAACTGCTATTATACTAGCAGAAAGGCGATGGAAATCTCCTAACACGTGGTGCTTCGAATTTTCGACCTTATATTGAATACTTCGTTTCATTCTAGTTGATCTTTGCAAGTTCTTATCTTGGTCTTCTACTTTTTAACCGACTGCAGCGGAGCGGAGGGTACTGATTTTAAGGTCTTCTCACGGAAACAATCATTATCCTGTGACATGTACCTAGAAACCAATTGTTTGTTTGTATTGTAACCAATTGTTTGTTTAGGATATAAAGGAAAGGTGTCAGATAAACAATTAAATCTAAATTGTCACTCCAAATTGTCTACCTACCCACCAAGTAACAGTCTCATACAAACATTGAAATAAGAAATAGCAGGTCATCAAAACACGAATATACGAGTATTTATGTCTGGATTCTTAACGACCAATAAAAGCATTTCGCAATGGGGACAAAATATCTTTTTAGCAATTCTAGCATTCACTAGAGAAAATTTAAAAGAGAGCGCTTGCCAAGCTGTTCTTATGAAAATTTATGATAAGGAATATAGTTTTGGCCTCGATCCATAAAGAATTTGCTGTAGGAAGCGTAAAATGATGTTTGGAGTTTGCATGGAGTTATGTTATCTTTTCTGTTGTCCGTATATTTCAAATTAGAAAAAAAAAACACAAAGGGAAGGGGGAAGGGGTTAGTGTTTTTGTCATTTCAGGGGGCCTACTAACACCGCTTATAGCAGTATTATTTTAATCTTACTTCGTGGGGGAAAGAGATGGAGCTATAAGTCCTGTAGAGCTTCATCTCTTTCCTACACTGAAGTAATACCAAATGGCCCCCTGCAATTTTTGTCCAGCTGCCCTAGTTTAGATTTATGCGCTATCCCTTAGTGCCTTCAATCTTTTAGCTGTTACTGATATAACTGCCTTATTTATTATGATAGGTACCCACATAATAGGACCGACTTTTTTCTCCGAACCAGACTGTCAGGTTACTCAAAGGTGATTCTAAAACCATCGCGGAAAGTTTCGCTTACGTACTGCGCTGTAATATTTCTTACCGAGTATTGAAATACAATAGTAGGTACACTTTCTCTACTCAACAAGATTACGATCTTTTTATAGAACTACCGTCATAACACTGCGTCATTAGTTTGAAACGTTGCCATAACTCTTTAAAGGAATTTCATGATATTATGGCCATTGGCAACCGAAATGCTTACGTAAGAATATTTTTCTTATTTTCGTGTTAAAAAAACTTCAAAACTGTTTTTGGAATAACTTTTTTTAAGATTATACTGTCCATACTATCCATACTAATATTATAAATTCGAAAGTAACTCTGTCTGTCTGTCTGCATGTTACCTTTTCACGCCTAAACCACTGAACGGATTTCGACAAAATTTGGCGAGGAGATACATGGCAGCCTGGGGAAGGACATCGGGTATTTTTTATCGACATACCACGGGGGCGAAGCCGCGGGCGGAAGCTAGTGTGGAATAACTGAGAAAGTAGTAACTGTGCAATAAGTACATAATGCTTACTTAGTTCGAGTTGTCAACTTCAAATTAGTAAATCGGAAAGTGTGAAACTATAAAATCATTATTTAAAAAAAAAAGTGTCTACATACTATTTCAGATTTGCGATAAGGAAAATAATAGGAAATACAAAAATAAATTACGAAAACAAACCGCGCTGTCACGAACGCATTGGCGCGCAAATTGTTTACATTTTATTTTTATAACCCGGCCGGCCGGGCGTGGTTGTCTCGTCATTCTGCCTTCTGGGTACGGTCCAGCTAAATAATGTTTGATATTTTTTTGTTACTACTTATGTGTTTTTTCACATTGATAAATAATTATTATTATGTTTTGTTTACATTCACATATTGAGTTTCCGTAATTATTTATCTCTTTTTCTGTTATGTAGGTATGACGGCACGCAGTCGTTTCAAAGCGAAGAATTAGGTAAAAATACTTTCTAGCATTTTTTTTTCATAATGCATGCACATTTGCACGCATTTTCCACGCTTAGCGGAAATTACCCTTTTCTAACAGCCGTAAACGAAAAATCCAATAGTGTTTTCTTGACGCGATGAGATGCATTTAGCGCCGAGACACAGATTACCGAGAGTTGAAAATCGAGTGCGCGCAAAAAAATTGCCAGTACGAATCCGGGCTAACTAGGCGAGAAGCATATTTTTTTTCAAAAACGTGTAGCCTTGACTTTATAGCACATCACGCTCACCGGAAATAAAACCAAGAAGATTATTTTTATCACCAAATAGTTTTATCGTGTTTTCTTTAGTCTCAAAACTCTTGTAAACCTCGCCTTGAATTTAAAAAATAAAGTCATACAAAATTTTCCATAGACAGCGGCCTGACATGCGCATCGCGTGTTACCGTTTTTGTACGTCATCGCTCATTATTGATGTTGGAAAGTGAAGTTCAAGGTCTTGAAATGTCATTTCATTTTGTGATTCATTGATCACTTTAAACAATTTAGGGTGAATTTCACCAAACTTTTATAACGAGTATAAGTTTTATCCTACGAATAAATTTTGAATATTTGACAGTTTTTCCAAACAAAAACTGTCAAACGCCATTTTTATTCCACGGATAAAATATATCTGACTTTGGTAAAATCAGCCCTTAGTGTTATTGAGTTTAATAAAATAACGTATTAATAAACAATTAAAAATCTAAGTGGGTAGGTACGGTTCGGTATGCGATTATATCTACGTATCTCTTATGGTTAGATGCTAGATAGGTATGTTTCATAAAATAAACTGAATACAACAAAACCGACACAAAAAAATAAGCCCCAACGCTATCAAACAAAAACCTCTTTTGTTTTTGTTAGGTATAAAATGCTCACCGATTTTATCAAACAATGTGAACAACCAATCCTTTCAATTCTATAAATATCTAGGACAATACAACCGCACTGAAAAGGCTGAATATCGGCTGAATGGGACGTCACCTGTGTCTGTTGTGACATTTTCATAAAATAGAACGCTATCGGACTCTCTGGAGAATTTTGACAGCTGTCAGTTCAGTTGGCGGGAACGATAAAATCTGTGCTCGAATTATTTAAGGTCGCGAAACCTCCTTTTAGGTCAAAGAATTATGGTAAGTACCTAAGAAAATACCTCGGTTTTAATAAAAGAGAAAGGTTTTTGTTCGTGAAGGGTTTACACAGAAGGCTTATCCTACCCATCTAAGAGGTTCTTTAGAAGATTGCAGAGAAAGAAATCACTAGACTTTTTCAAACAAGATTAAAAATAGGATATTACCTAATCCGTTGACGATTCTGTAGAGTAAACTAAATTTTTTAGCAACGTTTTTCTCTCTAGATATTTCCATGCACGATATTTATTTTATACCTCAAACGTTTAGGGCCTTAGAAAAATAGACATACGTCATTAATTCCTCAAAATCCTCGTATTCAGAGGCTACTTAGTCTGTGGCACAGAGTACCTACATTTTTAATCTGTGGTCAGAGACCGGTGAGGCCGAGGCCAAAGACAATTTAATTACGACTTATCAAATGAAAACAAACAACAATCACAAATTATAAACGAAATGCCGATTACAGAGAATGATGTCGAATCTTGATAATTTCGGTGAAAATTCATAAAATTGAGTAAGCTAATATGAGTTTGCCAGTCTTTTTTATTCAATCCAAATCCACACAAATAGTATATACAGTTGAACGAATATCGAAATAAACTTAGTCGATGTGTTTTTGCAGTCACGTAAAATAATATATTTAGATAGGTAAATAGGTTGACTGATATTGCATTGTATAAATAGAACGAGAGATAAGAACTGTTCGGAAGAACGACGTAGATATTTATATTACTCGCAATGGTTCTGGATTTACCCGAGAACTGTTATTTCGTTAGATAATCTATTCTATACTTACGTAGATTTTTAGCAAAATAACATGGTCCCAGTAATTTAGTAGCCATAATAATAAATCAATCTGCCTAGCCTTTTCCCAACTATGTTGTGAAGCTGAATTATTTCAGGTTATGTCTACACTATAATAATAATAATATTATAAAGAGGAAAACTTTGTTTGTTTGGTTGTAATGAATAGGCTCAAAAACTACTGGACCGATTTTAAAAATTCTTTCACCATTCGAAAGCTACATTATCCACGAGTAACATAGGCTATATTTTATTTTGGAAAAAAATAGGGTTCCGTAAGATATTTTGGTTTTTCGGACACAAGGTGTAAAAAATCAACCAGAAAAGTTACTTATTTTGCGTACGCTGCCTAAACTATAAAAGACAGAACCATAAAATGTTCTAATTAATAGTAGATCTTATAAATATCTACAAAAAAGTCCGCGACACACTATACCTATCTATGTCGAGTGAGGCACAACAACCGTTTTTTTATTTAAAAATCTTGAATTTTTTTCGGACTACATTTAAACGCGTTTATTTTACTCATGCTATTAATCCTTATCAAAATAAATTATTTCTTCACTAAGTACAGTTTATGTAGATAATATTTGGTCTTTGAATGATTAAAATTGGACGTTTGGTTTTGAAGTTATGGCGAAATTAAAATATTACGATTTCTGCTGCACGGCCCGTTGCGAAGTGGGCGTCACCAAGGCGCATTGAATAAGCTCCGAAACTACTAAACCGATTTGAAAAATTCTTCCGCTGTTGTGAAGCTACACTATCCCCGGGTGACATAGGCTATTTTATATTGATAAGTGTGAATAAAGTTGCCAGAAGACGGGCGTCGGCGTCGTCGCCGAGAGAGGCGTAGGGAACACTGGCGTGGGATATTGGCCCGAGAAGACAACACGCATTCAAGACTGGAAAGCTGTGGGGGAAACCTTTGTCCAGCATTAGGACATTACATATTGAAAAAAAAAACACTCAATTGTTATCTAATATATAAAGTCGGGTTGGTTCAAGCACTTATAACTCGAGAACTACTGGACCGATTTTGATGATCTTTGATTTGTTGGATTTGTCTCCGCCCATAATAATAGCAGAATAACTATTAGAACATCGGAAAAACTCACGAAATAAAAAATATGAAGAAAATTCGTTTTCTCATACATTCTGTACAGAATGGCTTTTTTGATGATAATTATCTCGGTAGATAGGTAGGTAGGTAGGTAGAGTAGGTAGGCAGGATACGTAAGTAGGTAGGATAGGTAGGCAGGATTGGTAGGTAGGTAGGGTAGGTAGGTACGTAGGGTAGGCAGGATAGGTAGGTATTAGTCCTCCAGACCGTATTTTGGCCACGGCGGCCAATCTCAACGGAGACTAGCCTTCGGGGCGGGAGATATTATAGTTCACAAGTGGGTGCGCAGACACAGGTGCACTCTCTCATCCTACACTCTCATAGTCCGATGGGACGGCAATCCGACACGACTGGAGAGAGATCAGGCGCAGGACCAACGGCTTAACGTGCTTTCCGAGGCACGGGGGTAGCACACCGCCAACTTCCAAACTCCGGGCTGTTACTACGAAATTCCTAATGGAAAAACCCAATAAATCGAACCCAGGACCCTACGCTCAGCAGTCGCGACCACGAGACCAACGGGGTAGATAGGGTAGGTAGGTAGTTAGGGCAGTTAGGTAGGGTAGGTAGGTAGGTAGGTAGGTAGGGTAGGGTAGTTAGGTAGGGCAGGGTAGGTAGGTAGGGTAGGTGCTCCGTAGATAAGTACTTAGTGCTACCCGTGCGAAGCCGGGGCGGGCAGCTAGTTGTATATATATAGGTACATGTATTTTACACGGAGCGACTGCCTATCTGACCTCCACAACCAAGTTACTGGGTAACATGATACCCCTTAGTTATCAGACTATTAGGACAGCCAGAATAATAATAAACGAATAAAGACTAAAAGGCGTTAACTATTTTAATCCCATGTATTTGTGGAGGAGGCGTTAGGGCTCGTGCAGAATACCGCGAAAGTCGCGCGACGCCACTTTAACAAAACAATTTCTGAGAAACCTTCACGGTAGAACAATAGTCGCGCTAGTCTGCATGAGGCTTTATGACTTATTGGACATGACCTTCTCTTTTACTGTAAGTATTGCGGAAAAATGTCACCTTGTCTTAAGTTAAAATATACACGAGCAAGTAAAATACTTTCAAGTATTGTCTTCTAATTACCTATCCATTGTTTCTTTAAATTATGAGATACTAGCTTTCGCTCGCGGCTTCGCCCGCGTGGTATGTTGATGAAAATACCCTATGTCCTTCCTCATCTATCTCCTTGCCAATCCGTTCAGTTTAGGCGTGAAAAGATAACATACAGACAGACAGAATTACTTTCGAATTTATAATATTATAGTATGGATTTAAATACGGTGGCGTTAGGCGGCCATTTTTATTGTGCAAAAAAAATGGCCGCCTAATAATGATAATCCTGGTAATCTATATCTATCATAGAAATATTTAAAAAAATATCTATACTAACAATACTTAATCTCCGGAACTAGCAGTGGGATTTGAAAATACCTTTTTGCATTTGATAGCCCAATTCCTAAGGAAGGTTTTAGGCTATTATAACATCAAGCTACGGCCCTGAGGAGTCTACCAAAACGAAGAGAAGTCGGAAAGAACGCTAAACGAAAACGAAGTGACAGCGCGGGCCGGGACCCAAATTAAGGCTCCCACAAACAGGCGCCATATCGCGGGCGACTCAAGGGTTGCGCTGCCTGTCGGGCCCGCGATATCGCGCCAGTTTGCACGAGGCTTAACACGCGAGCAGACGCTAGTAAGATAAAACCCATAACATCACGAGCGACCCATTTTATCAGTTACTTAAGCTAGAATTACAGTTAAACAAAGGCAAGTAAAAGTTATCTTTATATAAACATACATGCACAAGAAACCAGCAAACGCAGATTGTAAAATGATATTATTGTTGCAGAAATACCGAGAATTTCAGATATCTACATATAAATTGTACACTTGTACAGCACCTCAATGATATATTATGATTAAAAGTATATGAATGTAGGTGCTTATAATACCTACCAGATTCTATGGAATGTGCAGGTGCAGTCAACTAAAGTGATGATTAGTTACCACGCTAGCAACATAACATCACTCCACCGGCCTAGTCTACTAATTTACAAACGTGTCTGTGGTATCGCAATGATGAGTTTTTGACAGATTTTGTATGGCATATCTGTCAAAAACTGATCATTGTGAGACCACGCCACTGACACGTTTGTAATTTAGTAGACTTGGCCCCCAGACAGAGTGTTTCTTTAAGGTACCTATCAATTTAATATTTTTTTGTGAACATTTTACAATAAAACATTTTTTTTTTGGCCTATATGTACTTGGTTGCAGGTTAACGGGAACGCCCCTCGTTAGTTAACATACTATGTATATGGAAATTTTATTCACCATGGCTACACATCAAGCTATACATTTCCATCATAAACTGACCTCGCATTGTACGGAAATCCTATACAATGCGAGATCAGCATAAACTGGACATGTATAGCTTGATGTGTAGCCGTGTGTACATCTTGCAGTCTTTGAAACCACCATGAAATCACTATAATATCTAATTTTTTAAGCGTCACATATGAGTTTATCAATCAACCAATCGTGATTTGTGTGACCTTAATTACTTAATTGTATGTTTTAGGAGTTGGTGGAAAAGGGAGAGAACCGCCAAAGAAAGAGATAGAAGAAACAATTGACTGTCATTTTAAAAATCAAATTTCGAACTGTAGACCGTTAGTTAAAAAGCGTGGTATATTCCGTTCAAACAATTATTATTGATTGATACATTTATTGCGGTAGCCTTGGAGAGTAATGTTCTACGTCACGACACAATTTAAATTAGTAGCTAGTGGTGGCATTCCTTCATTTTAAGTACCTACTGGTGAACAAAGGTACAAAGTAAGTGTTACAAATCGTAGCAAAAATCGGTGAAGTGCGAGTTGTACTTGCACACGAAGAGTTCCGTATCACCGTACAATATTTAGCAAAAAACGTCGAAAGTAAAAAGGTTTCTTGTAAAGGGACATTAGGGACTTTAGGGAGGGTCCCTCTATTATTAACTTTATTATTTTTTTATTATTTGTTGATATAGCGGCAATAGAAATACACAATCTGATTTCAACTGTCAGTGTCAACCTATTACGGTTCATGAGGTACAGCCCGCTGACAGACGGACGGACGGACTGAAACTTCTATAAACTTTTTATTTTTCATTTTGTTCAAAATTATATTTTACTTTTCAAACTGTGCCCGCGCGTCACCGCATGGCGTGACATCTATTATTGCTTATCATGCAATCTTATTGTTGCTGTAACGAAATAATAAGTCAATCAAGATTGCATGCTTATATGGACTACTGAAAATAATTGTTCAAGTACCTAACGTAGATAGGATCAAGAAGCGATAATATTAACCAATTTCCAAAACAAATCCTTTCCCACATGGCGTGCGCATGTCACCTTTTTGAACTGTCATCTTCATGCAAAATGAGGGGATCGTGGCTCTAAATAATGACAGCCGCACGAATCGATCGTTGTGGTGTGGTTGTGGTACACACGGATACACCTCAAGCTATACATTTCCAGTATAAACTGACCTCGCATTGTACGGATCCTATACAATGCGAGATCAATATAAACTGAAAATGTATAGCTTGATGTGGAGCCGTGTGTACGTGTGTTTAGGCCCTTATTATTTACCTTAGATAAGTATGTACCAATTTGTGCCTAACTTCAACTTTCCAAATCGAAGGAATGAGAATTCTCATACAAATTGCATTCGCGACTTTTCTACAATACGCGCACGCGTAGCATGCATGACCGCCATAGAAACGGGATTTGTCGACGGAAGAATAGACAAAATGACAGATTGTGATTGTGCATCTGTCATCTTGTCTATTCTTCCGTCGACAAAACCCGTTTCTATTGTGGTCATGCTACGCGTGGTGGCAGATTTTGTCATAATTACTTACCTACTTATTTTTAAAGACTTCTGAGGGCTGACTATGAAGTATTAATGCCATCATTATTCCACTGCGAAAAAAAGGATGGTGCTAGCGGCCTTGTATAGCTCCGTCTCTCACTAACACTGGAAAAATGGTGGCATTAATACGTCATAATACGGCTCCAGCACCTATACCACGACGTATTAATGCCACCATTTTTCCAGTGTGAGTGAGAGACAGAGCTATACAAGGCCGATGGCACCATCCTTTTTTCGCAGTGGAATAATGATGGCATTAATAGTTAATAATAATACGGCCTCTGGTCTTTATTCAACCATGATTAATTCTCACATAACCCAATTCTGTGTTGTATATTTTACCTCCTAATTAAAGATCAACGACCTCATATTTTGAGAGAAAACTGGCACAGATTCTTGATTGATCTGTTTACTATCATTAGCAGTCTCTTATTTTGTTTTTTTATTTATGCTATGAGGCTAAACAAACCTTTTGTCTTCAAAAGATATTTCTAATATAGAACATGGAATTCTTATGGCCAGTATCATCGTGGCATGTATTTAATTGAACCTCTAAAGGTGTGTCTACATTGAGTTGCAAATATGCGCAGCCTGCCACGCTGTGATTGGACGAGTGCCGCGCGTCCTACCGCGCACAAACATTTCTAGCAAACATTTGTGTTTGGGCGAATTTTAAGCAGAGCTACGACACGCAACCGCCTTTGTTTTAGTTCAGGGGCCATATTATGACATATGAATGCCACCATTTATCCAGTGTTAGTGAGAGACGGAGCTATACGAGGCCGATAGCACCATCCTTTTTTCGCAGAGGAATAATGATGGTATTAATGCTTCATAATACGGCCCCAGATGCCAACTGAAATGCGCGGCGTGTCTCGGATATGCCGCGCAAACATTCGTCGGTTTAGTCCTAACTAGAGCGCGGCATAAATCGGACACACCTAAAGGTGTGTAATTCCTATTCCTACTTAGTTACTGCGACTAATTCGGCGCGCAAGTGGTTGGTTACAGTTCCAACCTAATCTAATCCTCTTGGTCGGGGTTAGTCCTAGCTTAGATACTGCAACTGTGACCTTTACTTAAAAAGAAACCAGGAAAGTTAAAAATGCATTTTTTTTTAAATAATTGAGCCTCCAATTATTAAAAAAAAATTGCATCATTTGAAGTACAAAAATAATTTATTTCCCAATCATCATTTTCATGGATAAGTTTTTGTAAGTCATCTGGCAACTTATTTAAGTAATTTTTTGATAATATTTTGAATTCACCAGAATGTAAGTATCATTGTATTTTGCAAGGAAGAGATAACAAAATTGAATGGATTAATTCAATGGGCCATTAATGTTTTGCTGCATCAATCTCAACAATGCATATACGACTTGGCGCATATTATGCGACATGCGACTGCGACAGCTCGGCGACTATACCGTTACCGACAATCCTAACTTTGCTACGCTCAAACTTTGTGCGCTCTCTGTTGCTCAGCGAGTCATCGCTGGGTGTGCGAGAGAGAGCGCACGAAGAAAAGTTCCCGTAGCATTAAAATGCGAAAGTGAGTTTGTTTGTTTGTTACGCTTTCACGCCAAAACGGCTGAACGGATTTGGATGAAATTTGGCACATCGGTAGATCATGATCTAGGTTAGGACATAGGATACTTTTTATCCCTATACTCCCACGGGATCGAGACTTATGCGGGTGTGGTGGTATCATGGATAGCTGGAAGTACCAGTAGGATTTGAACATTTATTTTTGCATTTGATAGATAGCCTTTTTCTTGAGGAAGGCTATAGGCTATCTAACTCAATCTACGACCCTTAGGAGCTGAGCTAAAAGAAAAAAAGTTTAAGCGCGGGCGATGGGAGGCGATGCGACACGGTCAGTCGGCGGTGGTCGAAATTTCACGCGGAGACGTAGTCATGGTTAGAAGCTACTAAGTTTATACAAATGTAAGTATTATGTACTTATGTATGTACCAGACTTCCTAACCAATTTTAAAATGATGGCTGAAGCTGTCATTTGTTTTATTACTATTTTATCCTGTAGGTAATATAATATCACTGCCTGTAGGTATGTTTCCAGTTGGGTTGATAAAATTGTTTTTTTTAATGAATATGGTTTATAGTATTTTGCTATGTCAAAAGGTTCAGAAGGGTTAAGTATTATTGTTTCAGTACGTAGTAAATTTCCAAACAAAAAATGTTTGTTTATCTTCATTATCGTTTCATCTCTGTAATTTTAGAAATCATCTAAAATAGGGAACATCTTCCTCTCTCGGAGTCCGTTGAGAAAAAATTCATATGTATATAACACACAACATCACGCTTGTTTTTCCCCCAAGAGTTAAGCAGAAGTGTACCTACATAGTACATATACCCACATTTTTCAGTAAAAAAAAAAGTTTATTTTATTGATTGAGAACCAATATCATTTGAATTATTAATAAATGATGATTGTATATTGAAACTAAATGCTGTCAATTTCAAATGAAAATGAACACTGATAACAAATAATTTAACAATTAGGAGAGCCATGTCCAACGGTAGATGTTTATGAGACTTTTTATTAAGAATATTAAGTCTTAATGTCTTTGTACGACGGTAATAGAACGTTTTAAGTTGACTACCCACTACTTAGAATAACATAACATCACGCCTATATGTCCCGAAGGATTAGGCAGAGGTGTACACACGGCTACACATCAAGCTATACATTTCCAGTTTATGCTAATCTCGCATTGTATAGAATTTCCTTACAATGCGAGGTCAGCTTAGACTGGAAATGTATAGCTTGATGTGTAGCCGTGTGCACCTATAGTAAACCCACATTTTTTTTTTTTTTTTTTTTCCTAGCCTATTCTGTCCCACTCCTGGGCAAAGGCCCCCCTCCACTCCTTCCATCTTTCACGAGCCCGCGCGTCTTCTTTCCAGTTTTGATGGAACCTATCCAGCTCGTCCCGCCATCTCCTACGTGGTCTGCCGCGACCCCGTCTCACTGTCTCAGGGCACCAGTTCTGCGCTATTTGGGCCCCACCCACAAAACCCACATTTAGCCAGTTATTTATTTAAGTCCCATGTTACAGTGTGCGAGCCTTTAACTATCAACCGCGCACAAATCCAGACTTCAGGCTGCTATTGAGAAATTCCTGAGGAGAAAACCCAATACCACTTTAACTAACCTTGGAATCGCACCCAGGACCGCATTCTCAGCAGTAGCACTTGAAACCGCCAGACTAATGAGGCAGGCAAAATGATAAAATTGAAACGAAAAACGTTCTTAAGCACTTTGAAGTAGATAATTAAAGGTTTTACGGTGATTCCCCACTACATTAACCTTTAAATGATATCAAAACATTATCTTAGATGTTGAAAACACTGTCATGTTTTAGTGTATTGGCTGGTTGATTCTTGTCAAGTATGGTAATATATACAAGTGTGTATTATACTAAACAGAAATGTTCTGTAGATTTTTCCTCTATACTGATAATGAGCGGTAAAAATCAATGTTTAATATTATGGCTATCTATAGTTAAAGAAGTATATGTAACAATTTAGACAATACTACCTAGCCACCCCTGCTTGGTACGGTTTCTCTACAAATATAAGTGTTTTAGACATAATCCTTCCAGAATAAATTCCCTAAATGTTGGTGAGAACCGCACCAAAATCCATACCACAGTTTAGATGATCAACTCGTTCACATAGACAGACATGAAAAGCAACTTCATTTGTAATAATGTCTAGATGGCATTCTGTAGTTTCTGTCTACCCACAAAAAGGTGTGTTTGTGCATGCGTAAAGTCATAAAATGTTTATGACTATAACCATAAAATTACATTTCTGTAGACACACGATTATGTGTGATTGCTTTTTAAAAGTACCTAAACCAAAACCTATCTTCTTATTTATTGGAAGACCGCTTTGGATACAGCAATCTGTTTCGAGTGTGATGAACAATATCTCCTTCAAATACCTCTAAGATGACCCACTGACCATAATTAAGCATGATCATTCCTCATAACGGTCATTGGAGCTCACAGAAGAAAATGTGCAAAATATAATAAGTAGTTTTATCTCCTACTACCCAACATTTAACGTTAGAAAAACAACATGGTGACAATGATCACCTGTTTTTATAACTATCAAATGAATAATCAAAATATGAAGTGCGCCATTTCAAAGTTGCAACACTCACTGCATCCACATTCCATCTGATTCTCTAATCGTAGTAAAACCTCGATGGAGATAACCTCCACGTGAAAAAAAGGTTAGACAAAAATACAAAAAAGATTGCAACATGAAGGTAATCAGCCAATTACATTGATGACGTATCGAAATAGAAGGACAATGAAGTGTAATACGTAATATGCGCCGTTCCATAATTGAATATTCAGAACTTTGGTTTCGATGTAATCGTGTCCTAATTACGTATTGGTAAACAAGCTATAACAAATGAAAGAAATTGAAATGACTTACTAGTAGTTCTTCTCCTCAACAGCGGGGGGTTCCAGACCAACGACATCGTAGTAATTATTGTAATTACTACTAATACTACTACTAAAATTTAACTGTTGTATTAACTTCGTCATCTTGGCGAGTCGTAATTAAGCCTTGAAATAACTTGGGAAGAAAAACACGGTTAGACCGTAAAGATCAAATAAATTGCGTAGTGCACACGAACACGAATCAAAGAAGTGTAAATTAGTTTGATTTGATGAATAATCAACTTGAAGTGCGGGCGAAAGGTGTTAACTTATTATTTAAAAAGTTCACTATTTACATACAAAACACACGTGGTGAGAGGCGTCTGAATTTGGTCGCATAACATAATTTTTCCATAATGGCCACCGGATGCGTGACGTTTCTGTTCTCGAAAATCACGTTCCGTTCTATGTTCAGAGTAACTTCTCTAAGTACTTGAATAAATCGATGACATTAACGTTTTATTGTCTCAAGAAAAACTAGGTATTACTTGATAAATAAAATACAGTGTGCTATATTTAGCACTAATCTGTTCTTTTTATTGTCTTTGAAGCGATTATGCGCCAAAATAATAAAAATCAATACTTTCTTTGACAACCATGAGTCGCCATGGTTAACGTTCCGTTCCTTCAAAACAAAACGTCAACAAGGACCGTAGTGAAGTTAGCCATAGTACTATCGATTGGGCCGCGCCGTAATGCGTACATAACAACAGGGAATCGATTAAAAACTTACCGATTATGAAAAAGTAACGATGGCATACTACTCGTCGGGTACTCAATATTGGATAACTTTTTTTTTATCATGTAACTGGATGCTGGCAAGGCATATAACGTCATAACTTCACTTTAATTTACACTGCACCGAAATGATATCTTCCAATTAAGGAATGATTAGTCTTTTTACTTTGTAGCACATTCAAAACGATTACACTTTTATGGTTTTTTCTAGTATTCAGTAGAATCCTGAGTAACGACATTCAGGCACTGCGGCGTGTTCACGACTAGTGCTGAGTTAGTCGCCGCAGCGACGGCGACGATATAATACCTACTTTTATGTAGACAACCTCCACCCTCTATTTTTAGGGAGTATGGGGTGAGACACAGGGGTGGATTTTTTAATGGCCTTTACCCTATTTAATTTTGTATTATGGGAATCCAGTCAACTGAGTCTAGTTTACAAAGAATTAAAGAGCAGTACTTATAGACATTAATTGGAGGTCATCTTCTCAAACGCCCATGAGCGTCTATGAGAGGTAATCATTTCAAACGCCCATGAGCAAAAGCTTTGGAGCAGTTTCTTTGTTCTTCAGTAGGGTGTGTGAAGGCTACACAAACCATGACCCAATCGTGGCCGTTTCAAAAACATTACTCTTGTATAAGAAGGTTCGCGATGGCAGATTCAGTCCTACATCCTACTAATTACCTAGTGAATCTTCAGTTCATAAGGTGCTAAATATTTTTTTTACTTTCTGGACAAAAGTGATAATTAAAAACAAAATGATCCTACAATCCAAGTTTCATAGAGTCAGATGACAGCTCGGTTTTTGCCATATTTGATACTGTTACCATCGAAAATCTAAGTCTATTTTTAGCCTCATCATTTCGATTTCCAATTTTCACCTAGTGTGGACCGCCTGAAAAGTCCCGCACAAGCGCACTAGCCTCCCGTGACGTCACGATGTTTACACCCCCGCTCTCGCTCATTCGATTGTTTTGTTTGCGGAGCGATTATAGCCCTTATGGCTTTTTAATATTGAAAAATAAAATAGAAAGTAAGTACACCTAAGTATTCTTTGAAAGGTTTATTGATAAAGAGTTCTTAGATAGCTATAATTAGGTATAAATTATTATAGTTAGGTAGCTATTTTTATGTAGGTAACTACTGAGTACAAAAACCGCATGGTGACAAGGCGTTTCTTCGACCCTACTCTAAGTCACTTGAATTTTTAAATAACAACATTATTTTATTAAGAGTCATTATTATTTAGGTATATTCAAGAAACATTTTCTGGAACCCCTAACATAATCTACTGTAGGTAAACGTAAATTTAAAATATCTACTAAAAAAACTAATGACATAAAAGCTATGCTACTTTCAGTAATTAAAGTTAGAACATACTTTTATCAAAATCGAAATAAGAAAAACCTTTTTAGTACAATTTAACCCGTGAACGTATGTTAATTGTACTTAAATAAATTTCAGAGTACCGACAATAGGTTCAATGCGCAACTTTTTATTCGATTTGGCGTACGTGACGCATTCGTTTTCTTGCCCTCGGACTCACCCTTCATGCCCTTTGTTACATCTAGTCGACCTACGATCATCGATTTAAATTAAGATTGCGCATTGCTGTCAGTTTTCTGTATTGAGTAGTTTTGATTAGTTATTCAGTAGAATTGTTCACAAAGCGATCATTTTGTATCATTCTGTACAAAACGAATTTGTTAGTGGCCAGTTCTTCCTCATCCAGAAATTGCATTTACCCATCATTTGACCCGCACCCGAATTGCAGAACACACTTTCAATAACAATCCTATGCTTGAAAAATTTGTCTGCTCAACAACATCAATCGCGCAATAAATTTTGTAGCAATGGCTTTCACTTTGAATGTTACAGTAACTTTGTTACGTAATTACAATCAATGATTAGTGCTACTTATTCCAAATGACTGTGAACTTGTGAAGCACCTACCTCCAATACCTAGAATCTACATTATAGCTATCTCTCTGAAAGTGAACACTTGAATTATCATGACATGGCCGAAGAGAAGTTGCTTTTTTTGTTAAATAAGTAAGTTAATTACTTTTTTTCTTCTTTATTTCATTTCTGCTCCATGGCAATCTGACCTAGAAGAATAAGCCACCTACTTCAAGTCTATTTGTTTTTAATATTTATATGAGAGAGCTTCTATTTTTGCGGCGTAGCTCTCGTCTCTCTATGGGAATCTGTCGCTAGACTGGGAATGTCGCATCTCTTCAGCCTTGTGTGCGTTGTCCTTGTGCTCCACTCAGTGCTAGTGCTAGCTCATTTGTGTGTTTTGTAAGGCTTTTCTGATATCTTACACTATTTAGTCTCTTTATAATTTCAGATTAGGGTGGTAATCTGAAATTATAAAGAGACTCTAGTTTCAGAGTTCATTGTGACTCATCCACTGCATTAAGTAATGCCCGAGACGCCCCTACCCGTATGGCACTCTCACAAGGGAATTAGGCTTAAGCCGCCCATACTACTTATAGTTATATATATAGATCTTTATACACTACTGTGTATATCACATATAAATGTAGGCTTTTCTTTAGTGACCCTAGAATTACTATTTTATAGACTGACGCTAAGCTAAGCCAAATACGAAAAAAGCCGCGAAATATCCCTCAGAAGAAAGATTATAAACCCAGGCAGTTGGAAGACTGGAGTTCTTGGCAAAATCTTTTGGGGAAAACAATTGCGTTGGTTTTTTTTTCAAGGTAAGTGCATAAGGTTGATATTTGCTTGTAACTTAGGTATATTTGAAGCCAATTGAGAAAAACGTGGAAGGGTGAATAAATGTTGAATGAAGCAACGTGACTATTATCTGGAAATGAATTGGGTCAGTGTACCGTGCATATAGGTTACGACCGCACCATGGCGCATAGTAGCTATACGTAGTATACGTATTTAATTTTGTATGCAGTTATGATGGTGGTGTATAATTCTCAAACTCAAAGCATTTGGTTCAATTAAAACAAATTACAGGCACTTATGAATTTTCAAGGAGTCGGTCAGCCATAAAGATGAAGCTAGTTGCCAATTCCAAATTCCGATTTCGAAATTTCAGTTTGATTATAGTTCTTACTAGAAAATAATTACAAGTGGATCAATCAATTGCAGGCCAGGCACCCATCATGGATAGTGGGCATGCTAATTTCTAATAAAATTACTTCCATCAAAAATTGTGTGCATAAGTTTAAATATGAATATTTTTTTACAGTTTTTTTACCTTTTATAGACACCAATTATATTTATATATTTATTTTTCTGGACTCTGCTGAGTCAAAAATAATACCTACCGTTTAGATTCCACTACCCTCAATGACTCAGTATGTCTTAGTCACAATTCACTGTGCACTGATATGAATGTTTATATATTTCAAGTCAGCAGAAACAGGCGTTATCTCACGCGCGTCGGGTTACCAAACCATTTCAACAGCGCAAGGTGCAACAGTGTTTCGAATGAATGTTTTTAATTATTGCTTAGCTTTTCTAGGTACCTCTAAATCTATAAAACCTGACTGTGGCTCGTATAACTTGAATGAATTGGGATAAAATCAGGAGAAAGATGAATGATGGTACATTCATCTTTCCCTGCTTTTATCCCAATTTTTATCTGGGGTCGGAGCTACATGTATTTTTCTTCCATACTTGAAAATTACCTTAGTGAATGCTACCAATTTCATTAATTGACAGTCTTCAGGGTGTCTACTTTCAAAATTAAAACTTGAGGCTGAACTTTTGATTTAATGATTTTACCATCATTCGCGGCTTCACCCGTTTGGATGTCGGAAATTATCTAACAGGAACGTACTACGGGACAAAAAGTATCCAAATTGTGTGCCTTTCATGCAAATCCGTTCAGCCGTTTTTGCGTCATTGAGTACGTAACAAACATGCGAACTTTCACATTTATAATATTAAAATAATAATAGGAATATGGATAGGTACTTTTGTGTAGTTGATAAATAAGAATTTTGAATAATAACGATGAAGCTGAGCTATTTACGATGGCCAAAAAAGATATTTGAAACAAAAAATAATATAAGAGGAATGGGTGGTAAGGCAAATGAATACCCACTTATCAAAGAAAATCATATTTTAATTTAAATAAAGTTACAATACAATAAATACTTAAAAGTAATTACTAACATGACCCTCATAGTACCCTAAAAGGCTAATTTAGAAACATAGTAAGGAACTAAAACAGTGACTGTGATCTTCTTCAACAAGTTCCCGAACACTTGCATCAGCGATATCGTTTTCGGCTTAAAAAGTATAGCAATCGAGTCATCTGAATCTACACAACTTATAGAATTTGGCACAACATTTTTGAAAGGCAGGTTCTCCAAATTCAACTTAGTGTTCTTAGCCAAAGAGTTCAAATTCACAGCAGGGTTATCACAGAATATATCTTTTGGCAGAGGGAAATTCGCAGTCTCTTCTAAAATGTCTGATGCTCTCTGACAAGGGATATTGAACATTGAAAGGCTTGACGTAGGGTTCATTGCAGTTTGGCCAGAGATTAAGTTCCCTAATTGTTTCGGATTTTCGTACAATGTTGGGTTGAAATCATTTTTGCTGCAACAATTTTTTGGTCTAAATATTTGCACCAGCTTTGGTGTCTGCGTTTCTGTATCCTGATTTTGTTCTTTCAATTTGGCTAATGCTGTTGCTATTTTCGATAATATCTTGCTAAAGTCGGCAGTTTTATTTTTGGGTGCAGGTGTATCTTTGACCGTTTCTGTTTTATTTTTGGCTACTGGAGCATCTAGCATGTAGGTTCTATCATCAATAATTTCTTTAATACATTTCAGTCTTTCTTCTACAATACTGTCGTAATCCGGTATTGTTGGCTCCGGGAACATGACGTCATTAGTTTCAGTTTCCTTGATTTTTTCTTTAATTTCTTTCATAACTTTTTTACCCTCGCCCTTTTTCTCCATTTCATCCGAGAGAAGGAATTTTATTATCTTGACGACATTGTACAGTCTTTCTTTTTTAATTTTAGAGGTGCTTTTCAGTGATTGTAATGCTGGCATGAGCTCCTCCCATTTTGAGTCGGTGGAAGATGAAGATGATGGCTTCGGGTTCTGAATGACCACTGGGTTTGGTGATGATGTTAAGTCGTCAAGGGTTTGTGTTGCGACTTCCTGCAAGAGATTATTTTGTGTTAGAGATAAAGTTATATTTATAAAAATAATGAAAGGTTAAAAAAAAAAAAACGTTGCAAGTTACGATATCCGACGACGAACCTAACAACAACTCGTATGTTAAAATCCATCAAGCCGTTTAGGAGGAGGTGCTAAAGAAATAGACATACATACATACATAATCTACTCTCGAAAAACGTTACCCTCCTAATGCGGCAGTTGGGTAATAAAATAGACAAAAACAAAAATAAGAAACTTCATCTTTCTATCCTTGTCTTAATTTATTTGATTAAGAATAAAAAAGTAATTTACTCACACTTAAAATCACACAAAATCCAAATAATAAAACTCTTTTAATCATTTTCTTCAATAAAATAACTTAAAACACAACAAACTTCAATTACTATTAACTTATCAATACATCAACCGATTATAATCGCAAGGTTTTGTATACTTCATTTATCGATTACGAAATCGCAATAACAATAATCGGTTTCAATATGACATAACAATCACTGTGTCCCGTCACTATCAGATGATAAAATTCAAAATGTCACCGGAATTTTAACAAATAATAGTCAAATGCAAGTTTATTTTATAATCAGATTATTGGAAAACCTTATCATTCTTAGTAAAATGGGCAAAATATTCTAGGTACTATTAATAAATGCTTTTTCACAAAAATTAAGTAATGTACCTACCTACCTCCAACTGTATGAATTTAATATTCACAGGGTAGGTGCCAGGGTTGCGGGATACCTTGGCAACAGGCAACTAAAGGAACACGGGTGGGTTTTAGTCAGTAAAAGTCTGACACGCTCTTCCGCTCCGCCCAGAGCGGGAGAAGTAATTATATTGACGATTTCCCAAAGGGTAAACCGGGACCCTATTACTAGGGCTCCGCTGTCTGTCTGTCTGTCTGTCCGTCTGTCTGTCCGTCCGTCTGTCCGTCCGTCTGTCTGTCTGTGTTTCTGTCCGTCTGTCACCAGGCTGTATCTCATGAACCGTGAGCTAGACAGTTGAAATTTTCACAGGTGATGTATATCTGTTGCTGCTATAACAAAAAATACTAAAAGCCAGAATAAAACAAATATTTAAGGGGGCTCCCATACAACAAACGTGAGTTTTTTTGCTCGTTTTTGCTCGATATTGAAAACGACAACAGGTAGACGCATGAAATATTCACAGAATATTTAGTTACATATTCACTTTAAAAATAAATAATTGAATTAAAATAAAACAAATATTTAAGGGGGGCTCCCATACAACAAACGTGATTTTATTGCCGTTTTTATAGATAATGGCACGGAACCCTTCGTGCGCGAGTCCGACTCGCACTTGGCCGGTTTTTTATTTGACACATTATTACCATTTTATTGATTTTGAACCGAATTCAAAAAAGGAGGAGATTTAATTTATTGTATGTACGTCTGGACATTTTTTAAATTATTTATTTTCATCCTTAATTTCGTCTTGTGAACCCCATTTTGAAAATTCTTGATTCATTTGTTAGAGAAGTTACGCGATGGTCCCAAATATTTTTTTATTACTATTATGCTTGGGTAGTTTTTGAGTTAGCTTTGATATTGATAAGACGTATAAAATCCATTTTGTGTATCTTGATACCACCCACTACTTGATAATGTAAACAATAGTGACATTCCCACTGTTGTTTACTTGTGTATACAAATTGGTGTGGGGTAGGTACAGTCAGGCTAAATAAATCAGATAAATCGTTTGAAACCGTCAAAATAACAAAGATTTCCCTCCTTTATAGAGCATGCCGCACTTAGGACGTTTTAAATATTAAGCAATCTATGTCAATACGGGTAGGAGATCTATGCAATTTTAACCTTTGTCATCACTGCAATAGGTAATATTTTAGATAAAGCATAATAATCCTATTTTGAATCCAAACTCTTTGGAATTAACTATAACTCAGAACAAATGATTTTTTTCTTTTTCAAAACCATGTTCGATTTTAAGTCACTCAGAAATTGGTGTCAAATAATATTTTTTTTAAAGTAACATAGATAGAGACTGCAACAGATAATATTCTCTTTGTAATTAAATGGCAGATGATAAGGTCGTTGCCAAGGAAATGCATGTATGTTTACGCGAATGTCGACCTAATCGTATTTGAATGTCTGTAAGAAAATAAGCTTATGGTGGGTCAGAATTCAATTTTTTCGACTGTACCTTAGCTGAAAAGTGAAAAATAATACATTTTATTGCAAAAAAAACACTACTAACTGAAAAATAAGTTTAATTTCGGAAGTCGGCGGCAAAGAACATAAGTAAGTAAAGACAACCACACCAAGACAAAGACACCGAATTCCGAAATAAAAAGTTATTTTTCAGTTTGTTCTAAGTGTTTTTTTTAAGTCAGTTGTTTTTTTAATACGCATTTAATTTTATATCTACGTCATACATTTCCAATTAAATCTAGCAATAAGTAGGTACATATATTAATAGTTTTTATCAAACTAGGGTTGCTCCACATTTATTACCATATTATTTGTAAGTAAGTACTCAGAAACTAATTAAGAAATTAATTACATTATAGATAAAAAATAAATTAGTCATTTTATTACGAAACGTGTTAGTATAAATGGTGGGTAAAACGAAGGGAAAGTACATTCAAAGTTTGTTTTTGAAGAAAAACTAAAAAAAATGAAATCCTTCGCATTTGTTCTGGTGGTCGTGCAGGCTGTTCTCATCCAGGTAAATATGTATAATATTGTATTTTTACCCGACTGCTCCAGAAGGAGTGTAAGGCGGGGACAAACCAATAACCTGAAATATGGTGTAACTTTTGATTTTCCTCGCCTGCAATACCTTACAAAAAACAATGTTGAATACTTGTTTTTCTCTTTTCAGTTTAATATTTTTGAAGTCGGGTTTTTGTTTTTAATACTTTGTTTTATTTAATTGCTAATTGAACTCATTAATGTTAATGTTAATAATTTCATCACCTCTGCTCTAAAAAACGGTGAAGGAAAACATAGTGAGGAAACCGGCATGTCCTAGAATCAAATATTCGAAGACATGTGATATCTGCCAACGCCAACGCGCACTGAGTCCGCGTGGTAGATTACACCCCACTCCCTCTCAAAGAGAGGATGCCTGTGTCCCAGCAGTGGGAACATTATAGGCCGATTATGCATGAATCCTCTATCTTGGTAATGGTTAAAATGTGTGACGATTTTGTTAGTACGAGTAGGTACAGCTTAAAACTCGAGTCATGTGTCACGTGTCGATTTCTAACAGGGTTATTATAATATGACTCTTGAAGGATAGTTAAGCAGAATAGGTTACTAAATATATCTACGTCTATTGTATTTTATAATGGATTTCCGCAAAGTCACGTCTGAATCAATTAACATCATGTCCTTGTTCACAGAACGCCTACACCCAAGTCATAAGAGCTGGATCTTGCGGCTACTCCTCCCCTGTGGTCTCCGCCCCTGTGTACACCACAGTCGCCCAGCCCAGCATAGCTGCCAGCCTAGCCGACACCCTGTCTCTCCTGACCGTCAGCAGCCTATTGGCTGAGAGCCTCCCACTGAACCCTAATGTAGTAGCTGCTGTTCCAGTACCAGTGTCAGTAGGACCAGTTTATGCACCTGCTGTGGCTTATGGAGGCTGTGGGTGTGGTGGGTGTGGAGGGTGCGGTGGATATGGGGGTTATAATGGACTTGGGTACAACTGCATCTTCTAAGGTAGAAGATGGTTATGTGCTACGGTCTGTAGGTGTTGGGTGATTTTGGTAAGATTATGTCTATTGTGAAGGTGGTGGTGAAGACAATTTGTAAGTATAACACAGTAACGGTAATTTCTTGAGGTTACAACCGCCAAACACAGCTTTACGGGAAGACCATAAATACAATTATAATGGGCCAGTAGGAAGTGCTAAAGCAATCATTTTTGTGAAAAACGTTACCTCTTTTCATATAGCTTCATCTCTTTCTTGCATCTTTATTCCGATGCAAGAAATGAAGCTGATGAACTAATGAACTGAAGCTGCTGAACAAGAAGTCCTAGTGCCAAAAAAGAATGGCGCTATACGAGGTGGAGATCTGGAGACGGCAAATCGACAATAAAATTAAACTTCTTATATCTAATGACGTTCTTAGTCTGAATACAAAAATTCAACTAAATTACAGGGTGAAATTAAATTCATGAGCATTCTTCTCATCTTTATGAACAACTTTCACTATGAGACAAACCCTGAAATCGCGAAAAAATATCAGCTGTTCCATACATTTATGTTCGTATCAATCAATCATCTCAGCCTATTGCAGACCACTGCTGGACCTCTCCCAGGCTGCGCCACAACACCCTGTCCTCCGCCTTCCGCAACCAGTTTATGTTAGCATAGTTCGTCAAAACAGCTGATTCTTTTTTTTTGTAGGTATTGTTATAGTTTAGTCACTATAGCTAGTCAAAGATTGGCATAATCCAGTCGGTCCATCACTTCTATTTAGTTTGTTTGAAAAATAGCGTTCTCAATTTCGATTTTACGATTTCTTTGTTATTTTCAAAATAATCGTAAGCATTAGTATTGTCAGTGTTTTCAATTATTGTCGTTTTGTCGTCTCCACATTTTAGAGGACTTATAGCACCATTTTATTTTGGCACTGGAATAATAATGGCCACTGCAATAATGCCAACACTATAGGGCCACAGGATTTTTTTTAAACTTAAAATTTTGTCCAAAAATTGTGATCATAAATATCTTGGCCATAGAATTTGTACTGTACTTACTGTTGGGCTCAATGCTAAATGACATTTATTTCTGTTAATTGTAAAAAAAAAACACTTGCACGTCCAAATTAAACTATGTTATAAAGAGTTCGGTGTTTCATACCCGACTTCTCTAGAAGAAGGACCAAATGAAACAAACTCACGAGGTCTCACAGTCTCTTTAAAGTCCAGACATAATATTGGTTAGGCCAAGTGATTTGTCTTGACCCCCCTTTTCACCTTACATATCTTTTTACCAAATACCCTGTATAAGACCGACGCAGCATATGAGTGCGAAAGGATTGTGTTAGCGACAGACGTATATATAAGACTGAGAGATTTTTGGTCTCAAAAATTTTACTCAGTGGTATTTATACGGCACTGTCGCATATATTTTTGTGTGTAAAATTATGTATCTAAGTACGATTAATATGGTTATTCGATAGCTGCAATACTATTGAAAATGGAAAAATTGATATTTTTTACATTTTGAAATGTTAGCAGTCCAAAGAAAAATATTGTACCTGGCAACTTTGCGAAAATCATTTAGAAATTAGATTCGTGACATTCCAGATTATTGTTAACCTAACAGTTAAATTTTTAATTCTTTTACTTTATGTATTTAAATTCTAAAACGCTTGTGTTTTCTTATTATAAATATATTTTTTTCGTAACTTTTGGGACAGATTAATGTGTAAATATTTCAAAATATCAAAGTTGCCAGTTATTTTGCAAAATATTATGTAAAAATATGTATTGTTGTGATAAGGACATTGTGTGAAATATATTTCTTTAAAAAATGTAATTGTTTTGATTGCGTCTTACAAATCGTTGTAACTGAGTTACGAGTTGATAAGTCACGTAACTTTTTTTTTTATTTGAGTGTGGGATATCATCCAATGATTCTCCCGCTCTGGGCGGAGCGGAAGGGCGTGTCAGACTTTTACTGACTAAAACCCACCCGTGTTCCTTCAGTTGCCTGTTGCCAAGGTCCCGGTATCCCTTTCAGACTAAGTCACGTGTAAGCGCTACTGCTGAGTATGAGGTCTAGTGTTCGATTACCAGGTAGGCCAAAGTGTTATTGGATTTTTCATCAGGAATTTCTCAATAGCAGCTCGAAGACTGGTTTCGTGCTCGTTGATGGAAAGGCTCGCCCCCTATTACATGGGACTTAGACATAACTGGCGAAATGTGGAGGTACCTTACCTGCCTGATCCTTCGGGGATTACGGGCGTAATGTTTTGTTAAGTCACGTATTCTAAGCGTAACATTATTTTACCTGCGGTCAACTGTACTTCAGTATGTAGCACCTAACGCTTGAACTGCCCATAGAGGCCGGGTAAATAAGGTTTGAACCCTGCAATAAATCCTAGCAACATTTTTTTTTAAATCATGTTTTTGAACTTAGCTCTTTAAATACATATTAAAAAATTATACATTTTCAAGGGCCGCATTATGGTAAAAAAATAATAATCATAATCGGTTCAGCCGTTTGGGAGCTACGATGGAACAGACAGACACAGATACACACGTTAAACTTATAACACATCTCTGTTTCCCTCGGGGGTTAAAAAAAAACCAAAAATGCGACTTTGTGTATTAGGATTGTAGGAACCCTGCCAGGGTTGCGGGTTAGTCCGAAAGGGATACCGGGACCTTGGCAACAGGCAACTGAAGGAACACGGGTGGGTTTTAGTCAGTAAAAGTCTGACACGCCCTTCCGCTCCACCCAGAGCGGGAGAAGTCATTGGATGATTTCCCAACCTCAAAAAAAAAAAAAAGGATTGTAGGAACGCTTACTCTCTGTGAGAGGGAGTGGGCCGTTATCCACCACTTGAACTGCCCCCACTGTTACGCAATACAGGCGTTGGTCAAGGTCTGGGTTGTCACCATGGTCATGCGTTTGACATAGTTCCACTGTATTTATTGTACTTACAATGAAATTCGATTTAAAGCTACCTAGTAGGTACCCAGGTAACCGACACAGCCCGAAGTATTGCCAAACTTAAGTGGCAGTGGGCAGGGCACATTGATCGCAGAACAGATGGCCGATGGGGCCGAAAGGTTCTGGAGTGGCGACCGCGTACCGGAACACGTAGCGTTGGAAGCCCCCCACAATGTGGACCGATGACCAGGGGGGCAAGTCTACTAATTTACAAACGTGTCAGTGGTCTCACAATGGTCAGTTTTTGACAGATATGCCATACAAAATCTTTCAAAAACTCGTCATTGCGATACCATTGACACGTTTGTAAATTAGTAGATTTGGCCCCCTGGTGAAGGCCGCGGGAACGTGCTGGATGCGAGAAGCACAGAACCGGTCGAAGTGGCGGTGCTTGGGGGAGGCCTATGTCCAGCAGTGGACGTCTTTCGGCTAAAATGATGATGATGATGATGAGTACAATATTTCCTTATGTACAAGTAGCTGCTTCCCGTGGCTGCGCCCGCATTGACCCTAATTAAGTTTCCAAAATAAAAGTAGCCTAAGTTACTCCTTATAACATCAGCTATCTGCCAGTGAGTATTATCAAAATCGATCCAGTTATTTCGGAGATTAACTGGAACAAACAGACAGAAAGCCAAACAAAAAAAAAAGTTTTTTTTAATGTACCGTTTATATTTATTGGTTGGTAGTCCTTTTAGATTTTTAGTATAATAAGTTGTAAATAATATTTAATCATAAATAATAATATTTTCACTCATCAGACATCACCTAGGCTAGGATACCCATTAGTACCGTTTATATTTTCATTTCATTTAGTAAAAAGCTGCTATTTTGACATTACAAACAGACACTTCAATTTAATTTATTTGTATAGATAAGATGAGATTGTACAAGGGGCTGACTAATAATATTTCTCCGTACGCTAACATTACTATCGCGCTAGACCTGCAATTGGTTGACTTTGTGTAGTCACTCTGCCGTCAAGTTTGTAGTTCTGACTCTCAGGTTAGCCAACCAGTAAAGATATGAAATATAATTTTCTTCTTTTAATACGAAGACATAATATATGACTTTGCGTGTCGGGAACCGAATAAACCTGATTTGCATTCATCATCATCATCATTCTCCTGCCCTTATCCCAATTGCATTATTATTTGCATTATACGGCTAAAATACGAACAGTGCCAGGTGGCTTATCAATTAAAGTCCGTGACTGTACATTCCAAAAAAAAAAAACAAGTAGGGGAATAGAAATAAAATGGTTGTGATCTTAACTTGACTTTTTAAATCTAAATTAAAACAACAGCGTATAACATTTTTTCTGTTTATAAAGTAAATATATATCTTTTAGTTTGAACCTAAACACTTTTATTTATTTTTTTATTTGAAAGGAGGTAATCTACTGTACGATACTACGCACAGAGCTACGGCTACGGCGTAGCCCAAACTGTGCTACGACCGCGTTCTCCACGGCTACGTAATAATAATGGAATTTGTTTGTGGAATATTTTTAACTAGCTGTGCTCCGCGGTTTCACCAACATAAGTCTCGATCCTGTGGGAATATCGGAATAAAAGGTACCCTATGTAGACTCCAAGTTATGGTCTACCTATGTGCCAAATTTCATCCAAATTCGTTCAGCCGTTTTAGCGTGACAGCGTAACAAATAAACTTACTTTCGCATTTATAATATTACTAGCTGATGCCCGCAGCTTCGCCCGCTGGATGTCGGTTATTATACATATACTAAAACCTTCCTCGAGAATCACTCTATCAATTGGTGACAACAGCATGAAAATCGGTGCAGTAGTTTTTGAGTTTATCGCGAACAGACAGACGCGGCGGAGGTTTTATAATATGTAGTGATAAAGTGTATAGTATGGATTATGGCCTAAAATAGGCCATCATTATTTTTATTAATATACATATACGCACCATCTATACGTAGATGCAAATTCATGACACAAAATAAAATGCAAAAATAACAAAAAAACAATAATTTATTTAACCAACTCCTAAACAACCTGTGCGACCACTCCGCTGCCAGTATTGACCACCGCCGACCCACTGGATGGCAACGCACCATCAAGAGCCACCGTACCATAAACGGGGAATACACCCTTCACTTTGATGCTACCACCCACTGGCAGGTCCCCAGTGACAGAGACATCACCGAATTGGAGAGATGGCACGATTTCGGTGATAACTGGAGCTCCTGGCATGGTTTCTGGAATGAGTTGCTGGTTGCAGCCTGGCGAGTTCAGGGGTCCTTGGAAACCAACGGGCAGGGAACTGGCATTCTGAAAATGAAAAAAAAAACATTATTTTAGTGTCAAGTGTTTTTCAAAATGATTGCAATGAAAACGAAAACAATGTTTCCAAGAGGTACAGTTAGATTTAAACTTAATGGCGGGTCGGAAGTTATCGCTTAGTATTATAATATCTGTGTCGCTGCACAGTACCCCACCCCTCACCCCCGCTGTCACATGAAATTGTTACTACGCAGCGACTCTCCTCATGTTCCGAGCCGTCATTAAGTTTGAATCGAAATGTAAAACTATTTATGTATAAAAAAATGAAATTAAAATAAGAAAAAGATGTGCAAAAATAACTTACTTGCAAAATAACTGCGAATAAGCAGAAAGCTAAAACTCCTTTGCTGTACATTTTGTGAGCTTTGGAAAGTAACTGATAATTTGAAACGACTGTCTCCGCTTTTTATATCGAATAATTGCACAATCGATTATCGAGTTGGACATCATTTTATCGATAGCTGACTGATTGTTATTACTTCATTTTATTTTGTTATCTATGCGTGTGTAGCATTATCTAGTTGTATCATAGGCATGCATATCATAAGTTCCTATCATAATGCAACAACTTGGTAATGTTTTCATATCGTAACACTGATTATTAATAGGTACTTTAAAAAAACAGACTGAATTTTGTCCCCGATGGAAGGCACTTGGCTCGCTCCTATTAAAAATGGGACCTAACATAACTGATGGAAAGCCGTGTGTAGATGGGTCCCTTATACACCTCTGCCTAACTATTCGGGGATTAGAGGCGTGATGCTATTTTAATAAAAAGGTCTGGCAACGTCCTGTTGTCTGTCAATAACTCACTGCGATTACCTCAAATAGTTGTGAGATATGACACATCTACTGCTGAAAGCGGCATTTACCTAGGCTAGGGTCGAAATATACACAATTATTACAGTTTGATTAAAACTTAATGATGGCTCGGAAGTTAGCTACTCGCTGCGCAGTACGTGACTCCTCACCCCCGCTGACACAATCATTAAATTGTTACTGCGCACCGACTCGCCTCATGTTCCGAGCTGCGTTTGAATCGAATTGTATTGGGCATAAGCAATTAAGCATAGCATTATAATCATCCTATAATGTTCCCACTGCTGGGACATACGCTTCCTTTCTTTGAGAGGGGAGTGGGCTGTACTGTTTTGTTGTTATTTTTGCCGGCGTGTCCAAAAATTCCAAGTGGTAGATCACTCACGATGTTTTTCTTCACCGTTTCGAGAGCAATGCAAGTGGTGATGAAATTATTTACACAAAGTTTAGCGCCTGGGTTCGAACCCACGAATACAACTCGTAAGTCAGGGCCTTTACCACTGGATCACCACTGCTCACCTTTTTTATTGGGCATAATAACTTAATCCAATCTTATACAAACGAAAATAAATGTTAGTAGGTGTTGTGACCAACTTAAATGGGACTGGGACTGGGCAGGACATGTCTGCCGCATGCCGGACAAACTGTGGGCCCAAATAGCGCAGAACTGGTGCCCTGAGACAGTGAGACGGGGTCGCGGCAGACCACGTAGGAGATGGCGGGACGAGCCGGATAGGTTCCAACAAAACTGGAAAGAAGACGCGTGGGCTTGCGAAAGATGGAAGGAGTGGAGGGAGGCCTTTGCCCAGGAGAGGGACCGCAAAGGCTAGGAAAAAAAAAAAAAGGTGTTGTGAGGGTCGTTGATATTTTTTGTTGTTCAGCAGCATAACCTACGTACGTAGCGGATTCTATGAATTATCCACCGAAGTAACTACTTTATTAATGTCAACGTTATTAGATAGTTGGCTAAAGTGGCACTAAAGCTCAACACACACAAAGCGGGAGCGTACATCCATAATATAATACAAGGAATGACAATATTATTAAGCCCGCCGTCCGACACGCTTTGAGTGTGTGTTGAGTTACGCTCGTAAGCTCAACAGAGACTGTAGAAAAATCCCTTTTCTGTAAGCCTTAACGCCAACGGAAAGATCAAATTGTATGGAGTTGACATTAGCTTTAGAGATGTCACGTGACTGCTGCTGTCAACTACATATGATCTTTCTGTTGGCGTTAACGCTTACAGAAAAGGGATTTTGTCTAGGCCCCCAGGCAGGTTCGTAAAGCTTATATTTGGCGCTAAAGTTCGTTTTTTAATTCCGTAGACTAATTTGACAGGTGCTAATATCAAACTTCGAACTGAAAAAAAACAAACAATAGTCATTTGAAATGTCAAATTAGTTTAATGGATTAAAAATAAACTTTTTAGTTTGTTAGGGACCTTTTCATAAGGGCGGATTTTTTCAACGTTAGATAATCTTTATCTGAGGAATAATTTTGAAGTGAGGATATAGTTTTTCTATAAAAAAACTGTCACGTCAATTTAACCTCACACTTTTTTTTTTTTGGAGTGTGGGAATTCGTCCTATGACTTCTCCCGCTTTGGGCGGAGCGGAAGTTTATGTCAGACTTTTACTGACTAAAACCCACCCGTGTTCCTTCAGTTGCCTGTTGCCAAGGTCCCGGTATCCCGCAACCCTGGCAGGCATCGGTCCTAGCGGACCCTGCCAATTGTGCTGACATCTATTTGAGGCGCGCGTGGAACACGACGCGCCATCGACCCGGGCCTGGTCATTATCGGACGGCGAGCTACCCATTGCTCGCCGTCTGCAAGCATAATTATCTACCCAAGAGATAATTCAGTTCTTTTCTCTTCTTGATCGCATACTTCATTACTCCTTTGTGGCTTTATGAATGTATTCGTCCAATTCATTCGGCTCTCAGGGCCGTGGTACAGAGAGCCCAGAGAGGGCGTTTCTCTGGTCTGCCCAGCTGTTAGGTGACCGACCGCGAGGTCTTTTCCCTTCTGATCTACTTTGCTCATCACCACCAACTTTTCAAGGTTATCTGGTTCCTGATGGGCAATGTGACGAAAGTAAACTAGATTTTTTTGGTAACATATAGGTATTTAGTTTGGATCTTATAATCATATGAATATTGGTAAGAGCGCATGTAAAATACTGGTATTCAGCTGTATCTAGTTAGACTGGAAGCCGACCCTAACATAGTTGGGAAAGGGCTAGGCAGATTGATTGATTGGTAAGACCGCACTCAGACCTCGCATAATAATCAACTTCCTACCCATACCCCAATTAGTTAATTGATTCAGGCGTGATTTTGCGAAAATCCATTATAAAATACAATAGACGTAGGTAGATAATTCCGCGTGTTTCTTGGAGTAATTCGTCAACTCGTCCTACATGCCTACGGCCCATTCAGGACGACTTGCAGAAAAGTAACCTAAACCGAACTAAATTCCGCTTAACTATTCTTCAAGAGTCTAATAAAACCCTGTAAGAAATCGACACGTGTTTCAATTCTCAACGAAGCATCGTCGGCCGGCAACCAGCGCTCGGTGTGGCAACACGTCGTGTTCTGGTTTGCGACTTGTCAATCGTCATCCTGAGAATGCTTCGTTGAGAGGTGAAACACGTGTCGATTTCTTACAGGGTTTTTATGATTCTTGAAGAATAGTGAAGCGGAATAGGTTACTAAATATATCTACGTCTATTGTATTACTACCCCAATTACCTACTTTAGGTTGGTGTAGTATTTTTTTGGTTCATATGTAGTGTTTATCATGTAAAGCATTTATTATGTTGTGTTTTTTCTGATGTGTTGCACAAAGTAAAATGATTTATCTAGGTAGTTATCTATCTACCTAAGCACCTTTTCTGGCCTTCTCAAAAATCATGTTATTCTCTTGGATACAAATGATGTGAGCAGGGTACTTAATATAAATAACAATGACGGAATATAACTTTCATGAAATCACATACCGATTGTAGAGAGCCTATAGACAAGTGACAATCGCTTTCAAAGCGTTTCATATTTCTACAACGAGATTGACATACGTTTTTCGGTAGCTTATGTCAGTCATTTTCCATAATCCATAACACTGAATAGAATGTCACTTTTTCAGGGTTATTCCACTAATCCCCAGTGACAATCCCCATCAATGGGGATTTGCGAACTTTCTGGTCCACAAATCCCCATAGGTTTAACAGCCGGGTAAATTAAGTAACACGTCTATAATACCTTTAATTTTGACAGTTGACAGTTCACCAATATTCATTGTGTTATTTACGTTGTTGAGGCGACGAATTTTGGAAACTTAGAAAGCAATGGCTTAGGAGTGTCCTTCGACATCATTCAGATTGTGAGTGTGTTACACAATCAGATCGCTGGTCTACTACGGAGAAAACTGTTCTGACTCTGGTGTGCGGAAGTAAGATACATTTTCGAGAGTGAAAACAATTATTTGACTACCTAGAACACGCACGACATGAGTTAAAATATGAGTGGCTAAATACCTTGCATACTAATCTGTTTTAGGTACGTTGTTGAGTCGACGAATCTTTCAAACATAATAGGGAATATGCATGTGATTCAAATATGGGTCAAGTATTTTTTTTTATAAACTATGTTACTTCAGAATTATGCCTCCATCAATACTTTTGAATAAAATTTCTTTTTGAGCGAGAAATTAATTTTTTTAAAGTCCCAAAAAACTGTGGGTTATTCAAGTACTTGAAAAGGTTAAGAGCGGATGTGACGTAACAATCCGGGATAACAATCAAAATGTCAATGTCAAGTCAATCAACAAGTGTCAAGTCAATGTCAAACGCTCATAGAAAAAGGAGTGTTTGACGTTGAGTTGTCAGTTGCTTGTCTGTTTTCACGGACGGTGACGTCACCACACCAAGCGCGCCAAATGGAGGGCGTTTAAATAGCCCGGATCGGTTGGAGATTTTTAAACATTTTTTTAACTACTTTAAATTGCTGTTTTGCCGTCGATTTTTTTTAAACTATTATTTGACGATGTAAACTATCGAATAAAAAGATTTAAAAAATACATGCATATTCCCTATTATATGAAGCAATGGAGTAGGAACGCCTTTTAAAATATTTCAGATTGTTATTAAAACTGTTTTACGCAATGGTAGCATTTTCAAGAATCAAACAACATCATTACGCAACTAAATAACAACCAATTTATTTAAAATGTAACTTAGTAGACTCCATTGCAGCTGGGACCACCCAGTCCGAAGCCCACACCGCCGTACCCACGGCCTCCCAGTCCAGCGCCGTAGCCGAACCCTCCAGCTACACCAGGTGCATTATACCCAAGTCCTGCTGGGTAAGCAGCAGCGGAAGCAACAGCCGGAGAGATACCTGAAAAGAGAATGGAATTGTATAGCTTGTTCCATGTGACACTTCTTCTTCCCAGCTAAAGCACTAGCAAGTGGTGAAGGGCATACGTTTTGGGGGACTGTCTGTAATTTTGACGTTCGAAAAGTGCTGATTCTCAGCCTAGTTTGAATAAAATATGACTTTTGATTTTTGACAAAATTAAAATATATGCTTGATATTAAGGTTGTGGAGGTCAGATAGACAGTCGTTCCGTGAAAAATGCTAGCATTCAGCTGCATTCGGTTAGATTTGTAGCCGATTCAAAGCCAGTTGTAAAAAGACTAGGCCGATGAAGAAAGTTGGTCAAAATTAATAATGTCACTCAAAGAAAGAAACAAAACGAAAAACTCTAACAAGAACAAACATAAAACTAAACTATGTGGACTGTATAAAAACTATTATAATACAGAAATAGCTAGAGATATATTAATGTAACCACTCTTTGCCAATTCAATCAAAACAGTGGTTTACGTATTCGTTAACCGAATGGTAACATTTATAAGTAGTAGCGGTAAGTAGCTCCTAAAACTTATTAAAAAAAAGCTGTCATTTGTCATGTGTCACTCACCTTCGCTCACAATACCAACAGCGCCATTACCACAGCCGTAGTTGATACCACCAGCGCCAGCAGAAGGTAAAGCTCCCTCCACAGCCACAGCACTCAAGAACGGCAGCTCTCCGTTCACAGCGACAGCTCCTTCGATCGCGTTCTCAGAGACCACGGTGATGCCGGTGGGGGCGATGGGGGAAACGCTTTGGACAGCAAAACCTCCACCGCTTGAGGGAACGAAGGAGTTAGCTGCCAGGCCGTAGTTGGCGATAGCAGGGTAGCCAGCCATGGGAGCTCCCACTCTGCCAGTGCCGTAAGCAAGAGCATTGCCAGCTAATGCGTACTCTTCAGCCGCTATGGCTGTGCCAATGGTGTTAGCACATGGAATGGCTTGACTGTAGATGGTCTGTGGAAATAATGACTTTATTAGCATGGTGGTTCTTTTGCTGGGATCGCGGGAAAGTCCGAAAGGGATACCGTGGCCTCTGGCAACGTACAGGCAACTGAAGGAACACGGGTGGGTTTTAGTCAGTAAGAGTCTGACACACCCTCCTGCTCCGCTCAGAGCGGGAGAAGTCATTTGATAATTTCCCACACAAAAAACAAAAAAAAAGTATGATAGTTCTTAAGATGCTGGGAGTATAAGGTTCTATAAGAATTTGTTAGTTTACAACTAACAACTAACAAATTAAAGTGTTTTATGCTAAGATACTAAAGAGTATTTAACCACATCATGTCCTAAGACTTTTCCTGCAGGAACTATGAACGGTTATCGTCATGGAGAAGATACAAGATTATTAAAATTAAGAACAAAACGGTCGAAAAGATGCCGAGAATTATACATCTGGCGAATTCTTGCATTGATTTTGCAGAAAAGAAAAGATCGAGTAACCATTTTAAGAAAGATGTGGTTCAGCGAGGTTTTTGAAGAAAATGAAGTGAAATTACCTGGACAAAAAGAGCCTGAGCGCAGAGGACGAGGATAGCCTTGGCTGCCATTTTGTTTTATTTAATTAGTAGTTTACTAAGCTTCGATTGAAAGTAGAAGTTGTGAATGATTTTAGAAAACTCAACAGGCATATTTATATTAAGCCTTTGTTAATAGTTTATCAATAAAATAATGTAATAAGGTTTATAGATAACGCATTACATGGCGCTTCACAATTTTTTATTGATAAGTGATAGCACGTACGTGCATTATTACAAGTTTGTAATTTTTGAAAATGATAATTTTTGGCTTTTGCCTAACTCAAAGATAAGCTATTTTTTTTTTTTATATTCTGTATGCTGTATCAATCTGCTTAGCCTTTTCCCATCTATGTTGGGGTCGGTTTCCAGTCTAATCGGATGCAGCTGAATATCAGTATTTACGAGTAACATGGAGCGAATGCCTATCTGACATCTACTACCCAGTGACTGGGCCACACGATACGCCTTGGTAAGACTGGTCGTCAGACTCTTGGTCTTCGGACGACCCGTGACGACTGTCAAAGATCTACAGATGTCAGCTGGGACCAACGGTTTTACGTGCTTTCCAAGCCACGGAGGGGAAAATGCATTCAATAAGTCAATTCATAAATTAACTAGGTATTATTTTTGCACACGAAACACGATCTTTCTGAAGTCTAAAAGTCTAAGTGATTTATCAGTAGCTAACTGATTAAAATCAAATAGCGGATCATCCATTTCAACCGCTTGTGTGGTCTAGTTGTTAGATCACCTGTCTTAGACCCAGAGTTTTAACGGGTTCGATTCCCAATGGGGGCAAAACTTTTTGCTCGGTTTGGTTGGTGGTAGGGCTTTTGCGGAGCCCACCTGGCTAGCTACTACCAATTCTTATCTAAGTCTGTCGCCATAACAACAGTGATAGCAGCATTGTTTGTTTCTGCAGTTAGAGGTAAGATAACCAGTTCCTCTATGGTTGAGGATTCCGTGTGAAGCTTGCTTCCACCTTCGGCCTGATCATCACTTACCATCAGCAGGCGTAGCATGAGCACCGTTTTGTCGACGGAAGAGTAGACAAAAATGACGTTTCCTGTAGACAGTAGATAGTACGAGACGGCAGCAAAATAGAAAGAGTCAACTGCACTTTTTACGAAATTCACTCGTTTACATAATTCGACTCACAATTCTTTGTTTTGTCATAGGATTTATCGGTTGTCGGTGTGATTTTGACAGTAAAGATAGAAAACTTTCTTCCGAAATAGTCTACATATAAAAAGACATATACAAAGATCGTTAGAAATGAAAGACAAAATTACAGATTGTAGAAAGATTTCTATGGTGGATGTCAAAAATGAAGAAACGAACTGTCATTTTGTATAGAAAAAGCTGTATATTCTTCGTAGAGATAGAAAGCGCCATGCTACGCCTGCAGGTGAGATGCCAAGAGCTTCCCTGTTATGGATAAAATACTGAAGCATTTGGTAGACTAGAAGGAGATCCTAACATTCCTGGGATAAAAGATAAGAAAAATAATGAATACGCTGATAAAATAAGATGTCACCATACAATAATAATCAGAGCACTCCTCAATATGTATCAATTATAATCAGTGCATTCATGATCACGTACAGTTACATCACGCAAAGTAAAACATCGTAACTTTATCAATATAAAATGTGGATACGAGTTATCCAAATCAAATACTACAGTACCAATCAAACATCAAACATGTCTTCATTCACTGTTCTTCTGCTCTGCGTCCAAGCTTGCCTGATCCAGGTAAGGGAATTCAACAAGTTTATTTTATGACTACCAGCGCCCCGCGGTTTCACCCGCGTAAGTCTCGATCCCGTGGGAATATCGGGATAAAAAGTATCCTATGTGTTAATCCAGGTTATAAACTATCTGTTGCCAAATTTCATCCAAATCCATTCAGTAGTTTTTACGTGAAAGAGTAACAAACATCCATTCATCCATCCATCCTTACAAACTTTCGCGTTTATAATATTAGTTAGGATCTTTTTATTCGTTTTCTCGGAAGAATTTTGCCTCGTTGTTCTTGTGGTCATACTAAGCACTACCGCTGAGTATGACATCCTGAGTTCGATGTCTGGGTCGGGCAAAGTCATCATCTGCCTAGCCTTTTCCCAACTATGTTCCAGTCTAACCGGATGCAGCTGAATACTACTATTTTACATGGAGCGACTGCCTATCTGACCTCCACGACCCAGTCACTGGGTAATACGATACCCCTTGGTAAGACTGGTTGTCAGACTTTCGGGCTTCTGACGACCCGTAACGACATAGATCCACGAATGACAGCCGGGACCAATGCAACGGCTTAACGTGCTTTCCGAGGCACGTAGGAGTCTCGGTATGTAAAGATGGTCACCCATCCACGGACCAACCCCGGCAAGCGTAGCTTAAAGTGTTATTGGGTTTTTCTCTCTGGATTCTTTAAGTAGCACCCCGGAGTTTGTATTTTTGCCCGGTTGATGTCAATAGGCTCGCCCCCTATTACATGGGACTTAAACATTACTGGTGAAATGTGAGTGTACTATAAGTACAACGCTGCTTAATCCTTCACGGAATATAGGCGTGATGTTATGATGGTATTTTGTTCAGTTTTGGAAACGAATTTAAAGCGTCTATGTTTCAAAGCTGTATACCAATTCGAAAAATTGCATTACGACGTCCCAAGATGATCACAATGTACTTAACTTTTACTCTGCGTCCAGCGCTCGGTGTGGCAACACGTCGTGTTCTGGTTTGCAATTGGTCAATCGTCATCCTGAGGATGCCTCGTTGCCTCGAAAGACGTGTTGATTTCTTACAAGGTTTTTTATGACTCTTGAAGAATAGTTAAGCGGAATAGGTTACTAAATATATCATTCTACGTCTATTGTATTTTGACACGCCTGAATCAATGAACTAACTAACATTCTTCATTTGTTTTCTTCCAGAATGCGTTCACCCAATGCATCGGAAGCTACGGAGCTGATTTCGGCTATGGTAATGGCCTCGCAAACCCTGCTGCCTACGGCTATGGCCCAGCCGTAGCTGCTCCTACCTGCGGATATGGCGCTGGTCTGGCAGGACCCGCTGCCATTGCCTCTAACACCTATAACAGCTACGGTGCAGGCTATGCAAGCCCTGCTTACGGCTACCAAGCTGGTCTTAGCGCCTACGGCGGCGCCGGTGAAGGCAATGTTGGCGTTGCTGGAGAGTTACCCGTAGCTGGTAACACTGCTGTTGCTGGTCAGGTGCCGATTATGGGCGCTATTGGCTTCAATGGCGCTATTCCCGCCGGTGGCGCCGTGTCGATCGCTGGTAACTGCGCCTGTGGGTGCAATGGGCAGTACCAGTACCAGTATTGATTTTATTTAGTGTTTAATAAATCACAATTTTAGTAATTAAACTGATTATTTTTATTTTGTAAATGACAAACCTTATCCTGGATGTATGAAATTCTAACTTAATATGATAAATGCGGAAGTGAGTTTGTTGGTTTGTTTGTTACGCTTTCACGCTAAAACGGCGGAACGGATTTCGATGTTGGCACAGGGGTAGGCCAACACCTGGAATAGGATATAGGATACTTTTTATACCGATATTTCTACGGAATCCAGACATAAACAGGTGAAACCGCGGGTGCGCCCCGCGGTATATAATACAAGTCGTATAGTGGTACCCAGTTGGTGTCATTGTTTGGTACCAGTGCAGTGGTGTTTTCACTAATGGATAGTGGTTCTCGAGGAAGGTTTTAGTATTAAAATAATGGTAGGGGAGCCCAAGCGGGGATTTCGGGAGTTACTCGAGCGCGGCAGAATAACATACGGCAGAATAACATATAGTAAAAACTCTCCCATTTCCTTATTTCATGCTTAAATTGTCAGATTATTGAAATGCACACTTTTCTGTATGTATGTAACTAACTTACCTTACCTTAATCTGACGCGCTCGAGTTTTTCTAACGATCGATTTTTTTTTACTAATCTGATCGGCTGCCCTAGGCGTTTGCCCCTATGTACAGGGCTCAGATATGGTGGGAGTACTTCACAAGGTACAAGGTTGCCCCCCGTATGTTATTCTGCCGCGCTCGAGTAACTCCCGAAATCCCCGCAAGGGCTCCCCTACCATAGACGCTCCCCCCACCAGTGAAAGGGTATACTTCACATAACCTTTTTTTCTTTTTAGCATCTAATCTTCACAATCCAACAGGTCCCCACGACGCTCGAGTAAATCCCCATTTAGCATCATTGCCTCCCCTACTATAACCGACATCCACGCGGGTGAAGCCGCGGGCATCAGGTAGTATAACATAAACATAACATGCACGCTGGTATTCCGTGAAGGGCTAGGCAGAGGTTTTCGCCAATTTATGACCCACTTTTCGCCATTTATATTTAACTCCCTTAAATTAGGAGCAACTTAGACTCGAGAAATTCGAGATGGATGCAAAACCCAATAACACTTCACTGCTCGACCTAGGAATCGAACTCAGGACCTCAGCAGTAGCGCTTGCGACCAACGAGGCAGTAAAATATTATTTAACTGAATATTACAGGAACCAAGCTTTCGCTCTAGTTTTTACCCGACTACGGCGAAGAAAAAAGGAGGGTTATGATTTTGACCGGTATGTATGTATGTATGTATGTATGTATGTATGTATGTTCATCTGTTCCCTCCTATCTTCCAAACTACTTATCACAATTTGACAAATGAGGTATCGTTAGAAGCGTCGTGATTGTCCGCTGGTTATAGGCTATGTGAAGTCACATTAAATTAAAAATGGCGCCCTCTAGAGGACATAAAGTGAGGAACTTAAAAAAAAATATGGTTTAATTGTACCATGTTGGGTATCAAATGAAAGGGCTTAATGAGCACATTTCAAAAATATATATATTATAACCCCAAAAGAATTAAAAAAAAATCAAGTAATAAAAACTAAAACCCAACTACGACTTAAAAGGTATAAACAAGACACCACAGACAGACAAATTAAAATTCCGGAGTCACACGTAATCGATTTATGCCCTAACACGTGTGACTCCGGAATTTTAATTTGTCTGTCTGTGGTGTCTTGTTTATACCTTTTAAGTCGTAGCTGGGTTTTAGTTTTTATTACTTGATTTTTTAATGTAAGATAGAGGAAATAATGAGCAGTGGTCTGATAATTACTAGGTATATTTCGTGGTCAATATTTTTCACAAGTGACACAGTACAAAAACATAAGCCGTAACTATAATAATTTGAATCGGTGATGCGACCTCTTCCAATAGTTTTACGCCAGTAGCACACCTCCGCCGCGAAATCATAGCAGTGAAACCGCAGTTGTTCAATTGTGCTGACTCGCGTCATGTAGCATGATATGCTATGGTTTCGCGGCGAAGGTGTGCTAGCGGCGTTAACCCCTATTACAAGTAGGAGTTTGAAGACCTTTTCTTAGTACAAAATAAACTACACCCTCTAAGGTATCTTGAAAGGTGTAGCATGTGTGTTGTTTATTAACAGACTAGGGTCTAGTCCGTCAGTCAACAACAACGTACAACAAATTACAAATTCAGCTCAAGTAGGTAATTAATGGCTGGATGAACTGCATCCAGTTCGGTGCCTGGCAGGGTTGCGGGAAAGTCCGAATGGGGTACCGGGACCTTGGCCACAGGCAACTGAAGGAACACAGGTGGGTTTTAGTCAGTAAAAGTCTGACACGCCTTTCCGCTCTACCCAGAGCGGGAGAAGTCATTTGATGATTTCCCAACATCAAAAAAAAAACCAGTTCTGTGGCGTAAAGTTTGGGACGTGTGTCCAAACATTCATGTGTGTGTGTGTGTCATGTTTGCCTCAAATAAACGTATTTTCATTCTTTCTTCTTTTCTTTTCTTTATACAGCGGCAATCGCGCGCGGCTACCGCACGCGCTACGCGCTGTGTTTGGAAGACTGCCGCGCGCGAACGCTTCTGTGTACCTGCCGCGCACAAAAATTTCTAGCAAACATTCGTCAGTAATTGTTTGTGGACGAATTATAAGCAGAGCTACGATACGCAACCGCTTTCATTCCAACTGAAGTGCACGGCGTGTCCCGGATATGCCGCGCGAAGAAATGTATCCTGCAAACGCAACGTGTTGCTGCCGCGCTCTTGCCGTGCAATGTTTAGACACACCTTTATGTGCAACAGTCAAAATCAAAATCAAAATCAAATCAAAAATCAAAATATTTGATTTCACATAAACCTACATGGGCACTTATGAAACGTCCAAAGCTAGGTGCACGGTTCCAATTGGTCGTTTCCTATGGAGAAGAGCCGGCAAGAAACTCCACGGTTACTCTTTTAGTGAGTAGTGGGTTCCAGCTGAAAATCAGCGTCAGGTTACACTTTGTGTTGCCATCTGACATTATGCTGAGCTGAGGCCCTTTTGGCATTAGAATGATTGTTTTCTACTAATCTAATAAACACATTTTTCTTTCTTTCTTTCTTTCACATAGTAATGTAGGAGAATAAAACACAAAATACTTTGTAAAATAGATATTTTATTGCAAAAAAAAAACATTTTACTGCAAAATCTTGAAATATCATCAAAATATGTGTTTTTTTTTCGAGTATCTTGCCTTTCTTGTTCCAAGGAATCAGTATCCACATCCACAAGCACAGTTACCAGAAATGGTAACAGCACCAGCAGCAGGAACCGCACCTCCGAAGTTCACAACTCCAATAACGGGGACCTGACCAGCAAAAGCGGTGTTACCGGCGACTGGCAGCTCACCAATGACCGCCACGTTGCCTTCACCGGCACCGCCGTAAGCAGCTCCAGATGCGATAGCACCTCCGTATGCAGCAGCAGGAGAAACTGCGCCACCATAAGCAGATCCGATGGCACCACCGTAAGCACCAACACCGATGCCGTAGTTAGCGTTAAGGGCACCAGCGCAAGGTGCAGGGGCGATGGCACCTAGTCCACGGCCAGAGCCAATTCCAGCACCGTAGCCAACGCACGAGCTGAATACATTCTGAAAAACAAAATTCATGTTTTTTTTATTTCAAAATCTCTTTTTCTTATAAGAAACGTTGCCTATTTCCTGAATGCATTCCGCATTATAATATTTAATTTGGTGTTGTAACAGATAAGTACACCTAAAACTAAATATTGTTAGTGTAATAATAATGATTATTGCTATTGATTATTAATATTTTAGTACAATGTACACTGCAGAGCGACGATATTCATTTAGTAATACCATCGAGATATAAGTACTAACGTACTAGAGAAGCTACGTCAAATAACTGAATTGTCCTATTCTTCGTATTGAATCTTTAGTTCGCTGCAGCGCTAAAATAATAACAATTCGTCTAAACCGTACCTAATTTACCACAGTGCTAGATATGCTGCGGAAGTGTATTTATTCTCGGCAAAAGGGTCTTAAGCGCCATGTAAATCACGGCACTTACGCGTTTTCTTCGACAAACTGCGGCGCGATCGCCGCAGTTGAACGAGACAAAGTAGGAATTTACGGTGTCTTCTCTAGTACGTTAGTACTTATATCTCGATGAGTAATACTGATAAATTAATCAAAATGGCGAAATATTTGACAGTTTTTTGCGTCGTTGTCAACTTTCAAACGCAGTTAACAGATAATCTCTAATAATAAATAAGATAAGACTTCTAATAATAAATTTAAAAAATTGGACATATTCAAGGAAGTTTGACAACTCTTAACTTGAAGCAAATTTACATAATAAATAGTAATAGTAGTCTAATAAATGGCACATTATATGGGCCTATTTAAAAAACCGACGTTCGACAGTATCATAATCCGACAACTTTTAAGTTAGAAGCACATATCGTGAAAATGTGTCAGTTTTAATAAACATTTCGCATTAAAATTTTCAGTTATATTAAATAGGAGTCCACTGTTCGGATTAGAATGTAAAACTCAACTAATAGTCGCCGTCACACGTGACTTAGCAAGGTTTTTGCGTATTGGGTGTAAGATTACGAATGTACACAACAAAAAAAATGACACTTTTATTTATTTTATTTTCTATGTTTTTGGCTTTATTTTATTTTTCAATAAAATTTCATTGTTTTTTTTTGTTTTGTTATTTATAAATTTGTTTTGCGCATCTACGACTCTTGCCAAGTTACGTGCCGATGACTATACGTATCTACATCTGCTTGAAGTTGGATCTACCCAAAAGCTATAATCCAATATTAGACAAAGAAAAACAAAAGAAAGACGAATAAGAAAATGTTGACTCACCTGGACCAAGCAAGCTTGGATGCAGAGCAACAGAACAGCGAAGGAAGACATGTTTGATGTTTGATCAACGAGAAGCTGAAGACTGAATGATGTTCCTACTTCTAGACCACGTTTATATAGTGCAAAAGATTTATCGCGAAAATTATATTCCGTGCTGTTTTACTATTTTCACAAAATGAAAACTGTCCTATCAAGAATCTTGACCAAGACATTGGCAAGTCTTTGTTTTGTAATTAAAATTGATAATCCAAGCAATACAATTACAAAAGTCAGAGGTAACAAAACAAGTATTGCCTCAATATTGCTAATTATTAAAATCGCACGTACTCTTTCTGCGAATTTAGTATAAAATACTGAGTTTTCTTGGAAATATCATTCAAGAATTTGCATTCGTTGAAGTAACTTACCATGTCTGCTAAGGTGGTCCTCGTCTTCTGTGCTCAGGCACTCTTCATCCAGGTAAGAATTTTATATTGAAGATCTTCATCAGGACATCAAAAACATTTTCTTATGCACGACTTCTTGTGAAATAGTTTCTCCAGGGAAACTACTTCAATGCCTATTTCCTAGAAAAACCCTTACAGAATATTTAAAGCTATGGGTGTGTTTAGATTCCTGACACACCTGAAGTTATAATTGTTGAAATATAGAACTTGCAACTTGTTGAAAAAAAAATTGCTGTCCATCTGATCCAGATCACTATATAGCGCTTCATAGAAAATTATTTTGCACATAAACCTGTAAAATTATTGTTGCTTCGAATTACCAAACTACTATCAACGCCTCATCAGCCTTTTCCCAACTATGTTGGGGTCGGCTTCCAGTCTAACCAGATGCAGCTCAATACCAGTATTTTACATGGAGCGACTGCCTATCTGACCTCCACAACCCAGTAACTGGGTAATACGATACCCCTTGGCAAGACTGGACTTGGCATCCACAGACAACCCCGGCAAGCGTAGCTTTACCTGATGAATCGACCCGTGCGGCTGTTATAACTTTGCCACGAGCTCTTCAACTATCCTCTACTATCAACTATGGACCGATAATGTATTGATAATCAAAACCTTTTTTTTAGCTCGCACTCAGTGGGTGTGTAGGTCGCCCCAACCTGGGAGCTGGAATATCTTCTTACGGCATGTCTTCTCCAATCACTCCTGGATTGGGCGTTTCTGGTTGTGCTGGCCCTGTAATACCCGCTCCCATGGTACCCACCGCTGGCTACTCCAGTTTGGGCTACAATGGTAACGGCTATGGCAACGCTGGTATCGGCTACGGTTCAGGTCTCGGCTACGGATCCAACCTCGCTATTGAGGTCATCTCCACCAGTGGTGGTGCTCTGCCTGTTTCCAGTTCATCTTCAATCTCTCCTACTGGTCTTTCCATAGTCTCCGACAACGTCTTCGAAGGAACCCTGTATGTTGTTGGTGAGCTGCCGTTTGCTAGTGCTGTGGCTGTGGAGGGAGTGTTACCAAGTGGCGGTGCTGGTGTCGTCAGCTATAGCCTTGGTAACGGTGTTACTGCTATTGAGAGCATTACTCCTTCTGCTGCTGCTGCCATTGCTCCCGCTGTTGCTTATGGTGCTGGAGCTTATGGTGCTGGTATTGGGGCATACGGTGCTGGTATTGGGGCTTATGGTCCTGCCGCCGGTGTTGTACCTTTCCCTGCTGTCGGCTGCAATGCTCCCGCTGTTGCTTATGGCGCTGGAGCTTATGGTGCTGGAGCTTATAGTGCTGGTATTGAGGCTTATGGTCCTGCCGCCGGTGTTGCAACTTTCCCTGCTGTCGGTTGCAATGCTCCCGTTGCTGAGATTGTCGCCCCCATTAATGGCTGCTACCCAACTGAAATCTACTACTGATTGATGTATTGGAAAGATGATTATTCTGAATAAATAAAAGCAATTTGCATGTGATTTTGTTGTATTATTTCTTTTTTGGGTTCTGTAAGGTGCCAAACGGAACCCTATTACTAAGCTTCCACTGTCCGTTTGTCTGTCTGTCAGCGGTAATGTAATGTAATGTAATGTAATGTCTCATGAACCGTAATAGGTAGACAGTTGAAATTTTCACAGATTGTGTATTTCTATGGGTATTTCATTTCGAAAGTTGATGCCGTTATAACAACAAATAATAAAAATTAATTAAAGTTTAAAATTATAGTCCCCATCCCAATATAAGTAACGTTTTTTATTCGGCGTTTTATGCTAAATACTTTACGGTGGTACGGAACCCTTTGTGTGCGAGTCCGACTCGAGATTCAAGCATTTAACTGAAAAGTTGAAAGAGAGTCGTATGTCTTGTTATGGAGAGAGATAAAACAACAGATCACTCCTTCTTTATTGTAAAACATTTTTAAAAGAGTAACGGTGGAGTTTCTTGCCCATTCTTCTCCATACGAAAACTAGCTTTTGGAAGGGGCAACTAGACACAGTTCTATTTGTTTGATTTTGCCGTTCAAAAATGGCATTGTGCCTTGCCTAATTGAAATAAATTATTTGACTATGACTTTGACTTCTAGCTATCGCATTGTAGGCAGTTCTCATTCTATACATTTTAGCGATAAAGTCTCGAGTTATGATTGACATCTTCATTGTCATCTTGACATTGGATCTGCGAGTTTCGTGTGTAGTTTTAGTTTTAAAACAACAGATCACTCCTTCTTTATTGTAAAACATTTTTAAAAGAGTAACGGTGGAGTTTCTTGCCCATTCTTCTCCATACGAAAACTAGCTTTTGGAAGGGGCAACTAGACACAGTTCTATTTGTTTGATTTTGCCGTTCAAAAATGGCATTGTGCCTTGCCTAATTGAAATAAATTATTTGACTATGACTTTGACTTCTAGCTATCGCATTGTAGGCAGTTCTCATTCTATACATTTTAGCGATAAAGTCTCGAGTTATGATTGACATTTTCATTGTCATCTTGACATTGGATCTGCGAGTTTCGTGTGTAGTTTTAGTTTTATTTTCCGTAAAAATCAATAAATCTAGTAAAAAAGTTAAAAAAAAATGAATTTATACCGTAAAATAGAACCTATAGGTTTTTTCACTCCTCTTTCAGTATAAAACTCTATTTTCAATATAGCAATAAATCTCATTATCGATCTTTTTATTTATGGGCAATAGGCTCGCCCCCTGTTACATGGGACTTAAACATTACTGGTGAAATGCGGGTGTTCTCTATCTAACCCTTCGGGGATTACAGGCGTAATGATAAGTTATGTTGTGTGTAAATCTAATTATAGATTCTTACATAAACTATATAGAACTTTATCGTTGTATTACATTCTTTGATTCTTAGAAAAACTACGGCCTATTATTGGTACTAACATTATTTCAAAATGATTATGAAATCCACGCATGTTCTCTATGCGTTCCTAGGCGTACATTTTGTAATTAGGAAGATAAAGTATTATAATTTCGAAAATTATAGTAATTATGTGTTATATTATGTCGGAGTTTTTGTATAAAAACCTCGGCTGTTTAAGGAAAAGTCAGTTCAAGTTTGTTTTTATTAACAGACAAACAAGGAGTTCAAAAATCCAATATGTCTGCCAAGGCCGCCATCTTCGTCCTTTGTGCACAAGCGCTTGTAATCCAGGTATGTATTATTATTATTTTTTATTTGTTGTCTTCAGTCACACTCACCGCTCTCTCTTTAGTTCTGAATCTTCGAGGGTTTTTAAGTAAAATTGTCAGTAAAACTCTTTGTCGACGAAGTAATCCGTTTATCTTAATAATTAAAAATAGATTTCCAGTTACACAGTCAAATGTGCCGACTTTGGTCCAACATTTTTAATCAAGGAAGCTTAAAATACAATAGACGCATTGTCAAGTTTTCTTTGCGTCCAGCGCTCGGTGTGGTAACACGTCGCGTTCTGGTTTGCAATTGGTCAATCGTCATCCTGAAGATGCTTCGTTGAGAGGTGAAACACGTGTCAATTTCTTACAGGGTTTTTATGACGTTTGAAGAATAGTCAAGCGGGATAGGTTAATAATATCTGCGTCTATTGTATTTTATAATGGAATTCCGCAAAGTCACGCCTGAATCAATTAACTATCAAGGAAGCTTATTTACCTAATGTAATTATTTTCTTCATAATATGTATATTCTCGTATATTCTTTGTTTGTGACACAAAAGAAATATAGTGTTTCATTTTTATGTTTTCAGTCAGCGCTCAGCCAAGTCTGCGGCCGTTCAGCATTTGCTGCTGCTCCCGGCTTTGGTTCTTATGGGCTAGCTGGTTCTGCCTTGAACTCTCCTTTCGTATATAATGGTCTGGCTTCTGGAAACGCCGTGGCTTGCAATGGCAACAGCCTAGCATACGACAACATCTACACTCCAGCCGTAGAAATCACTCCAACAACTGGTGGTGGCCTTCCCGTCACCAGCGCTTCTGCTATCGCTCCAAACAGTCTAGTGGTAGCGTCTGAGAATGTGTATGAGGGAACTCTGGCTGTAGGTGGTGAGCTGCCGTTCGTGGGTACTGTGGGATTAGAAGGTGTGTTACCCACTGCTGGTTCCGGAGCCGTCAACCACGCATGCGGAAATGGTGCTACTAGAATGGTGAGCCAGGATGGAGCTGCTGTCGCTTCTGGTTTTGGCAACGGCTTCGGTCCTGCTGCGGCTTTTGCTCCCAGTAATATCTACGGAGGTATTGGTGTATTTGATAATGCTGCTGCCACCGCTCCCTTCGGTTACGGTACTGGAGTAGCTGGGCTCGCCTATCCTGCCGCTAGCTTGGCTGGTGCTTACCCCACTGTCGGTTTTGCTGGCGCATATCCTGCTGCCAGTTTTGCTGGCGCATACCCTGCTGCCGGTTTTGCTGGCGCATATCCCGCTGCCGGTTTTGCTGGCGCATACCCCGCTGCCAGTTTTGCTGGCGCATACCCCGCTGCAGGTTGTGGTGCTGGAGTTGCTCCATACGGAGGTGCTGGTGAAGGCAACGTGGTGGTCGCTGGTGAGCTGCCAGTCGCCGGTACTACCGCCGTCGCCGGTCAGGTCCCCATCATGGGCGCTGTGAGCTTCGGCGGCAATGTGCCGGCTGCTGGTGCGGTGACTATCTCTGGAAGGTGTGCCTGTGGTTGCGGCAACCCTTATGCGTATTAATTTGTCAGTTTTTATGAATAAATATATAAGTTTTATCAATAACACATAATCTTTTTTTACACACTTTCCTTTTGATTTTGAATTCGAGCAGTGTCCGTGACATTTTTAAACTGAAAACCTTTTTGCACTTTCACAAATTATCTCCTTTCTTACATAATTTTAGCTTTTACTAATAATTGTACAGGCGTTACACAGATTAGATTCATAACTGTGATTTGAACAAAATCAAAATCAAAATATTTTATTTAACATAAACCTACATGGACACTTATGAAACGTCAGAAGCTAGGTGCACGGTTCCAATTGGTCGTTTCCTATGGAGAAGAGCCGGCAAGAAACTCCATGGTTACTCTTTTAAAAATAATTGGCTTTTACAATACTTTCAAATTACAGTGTTGGTAGGCATGGGAGGACAATGTAGGCCTTTCAACAAGTAAGTACCAGGTACTTAACAAAAATAGAAGATGTTCAATAAATCTACAGTCCAAAAAGCCTACAACGTTCTCACATTCACAAAATAGAAAAGAATCTATCTAAAAGATTAATAATAATAAAATTCAAACTCAAATAAAACCCTATTTAAACTGGCGTGGTTGCTATTACAACTGTAACAAATTGAATAACTATAATTCTGTTCACAAAAGCCACATACTCTTACTTTGAATTTAGCATACCCCAGGGTACAATGTTAGGTCCTTGCCAAAATAATGGCAAGTGATACTGGTACAATTTTTAATTTAAAGCATGAAAAGTAGGTGCCTTATTTAGACTTTTAAAAGAGGTATTAAGGTTTTTAAGGAGCTTGCTTCATTGCCCACAAATTATTTTTTAGCCTTTCAAATGATGCGTTATACAATAAGCTGGTTATGTGGACATGATTTACTTTTTGTCGAAGTTCATTTCGTTTTATAATCATTAGACTTATGAAACATACGTTTTTCCACTTACAATAGCAAGAACGTTGAAGTTGAATTCAAAATCATATGTATTTATACATTGAGCAACTGATTGCTAAGTCCTTTATGATTAATTTAATTCAGAATTTTTCGTTCCATACATTAATGTACTGCAAGCAATATCTTTTTAAAAAAAGCCTGAAAGATTTAATTATAAAAGAAACCAAGGTTTAAAAAAAAAACTTCAAGATATTTTTTATACAATTTGGTCACTATTATAATTATTTTAAAATACAAGTACCTTCCACACATCACTCAATACTTCGTTCACAATACTAACTAGATTTTTCAAAGGCTTTCGATCGCTTGGTATAACAAAAATCCTTGGAACCGAGTACCTTTTATAGATACTGACGAAGACGCCGCGCAGCCCACTCCGGTCCGCTCCGTACTAAAGTACAGTTACAATACAGTAATGGAGGAGTGGGGCGCGTCTTCGTGGATGGCACTATCTGTAACTGATTAACCAAAATACACGAAATTTTAATGTACTATAATAAATGATTTTATTTGTGTACTAGGTTTGTACAAACACTTTTATACATCAATCATTATTTAATAAAACTAGATGAGGGCGGCGTTTCCTATCTGACGGTACTCTGAGAAGAAAGGCCGAAACAACTCTGAGTTTGTTTCGGCCTTTCTTCTCAGAGTCACGGTCTCTTTTAAAGTCCAGACATCATTTTGGTTAGATTATTCGAGGACCGTGTAGATTGGTGACTGAAATGGAATTTAAAAATAAAACATAAATTGCTGATTAATTTCTTTATTTCAATTTTTGACCTACAGTCGCAGGTTGTTTCTCGTACCAAAATTATAATCCTTTGCTTTTTTCTTTATTACTTACTAAAATCCCTTCATAAAGAAAAGAATTAGTAGTAGATAGAAGAGCCACATCCACAAGCGCATTGTCCGTATATAGACACGGCACCAGCAGCCGGCACAGCACCATTGAAAGTCACTACACCCATGATGGGAACAGTACCAGCAACAGCGGTGTTACCGGCGACTGGCAGCTCACCAATGACCGCCACGTTGCCTTCACCCACGCCGCCGTAAGCAGCTCCAGGAGCGACAGCACCTCCGTATGCAGCAGCAGGAGAAACTGCGCCACCATAAGCAGATCCAATGGCACCACCATAAGCAGATCCAATGGCACCACTGTAAGCACCAACACCGATGGCACCACCACATGCCGCAGAAGGAGAAATACCAGCTCCGAGACCCAGGGCACCACCATAAGCAGAACCGATGCCTACAGCAGGGGCTATACCAACAGCTGGTCCTCCGTATCCACAGCCGCGACCGCCAAAGTATTGGCCAAAAACATTCTGTTGGAAGAAAATTACATTAGATAGGAAACTTATCGCTTGCTGCAAAAATCTCAAGAACAAACACACGGGTGTGATTCCTTCCAGGGTTGCGGGTTAGTCCAGGGTTGCGGGTTAGTCCGAAAGGGATACCGGGACCTTGGCAACAGGCAACTGAAGGAACACGGGTGGGTTTTAGTCAGTAAAAGTCTGACACGCCCTTCCGCTCCACCCAGAGCGGGAGAAGTCATTGGATGATTTCCCATCCTCAAAAAAAAAAAAAAAAAAGGGGTGTGATTCCTTAAGACCTCATTCTAAACTTGGAATCTGAATCCGCTGTGAGTTTCTTGATTGGCATTCTAAAAACTCGTTTGATACACTAGCGCTACCCTTGCGGGCGTGTCAGCGAGTTGAACTAAATTTACGGTGAGATTTTGACAGATAGTGATGACGTAAGAAGTGGCATTCAGTATGGTAATTCCCCCGTCACTTTGGCGCTAACTTCTCACTCGAACCCGATTCAAAATTCGAAGTGAGAGTGAATTGCGATGTGAGATGCGAGTTGTTGTTTCAATTTTACAGAATCGACGTACAGGCTCAGTTTGAAGAGGTACGTAATCAGTAACGAATGTTAGCTTGCGAGATTTTAAAGAAATGAATGAACGTCCCTTCTACTCTCAAATCAGTATGCATGACATAGTTATAGGAGAAATGTACAAAGGACAAGATAGGTAATTATAACAAAAGGAAGCAACAATGGAGGAAGTTCATGAGAACAATAAGATACCAGTAATACATAGTAAAAAACTTACCTGAACCAAGCAAGCTTGGATGCAGAGCAACAGAACAGTGAAGGTAGCCATGTTGAATGAATTCGTAAGTTCAACGAGAAGCTGAAGACTGATGCTTTAAGAAGTCTTGCACCATGTTTATATAGTACAGAAGTTCGTATCAAGAACACGTACATTTTCACTATTTCCTATTTGAATAAAAAAACATATGATAATTCTAACAAAGCAATGAATGCACGCATTTTTCTATTTATTTGTCTAGCAGCCTGCTGTATGTGGTGCAACACAACTAGATAAGGACTACGTTTCAGTATAAATAGTCGATCGATTCTTGGAAAACGCATTCTGAAGTTCACTTCGACACAAACTACAATGTCAGCCAAGGTGATCCTCGTCCTCTGTGCTCAGGCGCTCTTCATCCAGGTAAGAAACTTTTTCGTTTTATAAAGACTCTGTTCTAATATCCGTTACTATTTTTGCCCAGATATTATGTTTAGATATGATACAGATCGTCGTCTGCATTGTTGTTGTGAACTATACATATGATTTGATCAGAAACTGACTGTACGGCTTAGAACGAATGAATGGCTTCAAGTTACTTCAATTTTAAGAACCTTAATAATCATTTACTTCACTTATAGTAGACACGCTACTTGAAAAATGGGAGCCCTCACTAAGACGTTATGAACAACGAACTTTGGGGCTTTAGAAAAATTAAATCTATGACTAAACCTACCGTTTAATAGACTCTTATTGTTGTAAGTAATTGAAGAACACAGAAAGATAAGAATATTTACCACAAAGTTTTTCACTATCTCACTATGCAATTACACAAAATGCGTTTGACACACATTAAGTTACGTGATCGATAAAATAATTATGTTTCAGTGTATCGTCATCGTCTGCTGATAATGAAATATTTAATAATACAATAATTTCTTGTTTACAGACTGCTTTCGGTTCATGTTATGGTCGTGGAGCCATCGCCGCTCCTGCTGTTATTGCCCCAGGATGTGCTGGCAATGGTTTGATCGGAAATGGCTATGCTGGTAACTACGCTAACATTAATGGTGTGATTGGTAACGATATTATTGGCAATGGTTTTATCGGCAATGGCTTGGCTGGTATAGAGATCATTCCCACCAGTGGCGGTGGACTGCCTGTCTCCAGCGTCTCTGCTTTCGCTCCCAGTGGCATCTCCGTAGCGTCTGAGAATGTGTATGAGGGTGCCCTGTCCGTGTCTGGTGAGCTGCCGTTTGTGAGTGCTGTGGCTGTGGAGGGAGTGTTACCAAGTGGCGGTGCTGGCACTGTCAGCTACAGCTGCGGTAACGGTGTTACTGCTATTGAGAGCATCGCTCCTTCTGCTGCTGCCTATGGCGCTGCTGGTGCCTACGGTGCTGCGGGTGCCTATGGAATCGGCGCTGGCTATGGACCTGGCGCTGCTGCCATCGCTCCTGCTGCTTTCGGAGTCGGTTATGGAAGCCGCAGCTGTGGATGTGGACGTTATTAACAATTCAAATGATTACTCAACCGATGATACGATGGGTAAAATGATTTAATAAACTTGATTTGCAATTTATTTTGTTCTATGAATTAAATATTACCCTCAAAAATTAACCCCTGTGATTTTTCAAGTTCTTTTCTCGTTTGCAACTTTCAAAAAAACGATGTCCCAGTTGGAGTCTGGGAAATTTTTATTCTCTCGTCTAAGTAAGTCTTACTAAGTCGCGGTTTACACTACAGATGAAAATTAACTTTGTAAGTAGCACAATTTTGACTCATTTAGATTTCTGGGTTTTTTTCCGATCGGATCACACAATCCGAACCCAATGGTGAAATTATAGCAATGTGGAAGAAAATAATAATTATTTTGTTCTGAACCGATCCCTAGTCCCAACCAATTCCAGTACGCTATTCCTAATTTTAATGCTATTGGTAGCAAGCGGGGATTTCGGGAGTTACTCGAGCGCGTTATATGAAACAATAACGGAAAATGAAAATAAAGTTGTTTGGTAGTTGCAGACTTTACAATGAACAGGGTTCATTGTAGAGTCCGCAACTGCGCACTTTTTAACAATGATCAAACTTATTTTCTTCACGAAAAGGTATATTATATATATTTCAGTGCAAGGGTTGACACGTGTCAAAGTACGCTGAAATAGGCGATGCGCAGCGCGTATTCCTTATTGTATAGTAAATAAATTCGATATTGTATTGGATCATAAAAAAGTGCACATCGCGTTGCGTCTCGGTGTGAACTGACCCTCAGAAGTGGCATTATTCATGACTGTGTCGTGTCACGTGCCTACTCAGAATCGTATGTTATGTAATTGTGAGTAATTGGAGATATTGTACTAGGTCAGGAATGCCAACTGAACAAAATAAGCACGTTGTTTAATTATTCTCACGATGCTTGAGAAAACAGAATTTATTTTGGTCAAGGACAAAATAATGGACAGTATACAATATACTTCTTTTTATTTCGACACATGACAACCACGGAGTTAACTTATCAAAGATTTTATTCGATTTGGGTTGCAAATAGAGCTGTTTAGTAAAAAAAAAACAAATGAACATATTGCGCGAGAAAAATGTATCCTTGATCGTCCTTTATTCTGGAATAATGTTCCATCAAACTGCGACCGAACCGCAAAATGTTGTTGCAGTGTGGTTAGTGGAAGTGGTCAGGTGCGGCTCGGACAAGTGCTGCTGAAATCAGTGCTCTCAGTGGAATACCTCAATAAGTTATATAGATAGATAGAATACACAATAAAAACGTCTGTACGTTTTAGAAATTTAACATAGGGTGACACAATGGGCGGTCTTATCGTTAAAAGCAATCTTTTACAGACAACCTTTGGATGGATTTATTTCAATTTATTTACAAAGTTTGAACTTTCACGCATTATTTGACAAGGCTTGGCCGTAACCATACAGGCTTTGATGGAGTCACGTATGTGTGCCTCGGCTTAGCGTAGCCCAACTATTAAGTCACTACTAAAAAAAACACATGCCAGCACACTAATTACAAAAATCACATTGAAATTAGATCACCCGCTTCGTAGCTACGATGCCACAGACAGACACAGTTATATAGAACGACATAGCCATCAAACTTTAACATCCCTCTTTATACGTCGGGGAATAAAAACAGAAAATCCCAGTATGAAGCCAAAAGAGCTCATGTTGTAATGTTTTCTAGCAATAAGCTCCTATTTTTTAACGTGACAACGTCTAATAAATTGATGAACGCCACTGCACTCACGAAAAAGGATGACTCATTGTCCCGTTGCGCTCATTGTCCCGTTACGCTCATCGAAGCGTAAGGCTCGGAGCAAGAGCGCTACACGAGCGAGCGAAAGTCACTTGTTATGACGTTGTCACGTTAAACTATCGTCCGTAAACCGACTTTACAGAAAACCAATTTTTAATATGTAATAATGCCTCAGCTAAGAGAGCAGTGGTGGGCCACTGGTAACGGCCGCGACTTACGAGTTGTTGTGTAGGTCGTAGGTTCGAACCCCGACAGGCGCTTTACTTTGTGTAAATAATTTCATCACCACTGCTCTCAAAACGGTGAAGGAAAACATCGTGAGGAAACCGGCATGTCTTAGAACCAAAAATTCGAAGACATGTGACATCTATCAACCCGCACTGGGCCCGCGTGGTGGATTACGGCCCTCTCCCTCTCATAGAGAGGAGGCCTGTGTCCCAGCAGTGGGAACATTATTGGCTGATTATGTAATGCCTCAGCGCCTGCTCTATTCTAGAAAGGAAGTTTGGGGAACTCAGGCGTTTTGTATTGTTGGTACAATACGTATGTTAATTTGACGACAAAATAAAAAATATTGTTCAATTTATGATCGTTTATATTATGATTTTGGGTTTCAGTAGTAAGAACCACAGCCGCACGCGCACTGTCCGGAGATAGACACGGCACCAGCAGCGGGTACAGCACCACCGTAAGTCACTACGCCCATGATGGGAACAGTACCAGCAACAGCGGTGTTACCGGCGACTGGCAGCTCACCAATGACCGCCACGTTGCCTTCACCAGCGCCGCCGTAGGCAGCTCCAGGAGCGATAACACCTCCGTATGCAGCAGCAGGAGCAATGACGCCACCATAAGCAGATCCGATGGCACCACCGTAAGCAGGAGCAATTACGCCACCATAAGCAGATCCAATGGCGCCACCATAAGCACCACCACATGCAGAGCCGATGCCTACAGCAGGGGCTATACCAACAGCTGGTCCTCCACATCCGCAACCGCCACCGTATTGGCCGAAAACATTCTGTTAGGAAAAATATACATTAGATAGGAGACTTCTCGCTTACTGGGGAAACTTCAACAACAAAGACAATCACAAATTAAAAGGTTTGTAATCGAAAAGGAACTTATTAGTTTGTGAGATTTTGAAGTACTGGAAGAACTTCTTCTTTACATAAGTATAGGATAGCAGTAATGTACAGAGAGCTAGTTTGAAAACTGTCATATTAACGGATGTTTTTAAAATATGACAGAAGGAAGAATGAACGGAGGAAATTCATCAGAACAATAAGATACCAAATAACAGTAAAAAACTTACCTGGACCAAGCAAGCTTGGATGCAAAGCAACAAAACAGTGAAGGTAGACATGTTTGATGTTTGTTTGTGTTCAACAAGAAGCTGAAGACTGATACTTTTACAAGTCTTACACTATGTTTATATAGTGCTTAAGTTCTTATCAAAACCACGTACTTTTTCACAATTTCAACTTTTAAAACATAACATTTTGATAATAATTTATTAACAAAGCAATGAAAATGCACGCATTTTTCTATTTATTTGTCTAGCAGCCTACTGTATGTGGTGCAACACAACTAGATAAGGACTACGTTTCAGTATAAATAGTCGATCGATTCTTGGAAAACTCATTCTGAAGTTCACTTCGACACAAACTACAATGTCAGCCAAGGTGATCCTCGTCCTCTGCGCTCAGGCGCTCTTCATCCAGGTGAGAAACTTTTTCGAAATATAAAGACTCGTTCTAATATCCGTTACTACTTTTGCCCAGATATTATGTTTTGATTTGATACAGATCGTCGTCTGCATTGTTGTTGTGAACTATACAAATGATTTGATCAGAAACTGACTGTACGGCCTAGAACGAATGTATGGCTTCAAGTTACTTCAATTTTAAGAACCTTAATCATCATTTACTTCACTTATAGTAGACACGCTACTTGAAGGATGAGAGCCTTCACTAAGACGTTATGAACAACGAACTTTGGGGCTTTAGAAAAATTAAATCTTTGACTAAACCTATCGTTTAATAGACTCTTATTGTTGTAAGTAATTGAAGAACACAGAAAGATAATAATATTTACCACAAAGTTTTTCACTATCTCACTATGCAATTACACAAAATGCGTTTGACACACATTAAGTTACGTGATCGATAAAATAATTATGTTTCAGTGTATCGTCATCGTCTGCTGATAATGAAATATTTAATAATACAATAATTTCTTGTTTACAGACTGCTTTCGGTTCATGTTATGGTCGTGGAGCCATCGCCGCTCCTGCTGTTATTGCTCCAGGATGTGCTGGTAATGGTTTGATCGGAAATGGCTATGCTGGTAACTACGCTAACAATGTTTTCATTGGTGATGGTATTATTGGCAATGGTTTTATCGGCAATGGCTTGGCTGGTATAGAGATCATTCCCACCAGTGGCGGTGGACTGCCTGTCTCCAGCGTCTCTGCTTTCGCTCCCAGTGGCATCTCCGTAGCGTCTGAGAATGTGTATGAGGGTGCCCTGTCCGTGGCTGGTGAGCTGCCGTTTGTGAGTGCTGTGGCTGTGGAGGGAGTGTTACCAAGTGGCGGTGCTGGCACCGTCAGCTACAGCTGCGGTAACGGTGTTACTGCTATTGAGAGCATCGCTCCTTCTGCTGCTGCCTATGGCGCTGCTGGTGCCTACGGCGCTGCGGGTGCCTATGGAATCGGCGCTGGCTATGGACCTGGCGCTGCTGCCATCGCTCCTGCTGCTTTCGGAGTCGGTTATGGAAGCCGCGGCTGTGGATGTGGACGTTATTAACAATTCAAATGATTACTCAACCGATGATACTATAGGTAAAATGATTTAATAAACTTGATTTGCAATTAATTTTGTTCTATGAATTAAATATTACCCTCAAAAATTAACCCCTGTGATTTTTCAAGTTCTTTTCTCGTTTGCAACTTTCAAAAAACGATGTCCCAGTTGGAGTCTGGGAGATTTTTATTCTCTCGTCTAAGTAAGTCTTACTAAGTCGCGGTTCACACTACAGATGAAAATTAACTTTGTAAGCAGCACAATTTTGACTCATTTAGATTTCTGGGTTTTTTCCGATCGGATCCCACAATCCGAACCCAATGGTGAAATTATAGCAATGTGGAAGAAAATAATTATTATTTTGTTCTGAACCGATCCCTAGTCCCAACCAATTCCAGTACGCTATTCCTAATTAATGCTATTGGTAGGGGAATCCAAGCGGGGATTTCGGGAGTTACTCGAGCGCGTTATATGAAACAATAACGGAAAATGAAAATAAAGTTGTTTGGTAGTTGCAGACTTTACAATGAACAGGGTTCATTGTAGAGTCCGCAACTGCGCACTTTTTAACAATGATCAAACTTATTTTCTTCACGAAAAGGTATATTATATATATTTCAGTGCAAGGGTTGACACGTGTCCAAAGTACGCTGAAATAGGCGATGCGCAGCGCGTATTCCTTATTGTATAGTAAATAAATTCGATATTGTATTGGATCATAAAAAAGTGCACATCGCGTTGCATCTCGGTGTGAACTGACCCTAAGAAGTGGCATTATTTATGACTGTGTCGTGTCACGTGCCTACGTCGTATGTTATGTAATTGTGAGTAATTGGAGATATTGTACTAGGTCAGGAATGCCAACTGAACAAAATAAGCACGTTGTTTAATTATTCTCACGATGCTTGAGAAAACAGAATTTATTTTGGTCAAGAACAAAATAATGGACAATATACAATATACTTCTTTTATTTCGACACATGACAACCACGGAGTTAACTTATCAAAGATTTTATTCGATTTGGGTTGCAAATAGAGCTGTTTAGTAAAAAACAAACAAATGAACATATTGCGCGAGAAAAATGTATCCTTGATCGTCATTTATTCTGGAATAATGTTCCATCAAACTGCGACCGAACCGCAAAATGTTGTTGCAGTGTGGTTAGTGGAAGTGCTCAGGTGCGGCTCGGAAAAGTGCTGCTGAAATCAGTGCTCTCAGTGGAATACTCGTACCTCAATAAGTTATATATGTAGATAGATAGATAGATAGAATACTCTTTATTTTGTACACCATAAAAACGTCTGAACATAGGGTGACACAATGAGCGGTCTTATCGTTAAAAGCAATCTTTTACAGACAACCTTTGGATGGATTTATTTCAATTTATTTACAAAGTTTGAACTTTCACGCATTATTTGACAAGGCTTGGCCGTAACCATACAGGCTTTGATGGAGTCACGTATGTGTGCCTCGGCTTAGCGTAGCCCAACTATTAAGTCACTACTAAAAAAAACACATGCCAGCACACTAATTACAAAAATCACATTGAAATTAGATCACCCGCTTCGTAGCTACGATGCCACAGACAGACAAAGTTATACAGAACGACTGAGCCGTCAAACTTATTCCATCCCTCTTTATACGTCGCGTCGGAGAATAAAAACAGAAAAGCCCAGTATGAATCCAAAAGAGCTCATGGTGTAATGTTTTCTAGCAATAAGCTCCTATTTTTTAAATAAAATATGTAATTATGCCTCAGCTTCGGCTCTATTCTAGAAGGGGAGTTCGGGGAACACAGCCATTTTGTATTGTTGGTGCAGTACGTATGTTACTTTTACGCCGCGGTTGAGAATAGTACGACAAAAAATAAAAAATATTGTTCAATTTATGATCGTTTATATTATGATTTTGAGTTTCAGTAGTAAGAACCACAGCCGCACGCGCACTGTCCGGAGATAGACACGGCACCAGCAGCGGGTACAGCACCACCGTAAGTCACTACGCCCATGATGGGAACAGTACCAGCAACAGCGGTGTTACCGGCGACAGGCAGCTCACCAATGACCGCCACGTTGCCTTCACCGGCGCCGCCGTAAGCAGCTCCAGGAGCGATAACACCTCCGTATGCAGCAGCAGGAGCAATGACGCCACCATAAGCAGATCCGATGGCACCACCGTAAGCAGGAGCAATTACGCCACCATAAGCAGATCCAATGGCGCCACCATAAGCACCACCACATGCAGAGCCGATGCCTACAGCAGGGGCAATACCAACAGCTGGTCCTCCACATCCGCAACCGCCACCGTATTGGCCGAAAACATTCTGTTAGGAAAAATATACATTAGATAGGAGACTTCTCGCATACTGAGGAAACCTCAACAACAAAGACAATCACGTATAGCAGTAATGTACAGAGAGCTAGTTTGAAAACTCTTTATTAAAGGAAGTTTTTAAAATATGACAGAAAGAAACATTAACGGGGGAAATTCATCAGAACAATATGAGACCAGATAACAGTAAAAAACTTACCTGGACCAAGCAAGCTTGGATGCAGAGCAACAGAACAGTGAAGGTAGACATATTTGATGTTTGTTTGTGTTCAACGAGAAGCTGAAGACTGATGCTTTAACAAGTGTTACACCATGTTTATATAGTGCTGAAGGTCTTATCAATAACACGTACATTTTCACTATTTCCTATTTTAATAAAAAAACATATGATAATTATAACAAAGCAATGAAAATGCACGCATTGTTCTATTTATTTGTCTAGCAGCCTACTGTATGTGGTGCAACACAACTAGATATGGACTACGTTTCAGTATAAATAGTCGATCAATTCTTGGAAAACTCATTCTGAAGTTCACTTCGACACAAACTACAATGTCAGCCAAGGTGATCCTCGTCCTCTGCGCTCAGGCGCTCTTCATCCAGGTGAGAAACTTTTTCGAAATATAAAGACTCGTTCTAATATCCGTTACTACTTTTGCCCAGATATTATGTTTTGATTTGATACAGATCGTCGTCTGCATTGTTGTTGTGAACTATACAAACGATTTGATCAGAAACTGATTGTACTGCTTAGAACGAATGTATGGCTTCAAGTTACTTCAATTTTAAGAACCTTAATCATCATTTACTTCACTTATAGTAGACACGCTACTTGAAGAATGGGAGCCTTCACTAAGACGTTATGAACAACGAACTTTGGGGCTTTAGAAAAATTAAATCTATGACTAAACCTACCGTATAATAGACTCTTATTGTTGTAAGTAATTGAAAAACACAGAAAGATAATAATATTTACCACAAAGTTTTTCACTATCTCACTATACAATTACACAAAATGCGTTTGACACACATTAAGTTACGTGATCGATAAAATAATTATGTTTCAGTGTATCTTCATCGTCTGCTGATAATGAAATATTTAATAATACAATAATTTCTTGTTTACAGACTGCTTTCGGTTCATGTTATGGTCGTGGAGCCATCGCCGCTCCTGCTGTTATTGCTCCAGGATGTGCTGGTAATGGTTTCATCGGAAATGGCTATGCTGGTAACTACGCTAACAATGTTTTCATTGGTGATGGTATTATTGGCAATGGTTTCATTGGCAATGGCTTGGCTGGTATGGAGATCATTCCCACCAGTGGTGGTGGACTGCCTGTCTCCAGCGTCTCTGCTTTCGCTCCCAGTGGCATCTCCGTAGCGTCTGAGAATGTGTATGAGGGTGCCCTGTCCGTGGCTGGTGAGCTGCCGTTTGTGAGTGCTGTGGCTTTGGAGGGCGTGTTACCAAGTGGCGGTGCTGGCACTGTCAGCTACAGCTGCGGTAACGGTGTTACTGCTATTGAAAGCATCGCTCCTTCTGCTGTTGCTACTTATGGCGCTCCTGGTGCATATGGCGCTGCGGGTGCATATGGCGCTGCGGGTGCCTATGGAATCGGTGCTGGCTATGGACCTGGCACTGCTGCCATCGGAGTCGGTTATGGAAGCCGTGGCTGTGGATGTGGACGTTATTAATCATTCAAATGATTACTCAACTGATGATACGATTGGTAAAATGATTCAATAAACTTGATTTGCAATTTATTTTGTTCTATGAATTAAATATTACCCACAAAAATTAACCCCTGTGATTTTCCAAGTATTATTCTCGTTTGCAACTTTCAAAAGACGATGTCCCAGTTGGAGTCTGGGAGATTTTTATTCTCTAAGTCTCGTCGCACACTACAGATGAAAATCGTATGACAAACATTTAATTAACTTTGTAAGTAGCACAATTTTGACTCAATCCGAACCCAATGTTGGAATTGTAGCAATGTGGAAGAAAATAATAATTATTTTGTTCTGAACCGATCCCTAGTCCCAACCTATTCCAGTACGCTATTCCTAATTAATGCTATGAAACAATAACGGAAAATGAAAATAAAGTTGTTTGGTAGTTGCGGACTCTGCAATGAACCCTGATCCCAACAGTGGACACCAGCTAAAGTTGTAGTTCAATCGAAATAGCCACCGCATTCACATCACACACTGATAAAATACTCATTTTCCGGATCGTGATTTTTGTGTTTTATTTAATGCCTCTATTAAAGGAAATTGATTTTATTCGCTTATAATATAACGGGTGTAAAAATCCTCAAACCCGAGAGTTACATGTTCTACCTGTTGTCCAACATTTTTTGACGTTTTTCCAGGTTTTTTTTTTCTAAATTAAGTTCTAAATATTATAACTTAACTTTAAGTACTCTCACGATTCCTGTACCGTTGCATACCTGTGCCTCATAAGCACAATTGTGTTACGTGCGTTACCGAAAACACCGAATTTTCGCACCGAAAATAAAAGTCGTTTCCCAGAAATTATTGTTTTTTTGCACAGAGCTACTTAGATTGAATGCATAGTGACGTCTTAGTCCTTCACGAAAACGTCATCTAAACATTCAAATTCCTTGTTTTGTACCCTGTACCTATTAAGAGGCAGAATTCATAATGGCTGTCTCGTGTCACGTGCCTACTCAGAATAGTATGTTACGTAACAACTTGTAGGTAATCGGAGATATGATTGTACTAGGTCAGGAATGCCAACTGAAAAATAAGTACGTTGTTTAAATATTCTCACGATGCTAGAGAAAACAGAATTTATTTTGGTCAAGAACAAAATATGGACTATATATATAATTAATTAGTAGTTTAGTAATAAATAAGTAGTTTTCTAAAAAACCTAGAGAAATACGAGACAAAGGAAGAAAGGGAAACTAGGGTGGAAACGCGCAGGAAAGATTTGCCGAATTATTTGCAGCCAAAATTAAATGTTGTCAAACATAGCTCTAAAGTACAGTCTGTACAAATTTTCAATAAATTGCCATTAGAACTAAAAATTATTAATAGTCCAAGAATATTTAAATCCAAATTAAACTCATTCCTATTGACGAAGTGCTACTATAGTATAGAGGAGTTTTTTAGTGACAAAAATAATGCCATAGTGTAACTTGTATATTGTTTGAGTCTAATTCTTGACATGTTATTTTTTTTTTTTTTGATTATGTTGATTTCTTATTTTATTTTTGACATTTTATCTATTTATTGATTGTAACTTTTATTGATTATTATTATTATTCCGTGTATTCATTAACTTGTAATTAATTGTAACTTTTATTGATTATTATTAATCCTATATTCGACACAAATGTATTTTTGTTCAGAATAAATAAATAAATATATAAGGTCTTGCAAATAGACCTGTTCAGTAAAAAAGAAGAGAGAAGAGAGCTGTTTAGTAAAAAAGAAACAAATGAACATTTATTACGCGTGAAAAATTTATCTTTGATCGTCATTTATTCTGGAATTATTGTTCCATCGAACTGCGACCGAACCGCACTTATCAAAATGTTGTTACATTGCGGTTAGTGGAAGTGTTTAGGTGCGGCTCGGACAAGTGCAGTTGAAATCAGTGCTCTGAGTGGAATAACTCAATTAGTTATATATATATATAGATAGATGGAGATAGACGTTTTAGAAATTTTACATAGGGTGACACAATGGGCGATCTTATCGCTAGAAGCAATCTTTTACAGACAATCTTTGGATGGATTTATTTCAATTGATTTACTTAGTTTGAAGTTTCGCGCATTATTTGACAAGGCTTGGCCGTAACCATACAGGCTTTGATGGAGTCACGTATGTGTGCCTCGGCTTAGCGTAGCCCAACTATTAAGTCATTACTAAAAAAAACATACATGCCAGCACACTAATTACAAAAATCACATTGAAATTAGATCACCCGCTTCGTAGCTACGATGCCACAGACAGACAATAGTTATACAGAACGACATAGCCGTCAAACTTATAACATCCCTCTTTATACGTCGGGGAATAAAAACAGAAAATCCCAGTATGAAGCCAAAAGAGCTCATGTTGAAATGTTTTCTAGCAATAAGCTCCTATTTTTTGACGTGACAACGTCTAATAAATTGATGAACGCCGCTGCACGCACGAAAAAGGATGACTCATTGTCCCGTTACGCTCATCGAAACGTTACGCTCGGAGCGAGAGCGCTACAAGAGCGAGCGAAAGTCACTTGTTATGACATTGTCAGCTTAAACTATCGTCCGTAAACCAACTAATGCCTCACCGCGTGCTCTATTCTAGAAGGGGAGTTCGGGGAACTTAGGCGTTTTGTGTTGTTGGTACGAGTACAATACGTATGTTAATTTTACGACAAAATAAAAAAAATATTGTTCTATTTATGATCGTTTATATTATGATTTTGGGTTTCAGTAGTAAGAACCACAGCCGCACGCGCACTGTCCGGAGATAGACACGGCACCAGCAGCGGGTACAGCACCACCGTAAGTCACTACGCCCATGATGGGAACAGTACCAGCAACAGCGGTGTTACCGGCGACTGGCAGCTCACCAATGACCGCCACGTTTCCTTCACCAGCGCCGCCGTAGGCAGCTCCAGAAGCGATAGCACCTCCGTATGCAGCAGCAGGAGAAACTGCGCCACCATAAGCAGATCCGATGGCGCCACCATAAGCAGGAGCAATCACGCCACCATAAGCAGATCCAATGGCGCCACCATAAGCACCACCACATGCAGAGCCGATGCCTACAGCAGGGGCTATACCAACAGCCGGTCCTCCACATCCGCAACCGCCACCGTATTGGCCGAAAACATTCTGTTAGGAAAAATATACATTAGATAGGAGAATTCTCGCTTATTGAGGAAACCTCAACAACAAAGACAATCACAAATTAAAAGGTTTGTTATCGAAAAGGAACTTATTAGTTTGCGAGATTTTAAAGTACAGGAAGAACTTCTTCTTTTCTCAAATCAGCACGAATTACATAAGTATAGGATAGCAGTAATGTACAGAGAGCTAGTTTGAAAACTGTAATATTAACGGAAGTTTTTAAAATATGATAGAAGGAAGAATGAACGGAGGAAATTCATCAGAACAATAAGATACCAAATAACAGTAAAAAACTTACCTGGACCAAGCAAGCTTGGATGCAGAGCAACAGAACAGTGAAGGTAGACATGTTTGATGTTTGTTTGTTTTCAACAAGAAGCTGAAGACTGATACTTTTACAACTCTTACACTATGTTTATATAGTGCTTAAGTTCTTATCAAAAACACGTACATTTTCACTATTTCCTATTTTCTTAACAAAATATATGATAATTCTAACAAAGCAATGAAAATGCACGCATTTTTCTATTTATTTGTCTAGCAGCCTACTGTATGTGGTGCAACACAACTAGATAAGGACTACGTTTCAGTATAAATAGTCGATCGATTCTTGGAAAACTCATTCTGAAGTTCACTTCAACACAAACTACAATGTCAGCCAAGGTGATCCTCGTCCTCTGCGCTCAGGCGCTCTTCATCCAGGTGAGAAACTTTTTCGAAATATAAAGACTCGTTCTAATATCCGTTACTACTTTTGCCCAGATATTATGTTTTGATTTGATACAGATCGTCGTCTGCATTGTTGTTGTGAACTATGCAAATGATTTGATCAGAAACTGACTGTACGGCTTAGAACGAATGTATGGCTTCAAGTTACTTCAATTTTAAGAACCTTAATCATCATTTACTTCACTTATAGTAGACACGCTACTTGAAGGATGAGAGCCTTCACTAAGACGTTATGAACAACGAACTTTGGGGCTTTAGAATCTATTACTAAACCTTCCGTTTAATAGACTCTTGTTGTTGTAAGTAATTGAAGAACACAAAAAGATAATAATAGTTACCACAAAGTTTTTCACTATCTCACTATACAATTACACAAAATGCGTTTGACACACATTAAGTTACGTGATCGATAAAATAATTATGTTTCAGTGTATCGTCATCGTCTGCTGATAATGAAATATTTAATAATACAATCATTTCTTGTTTACAGACTGCTTTCGGTTCATGTTATGGTCGTGGAGCCATCGCCGCTCCTGCTGTTATTGCTCCAGGATGTGCTGGTAATGGTTTCATCGGAAATGGCTATGCTGGTAACTACGCTAACAATGTTTTCATTGGTGATGGAATTATTGGCAATGGTTTCATTGGCAATGGCTTGGCTGGTATAGAGATCATTCCCACCAGTGGTGGTGGACTGCCTGTCTCCAGCGTCTCTGCTTTCGCTCCCAGTGGCATCTCCGTAGCGTCTGAGAATGTGTATGAGGGTGCCGTGTCCGTGGCTGGTGAGCTGCCGTTTGTGAGTGCTGTGGCTGTAGAGGGAGTGTTACCAAGTGGCGGTGCTGGCACCGTCAGCTACAGCTGCGGTAACGGTGTTACTGCTATTGAGAGCATCGCTCCTTCTGCTGCTGCCTATGGCGCTACTGGTGCCTACGGTGCTGCGGGTGCCTATGGAATCGGCGCTGGCTATGGACCTGGCGCTGCTGCCATCGCTCCTGCTGCTTTCGGAGTCGGTTATGGAAGCCGCGGCTGTGGATGTGGACGTTATTAACAATTCAAATGATTACTCAACCGATGATACTATAGGTAAAATGATTTAATAAACTTGATTTGCAATTTATTTTGTTCAATTAATTAAATATTACCCTCAAAAATTAACCCCTGTGATTTTTCAAGTTCTTTTCTCGTTTGCAACTTTCAAAAAACGATGTCCCAGTTGGAGTCTGGGAGATTTTTATTCTCTCGTCTAAGTAAGTCTTACTAAGTCGCGGTTCACACTACAGATGAAAATTAACTTTGTAAGCAGCACAATTTTGAATCATTTAGATTTCTGGGTTTTTTCCGATCGGATCCCACAATCCGAACCCAATGGTGAAATTATAGCAATGTGGAAGAAAATAATAATTATTTTGTTCTGAACCGATCCCTAGTCCCAACCAATTCCAGTACGCTATTCCTAATTAATGCTATTGGTAGGGGAGTCCAAGCGGGGATTTCGGGAGTTACTCGAGCGCGTTATATGAAACAATAACGGAAAATGAAAATAAAGTTGTTTGGTAGTTGCAGACTTTACAATGAACAGGGTTCATTGTAGAGTCCGCAACTGCGCACTTTTTAACAATGATCAAACTTATTTTCTTCACGAAAAGGTATATATATATATTTCAGTGCAAGGGTTGACACGTGTCAAAATACGCTGAAATTAAAATTCAAAGTTTATTTTAAAATGGGATTGCAAAGTTTACAAATGATGCTTATATGTAATTTTTAGGTACAACTTTACAATAAAGACGGGTGAAGTACTGTTCTCCTAGATAGGCTAGAATTTAGCCTGTGTTAAGGAGAGACAGTGCCGTGCCCCTAATGGCGGATTATTACATAAATATTATGTGTTTGAAATAGGCGATGCGCAGCGCGTATTCCTTATTGTATAGTAAATAAATTCGATATTGTATTGGATCATAAAAAAGTGCACGTCGCGTTGCGCCTCGGTGTGAACTGACCCTAAGAAGTGGCATTATTCATGACTGTGTCGTGTCACGTGCCTACTCAGAATCGTATGTTACGTAATTGTGAGTAATTGGAGATATTGTACTAGGTCAGGAATGCCAACTGAACAAAATAAGCACGTTGTTTAATTATTCTCACGATGCTTGAGAAAACAGAATTTATTTTGGTCAAGAACAAAATAATGGACAATATACAATATACTTCTTTTTATTTCGACACATGACAACCACGGAGTTAACTTATCAAAGATTTTATTCGATTTGGGTTGCAAATAGAGCTGTTTAGTAAAAAAAAAACAAATGAACATATTGCGCGAGAAAAATGTATCCTTGATCGTCATTTATTCTGGCATAATGTTCCATCAAACTGCGACCGAACCGCAAAATGTTGTTGCAGTGTGGTTAGTGGAAGTGCTCAGGTGCGGCTCGGAAAAGTGCTGCTGAAATCAGTGCTCTCAGTGGAATACTCGTACCTCAATAAGTTATATATGTAGATAGATAGATAGATAGAATACTCTTTATTTTGTACACCATAAAAACGTCTGAACATAGGGTGACACAATGGGCGGTCTTATCGTTAAAAGCAATCTTTTACAGACAACCTTTGGATGGATTTATTTCAATTTATTTACAAAGTTTGAACTTTCACGCATTATTTGACAAGGCTTGGCCGTAACCATACAGGCTTTGATGGAGTCACGTATGTGTGCCTCGGCTTAGCGTAGCCCAACTATTAAGTCACTACTAAAAAAAACACATGCCAGCACACTAATTACAAAAATCACATTGAAATTAGATCACCCGCTTCGTAGCTACGATGCCACAGACAGACACAGTTATACAGAACGACTGAGCCGTCAAACTTATTCCATCCCTCTTTATACGTCGCGTCGGAGAATAAAAACAGAAAAGCCCAGTATGAATCCAAAAGAGCTCATGGTGTAATGTTTTCTAGCAATAAGCTCCTATTTTTTAAATAAAATATGTAATTATGCCTCAGCTTCGGCTCTATTCTAGAAGGGGAGTTCGGGGAACTCAGCCATTTTGTATTGTTGGTGCAGTACGTATGTTACTTTTACGCCGCGGTTGAGAATAGTACGACAAAAAATAAAAAATATTGTTCAATTTATGATCGTTTATATTATGATTTTGAGTTTCAGTAGTAAGAACCACAGCCGCACGCGCACTGTCCGGAGATAGACACGGCACCAGCAGCGGGTACAGCACCACCGTAAGTCACTACGCCCATGATGGGAACAGTACCAGCAACAGCGGTGTTACCGGCGACTGGCAGCTCACCAATGACCGCCACGATGCCTTCACCGGCGCCGCCGTAAGCAGCTCCAGGAGCGATAACACCTCCGTATGCAGCAGCAGGAGCAATGACGCCACCATAAGCAGATCCGATGGCACCACCGTAAGCAGGAGCAATTACGCCACCATAAGCAGATCCAATGGCGCCACCATAAGCACCACCACATGCAGAGCCGATGCCTACAGCAGGGGCAATACCAACAGCTGGTCCTCCACATCCGCAACCGCCACCGTATTGGCCGAAAACATTCTGTTAGGAAAAATATACATTAGATAGGAGACTTCTCGCATACTGAGGAAACCTCAACAACAAAGACAATCACGTATAGGATAGCAGTAATGTACAAAGAGCTAGTTTGAAAACTGTTTTATTAAAGGAAGTTTTTAAAATATGACAGAAAGAAACATTAACGGGGGAAATTCATCAGAACAATAATATACCAGATAACAGTAAAAAACTTACCTGGACCAAGCAAGCTTGGATGCAGAGCAACAGAACAGTGAAGGTAGACATGTTTGATGTTTGTTTGTATTCAACGAGAAGCTGAAGACTGATGCTTTAACAAGTGTTACACCATGTTTATATAGTACTGAAGGTATTTTCAATAACACGTACATTTTCACTATTTCCTATTTTCATAACAAAATATATGATAATTCTAACAAAGCAATGAAAATGCACGCATTTTTCTATTTATTTGTCTAGCAGCCTGCTGTATGTGGTGCAACACAACTAGATAAGGACTACGTTTCAGTATAAATAGACGATCAATTCTTGGAAAACTCATTCTGAAGTTCACTTCGACACAAACTACAATGTCAGCCAAGGTGATCCTCGTCCTCTGCGCTCAGGCGCTCTTCATCCAGGTGAGAAACTTTTTCGAAATATAAAGACTCGTTCTAATTTTGTTACTACTTTTGCCCAGATATTATGTTTTGATTTGATACAGATCGTCGTCTGCATTGTTATTGTGAACTATACAAACGATTTGATCAGAAACTGATTGTACTGCTTAGAACGAATGTATGGCTTCAAGTTACTTCAATTTTAAGAACCTTAATCATCATTTACTTCACTTATAGTAGACACGCTACTTGAAGAATGAGAGCCTTCACTAAGACGTTATGAACAACGAACTTTGGGGCTTTAGAAAAATTTAATCTATGACTAAACCTACCGTTTAATAGACTCTTATTGTTGTAAGTAATTGAAGAACCCAGAAAGATAATAATATTACCACAAAGTTTTTCACTATCTCACTATGCAATTACACAAAATGCGTTTGACACACATTAAGTTACGTGATCGATAAAATAATTATGTTTCAGTATATCGTCATCGTCTGCTGAAAATGAAATTTTTAATAATACAATAATTTCTTGTTTACAGACTGCTTTTGGTTCATGTTATGGTCGTGGAGCCATTGCCGCTCCTGCTGTTATTGCCCCAGGATGTGCTGGCAATGGTTTGATCGGAAATGGCTATGGTGGTAACTACGCTAACATTAATGGTGTGATTGGTAACGATATTATTGGCAATGGTTTTATCGGCAATGGCTTGGCTGGTATAGAGATCATTCCCACCAGTGGCGGTGGACTGCCTGTCTCCAGCGTCTCTGCTTTCGCTCCCAGTGGCATCTCCGTAGCGTCTGAGAATGTGTATGAGGGTGCCCTGTCCGTGGTTGGTGAGCTGCCGTTTGTGAGTGCTGTGGCCGTGGAGGGAGTGTTACCAAGTGGCGGTGCTGGCACTGTCAGCTACAGCTGCGGTAACGGTGTTACTGCTATTGAGAGCATCGCTCCTTCTGCTGCTGCCTATGGCGCTGCTGGTCCCTATGGCGCTGCGGGTGCCTATGGAATCGGCGCTGGCTATGGACCTGGCGCTGCTGCCATCGCTCCTGCCGCTTTCGGAGTCGGTTATGGAAGCCGCGGCTGTGGATGTGGACGTTATTAATAATTCAAATGATTACTCAACCGATGATACGATTGGTAAAATGATTCAATAAACTTGATTTGCAATCTATTTTTTTCTATGAATTAAAAAATACCCGCTACCCCTAAGATGTTCCAAGTATTTTTCTCGTTTGCAAGTTTCAAAAAACGATATCCCATTTGGAGTCTGAGAGATTTTTATTATCTAACTCTCGGGTCACAGACGAAAATCGTTTTAGAAACATTTAACTTTGTGTGACGGGTAAGCAGCACAATATTGACTCACTTAGATTTTTGGCTTATTCCGATCGAATCCCACAATGCGAACCCAATTGAGCAGTTATAGCAATGTGGAAGAAAATAATATTTTGTTTGAACCAATCCATAGTTCCAACCATTCCAGTACGCTATTCCTAAATAATATTGTGAAACAATATAGGAAAATCAAAATAAAGTTGTTTGGCAGTTTCGGACTCTGCAATGGCCCCTGATCCCAACAGTGGACACCAGCTAAAGTTGTAGTTCAATCGAAATAGCCACCGCATTGACATCACACACTGATAAAATACTCATTTTCCGGATCGTGATTTTTGTGTTTTATTTAATGCCTCTATTAAAGATTTATATACATTTATTACACATTGATTTCATTCACTTATAATAATATAACGGGCGCAAAAATCCTCAAAACGAAGCCGAGAGTCACATGTTCTACCTCTTATTACGAGCATTTGTTTGCGTAACCACAAGGTTCCTAGACACGGTGCCTGGGAACCTTGTGGTTACGGAGATATAGAAGGTCAAAATTTCAACATTTTTTGACGTTTTTTGACGAAAACAATTTCTAAATGTTATAACTTAACTAATTAACCTAATGTCCCTGTACCGTTGCATACCTGTACACATAGTGCGTGCGTTACATTGCACGGTAAACAGCGAATTTTCACACCAAAAATCAAAGTCGTTTCCCAGCAATTATTATTGCATAGAGCTTCTTAGTTTGAATGCGTAGTGACGTCTTCGTCCTTAACGAAAACGTCATCTACGCATTAAAATGTCTTGTTACACCCTGTACCTATTATATTAAGGAGCATTATTCATAATGGCTGTGTCGTACACAGTCATTATGAATAATGCTCATATACAGGCTGTAAGGGTAAACACTCTTGTCATTCAAACCATGGGTAGTTGACTTAAATATAAAAATAAATGACCGAACACAACAAACAAAAACGTTATTTTCATTAAAAGATTTTAAAAAGTTTCTATCCGACACCGTGCTCTCTAGCGGAACAGCTGACTGACTGAGGGAGAGGTCGTGCTCGCGGCCGGTCAGGTCACATCCCGCACCCCCCGCCCGTGTTGAGACGGAAGTTCGTTGCCCTAGAGCATAGGGCAACGAACTTGCGTCTGTTGTGGTAAAATGGAGGTTTAAAAAAAAGAAAAATAAAGTTGTAATTTTCCATTGATTTTACGTTTTATAAATGAAACCAAACCACTGGTTGCAAGGATAACGGTGTTCACCCTGACACCCTGTACATAGAATCGTATGTTACGTATAAACTTCGAGGTAATCGGAGATATTATTGAACTAGGTCAGGAATGCCAACTGAAAAATAAGCACTTTGTTTAAAGATCCTCACAATGCTTGAAAAAAAAAATGCAAAATATGGACTATTTCCAACAATATACCTACTTCTTTTTATTTCGACACATAACAACCAAGGTGTCGATTTGTCTTGCTGTTTAGTAAAAAAGAAACAAATGAACATATTGCGCGTGAAAAATGTATCTTTATTCTGGAATGTTACATCGAACTGCGACCGAACCGCACTTATTAAAATGGTGTTGCAGTGTGGTTAGTGGAAGTCCACAGGTGCGGCTCGCATAAGTGCAGTTGAAATCAGTGCTCTGAGTGGAATAACTCAATTTGTTTTATATATAGATAGATATAGATAGAATACTCTTTATTATGTACGCCATAAAGACGTCTGTACGTTTTAGAAATTTTACATAGGGTGACACAATGGGCTGTCTTATCGCTAAAAGCAATCTATTACAGACAACATTTGGATGGATTTATTTAACTTGATTTACTTAGTTTGAACTTTCGCGCATTATTTGACAAGGCTTGGCCGTAACCATACAGGCTTTGATGGAGTCACGTATGTATGCCTCGGCTTAGCGTAGCCCCACTATTAAGTCACTACTAAAAATAACACATGCCAGCACACTAATTACAAAAATCACATTGAAATTAGATCACCCGCTTCGTAGCTACGATGCCACAGACAGACACAGTTATACAGAACGACATAGCCATCAAACTTATAACATCCCTCTTTATACGTCGGGGAATAAAAACAGAAAATCCCAGTATGAAGCCAAAAGAGCTCATGTTGTAATGTTTTCTAGCAACAAGCTCCTATTTTTTGACGTGACAACGTCTAATAAATTGATGAACGCCGCTGCACGCACGAAAAAGGATGACTCATTGTCCCGTTACGCTCATCGAAACGTTACGCTCGGAGCGAGAGCGCTACAAGAGCGAGCGAAAGTCACGTGTTATGACATTGTCAGTCCGTAAACCAACTCATGCCTCACCGCGTGCTCTATTCTAGAAGGGGAGTTCGGGGAACTCAGGCGTTTTGTGTTGTTGGTACGAGTACAATACGTATGTTAATTTTACGACAAAATAAAAAAATATTGTTCAATTTATGATCGTTTATATTATGATTTTGGGTTTCAGTAGTAAGAACCACAGCCGCACGCGCACTGTCCGGAGATAGACACGGCACCAGCAGCGGGTACAGCACCACCGTAAGTCACTACGCCCATGATGGGAACAGTACCAGCAACAGCGGTGTTACCGGCGACTGGCAGCTCACCAATGACCGCCACGTTTCCTTCACCAGCGCCGCCGTAGGCAGCTCCAGAAGCGATAGCACCTCCGTATGCAGCAGCAGGAGAAACTGCGCCACCATAAGCAGATCCGATGGCGCCACCATAAGCAGGAGCAATTACGCCACCATAAGCAGATCCAATGGCGCCACCATAAGCACCACCACATGCAGAGCCGATGCCTACAGCAGGGGCTATACCAACAGCCGGTCCTCCACATCCGCAACCGCCACCGTATTGGCCGAAAACATTCTGTTAGGAAAAATATACATTAGATAGGAGAATTCTCGCTTACTGAGGAAACCTCAACAACAAAGACAATCACAAATTAAAAGGTTTGTTATCGAAAAGGAACTTATTAATTTGCGAGATTTTAAAGTACAGGAAGAACTTCCTCTTTTCTCAAATCAGCACGAATTACATAAGTATAGGATAGCAGTAATGTACAGAGAGCTGTTTGAAAACTGTTTTATTAACGAAAGTTTTTAAAATATGATAGAAGGAAAAATTAACGGAGGAAATTCATCAGAACAATAAGATACCAGATAACAGTAAAAAACTTACCTGGACCAAGCAAGCTTGGATGCAGAGCAACAGAACAGCGAAGGTAGACATGTTTGATGTTTGTTTGTGTTCAACGAGAAGCTGAAGACTGATGCTTTTACAAGTCTTACACTATGTTTATATAGTGCTTAAGTTCTTATCAAAACCACGTACTTTTTCACAATTTCAACTTTTAAAACATAACATTTTGATAATAATTTATTAACAAAGCAATGAAAATGCACGCATTTTTCTATTTATTTGTCTAGCAGCCTACAGTATGTGGTGCAACACAACTAGATAAGGACTACGTTTCAGTATAAATAGTCGATCAATTCTTGGAAAACTCATTCTGAAGTTCACTTCGACACAAACTACAATGTCAGCCAAGGTGATCCTCGTCCTCTGCGCTCAGGCGCTCTTCATCCAGGTGAGAAGAAACTGTTTACTTTTTTTTTGTGGGTGGGAAATCATCCAATGACTTCTCCCGCTCTGGGCGGAGCGGAAGGGCGTGTCAGACTTTTACTGACTAAAACCCACCCGTGTTCCTTCAGTTGCCTGTTGCCAAGGTCCCGGTATCCCTTTCGGACTAACCCGCAGAGAAACTGTTTACTTATGTCTTGTTTATGTTTTAATTGTTGTAACCATTTTTTAATTTGGATTTTCCCCAGGGGTGCATACTGTGCCCGCTTGTGACACGTTAGCGAAGTAAAAATATGGACAATTTTTCTCCACAGTAAACTTGCTTACTCGTAGATCATACGCCGCTCACGATACTCACTAAGTGTGTCATACAATTGCGATTACTTCAAAAGCGTCTGATACACATTACATTACGTGATCGATTAAACCATGTGTCATCGACATCGTCATCGTCTGCTGATAAAGAAATATTTACTAATCCAATAATTTCTTGTTTACAGACTGCTTTCAGTTCATGTTATGGTCGTGGAGTCATCGCCAATGGTGTGATCGGGAATGGACTGATTGGTAATGGCTATACTGGTAACTTGGCCTACAACGGTGTGATCGGTAACGGCTGTGCTGGTAACTACGCTAACAATGGTGTGATTGGTGACGGTATTATTGGCAATGGTTTTATCGGCAATGGCTTGGCTGGTATAGAGATCATTCCCACCAGTGGCGGTGGACTACCTGTCTCCAGCGTCTCTGCTTTCGCTCCCAGTGGCATCTCCATAGCGTCTGAGAATGTGTATGAGGGTGCCCTGTCCGTGGCTGGCGAGCTGCCATTTGTGAGTGCTGTGGCTGTGGAGGGAGTGTTACCAAGTGGCGGTGCTGGCACTGTCAGCTACAGCTGCGGTAACGGTGTTACTGCTATTGAAAGCATCGCTCCTTCTGCTGCTGCTTCTTATGGTGCTGCTGGTGCATATGGCGCCTATGGCGCTGCTGGTGCCTACGGCGCTGCGGGTGCCTATGGAATCGGCGCTGGCTATGGACCTGGCGCTGCTGCCATCGCTCCTGCTGCTCGCGGTTATGGAAGCCGCGGCTGTGGATGTGGTGTCTACTAAAAACTTTAAAATAATCGCTTACCTCCCGAACCGATGATGTCCGAACCAATGGTTCAATAAAATGATTTGCAATTTATATTGTTTGATAAATTTACTCATACCCGGTTTCCCTGTAATGTTAAAGTGTGAAGTTTTATTATAAAGAGAGACCTCTTGAATTCTGCGATATAAGAATTTTGCTGAATTTGACGTTTTATCAACTTTAGTGTATACTTTACTTTAGTTTTAGTACTTTCTTTCTAATAGGGTCAAACTATAGCCATATTTTAATATTCCAAAGAGTAATATTATATCTAAAGTTTAAGAATTTCCATGAACTTTCAAAATTCGACATCATAAAACAAAAAAAAAACTTTGCGTAATCACATACTATATTACCCCTTGCTCCGAGTAACGTGAAATACATTTACAATTTGTAAATAACTAAGCCACGCAAAACCGTTTGGATTCATATTTCGTCATGAGTTGACAGGGTGATTTTTGCGAATCTCATAGTAGGTATAATTTCAGTGTTTGTGTTTTATATAGGATACCTATATCTGTATTTAGGTATAAAATACATAATATGATTAAGCAATGCACGCATTAATGCATGTAAGCGTTCAAAAGAGTGTATGGTATTTCGACAAACAAGTGTGCAACTTGTCATTTGGTCCACAGGTCGAAATGAAAGGAAATTGATTATTATGCACAAGTAAAAAAAAATACCGTACAAAGGCGGATTTAATGCCTGAATCATTTTCTTCCAGTCAACCTTAGGGTGATGCAGAGACGGAGGACACGGTGGAGCATACGGTGAAGGTCTGCCCTGCTTGGGCGGAGCCCCGCTGTGTCCGATTTGCGGCAATTGGCGGCGGTGACCTCTCGCGTCCGGCTTTGGTCCAGGCCATGGTACGGAGCGAGAGGGCATGGGAAGCAGTCACCTCCTTCTGCGAAGCAGTAATGCTCGCGAAGGAGGAGGCGGAACGCGCGAGGGAGAGGCAAAGTTTGCGCCCTCACGCCCCTAACCGCCGCCGTTGGAGACGCCCTGGGCGTCGGAAATCCCAGGCGGATTTCCGGCCACCATAGGCCGCCATAGCTCGCCGTCCGATTAGGACCAGGCCCGGGTCGATAGCGCGTCGTGTTCCAAGCGCGCCTCAAAGAGATGTCAGCACAATTGGTGGGGTCCGCTAGGAACGATACCTGCTAGGGTTGCGGGTCAGTCCGAAAGGGATACCGGGACCTTGGCAACAGGCAACTGAAGGAACACGGGTGAGTTTTAGTCAGTAAATGTCTGACACGCCCTTCCGTTCCCCCCAGAGCGGGAGAAGTCATTGGATGATTTCTCACCCTCAAAAAAAAAAAAAAGGGTGATGCAGAGAAAAACATGGCAGGTGCAAAATACGGGATAGATAACTAATAAACTAATAACTAATAATACTCGCTTAGAATTTTTACAAATTACACAATTACAAAGTTTAGGCACTAGACGGTTTGTATACAACACTTAGGTAAAACCCAGATTATTACCCAGATATGAAACATATTAAATTACTTACTTTTATTACTTTAGAATTGAATTTCAAAATCTAGTTAACTATCCCAGGATTAAAGATTTGTCATGCATATGAAAGCACAAGTAAAGCTAATGGTAGATAGAAAGCTTTAAATAATTAATTTAAATACAAGCTGTGCGTTAGCGAGGAGATTTCCCAACGACAATTCAAAAATCGTTCCTCTTTTTACCCGACTACGGCGAAGAAAAAAGGAGGGTTATGATTTTGACCGGTATGTATGTATGTATGTATGTATGTATGTATGTATGTATGTATGTATGTTCATCTGTTCCCTCCTATCTTCCAAACCACTTATCACAATTTGACAAATGTGGTATCGTTAGAAGCGTCGTGATTGTCCGCTGGTTATAGGCTATGAAGTCACATTAAATTAAAAATGGCGCCCTCTAGAGGACATAAAGTGAGGAACTTAAAAAAAAAAATGGTTTAATCGTACCATGTTGGGTATCAAATGAAAGGGCTTAATGAGCACATTTCAAAAATATATACAACCTGTAACGGAATAAACGCAAGAGCTCATACACCCCAATTAGAATATTAAATTATAAGACTAAAATAATATCTGTAATTTAATTTAATTAAACGACACCTAGTTTTTTTTTACAAAATAGACTTCCTGACTAAACATGAAACATAGGATAGCTATGAGCGTATTACAAATTTGTTTATGCATTTGAATAGGCTTTATTCCTTTGAGATAAGGCTTAAATTTCCTTAAATAAAATATCTTATTACCTTGGTAAGACGCGGTGGTTCTAATTTCAGTTAAAGAAAAGATTTTTTCATGAAAAATTAACACATATAAATAATGATGGAAATCGATTCAGAAGCCGATTCTGAGCCAACTACTTTCAGGTCTTGCGCTTATTCTGTTACACGTTGTATATTATAACCCCAAAAGAATTAAAAAAAAAACAAGTAACAAAAACTAAAACCCAACTACGACTTAAAAGGTATAAACAAGACACCACAGGCAGACAATTTAAAAAGCCGGAGTCACACGTAATCTGTTCGATTTATGCCCTAACACGTGTGACTCCGGATTTTTAATTTGTATGTCTGTGGTGTCTTGTTTATACCTTTTAAGTCGTAGTTGGGTTTTAGTTTTTGTTACTTGATTTTTTCTTACACTCTGATTCATTCGTGTTCACATTTCCACACACCGCCACATTCACACACCCTTACTTCACTCACACATTCGCATGCCTGTGTGCGTGCTACAATTTTAGCTTTAAATAACTCTTTTTTTAAATATTATTATTTCGTTTAAAATACCTACATTTGCATAAAACGAGTAAATGATACTTATTTAAGTTATGGAAAAGCGGTATCTGCTAACAAAGGCTTATCTGCTGCTTATCTGCCCTTTCTCACTTTTGTACACAAAGGGACTTTTGAGCAATATTTCATGCTTCTCGATCCAGCACTTTAGGCTCGTTGTCTGTCAATGAATTTAAGATTTTTAGATTTGTAATTGGGTTCCCTGTCCATTTGCATAACATTTTAAGACATAATGTAACATGGCATACTTTTGTTTATCCTAACAATATTTACGCATAATATTATTTTCGCATATCAGCAAACGGATAATTATTTTAAGCATAATTTCACCAATCATAATAGTGCATAAGCATAACATTCAAAAGCATAAATATATTTACGCACAATGACATTAAAACATAATTTTTATAGGCATAAGAAATACGCATAATAATTAACTGCAACAGAATAGATACACGTTAATAGATTCTAGTCGTTTCTGGCACTTCCCTGGCCGCTGCCGCGGCACCGCTCGCTTCGCTCGGCTCGTGCGTTCTAACCTAACCTAACCTAAACTACCAAACATTATATTTGTAATAAATACGTAAAAACAACTTAACTTTGATTCGAATATTTTTTTATGCCTGAACACTATTATGCTAAAAGTCATTACGCCTAGTAACATTATGCGAATTAAAATTATGGTAAAACAAATTATACAATAAGATAATTATGCCAAAAAAATTGTATGGCAAAAAAAAATTATGGCAAATAATTATTAGACCAAAAAAAAAATATAACAAAATCGTTATTTCAAAGAATATTTGGGAAAAAAACATTATGCGAAAAAAAGGGGTCCCTTGTAATTGCATCAAAACATGCTGCTGGGTGATTGCTAAATTAAATCAAAGATTGAATTGTTTGCTCAATTAATGATCGTTTATTTTTATTCTGGCATGAGAATAGGACACTTCAGTAGTAACTAGGAGATCCGCAGCCGCACGCACATTGTCCGGAGATAGACACAGCACCAGCAGCAGGCACAGCGCCACCGAAGCTCACGACACCTGTGACGGGGACCTGACCAGCAACAGCGGTGTTACCGGCGACTGGCAGCTCACCAATGACCGCCACGTTGCCTTCACCGGCGCCGCCGTAAGCAGCTCCAGGAGCGATAGCACCTCCGTAAGCAGCAGCAGGACCAATTGCGCCACCATAAGCGGATCCAATGGCACCACCATAAGCAGATCCAATGGCACCACCATAAGCAGGAGTAATTACGCCACCATAAGCAGATCCAATGGCGCCACCATAAGCACCACCACATGCAGAGCCGATGCCTACAGCGGGGGCTATACCAACAGCTGGTCCTCCACATCCGCATCCGCCGTATTGGCCGAAGACATTCTGTTTGAAAACAAATAGGTGCGTTAGATACAGGAAACTTATCACCTTCCTAAGAAATCGAACCCATTGTGAGTGAGGATGTAAGTAGTGTTAGAGATGTAAGTATTCTTAATAAAAATTTGTCCATCGATGGAGAGAGATTCCTCATCACTCGTGTTTAATCGATGAGGTACCAGTCAGCGCAGCTCATGTGGTAAAGCATGATGGTAGCGAGGCTAACATTTTCACTAACAGTTGACTAAGTCATTATTTATTTCAAATAAATATAAATTAAAATTGTGACAGAAAGGCAAGAAAACGAATTAATGAAGAAAGTATTTAAAAAGAATATAGAAGTAGTAAATCACTCACCTGGACCAAGCAAGCTTGGATGCAGAGCAACAGAACAGTGAAGGTGGACATATTTGATGTTTGTTTGTGTTCAACGAGAAGCTGAAGACTGAATGATGTTCCTACTTCTAGACCACGTTTATATAGTGCAAAAGCTTCTTATCATAAAAACGTGATGTTTGTTTTATGGGGTCTACCCTTTATAGCAGAACTTTTTATGTCATAATATTATTTTGCATAACAGCGCATAGCATAAACTTCATTTCGCAGAAAATCGTTTGGCATACACTCATTTAAAATACATTAAAAACGCATAATTTTGTAATTCAGAATCATCTTTAGGCATAAATTTCATATCCATAATAATTAAAAAGTAGAACCATCATATTGCAGAAAGTTCACTGTCAGAATCGTCTTTTGGCATACATTTCATATCGATAATCATTAAAAGGTAGAACTATCATATCTCAGAAAGTTTACAGTTAGAATCATCTTTTGGCATACTTTTCATATCATTTCTGCGAGCAACTTGAAAGTAGCGCTCGCCGGCCGCTGCCGCGGCACCGCTCGCTACGCTCGCTCGGCTCGCGCGCGGTTGGTCACAGTTTTAACCTAACCTAACCTAACCTATTTCACTCAGTTCAAAATGAGTGGAGTCGGTTTTGCAGCGATAAGTTTCTCTCACGCCAGAAGCCAGGAGCCAGAAGGATGTCCAATTATGTACTTATCAGATTGGCATTGTAAGTGTATCATATCTCAGAAAGTTTACAGTTAGAATCATCTTTTGGCATACTTTTCATATCATTTCTGCGAGCAACTTGAAAGTAGCGCTCGCCGGCCGCTGCCGCGGCACCGCTCGCTACGCTCGCTTGGCTCGCGCGCGGTTGGTCACAGTTTTAACCTAACCTAACCTATTTCCAAAAATTATTCCAAATGAAATTCTGCCATCTTCTTAATATGCCAAGTGAAATTATTCCAAATAATCGTCGCTCTAAATAAACGTTATGTGAAACGAAATTATGCGAAATTAAGCTTTGCCAAAAGTAATTATGCCAAATAAAATTCTGTCATCTTAAAAGTATGCCTTTGTAAATTCGGACATATAAACATTCGGCCAAACAATAATTATATTAAATGATTTTTATGCCATATATATATTCGTTTAAAGAAGATTATGCCAAGTGTGTTATGCCAAATAAATTTCGGAGCATCAAAATTCTGCCAGATAGAGGGAACCCTGTTTTATGTTCTATTGAAACAAAGCCCCATACTTATTTTGAGGTTACATTACTTACGAAACACATGCATTTTTCAATTTCCCCATAATTATTGCAACTACTGATAAAGGCACGAAAAGTTCCTTTCAAAATCCACAAATGGCTGCAACACAACTAGATAAGGACTAGGAAAACCACGTACTTTTTCACTATTTCCTATTTAAACAACAAAACATAATATGATAACACGCATTTTTCTATTTATTTGTCTAGCAGCCTACTGTATGTGGTGCAACACAACTAGATAAGGACTACGTTTCAGTATAAATAGTCGATCAATTCTTGAAAAACTCACTCTGAAGTTCACTTCAACACAAACTACAATGTCAGCCAAGGTGATCCTCGTCCTCTGCGCTCAGGCGCTCTTCAGCCAGGTGAGAAATTATTCTTCAACATTTTATTCTTTCATTAGGATTTTTCTGTATAATCTCTTTTCTGAATTTCTATAATCTAAAAAGATTCAAGAAATAGTCTTGAATCTTTTATAGTGTCGAAATTCATTATGTACACTGAGCATTTGACTTGTTCAATATTGTGGATTATGTAACGCATATTGTAATGCGTACCTAATAAGCCCTAGCTTTGAGTGACCTATGTTTTATTACCAATATAAAGAAAAAAAGTTGGGTTAAGATTTAAAATACTAGTAGGCCATTCATTTTTTTTAGACAATTCTTACTTCTAATATTGACCGTTAAAGTTTTTACACAAAAATTATGTTTAGAATTGCATAAAATACGTCTGACACCCATTACGTTACTAGATCGATAAAATTATAATGTTTCAATGCATATTTGGTGATAAAGAGATATTTATTAATGCAATATTTTTTTCTTTACAGTCTGCTTTCGGTACATGTTATGGTCGTGGAGCCATCGCCGCTCCTGCTGTTATTGCTCCAGGATGTGCTGGCAATGGTTTGATCGGAAATGTCTATGCTGGTAACTACGCTACCAATGGTGTGATTGGTGATGGTATTATTGGTAATGGTTTTATCGGCAATGGCTTGGCTGGTATAGAGATCATTCCCACCAGTGGCGGTGGACTGCCTGTCTCCAGTGTCTCTGCTATCGCTCCCAGTGGCATCTCCATAGCGTCTGAGAATGTGTATGAGGGTGCCCTGTCCGTGGCTGGTGAGCTGCCGTTTGTGAGTGCTGTGGCTGTGGAGGGAGTGTTACCAAGTGGCGGTGCTGGCACTGTCAGCTACAGCTGCGGTAACGGTGTTACTGCTATTGAGAGCATCGCTCCTTCTGCTGTTGCTACTTATGGCGCTCCTGGTGCATATGGCGCTGCTGGTGCCTACGGCGCTGCGGGTGCCTATGGAATCGGCGCTGGCTATGGACCTGGCGCTGCTGCCATCGCTCCTGCTGCTCGTGGTTATGGAAGCCGTGGCTGTGGATGTGGTGTCTACTAAAAACTTTAAAATAATCGCTTACCTTTTCGTCCGAACCACTGATTCAATAAAATGATTTGCAATTTATATTGTTTTATGAATTTACTCATACCCGGTTTCCCTGTAATGTCAAAATGTGAAGTTTTATTATAAAGAGAGACCTCTTGAATTCTGTTACATAAGAATTTTGCTGAACTTGATCAATCAATCAATCAATCAATATCTTTATTGTGGATCATAGGTAGGTACATAATACAGGTCTAAAATAATTAAATTGTGATCATCTATGTCCCGCCCTTAGGGCATACAATAGTTACATGTACATTTTTTTACATAATTGTTACAAATTATTCATAAAAGTATTTAAAAAGATTTAAAAAGATAAAAACATGACGTTTTATTACTTTACTTTAGTTTTAGTACTTTCTTTCTAAGTGGGAACTTTAGCCATATTTTAATCTTCCAATGAGTAATAATGTATTCATTAGGTTTAAGAGGAAATAGGGTCGGTTTTTTCTCCATACAAAAAGTCATAATTCGGGGTTCGGCTCTCGTCTATTTCCTCCTACAATATTGGACCAATTTGAAAGATATTTTATAAATTGATTAAGAAGGATATTGACACGCCCCTTTATTTTTATTTTTTCACTAATAGTTGTAAAATTTGTAAAATAGGCCACTGGTGAGAGCGGTCTAAACAGGCAATTTTGAGCATTTTCTGAGGGTTTCTAGTGCTTTTGCAGATAATGTATCATCAGAACGGAAGGGCATACGGAAGAACTAGTTGTTATTGATTTTACTGTAACAATAAATTGCGCTAAGGTCATAAACCAGAGAGATAACAGGCGAGAGCGTTTGTATGGAGAGGGGGCCGACCCTATTTCCTCTTAAGAATTTCCTTGAACTTTCGACATCATAAAACAAAAAAAACTCGCTCAACGAAAACAATCTCTTTGGCATACAAACATTACCTTGTTCTGAGTAACTTGTATTAAGGCACGAAAAACCGTTTGGATTCATATTTCGTCATGATTTTTCGAATCTCCTAGGTAGAAATTAAGTTTTTGTGTTTATAGGATACCTACCTCTTTATTTAGGTTTAAATACCCACTTAATGTCATTTATGCGGCTAACCGAAATATCCTTTCTTTGGTATTGTTCGTCGAATCGTTGAGCTCCTTAAGTTCCGAGTTGAGCTGCACGCTTTACTGACAAATGCGTGCACTAACTGGACACTACTGGACAGGTCCACTCAATCTGTGTGGTTCGTTTTTCAAAGGACCATCAGACACTAATCTACAGACATGGTTTTCACATGATCTGACCAAGATTATGTCTCGACTATACAAGAGACTGTTGACCTCTGAGTTTACTTACGGAAATAAATCATTTAACATAAGGGTTCCGTCATTTTTCCTTCATAATTTTGTGATTGTATGTTATGGCACGTGCCTTCTTAGAATCGTGCTCAGCAAACAGAATAGCAAATCCCACAAGAGCCAGTCATCGGAGATAGCTTGTACTAGGCAGGCAAGAATGTTCAGTGAAAATGACCACGTTGCTATTAATTTATAATACTTGCTTAGAATTTTTAGAAATTAATTATACATAGTATAGGCGCAAGACGTTTTGTTTACAACACTTGGGTAAAACCCAAACAATACCCACATATGAAAGAGATTAAATAATTAATTTAAATACAAGCTGTGCGTTAGCGAGGAGATTTTCCATCGACAATTCAAATATCGTTCCTCTTTTCTTACATTCTGATTCATTCGTGTTCACATTTCCACACACCGCCACATTCACACACCTTCACTCTCACTCACACACTCGCATGCCTGCGTGCGTGCTGCAATTTTAGCTATAAATAACTCTTTTTTTAAATATTATTATTTCGTTTAAAATACCTACATTTGCATAAAACAAGTCAATGATTCTTATTTAAGTTATGGAAGAGCGGAGTCTGCTAACAAAGGCTTATCTCTCTCTACAAGGAAGCTCCAAACACTGGTTGGTTGGTTTTCAGTGTAAACTATTTTTTACTTTTTCCTTCTCCTCCTCCCCCTTTCTCACGTTCGTACACACAAGAGACTTTTGAGCAATATTTCATGCTTCTAGATCCAGCACTTTAGGCTCGTTGTCTGTCAATGAATTTAAGATGTTTAGATTTGTAAAATTTTAGATTTGCATCAAAACGTGCTACTGGGTGATTGCAAAATTAAATCAAAGATTGAATTATTTGCTCAATTAATGATCGTTTATTTTTATTCTAGCATGAAAATAGGACGTATCAGTAGTAATTAGAAGATCCGCAGCCGCAAGCACATTGTCCGGAAATAGACACAGCACCAGCAGCCGGCACAGCGCCGCCGAAGCTCACGACTCCTATAACGGGGACCTGACCAGCAACAGCGGTGTTACCGGCGACAGGCAGCTCACCAATGACCTCCACGTTGCCTTCACCGGCGCCGCCGTAAGCAGCTCCAGGAGCGATAGCACCTCCGTAAGCAGCAGCAGGAGCAATGACGCCACCATAAGCAGATCCGATGGTACCACCATAAGCAGGAGCAATTACGCCACCATAAGCAGATCCAATGGCGCCACCATAAGCACCACCACATGCAGAGCCGATGCCTACAGCGGGGGCTATACCAACAGCTGGTCCTCCACATCCGCAACCGCCGTATTGGCTGAAGACATTCTGTTTGAAAAAATATAGGTGCATTATATACAGGAAACATAACACCTTCCTAAGAAATCGAACCCATTGTGAGTGAGGATGTTAGTAGTGTTAGAGATGTAAGTATTCTTAATAAAATTTTGTCCATCGAGGGAGAGAGATTCCTCATCACTCGTGTTTAATCGATGAGGTACCAGTCAGCGCAGCTCATGTGGTAAAGCATGATGGTAGCGAGGCTAACATTTTCACTAACAGTTGACTAAACTAGGTCATTATTTATTTCAAATAAATATAAATTTAAATTGTGACAGAAAGGCAAGAAAAAGGAATTAATGAAGAAAGTATTTAAAAAGAATATAGAAGTAGTAAATCACTCACCTGGACCAAGCAAGCTTGGATGCAGAGCAACAGAACAGTGAAGGTGGACATGTTTGATGTTTGTTTGTGTTCAACGAGAAACTGAAGACTGAATGATGTTCCTACTTCTAGACCACGTTTATATAGTGCAAAAGCTTCTTATCATAAAAACGTGATGTTTGTTCTATGTTCTATTGAATCAAAGCCCCATACTTATTTTGAGGTTACATCACTTACGAAATACATGCATTTTTCTATTTCCCCTTATTGCAACTACTGATAAAGGCACGAAAAGTTCCTTTCAAAATCCACATATTGCAGCAACACAACTAGATAAGGACTACGTTTCAGTATAAATAGTCGACCGATTCTTGGAAAACTCATTCTGAAGTTCACTTCAACACAAAGTACAATGTTAGCCAAGGTGATCCTCGTCCTCTGCGCTCAGGCGCTCTTCATCCAGGTGAGAAATTATTCTTCAGTCTTTTAATCTTTCATTAGGATTTCTCTATATATTCTCTTTTCTGAATTTCTATACTCTAAAAAGATTCAAGAAATAGTCTTGCATCTTTTATAGTGTCGAAATTCATTATGTACATTTGATTAGTTCAATATTGTGGATTATGTAACGCATATTGTAATGTGTACCTAATAAGCCTTAGCTTTGAGTGACTTATATATTTATATTACCAATATAAAGAAAAAAGGTTTGATCCAGATTTAAAACACTAGACTTCAATTCCCCGAAGACGCCATTCAACTCTTTTAGACAATTCTTACTTCTAATATTGACTGAAGTTTATAAGTACATTAAACTTGTTTAGAATTGCATAAAATACGTCTGACACCCATTGCGTTACCAGATCGATCAAATTATATGTTTCAATGCATATTTGCTGATAAAGAGATATTTATTAATACAATATTTTTTTCTTTACAGTCTGCTTTCGGTTCATGTTATGGTCGTGGAGCCATCGCCGCTCCTGCTGTTATTGCTCCAGGATGTGCTGGCAATGGTTTGATCGGAAATGTCTATGCTGGTAACTACGCTACCAATGGTGTGATTGGTGATGGTATTATTGGTAATGGTTTTATCGGCAATGGCTTGGCTGGTATAGAGATCATTCCCACCAGTGGCGGTGGACTGCCAGTCTCCAGCGTCTCTGCTATCTCTCCCAGTGGCATCTCCATAGCGTCTGAGAATGTGTATGAGGGTGCCCTGTCCGTGGCTGGTGAGCTGCCGTTTGTGAGTGCTGTGGCTGTGGAGGGAGTGTTACCAAGTGGCGGTGCTGGCACTGTCAGCTACAGCTGCGGTAACGGTGTTACTGCTATTGAGAGCATCGCTCCTTCTGCTGCTGCTTCTTATGGCGGTGTTGGTGCATATGGCGCTGCGGGTGCCTATGGAATCGGCACTGGCTATGGACCTGGCGCTGCTGCTATCGCTCCTGCTGCTCGCGGTTATGGAAGCCGCGGCTGTGGATGTGGTGTCTACTAAAAACTTTAAAATAATCGCTTACCATTTCGTCCGAACCACTGATTCAATAAAATGATTTGCAATTTATATTGTTTTATGAATTTACTCATACCCAATTTCCCTGTAATATTAAAGTGTGAAGTTTTATAAAAAGAGGTGTCTTGAATTCTGTGATAAAAGAATTTTGCTGAACTTGACGTTATATCAAGTTTAGTGTATACTTTACTGTAGTTTTAGTATTTTCTTTGTAATAGGGTCAAACTATAGCCATATTTTAATCTTCCAAAGAGTAATATTATATTTCATATGTTTAGGAATTTCTTTAACTTCCAAAATTCGACACCATAAAACAAAAAAAAACTTGGCATACAAACATTACACCCTCTTCCGAGTAACGTGAAATACATTTACGATTTGTGAAATAAATAAGGCACGTAAAACCGTTTGGATTCATATTTCGTCATGACATGTCATGAGTGTGGGTGATCTTTCGAATCTCAATTTAGGTTTTAAATAATATATAACATCAAATCAAAATCAAAAGTCATTTATTCAAACTTGGCTGAGAATCAACACTTTTCGAACGTCAAAATCACATAAGACAGTCCCCCAAAAACGCCCACCCTTCACCACTTCCTAGTGCTTTAGCTGGGAAGAAGAAGTGGCGCAACAAACTCCCCAGCAGCACAGCTATCTGTTCAGTTAGAAAAAATTGATTCTATACAAAAGTATGCAAAATCATTTACATTATGCAACACAAAACATAAATCTAACTACTAGCCATATGTCAGCTAGCACACTCTAATATACCAACCAAAAATAAAACGAGAACTATATGTACTCAAGCAGAAATAAAAAGTAAATGTAAACATAAATTAACTAAATAAAAGCCTCCAGGCACAAAGGGCGTGCCCGCCTACATATAGCTATTTTTCGATGTAACTGGAAGTTACAAATGATAAACTAGGACCATTGAAGTAAAATAAATTATATTTATCAATTTTCGAGGTCGCTAGCTAACCACATATTGCAATACAACTCATATAGTAAACATTGTAATGAGTAGATTATGTCAATAATAAATTAAATTAGAAAAACATTAAAAATAAATTGATTATACAGTCAAATAAAAAAAATACATATATGAACTCATATAACCTGTCAGTGGGTAAGCTAATGCTGGAGAAAGAACATAAACATTGTCTTGAGTTAATCACAGCGACCAACTATTATCAAATCTTTTTATTGTGGGCATAGGATATAAAGACAGATGTTAGGTAAATTACGGTTCCAATATGTCCTGCCTAATAGGCATACAATAATTGTGTCAACATGCAGTTTAAAAAGCAAATCTTAGAAAATAACAATTAGGTGTACGGTGACAGATTGTAGAAGGTACTAATTATTAAAAAATTCTTGGATCGTGTTGTAAGCTTTGTCAATTACAAATTACGCAATTTATATTTGAATAGTGGGTTCCTTGGTGTAGTTCCTTGGTGCTTAAAATGTCCACAGGTATCTTATTGTAAACATGCCATTCCAAAAAAAAAATACAATATGATTATGCAAAAAATACAATATGATTACTTTGTAAAGTATTATTTTGTTTTGATTATTGTGAATGTGAGGACTATGTGGATCATTTTTATTTTTTGCTCCTCTTTCCCTGTTTTAATGATGGTCTGGCAGTTTTGAGTACTTTCTGCGGCCTACCCAAATGTCCTTTTTTTGGTATTGTTCGTCGAGTCGTTGAGCTCCTTCAGCTCTGAGTTGAGCTCCTCGGTTACTGACAAATGCTTGCACTGACTGGACAGGTCCACTCAAATCTGTGTGGTTTTTTCCTCAAAAGACCATTTCAGACATTAATCTACATGGTCCTCATATGGCTTGACCAAGATTATGTCTGGACCTTAAAAGAGACTGCGACCTCTGAGTTTGTTTCGGCCTTTCTTCTCAGAGTAGTCAGATAGGAAACGCCGACCTCATCTAGCTTATTTTTTTTTTTTAATAATATGACGTGTAAAAGTGATTGCGATATCCTATTTACAGAATAAACAATTTCATTTCATTTCATTTCATTTCAAGAAACACATTAATGGATGTGTGCGACTTGTCATTGGGTCCACAGGTCGAAATGAAAGGAAATTGTTTATTCTGTAGATAGGATATCAGATTAACATTTACACGTCATATTGAAAAATACTCTCCACACCTCGTTGGTCTAGTGCTTGCAAGCGTAACGGCTGTGATATGCTGCCTCATGGCAGTTTGAGCAATTTATGCGGCCTACCCAAATATCCTTTCTTTGGTATTGTTCGTCGAATCGTTGAGCTCCTTAAGTTCTGAGTTGAGCTGCACGTTTACTGACAAATGCGTGCACTGACTGGACAGGTCCACTCAATCTGTGTGGTTCGTTCTTCAAAGGACCATTTCAGACACTAATCGACAGACATGGTCTTCACAATGACTACCAAGATTATGTCTCGACTTTACAGGAGACTATGCGTTTACTTACGGAAATAAATCATTTATCATAACGGTACCGACATTTTTCATTCATAATTTTGTGATTGTATGTTATGGCACGTGCCTTCTTAGAATCGTGCTCAGCAAACAGAACAGCAAATCCCAGAATAGCCAGTCATCGGAGATAGCTTGAACTAGGTCAGCCAGGAGTTTTGAATTGGGACGAGTTGCCCCCTAACCCTAAAATGTAATGTCATGCAGATGAAAGCACAAGCTAGATAGAAAGCTTTTAAATAATTAATTTAAATACAAGCTGTACGTTAGCGAGGCGATGTCCCATTGACAATTCAAAACTCGTTCCTCTTTTCTTACACGCTGATTTATTCGTGTTCACATTTTCACACACCCTCCCTCTCACTCATAGACTCGCATGCCTGCGTGCATGCTGCATTTTAAGCTTTTAGTATCTCTTGTTTATATATTATTCGATTAATTAGCATAAAACTAGTAAATGATACTCTTGTTTAAGTTATATGGAAGAGCGCAGTCTCCGAACAAAGGCTTATCTGCTTATAAGGAAGCTCCAATCACTAGTAGGTTGGTTTTCTGTGTAAAACATTTTTCATATTTTTCTTCTACTCCTCCCTCTTCCTCATTTTCGTACACATACGGGACTTTTAAGCAATATTTCATGCTTCTATATCCAGCACTTTAGGCTCGTTGTCTGTCAATGAATTTAAGATTTTTAGATTTGTAATTGCATCAAAAAATGCTGTTGGGTGATTGCAAATTAAATCAAAGATTGAATTATTTGCTCAATGAATGATCGTTTATTTTATTCTGGCATCAGAATAGGACGCTTTAGTAGTAATTAGGAGATCCGCAGCCACACGCACATTGTCCGGAGATAGACACAGCACCAGCAGCCGGCACAGCGCCACCGAAGCTCACGACACCTGTGACGGGAACCTGACCAGCAACAGCGGTGTTACCGGCGACTGGCAGCTCACCAATGACCGCCACGTTGCCTTCACCGGCGCCGCCGTAAGCAGCTCCAGAAGCGATAGCACCTCCGTAAGCAGCAGCAGGAGCAATGACGCCACCATAAGCAGATCCGATGGCGCCACCATAAGCAGGAGCAATTACGCCACCATAAGCAGATCCAATGGCGCCACCATAAGCACCACCACATGCAGAGCCAATGCCTACAGCAGGGGCTATACCAACAGCTGGTCCTCCACATCCGCAACCGCCACCGTATTGGCCGAAAACATTCTGTTTGAAAAAAAATAGGTGCATTAGATACAGGAAACTTATTGTTTTCTTAGGAAATCCTTAGAACACCATACTGAGGATGTAAGTACTCTACCAGAATACCATGTAGGTATAGGACTAAATTGTAAGAAATTGAAGAGGTACAGAGCAGTCAAAATAAAATTATGTCCATCGAGGGAGAGAGACTGTCCTCATAAATCGTGTTTAATCGAAGAGGTACCTGTCAGCGCAGCTCATGTTGTGGTAGAGCAAGATGGTAGCGAGGCTGGCAGTTCCTTAACATGGTTGAATAAACTAGGTCTTATAATAATTTCAAATACATTTAAAAAAAAATTGACAAAAAGGCAAGAAAACGAAATTAGTTAAGAAAGTCTTTAAATAATAAAGAAACTTGAAATCGTAAATTACTCACCTGGACCAAGCAAGCTTGGATGCAGAGCAACAGAACAGTGAAGGTAGACATGTTTGATGTTTGTTTGTGTTCAACGAGAAGCTGAAGACTGAATGATGTTCCTACTTCTAGACCACGTTTATATAGTGCGCAAGCTTCTTATCATAAAAACGTGATGTTTGTTCTATGTTCTATTGAAACAAAGCCCCATACTTATTTTGATGTTACATCACTTACGAAATACATGCATTTTTCTATTTCCCCTTATTGCAACTACTGATAAAGGCACGAAAAGTTCCTTTCAAAATCCACAAATTGCTGCTACACAACTAGATAAGGACTACGTTTCAGTATAAATAGTCGACCGATTCTTGGAAAACTCATTCTGAAGTTCACTTCAACACAAACTACAATGTCAGCCAAGGTGATCCTCGTCCTCTGCGCTCAGGCGCTCTTCATCCAGGTGAGAAATAATTCTTCAGTCTTTTATTCTTTCATTAGGATTTTTCTATATATTCTCTTTTCTGAATTTCTATACTCTAAAAAGATTCAAGAAATAGTCTTGCATCTTTTATAGTGTCGAAATTCATTATGTATATTTGATTAGTTCAATATTGTGGATTATGTAACGCATATTGTAATGCGTACCTAAGAAGCCTTACGAGTAGCTTTGAGTGATATGTTTATGTTACCAATATAAAGAAAAAAGGTTTGATTCAGATTTAAAACACTAGACTTCAATTCCCTGAATATTGAGTTACTTCTAATATTGACTCAAGTTTATACATTAAACTTGTTTAGAATTGCATAAAATACGTCTGACACCCATTGCGTTACCAGATCGATCAAATTATATGTTTCAATGCATATTTGCTGATAAAGAGATATTTATTAATTCAATATTTTTTTCTTTACAGTCTGCTTTCGGTTCATGTTATGGTCGTGGAGCCATCGCCGCTCCTGCTGTTATTGCTCCAGGATGTGCTGGCAATGGTTTGATCGGAAATGTCTATGCTGGTAACTACGCTACCAATGGTGTGATTGGTGATGGTATTATTGGTAATGGTTTTATCGGCAATGGCTTGGCTGGTATAGAGATCATTCCCACCAGTGGCGGTGGACTGCCTGTCTCCAGCGTCTCTGCTATCGCTCCCAGTGGCATCTCCATAGCGTCTGAGAATGTGTATGAGGGTGCCCTGTCCGTGGCTGGTGAGCTGCCGTTTGTGAGTGCTGTGGCTGTGGAGGGAGTGTTACCAAGTGGCGGTGCTGGCACTGTCAGCTACAGCTGCGGTAACGGTGTTACTGCTATTGAAAGCATCGCTCCTTCTGCTGCTGCTTCTTATGGCGCTCCTGGTGCATATGGCGCTGCTGGTGCATATGGCGCTGCTGGTGCCTACGGCGCTGCGGGTACCTATGGAATCGGCGCTGGCTATGGACCTGGCGCTGCTGCCATCGCTCCTGCTGCTCGTGGTTATGGAAGCCGTGGCTGTGGATGTGGTGTCTACTAAATACTTTAAAAGAATCACTGATTCAATAAAATGATTTGCGATTTAAATTGTTTTATGAATTTACTCATACCCGATTTCCCTGTTATGTTAAAGTGTGAAGTTTTATAAAAAGAGATCTCTTTAATTCTGTGAATTTTGCTGAACTTGACGTTATATCAAGTTTAGTGTATACTATACTTTAATTTTAGTATTTTCTTTCTAATAGGGTCAAACTATAGCCATATTTTAATCTTTCAAAGAGCAATATTATATTTCATAGGTTTAGGAATTTCTTGAACTTCCAAAATTCGACATCATAAAATAAAATAAAACTTGGCATACAAACATTACCCCCTGTTCCGAGTAACGTGAAATACATTTACGATTTGTGAAATAATTAAGGCACGCAAAACCGTTTGGATTCATATTTCGTCATGACATGTCATGAGTGTGGGTGATCTTTCGAATCTCATAGTAGGCAAGTTAAGTTTTTGTGTCTATGGGATATCTATGTCTGTATTTAGGTTCTAAATAATATATAATCTTCATCATCAAATCAAAATCCAAAGTCATTTATTCAAACTAGGCTGAGAATCAGCACTTTTCGAACGTCAAAATCACATAAGACAGTCCCCCAAAAACGCCCACCCTTCACCACTTCCTAGTGCTTTAGCTGGGAAGAAGAAGTGGCGCAACAAACTCCCCCGCAGCACAGCTATCTGTTCAGTTAGAAAAAAATTATTCTAGACAAAAGTATGCAAAATCATTTACATTATGCAACACAAAACATAAATCTAATTATTAGCCATATGTCAGCTAGCACACGCTAATATACCAACCAAAAATAAAACGAGAACTATATGTACTCAAGCAGAAATAAAAAGTAAATGTAAACATAAATTAACTAAATAAAAGCCTCCAGGCACAAAGGGCGTGCCAGCCCACATATAGCTATTTTTAGATGTAACTGGAAATTACAAATGATAAACTAGGACCATTGAAGTAAAATAAATAATATTTATCAATTTTGGAGGTCGCTAGCTAACCACATATTGCAATACAACTCTGCAATATAGTAAACATTGTAATGAGTAGATTATATCAATAATAAATTAAATTAGAAAAACATTAAAAATAAATTGATTATACAGTCAAATAAAAAAAATACATTATAATATGAACTCATATAACCTGTCAGTGGGTAAGCTAATGCTGAAGAAAGAACAAAAACATTGTCTTGAGTTAATCACAGCGACCAACTATTATCAAATCTTTTTATTGTGGGCATAGGATATACAGACAGATGTTAGGTAAATTACGGTTCCAATATGTCCTGCCTAATAGGCATACAATAATTGTGTCAACATGCAGTTTAAAAAGCAAATCTTAGAAAATAACAATTAGGTGTACGGTGACAGATTGTAGAAGGTACTAATTGTTAAAAAAATCTTGGATCGTGTAGTAAGCTTTGTCAATTAAAAATTACGCAATTTATATTTGAATAATGGGTTCCTTGGTGTAGTTCCTTGGTGCTTAAAATGTCCACAGGTATCTTATTGTAAAAATGCCATTCCAAAAAAAAAATACAATAAAATTATGCAAGAAACACATTAATGGATGTGTGCGACTTGTCATTGGGTCCACAGGTCGAAATGAAAGGAAATTGTTTATTCTGTAGATAGGATATCAGATTAACATTTACACGTCATATTGAAAAATACTCTCCACAACTCGTTGGTCTAGTGCTTGCAAGCGTAATGGCTGTGATATGCTGCCTCATGGCAGTTTGAGCAATTTATGCAGCCTACCCAAATATCCTTTCTTTCGTCGAATCGTTGAGCTCCTTAAGTTCTGAGTTGAGCTGCACGTTTACTGACAAATGCGTGCACTGACTGGACAGGTCCACTCAATCTGTGTAGTTCGTTCTTCAAAGGACCATTTCAGAAACTAATCGACAGACATGGTCTTCACAATGACTAACAAGATTATGTCTCGACTTTACAGGAGACTATGCGTTTACATACGGAAATAAATCATTTATCATAACGGTACCTACCGACATTTTTCATTCATAATTTTGTGATTGTATGTTATGGCACGTGCCTTCTTAGAATCGTGCTCAGCAAACAGAACAGCAAATCTCAGAATAGCCAGTCATCGGAGATAGCTTGAACTAGGTCAGCCAGAAGTTTTGAATTGGCACGAGTTGCCCCCTAACCCTAAAATGTAATATCATACAGATGAAAGCACAATTAAAGCTAATGCTAGATAGAAAGCTTTTAAATAATTAATTTAAATACAAGCTGTACGTTAGCGAGGCGATGTCCCATTGACAATTCAAAACTCGTTCCTCTTTTCTTACACGCTGATTTATTCGTGTTCACATTTTCACACACCCTCCCTCTCACTCATAGACTCGCATTGCGTGCATGCTGCATTTTAAGCTTTTAGTATCTCTTGTTTATATATTATTCGATTAATTAGCATAAAACTAGTAAATGATACTCTTGTTTAACTTATATGGAAGAGCGCAGTCTCCTAACAAAGGCTTATCTGCTTATAAGGAAGCTCCAATCACTAGTTGGTTGGTTTTCTGTGTAAAACATTTTTCATATTTTTCTTCTACTCCTCCCTCTTCATCATTCTCATTTTCGTACACATAAGGGACTTTTAAGCAATATTTCATGCTTCTATATCCAGCACTTTAGGCTCGTTGTCTGTCAATGAATTTAAGATTTTTAGATTTGTAATTGCATCAAAAAATGCTGTTGGGTGATTGCAAATTAAATCAAAGATTGAATTATTTGCTCAATGAATGATCGTTTATTTTATTCTGGCATCAGAATAGGACGCTTTAGTAGTAATTAGGAGATCCGCAGCCACACGCACATTGTCCGGAGATAGACACAGCACCAGCAGCCGGCACAGCGCCACCGAAGCTCACGACACCTGTGACGGGGACCTGACCAGCAACAGCAGTGTTACCGGCGACAGGCAGCTCACCAATGATCGCCACGTTGCCTTCACCGGTGCCACCGTAGGCAGCGCCAGGAGCGATAGCACCTCCGTAAGCAGCAGCAGGAGCAATGAAGCCACCATAAGCAGATCCGATGGCACCACCATAAGCAGGAGCAATTACGCCCCCATAAGCAGATCCTATGGCACCACCATAAGCACCACCACATGCAGAGCCGATGCCTACAGCAGGGGCTATACCAACAGCTGGTCCTCCACATCCGCAACCGCCACCGTATTGACCGAAAACATTCTGTTTGAAAAAAAAAGGTGCATTCGATACAGGAAACTTATAGTTTTCTTTGGAAATCCTTAGAAAACCATTCTGAGGATGTAAGTAGTTTACCAGATGAGATGTAAAGGATTAAATTGCAAGAAATTGAAGAGGTACAGAGCAGTCAAAATAAAATTATGTCCATCGAGGGAGAGAGACTGTCCTCATCAATCGTGTTTAATCGAAGAGGTACCTGTCAGCGCAGCTCATGTTGTGGTAGGGCAAGATGGTACCGAGGCTGGCAGTTCCTCAACATGGTTTAATAAACTAGGTCTTATAATAATTTCAAATACATAAAAAAAAAATTGACAAAAAGGCAAGAAAACGAAATTAATGAAGAAAGTCTTTAAATAATAAAGAAACTTGAAATCGTAAATCACTCACCTGGACCAAGCAAGCTTGGATGCAGAGCAACAGAACAGTGAAGGTGGACATGTTTGATGTTTGTTTGTGTTCAACGAGAAGATGAAGACTGAATGATGTTCCTACTTCTAGACCACGTTTATATAGTGCAAAAGCTTCTTATCATAAAAACGTGATGTTTGTTCTATGTTCTATTGAAACAAAGCCCCATACTTATTTTGATGTTACATCACTTACGAAATACATGCATTTTTCTATTTCCCCATATTGCAACTACTGATAAAGGCACGAAAAGTTCCTTTCAAAATCCACAAATTGCTGCAACACAACTAGATAAGAACTACGTTTCAGTATAAATAGTCGATCGATTCTTGGAAAATTCATTCTGAAGTTCACTTCAACACAAAGTACAATGTCAGCCAAGGTGATCCTCGTCCTCTGCGCTCAGGCGCTCTTCATCCAGGTGAGAAATAATTCTTCAGTCTTTTATTCTTTCATTAGGATTTTTTTACATATTCTCTTTTCTGAATTTCTATACTCTAAAAAGATTCAAGAAATAGTCTTGCATCTTTTATAGTGTCGAAATTCATTATGTACATTTGACTAGTTCAATATTGTGGATTATGTAACGCATATTGTAATGCGTACCTAATAAGCCCTAGCTTTGAGTGACCTATGTTTTATTACCAATTTATAGAAATTTAAAATACTAGTAGGCCATTCAATTTTTATAGACAATTCTTACTTCTAATATTGACCGTTAAAGTTTTTACACAAAAATCATGTTTAGAATTGCATAAAATACGTCTGACATCCATTATTTTACTAGATCGATAAAATTATAATGTTTCAATGCATATTTGCTGTTAAAGATTTATTAATACAATATTTTTTTCTTTACAGTCTGCTTTCGGTTCATGTTATGGTCGTGGAGCCATCGCCGCTCCTGCTGTTATTGCTCCAGGATGTGCTGGCAATGGTTTGATCGGAAATGTCTATGCTGGTAACTACGCTACCAATGGTGTGATTGGTGATGGTATTATTGGTAATGGTTTTATCGGCAATGGCTTGGCTGGTATAGAGATCATTCCCACCAGTGGCGGCGGACTGCCTGTCTCCAGCGTCTCTGCTATCGCTCCCAGTGGCATCTCCATAGCGTCTGAGAATGTGTATGAGGGTGCCCTGTCCGTGGCTGGTGAGCTGCCGTTTGTGAGTGCTGTGGCTGTGGAGGGAGTGTTACCAAGTGGCGGTGCTGGCACTGTCAGCTACAGCTGCGGTAACGGTGTTACTGCTATTGAGAGCATCGCTCCTTCTGCTGCTGCTTCTTATGGCGGTGTTGGTGCATATGGCGCTGCTGGTGCCTACGGCGCTGGGGGTGCCTATGGAATCGGCGCTGGCTATGGACCTGGCGCTGCTGCCATGGCTCCTATTGCTCGTGGTTATGGAAGCCGCGGCTGTGGATGTGGTGTCTACTAAAAAGTTTAAAAGAATCACTTACCTTTTCGTCCGAACCAAACCCACGATTCAATAAAATGATTTGCAATATAAATTGTTTAATGAATTTACTCATACCCGATTTCCCTTATGTTAAAGTGTGAAGTTTGATAAAGAGAGATCTCTTGAATTCTGTGATAAAAGAATTTTGCTCAACTTGACGTTTTATCAAGTTTAGTATATTCTTTACTTTAGTTTGGCCATATTTTAATCTTCCAATAAGTAATATTATTTTTCTTAGGTTTAAAGAATTTCTTGAACTTCCAAAATAACGGCTGTGATCTGCTGACCTCATGGCAGTTTGAGCAATTTATGCGGTCTACCCAAATATCTTTTCTTTGGTATTGTTCGTCGAATCGTTGAGTTCCTTAAGTTCTGAGTTGAGCTGTACGTTTACTGACAAATGCATGCACTGACTGGACAGGTCCACTCAATCTGTGTGGTTCGTTCTTCAAAGTACCATGTTTATTTTTACATTCATCCCTGACATACATAATAATATTATTTGACATTTAACTACAATTCAATTTCAACTCTTTATTAGTGGCTTCTACCGACATGTTAATTATTCAGATTGGTTACAGTTGTAATGGCAATCATGTCATTTGGTTTAAATAGGTCTTTATTTGTAGTTTCATATTTATCTTATATAGATTCTTTTCTACCTTGTGATTGTGAGAACGTTGTGGGCTTAGTGGACTGTAGACTTTTTTTTACCTAAAACTTTTTGAAAGGCCTACACCGTCCTCACATAACTATTAACACTGTTATTCAAAAATATTGTAAAAGCCAATTATCTTTAAAAAGAGTAACCATGGAGTTTCTTGCCGGCTCTTCTCCATAGGAAACGACCAATTGGAACCTAGTGACGTTTCATAAGTGCCCATGTAGGCTTATGTAAAATAAAATATTTTGATTTTGATTTTGAAAGGACCATTTCAGACACTATTCTACAGACATGGTCTTCACAATGACCTTATGACTCGCCTTTACAAGAGACTAATGACCTATGCGTTTACCTAAGGAAATAAATCATTTATCATAACGGTACCATCATTTTTCATTCATAATTTTATAATTGTATGTTATGGCACGTGCCTTCTTAGAATCGTGCTCAGCAAACAGCAAGCCTCACAAAAGCCAGTCATTGGAGATAGTTTGTACTAGGTCAGGAGTGTGAATTGGTGAATTGGGACGACTTGCCCCCTAACTCTAAAATGAATTACATTTGTCATGCAGATGAAAGCTAATGCTAGATAGAAAGCTTTTAAATAATTAATTTAAATACAAGATGTCCCATTTTGGTGCCCAATTAGAATTCCCATCGTCAAAAATGACGCACTTCCATACAAACTTTCATGCGCTATTGAACCCCTTCATGGGATGAATTTTCAAAAATCCTTCCATATGTTATCACATGTTTAATACTTTCGTTATGAAAGGAACTCATGATCAACATTTCATGCTTCTAGATGGAGCCGTTTAGACTGTGCATTTTCTTTCAGTGAATTGAAGATTTAAATTAATTGCCTCTGATGACCTATGGCACTGAAACGTGGTCGCTAAAAAAAGGCCTTATTAGAAGGCTAGAAATCACCCAAAGGGTAATAAATATGGAGACGGCTATACTTGGAGTTTCCCTACGTGATCGGAACAGAAATGAAGAGATTTGCAGGAGAACCAAGGTAATCGACTGAGCCCGAAGAATTGCCAAACTTAAATGGCAATGGGCAGGACACATTGCTCACAGAACAGATGGCCGATGGGGCCGAAAGGTTCTGGAGTGGCGAACGCGTATCGGAAGACTTAGCGTTGTAAGGCATCCCACAGGCTGGACCGCTTACCTTGTGAAGGCCGCAGGAATCCGCTGGATGCGGAAAGCAAAGAAACGGCGGAGTCCTGCAATGAAAGTCTTCCGGCTGAAATGATGATGACTGAGATTTTAATGTAATTATCAAACGATGAACGATACTGTCAGTTGACATATCCAAAGTAGTAAAAACACAAGTTTGAAAAAAAATACAACATCATCATTTTCACTGAACTTTACTGACCTAGTATAAGCTATCTCCGATTACTGGTCGTCATGGAATTTGACCGCTGAGCACGATTCTAAGAAGGCACGTGCCATAACATAAATAAAGGCTCCATATTTATGAATGAAAACTGTAGGTACCTACGTTACGAGTGTTTTGTTTTAAACTCATTATAGTTTTGTATAAATTTTTCAATTTTGTAAATTTTAATGTGAGTACTGTAACGTCTGAGGGACGTTACCTAGATATGTGGGGGTGTGTGAGGAGGGAATTCCAAAGAGGAGGAGTTTTTCCAAGGGTTTATTAATTAGAGGGCGCAAGGTCGCAAGTCAAGGCTGCGGTTCTACCAGCCAGCCTAACGTGAGGTTGCATATCGCATAAAACCTCTACAGTACCATGGAGCCGTTTAATATGTTATCATGTTTTATATTGACTTGAAAGAGCATGGCAGAGGAGAGTATGTCATACTCACTTAAATGTCTCGCTGATGGTGGCGCGTGTGTTGGATCATTCGGTTCCCTACAAAATGGTTGAGCTGGATGGTGCTGATCCATGTGTCATGTTCGTGAACGGGCGCTGTCAGTTGAGACTGGTCATCTCTCATCTACCAAGGCTTATTTTGAATTGTTTTTGTTTATTTTTCATTTGACATTGTTCTCACATATACAAGCACCAAGAATACTGTACCCAAGAGTTGTAATATCTATATCCATTTTTAAAAGACTGTCCTTGGAGTTTCTTGCCCGTTCTTCTCCAATGAGATCTACGATTTGGAATGGGTAACTAGCTTCAACTTTTTGACTAACTGACCGATTCTTTGACAATTCAAAAGTGCCTGTAAATGGTTTAATTGAAATAAATGCTTTGAGTTGAGTTTGAGTTTGAGCTGTCTCAGAGCTATGTTTAATTTTAAAGTTACAGACAGTTTTATATCTATATTTACACAGGATAATTTACTCATCTTTTCATGTCTTTACTTACATACATTACTAGAACTTTCTGTATTTGTCAAAACGAACAGTTACTTATTTCCTACACTAAAGGATACGAGAAATTTTCAAATACTTTATTCAACTTAAAGACTTATAATATCTATAATAATAATTATGTACAAGGGAACATTATCAAAGGGCATCAAAAAATTCGTCCGCATCGCTGTCAACAGGAAAAGTGCCTAAAAGGCTGGCAGCATTGCCACGTTGTATGGCAATGCTGGTTTTTCAAGACATCGCCAAACGCTTGGTCGACTCTTCACGTGACCAGGGGGCTGGCCTATGTTTTGTGCAAAGAATCAGCATCGCCATACAACGTGGCAATGCTACGAGAAATTGAACTACAACTACGAAGTGCCAATATCAAAAAAATATGTAAAATAACATTACGAAAAATACGATACCTACCCAACTGAAATAACACAATCAAAATGACAGGGAAACTGGAAGAAAGGACATACAAATAACAATATAATTTCCGAATAATTTTATTAAATCATCGTGCATCGGTTTGAACGAAAAGATGGATAACTTTTTTAAATTCTTAGTAGACACCACATCCACAGCTGCGGCCTCCATAGCCGACTCCGAGAGCGGCAGGAACGATGGCAGCAGCGCCAGGTCCATAGCCAGCGCCGATTCCATAGGCACCGGCAGCGCCATAGGCACCAGCAGCGCCATAAGAAGCAGCAGCAGAAGGAGCGATGCTTTCAATAGCAGTAACACCGTTACCGCAGCTGTAGCTAACGGCGCCAGCACCGCCACTTGGTAACACTCCCTCCACAGCCACAGCACTCACAAACGGCAGCTCACCAGCCACGGACAGGGCACCCTCATACACATTCTCAGACGCTATGGAGATGCCACTGGGAGCGATAGCAGAGACGCTAGAGACAGGCAGTCCACCGCCACTGGTGGGAATGATCTCTATACCAGCAAAGCCATTGCCGATAAAACCATTACCAATAATACCATCACCAATCACACCATTAATGTTAGCGTAGTTACCAGCATAGCCATTTCCGATCAAACCGTTACCAGCACATCCTGGGGAAATAACAGCAGGAGCGGCGATGGCTCCACGACCATAACATGAACTGAAAGCAGTCTGTAAACAAGAAATTATTGTATTAGTAAATATTTCTTTATCAGCAGACGATGTTGATGTCGATGACACATGATTGTTTAATCGATCACGTAATCACAGATATTATAATACTACGTACGTAATGTAATATGTGTCAGAAGCACTTTATGTAATCGCAATTTTATTGATAGTTATAAACATAGCCAGAATCGTGAGCGGCGTATATGCGACGAATAAGCTATTGAGTTTACTGTGGAGAAAAAGTTAGGAAGAAATTGTCGATATTTTTACTTAGTAACCCTTGGTAAAATCTAAACTAAGAAATAGTTACATCAATTAAAAACATAAAAATAAATTGTTTCTCACCTCGATGAAGAGCGCCTGAGCGCAGAGGACGAGGATCACCTTGGCTGACATTGTAGTTTGTGTTGGAGTGAACTTCAGAATGAGTTTTCCAAGAATTGATAGACTATTTATACTGAAACGTAGTCCTTATCTAATTGTGTTGCAGCAATTTGTGGATTTTGAAAGGAACTTTTCGTGCCTTTATCAGTAGTTGCAATATAGAGAAATAGAAAAATGCATGAGTTTCGTAAGTGATGTAATCTTGAAATATTTAATAAGGGGCTTTGTTTCAATGGAACATAGAAAAATGATCACGTTGTTATGATAAGAAGCTTTTGCACTATATAAACGTGGTCTAGAAGTAGGAACATCATTCAGTCTTCAGCTTCAAACAAACATCAAACATGTCTACCTTCACTGTTCTGTTGCTCTGCGTCCAAGCTTGCTTGGTCCAGGTGAGTGATTTACGATTTCTAGTTTCTTTATACTTTTTAAAGACTTTCTTCATTAATTCCTTTTTCATGTCTTTTTGTCACAATTTAAATTTTTATGTCTTTGAAATTATAAGACCTAGGATATTCCACCATGTTGAGGAAATGCCAGCGTCGCTACCATCTTGCTTTACCCCGACATGAGCTGTGCTAACAGGTACGTCTTCGATTAAACACGATTGATGAGGACAGTCTCTCTCCGTCGATGGACATAATTTTATTTTGACTGCTCTGCACCTCTTCAATTTCTTACAATTTAGTCCTATACATGGTATTCTGGTCGAGTACTTACAATCTCAGAATGGTGTTCTAAGGATTTCCTAAGAAAACAATAAAGTTTCCTGTATCTAATGCACCTATTTTTTTTCAAACAGAATGTTTTCGGCCAATACGGTGGCGGTTGCGGATGTGGAGGACCAGCTGTTGGTATAGCCCCTGCTGTAGGCATCGGCTCTGCATGTGGTGGTGCTTATGGTGGCGCCATCGGATCTGCTTATGGTGGCGCAATTGGATCCGCTTATGGTGGCGTCATTGCTCCTGTTGCTGCTTACGGAGGTGCTATCGCTCCTGGAGCTGCTTACGGCGGCGCCGGTGAAGGCAACGTGGTGGTCATTGGTGAGCTGCCAGTCGCCGGTAACACCGCTGTTGCTGGTCAAGTCCCCGTCACAGGTGTCGTGAGCTTCGGTGGCGCTGTGCCGGCTGCTGGTGCTGTGTCTATCTCCGGACAATGTGCGTGCGGCTGCGGATCTCCTGTTTACTACTGAAGCGTCCTATTCTCAAGCCAGAATAAAAATAAACGATCATAAATTGGGAAAGTAATTCAATCTTTGATTTAATTTTGCAATCACCCAACAGCATTTTTTGATGCAATTACAAATCTAAAAATCTTAAATTCATTGACAGACAACGAGCCTAAGGTGCTGGATCTAGAAGTGTGAAATATTGCTCTAAAGTCCTTTATGTGTACGAAAGTGAGAAAGAGGGAGGAGGAGAAGAAAAAAATGAAAAATGGTTTATACAGAAAACCAACCAACTAGTGATTGGAGCTTCCTTTTAAGCAGATAAGCCTTTGTTAGCAGACTCCGCCCTTCCATAACTTAAATAAGTATCATTTTCTTGTTTTATGCAAATGTAGGTATTTTAAACGAAATAATAATATTTAAAATAAGAGATATTTAAAGCTATAAATTCAGTATGCACGCAAGCATTCGAGTGAGTGAGACAGAGTGAGGATGTGTGAAAATGTGAACACGAATAATCAGAGTGTAAGAAAAGAGGAACGGTTTTTTAATTGTCGATGGGAAAACCCATCGGTAACGCACAGCTTGTATTAAAATTAATTATTTAAAGCTTTCTATCTAGAATTAGCTTTACTTGTGCTTTCATCTGCAGGACAAATCTTTAATCGTGGGGTAGATAACTAGATTTTGTAATTCAATTCTAAAGTAATAAAAGTAATTCATTTAATCACTTTCATATCTGGATTCACGGAGTCTGGGTATTGTCTGGGTGTTGTAAACAAAACTTCTTGTACATAAACTATGACTTATTAATTTGAAATGTAAAACCAAAAAAAATCTAAGTAGGTATTATAAATAAATAGCAACTAACTCATTTTCACTGAACATTCTTGTCTGACCTAGAACAAGCTATCTCCGATGATTGGCTGTAAATGAGACTTGTTCTAGGTACTGATTGAGCACGATTCTAAGGAGGCACGTGACATACAATCACAGAATTATGAATGAAAAATTACTTTAGGTACCATAGAAATATTAAAAACAGGAGAAGTGGCATGGTGTCTGTGTCCGCGCTGCATCGCTCGCTGATCGAAATGATCATGCACTAGGCAAATGGCCGTCTCTGCGAACTAGTGCGCTTTCGACCGTGATCGCGACAACTTATAATAATGCCGACTTGTTCAGTGGTTTCTTGTAAAAAGCGAAGCCAAAACAAAAACTTTGTGAATAATGGAATCACTTACCATATGTAAGTACAAGTATTTTACAGTATTTGTCTTTAAAATCATGAAAAACAACAAATCGAAAAATATTTCTTGCTTTTACTATGTTCTTTTTGTTTTCAAATATCACAGCGAATGTATTATTTTTGCACTAAATACATTGCTCCTTAACCACCTTAATATTATCTCGTTATGTGTTTGGACAAGCAATGTAAAAATCACAAAACGATACTATAACAATACGACCGAAGTACGGCCGCTGTGTCTTGCGCCTTGCTAGTGTTGTACTTGTGCACATCCACTAACGTAGGCTATCGACAATAATGTCGATTGCAGTATGAATTTATATTACAATTAAAGTTTATTCTTCAATTTTTCAACCGTTTTAGTCCGGTTGGAAGACCGATGTGAAATCAAGTTTTTAACTCATTTAGATTTTCTAATATTGTTAAAAAAAATGATTTACTTATTTATTTATTTTCCTACGTATTGTATATTTATAAATCATATTACTATAAATGTAAATCGTTTTTTTTTAATTGTTTTTTCAGGAATTCTCAAAATTTTTAATACATTAATAAATAGGAGAATCGATAACTTTCCAATTTTGTCAATCACTAGCGTATATGGAAAATAAATGGCTTTTGCACAGCACAGCGATAAGAATCCAAACGGTTTTGTGTGCCTTAATTATTTCACAAATCGTAAATGTATTTCACGTTACTCGGAACAGGGGGTTATGTTTGTATGACAAGTTTTTTTTGTTTTATGATGTCGAATTTTGGAAGTTAAATAAATTCTTAAACCTAAGAAATATAATATTACTCTAACTTGATAAACCGTCAAGTTCAGCAAAATTCTTTTATCACAGAATTTAAGAGCTCTCTTTTTATAAAACTTAACACTAACATTACAGGGAAATCGGGTATGAGTATATTCGTGAAACAATTTATATTGCAAATCATTTTATTGAATCATGGGTTTGGTTCGGATGGAAAGGTAAGTGATTCTTTTAAAGTTTTTAGTAGACACCACATCCACAGCCGCGGCTTCCATAACCACGAGCAGCAGGAGCGATGGCAGCAACGCCAGGTCCATAGCCAGCGCCGATTCCATAGGCACCCGCAGCGCCGTAGGCACCAGCAGCGCCATATGCACCAGGAGCGCCATAAGAAGCAGCAGCAGAAGGAGCGATGCTTTCAATAGCAGTAACACCGTTACCGCAGCTGTAGCTGACAGTGCCAGCACCGCCACTTGGTAACACTCCCTCCACAGCCACAGCACTCACAAACGGCAGCTCACCAGCCACGGACAGGGCACCCTCATACACATTCTCAGATGCTATGGAGATGCCACTGGGAGCGATAGCAGAGACGCTGGAGACAGGCAGTCCACCGCCACTGGTGGGAATGATCTCTATACCAGCCAAGCCATTGCCGATAAAACCATTACCAATAATACCATCACCAATCACACCATTGGAAGCGTAGTTACCAGCATACTCGTAGCCATTTCCGATCAAACCATTACCAGCACATCCTGGAGCAATAACAGCAGGAGCGGCGATGGCTCCACGACCATAACATGAACTGAAAGCAGACTGTAAAGAAAAACATTTTTATTAGTAAATTTCTCTTTATCAGCAAATAAGCATTGAAACATATAATTTTATCGATCTAGTAATGTAATGGGTAGTAATGGGTGTCAGAATATTTTATGCAATTCTAAACATGATTTTATTGTAAAAACTTAACGGCCAATAAGAAGTAAGAATTGTCTTAAAAAGTTTAATGGCGGGGATCTTCGGGGAATTAAAGTCTAGTGTTTTAAATCTGAATCCAACCTTTTTCTTTATATTGGTAACATAAACATATAAGTTACTCAAAGCTTGTGCTTATTAGGTACGCATTACAATACGCGTTATATAATCCATAATATTGAACTAGTCAAATGCTCAGTGTACTTGAATTTCGAAAATCAAAAAGATTTAAGACCATTTCTTGAATCTTTTTAGAGTATAGAAATACAGAAAATCCTAATGAAAGAATAAAATGTTGAAGAAGTATTTCTCACCTGGATGAAGAGCGCCTGAGCGCAGAGGACGAGGATCACCTTGGCTGACATTGTAGTTTGTGTTGAAGTGAACTTCAGAATGAGTTTTCCAAGAATCGGTCGACTATTTATACTGAAACGTAGTCCTTATCTAGTTGTGTTGCTGCAATTTGTGGATTTTGAAAGGAACTTTTCGTGCCTTTATCAGTAGTTGCAATAAGGGGAAATAGAAAAATGCATGTATTTCGTAATATTTAGTATGGTGCTTTGTTTCAATAGAACATAGAACAAACATCACGTTGTTATGATAAGAAGCTTTCACACTATATAAACGTGGTCTAGAAGTAGGAACATCATTCAGTCTTCAGCTTCTCGTTGAACACAAACAAACATCAAACATGTCTACCTTCACTGTTCTGTTGCTCTGCATCCAAGCTTGCTTGGTCCAGGTGAGTGATTTACGATTTCTAGATTCTTTATTCTTTTTGAAGACTTTCTCAATTTCTTTTTCTTGCCTTTCTGTCACAACTCTAATTTATATTAATTTGAAATAAATGATGACCTAGTTTAGTCAACTGTTAGTGAAAACTACAAACTACTCAAAAACACGATTGATGAGGAGTCTCTCTCCTTCGATGGACATAATTTTATTAAGACAACTCTAACACTACTTACATCCTCACAATGGGTTCGATTTCTTAGGAAGGTGATAAGTTTCCTGTATCTAATGCACCTATTTTTTTCAAACAGAATGTCTTCGGCCAATACGGTGGCGGTTGCGGATGTGGAGGACCAGTTGTTGGTATAGCCCCCGCTGTAGGTATCGGCTCTGCATGTGGTGGTGCTTATGGTGGCTCCATTGGATCTGCTTATGGTGGCTCCATTGGATCTGCTTATGGTGGCTCCATTGGATCTGCTTATGGTGGCGTAATTGGATCCGCTTACGGTGGCGTCATTGCTCCTGCTGCTGCTTACGGAGGTGCTATCGCTCCTGGAGCTGCTTACGGCGGCGCCGGTGAAGGCAACGTGGCGGTCATTGGTGAGCTGCCTGTCGCCGGTAACACCGCTGTTGCTGGTCAAGTCCCCGTCACAGGTGTCGTGAGCTTCGGTGGCGCTGTGCCTGCTGCTGGTGCTGTGTCTATCTCCGGACAATGTGCGTGCGGCTGCGGATCTCCTAGTTACTACTGAAGTGTCCTATTCTCATGCCAGAATAAAAATAAACGATCATTAATTGAGCAAACAATTCAATCTTTGATTTAATTTTGCAATCACCCAGCAGCATGTTTTGATGCAATTACAAATCTAAAAATCTTAAATTCATTGACAGACAACGAGCCTAAAGTGCTGGATCGAAAAGCATGAAATATTGCTCAAAAGTCCCTTATGTGTACAAAAGTGAGAAAGGGGCAGGAGGAGAAGAAAAAAATCAAAAATAGTTTATACAGAAAACCAAACAACCAGTGATTGGAGCTTCCTTTTAAGCAGATAAGCCTTTGTTAGCAGACTCCGCTCTTCCATAATGTGTGTGAATGTGGCGGTGTGTGGAAATGTGAACACGAATGAATCAGAATGTAAGAAAAGAGGAACGATTTTTGAATTGTCGATGGGAAATCTCATCGGTTACGCACAGCTTGTATTTATTGTTAATTGTTTAAAAGCTTTCTATCTAGCATGAGCTTTACTTGTGCTTTCATCTGCATGACAAATCTTTAATCCTGGGGTAGTTAACTAGATTTTGTAATTCAATTCTTAAGTAATTAATTTAATCACTTTCATATCTGGATTCACGTTTGGGTTTTACCTTAATGTTGTAAACAAAACGTGTGCCTAAGCTTTAAATAATTAATTTGAAATGTAAAAGAAAAAATTCTAAGCAGGTATTATAAATAAATATCAACGAGCTCATTGTCACTGAACATTCTTGTCTGACCTAGTACAAGCTATCTCCGATGATTGGCTGTTAATGAGACTTGTTCTAGGTACTCATTGAGCACGATTCTAAGAAGGCACGTGACATACAATCACAAAATTATGAATGAAAAATTACGGTACCGATATGAGAAAAGATTTATTTCCGTAAGTAGGTTTGTACAAATATTTTTACACGTAAATCATTTTGAGAGTTAGATGAGGCCAGCGATTTCTATCTGACTACTCTGAGGAGAAAGGCAGAAACAAACTCTCTCAACTTTCAAAGTACGCCTAATTGTTATTTTGTAAGATTTGCTTTTTATACTGCATGTTGACATAATTATCTATCTATTAGGCAGGACTTATTGGAACCGTAATTTACCTAACATCTGTCTGTATAACCTATGCCCACAGTAAAAAGATTTGATGTTATGTATTTAAAACCTAAATACATAACATGAAATTCTTTAAAACATTATATTTTATGGAATTAATAATTAACAAAAAAAAACTAAAACTAAAAGGACTTACTAATAGATATAAAAACAAAGGGACCCTCAGGCGTCGAAGTATTCGTCCGCATCGCTGTCATCCGGAAACGTGCCCAGAAGACTGGCAGCATTGCCACGTTGAATGGCAATGCTAATTCTTTGGCCAAAGAACAAGCCAGCCCTCTGGTCACGTGAAGTATCGACCAGTCGGTGAGAAATGTCCTTAAAAAGGCGACGCGCACTCGGGCCCCATGAAGTTGTAGTTGCCCACACAGTTACAGTATTTGCGCCGCTTGAGGATCTGAGCAGCCGCAGCAGCGGCGCCAGCACAGCCCGCCGTGCTAGGAACATGGGATGGCGCAAGGGTGTCGACACACGTTGCGTCCCACACCAGAGGCCTACCCACCTTCCAAGGCAGCAACGTCATGCCATCTGGTCTCTTCCCATCGTCACGTACCAAGCCGTTTGGTTCTAATACCGCTGGTACGCCGGCGGTGACAAGGGCTCGACGAATAATATCGTTGATGCTGGCGTGCCGTGCTATGCGGCCTGCACTCCTGTAACAGGACAGGCCATGGTGCCCGAGACTGTCGACACAAGGTGCGCCTAAGCGGAGACATGTAGCGAACCGAAACGATGAGTCATCCATCATGGTACCTATGGTGGATGACGGGAGCGCCTGAAGCCATAAGCCCGACTCCCACTCTCCCACAGCCAGCAGACGGGCACGCTCAACAATATTAGGTGACATGTTTATCAGGGTATTCCGTATAATACTGCAGAGCGGCACGTCCCACCGTCTCTGGGAGGACGGGTTGTCGGGCAAATCCGTATTGGGACAAGCCATTTTCCAAGCGTTCAACGCATCAGCCAAACACGGTACCTCAAAATCAACCAGTGAGGAAGATAAAATGTTCCTGGTTAATTTATCGGTACTGTGGACTGAGGAGAGGAAGGCCGGTAAACTTATACTTGAAATTTTGCAAACGCCGAGACCACCCAAGCGAATGGGGAGTGTTGCATACTCCTTGGTTTGCCAAACTTTTAGAAGACTTTTTTTTATATTTTTTATTTTTGACTGTTATTCTTTTCTTTTCACTTGTCTTGTGCTGCTAGTTGTCAAAGGTTTGGTTTTGTTGGTTTTTCCATTTTTCTGTTATATTTTTTCACTTTCTTCCATTACAGTATTTTACTCACATTGGCTTTTAGTTTTATTTCAACCACAATTCATACAGTCCATTTCCATCGCCTTCATTTTTGGTCCTTCGACGGTAAATTTCATCGTTCATTTTAACGTAAGTACATAGTTTTAATTTTAGTCACTGGATTTTATTTTATCACAATAATTATGAACACACGTAGTAAAACTAAAGCCGCCATGTCATCTCGTAGTTTGGCTCCTCATACTTCACCGCCTCATTCACCACTACCTTCGTCCTCCTCATTATTCGAAAAGGAACCTGTAGTTACGTCAGCCAATATTGAAGCTCCTGAAGATGATGGCGCGAGCAGTATGCGCTCTGCACATTCAAACTCGAGCGCGTCTTCAACCGTGAAAGCGCGCAGGGCCACTGCTGAAGCCGCCTACAAGCGCCGTCAATATGAAAATATGAAGGCGCTCGCTGAGGCGAAGGCCGACGTCGAGGAAGCTGAGTATCGCGCCGAGCTCGAGCAGATCAATGCGGAGGCGGAGCTTGAAGGTAGCAGGCGAAGTAAGCAAAGCGCTACAAGTCAAAAAAGGACACAAACGTGGGTAAAAAATATTTCATTTATTCATGGAAACAATGAAAACAACACGGATGAGGTCTCACAGCCTGCTCATTTAACGGGCACTCAGGCTGCTGCTCCATCGGTAGCAGCACACCTCAACTGTCAGCGCGGTTTCGTTCCCCAAGCGCCCGAGTTAGCCGCCGTAGAGCCGCAATCCTCAGTCGTGGGCCCCGAGGGACTACGCCACAATGCGCCTGTTCTTTGTCATGAGTTTTCTCCTTTGCTTTTACAAGCGATTGCAGACACTGCCGCTGCAGCCAAATCTTTAGCCGCTACACAAGATAAGCCACAAAAGCCGAAAATAGAGCTCTTTCCATTTAATGGCAATGCGTCACAGTGGCTTCAATTCAAGAAGCTATTTGATGCCACCAAACCTTCATTTACCCCCGCAGAGAATGTTGCGCGCTTACAAAGCACGCTCCGCGGCCCTGCACGCGAGGCTGTCGCGTCGCTGCTCATCTCTGCCGAGGACCCCGAAGACATCATGCGCGCCCTCGAGCGTAGCTTTGCGTGCCCTGAGATGATCGTTTTCGGGGAAGTACAGGTATTAAAACAGTTGCCGCGTCTAAGTGCCGATCTTAAAGAGCTCGGTGTTATATCCAATAGGGTTCGCAATAGTTTAGCTACAATGAAATTTCTCAACCATCGGGAATATTTACATTCGCCTGAGATTTTCCATGTCATTCTAGGTAAACTAAACCCACTGTTAAAATTGAGATGGTCTGACTACGCATCAGACGTTTCAAACCCTTCGTTATCAAAGCTCGAAATTTTATCCGATTTTCTAATTAGGGAACACGAGCGGTACACTAAGTTCGCCTTTTCGCCTGAATCAGGAGTACCGGTCGCACCTCTCAAACGTGAAAACATTCACTCTGTATCACACGATAAAAATAAGGGTAACGAAAAAACAGAATGTGTTTTTTGTAAAAAGGGTCACAATGTCAAAAATTGTGACGAAATCAAAACTTTGTCAGTCGACGAGAGATGGCGTTGGTTACGTGAAAACAAGGTTTGTTATAAATGTTTAAAGCGTAATTCGCACCAATGGAAATCGTGTAAGGTAAACCCTTGTGGCGTCGACGGCTGTTCCTATCGCCACCATCCTCTTTTACATGGTAGGCAGGGTTTGGTTTTAGTGACATCGCATGCACTCGATACACGGTCCTGCAACGAGGCTGTGTGTGCAGCTGCGTCTGACATTGTCGCTCCCTCAACCTCATCAACTACAACCGCTCCGCACGTATCACCACCGGAAGATGGGGTAACCGTTTCAAACACAGGTATCCAGCGCAAACATTCAGAACACATTTCAACATTAACGAACAGCCACACACATTCAAAAACATTTTTAAAATTGGTTCCAGTTACAGTATCTGGCCCAACTGGTGACTTTGAAACGTTCGCTCTGCTTGACGACGGGAGCACAGCGACGTTAATTGACTCAGACGTAGCTGCACGCATAGGTTTGTCAGGACCACAGGAATGTATAGCGGTCAACGGTGTTGGTGGTTTGCAGAAAAGAGCCAATATTTCTTATGTTGACTTTTACATACAAGGAAAATTTGAAACTGAGAAATACCTAATAAAACGTGCTAGGACTATGCCTTCTCTTAGTTTAAGTACACAAACACTGTCTAAACAAACGGTTGACTTATACAACCACTTACAAGACTTAGCTGGTGTCCTGGTTCATGCTGACGCAACACCGACTGTCCTTATCGGCGCCGAGCATTGGCACCTGTCGATAACACACGAAGCCCGCACCGGCCGCCGGAATGAACCAGTAGCTTGCCATACGTTGTTAGGCTGGACTTTATATGGAGTTGCTTCTAGTAAAACTAAACCAGTCGACTTTATTAACCATTGTCAGTTAGACCACGCAGAGCTTACTGAACATGAACGTTTGGAACATCTCATAAAAGAACAGTACAAGCTTGATTCACTAGGTATTTCCAAGCGTGAGACTCTCCATAGTAGACAGGATTTACGGGCTGTTGAGATCTTAGACTCTACTACCACACGTTTACCAACTGGTAGATACCAAGTAGGGCTGCCGTGGCGGGACAATATTGAATGTGTTCCCGATAGCTATCCACAAGCTCACTCACGCTTCATCAGTCTCGAGAGGCGTATGTTACGAGAGCCAGAATTTGCCGACGCATACAAAAAGTTCGTTAGAAACATGTTTGATAAGGGATATGTGGAGGAGTGTGACGCTGACACTTATTATAGTAATTCGGCTTGTACAGGCACTCTTACTAATCTTACTAGCCCCAATACAGATAATTCGATGCCAAAAATAAGGTGGTATTTACCACATTTTGGTGTCTATCACCCACAAAAGCGTAAGCTTCGTGTCGTACATGACGCGGCTGCTATGAATCAAGGAGTCTCTTTGAACTCCTTGCTTCTCCAGGGGCCTGATCTTTTGGAGAACTTGTTAGGAATTATTTTTCGATTCAGAGAGAGCAGTGTCGCCATATCAGCTGACATCAGGGAAATGTTTCCTCAAATACGAATCCGAGAGCAAGATAGAGATGCACTACGTTTTTTTTGGCGCGACGTTCAGTCAAAAGATACAACGCCTATAAAAGAGTATCGAATGACTGCTGTTATCTTTGGAGCGTCGTCCAGTCCATTTACTGCCCTGTACGTAAAAAACAAAAATGCCATGTTGCATCAAGATTTGTATCCGGAAGCGGCCAACGCTAGCGTGCACAGCAGTTACATGGATGACTATCTAGATAGTGTGGACGACGTCACCAAGGCTGCCCAGCTGTCATCTGATATAGTCACTATCCATCGTAATGCCTGTTTCGAAATGCGTGACTGGATCTCTAACAATCCGGAAGCGCTGCGTCTACTTCCACACGATTTGTGTGCTGGACAACCAACTGAAGTAGAACTTGGTAACGGTTTCATCCCTGACAATAAAGTCTTAGGCATTTCATGGAATCCGGTATCAGACACTATAGGTTTTAGGACTGGTTTAGAAGGTTGTAAGTTACAAGGGTTTTTAAGTAAACGAAAAGTTTTGTCCCACCTTATGAAAGTCTACGACCCGTTGGGGTTACTCGGGCCAATAGTTGTAAAGGGTCGAATCCTACTCCAAGAGGTCTGGAGATCAAATATTGACTGGGACACACCGTTTCCGCCCTCAGAGGTTTTGAGGTGGGGTGAATGGTTTAAAGAGCTCTCTGAAATATCAAATCTTAGAATTCCTCGTTGGTACGCCAATGCAAATGGCGAACCTTTACACAGGGAACTTCATGTTTTTGCAGATGCGAGCGAGCTTGCCTATGCCTGTGTATCCTTTTGGCGTTTCGTCTACTCCAACGGTACCATCAAGCTCGCCCTCATTGCTAGTAAAGCGAGAGTAGCACCATTGAAACCGACATCAATTCCGCGTCTAGAATTACAAGCTGCTTTAATTGCCTCTCGCCTTGCTGTCACTATCAAGGAATTTCACAGAAAAAAGCCAATCCGCACATTCCTTTGGACAGACTCAAAAACAGTCCTTGGTTGGCTCAGGAATGACGCCCGTACGTTCAAGCCTTTTGTGGCCCATCGAATCGGGGAAATAACGGAAAATTCACGAGTGCAAGATTGGCGATGGGTCCCAACCGACTTGAACGTCGCAGACGACGCTACTCGTATGAAACCTCTTCATTTAAATTCCAATCACCGATGGTTCACGGGACCTCCATTTCTTTTCAAAAATCCGGAGGATTGGCCTGTAGAACCAGCTGGCCAGCCTATGGTTCAAGAGGAACGTAAACGATTTCCCGAACATGTGGTTGCTCATCTGGTTATAACAGCAGATTTTAATCATTTTAGTGACTGGTTAAGTTTACTCCGCGCTACTGCTCGCGTTTTGCAGGCTGCGGCCAAATTTCGCTCCCTTTTGGACCGTACTAGACTCACTGTCCCTAACACCGCAGTTAGAGGCCACCGTTGTACGACTTTATTAGCGTCCACCACTCTATCGCCCTTGTCAGCTGAACTCATGGAAACCGCAGAAAGGCATATTCTACAACGCTTGCAGTCAGAAACGTTTTCAGTAGAAATTAACTCCATCATTCAAGACGTTCCGGTGCTCAAATCTAGTCCCTTATGGAAACTTTCACCCATAATGGGAGAAGACGGTTTGCTGCGGTTGGACGGAAGAATCAGAGCAGTCGAAAACGTTAGCGCCGATGTGAAACGCCCCATTCTATTAGATGGTCGCCATAATGTCGTCCGTTTGTTGGTGCATTATTATCATCGCAGAGCAGGTCATGCCAATAACGAAACTGTGATAAATGAGTTGAGGCAAAAGTATTGGATCTTACGCATACGCAGCTCGGTCCGGAGTGTGGCCCACCAATGCCTATTTTGCAAATTAAAGACAAAACCAATCGTTCCTAAGACAGGGGATCTCCCGGCACATCGGCTTGCTCACCATCGCCGTCCATTCACTTACACAGGCGTGGACTATTTTGGCCCAATCATCACCTCCATTGGCCGAAGGAGGGAAAAACGGTATGTTGCCCTTTTTACGTGCATGACGTCCAGGGCTGTCCACTTGGAATTAGTACATTATCTATCAGCGGATTCTGCCATAATGAGCCTGCGTCGTTTTATTGCGAGAAGAGGCACTCCCGATACCATATATTCAGACAACGGCACATGTTTTGTTGGTGCAAACCGAATTCTTCGGAATTTTTACCACCCCGAAGTCGAAAATTTCGCCGCAAACAGAGGTGTCAAATGGAGCTTCATCCCCACTGCAGCTCCTTTCTTTGGTGGATGTTGGGAAAGGCTGGTCCGCAGCGTGAAAGTTGCATTAAATGCTACTCTGCACGAAAAAGCACCGAACGAAGAAGTGCTCGTGACCCTCTTGCTAGAAGCCGAAGCTATAGTCAACTCTCGCCCTCTCAGTCACGTTTCAGTTTGCCACGAAGACCAAGAGACCCTCACTCCTTTTCATTTTCTGCTCGGCTCATCATCCAACCAAATTCTTCCTTCAACACTGGATGACCGGGACTTATTAAGACGATCAGATTGGCGGAAAGCACTACGACTGGCTGACCATTTTTGGCACCGTTGGATAAGAGAAATTTTGCCCACTATGCAGCCACGACAGATTGGGGACAGCAGGCAGCAAGCTCTCAATATTGGGGACATTGTACTCCTAGTTGATGAAAATTTGCCCCGTGGTACTTGGCCTCCTGGCCGTATTGCGGCAACCTTTCCTGGCAAGGACGGTATAGTTAGGGTGGTGGACGTAGCCACTCCAGGCGGCTTGCTTCGTCGGCCAACCAAGAAGCTTGTAAAGCTTTCCACGTAAGACCACGTAGTAGTTTGTGCACTTTCATGCACAAGGCGGTGGAATGTTGCATACTCCTTGGTTTGCCAAACTTTTAGAAGACTTTTTTTTATATTTTTTATTTTTGACTGTTATTCTTTTCTTTTCACTTGTCTTGTGCTGCTAGTTGTCAAAGGTTTGGTTTTGTTGGTTTTTCCATTTTTCTGTTATATTTTTTCACTTTCTTCCATTACAGTATTTTACTCACATTGGCTTTTAGTTTTATTTCAACCACAATTCATACAGTCCATTTCCATCGCCTTCAGGGAGTGTGGCTTGCTGCCACGCTCGGTCGTCCAAAGCCACATTTAGGATTGAGGTTAGTGTGTTTCTAATAATTTGGTCTACTTTTTCTAAAAGTTGTGGATGCTTCCAGATGTGTGAGGAACGAAGGCTATATGTACTCGTAAATTTTGGTCCAAAGAACAATACCGGATGAGGGTGAAGGCCGAATGAATGTTAATTTTGAAAAGTCTTTCCGAGACATCAATGAAATTTTGTATCTTCTCCTCAATGAACGTTGGAAAGGATTCGTCGAAAATTGGGGACCCCAGGAGGTGAAGTGAGTTTCTTTCGGTAATTTTGATGTTTGGTGCTATTGTGTTAAATTTTGCGATGGTAGTCTGTCTGTCTGGTTTGGGGAAGGTAAATTTCACATTTTGAGAGGTTAAGGTCTAGGCCAATGGAGCTGAATTTATCTTTTAAAAAGGTTAAGTCTTTTAGGACTGTGTCTACATCACCTCCTAGGGTTCCGTCATCCAAATACCATACGTTGAATTGAGAATTTAGTTGTAATGAAATGAAATGAACCATAACATGAAATCAAAAACTTAAGTTGTACTATAACGAGATTCGAAAAATCACCCTCACTCATGTATGTAAATGTAATTCACGTTACTCGGAACACGAGGTAATGTTTGTATGCCAAGTTTTTTTTTGTTTTATGATGTCGAATTTTGGAAATTAAAGAAATTCTAAAAATCTAAGAAATATAATATTATTGGAAGATCAAAATATGGCTAAACTAAAGTAAAGAATACGCTAAACTTGATAAAACGTCAAGTTTAGTAAAATTCTTTTATCACAGAATTCAAGAGATCTCTTTTTATAAAACTTTAACATAACAGGGAAATCGGGTATGAGTAAATTCATTAAACAATTTATATTGCAAATCATTTTATTGAATCATGGGTTTGGTTCGGACGGAAAGGTAAGTGATTCTTTTAAAGTTTTTAGTAGACACCACATCCACAGCCGCGGCTTCCATAACCACGAGCAGCAGGAGCGATGGCAGCAGCGCCAGGTCCATAGCCAGCGCCAATTCCATAGGCACCCGCAGCGCCGTAGGCACCAGCAGCGCCATATGCACCAACAGCGCCATAAGAAGCAGCAGCAGAAGGAGCGATGCTTTCAATAGCAGTAACACCGTTACCGCAGCTGTAGCTGACAGTGCCAGCACCGCCACTTGGTAACACTCCCTCCACAGCCACAGCACTCACAAACGGCAGCTCACCAGCCACGGACAGGGCACCCTCATACACATTCTCAGACGCTATGGAGATGCCACTGGGAGCGATAGCAGAGACGCTGGAGACAGGCAGTCCACCGCCACTGGTGGGAATGATCTCTATACCAGCCAAGCCATTGCCGATAAAACCATTACCAATAATACCATCACCAATCACACCATTGGTAGCGTAGTTACCAGCATACTCGTAGACATTTCCGATCAAACCATTACCAGCAAATCCTGGAGCAATAACAGCAGGGGCGGCGATGGCTCCACGACCATAACATGAACCGAAAGCAGACTTTAAAGAAAAAAATATTGTATTAGTAAATATCTTTTTATCAGCAAATAAGCATTGAAACATATAATTTTATCGATCTAGTAATGTAATGGGTAGTAATGGGTGTCAGAGTATTTTATGCAATTCTAAACATGATTTTATTATAAAAACTTAACGGCCAATAAGAAGTAAGAATTGTCTTAAAAAGTTTAATGGCGTCTTCGGGGAATTGAAGTCTAGTGTTTTAAATCTGAATCCAACCTTTTTTCTTTATATTGGTAACATAAACATAAAAGTTACTCAAAACTAGTGCTTATTAGGTACGCATTACAATATGCGTTATATAATCCACAATATTGAACTAGTCAAATGCTCAGTGTACTTGAATTTCGAAAATCAAAAAGATTTAAGACCATTTCTTGAATCTTTTTAGAGTATAGAAATACAGAAAATCCTAATGAAAGAATAAAATGTTGAAGAAGTATTTCTCACCTGGATGAAGAGCGCCTGAGCGCAGAGGACGAGGATCACCTTGGCTGACATTGTAGTTTGTGTTGAAGTGAACTTCAGAATGAGTTTTCCAAGAATCGGTCGACTATTTATACTGAAACGTAGTCCTTATCTAGTTGTGTTGCAGCAATTTGTGGATTTTGAGTGTGCGTCAGAATGGCTGGTTGCCTGTGGCTTTGGTCTATAAGAGTTGATTAGAAAATTGCTACATAATTGCTTATATTTGCTACATTTAATAAATAATTGCTACATACTATATATATTTAGAAATAACATTTTTTTTTTGTACAGCCATCCTGACGTTTGGTTGGCTGGTCGCCTCCTAGTTTAAAGCCAAGCATGCAGAGTTTCCCGAAATGTATTGCGTCAATAATTGCTACATATTTGCTTCATTTATCTAATTTAGTTGTATCTTCAAACATATGTTAAATAAAGGATGTAGCAATTATTTGAATTATCCCAAGGAAAAGTGCCTGATAAAACAATAAAGGCAAATACTTAGTTATGTTGAATCGGTTTAATCGTTTAGGCTCTGGCAACAGCGTAAGTAATGCGATTCTTGCGTTAAAAAACGACGTTACGAAGGGTAAAAAGAAGCTAATACCACATTGTATAATATATGCGAAAAAATAATATGGAAATTAAGTAAATTAATAGTTGAATATTTTTTAAGTAAATTGTAATATTATTAGAATGAATCTTATGAACGACCCGACGTTTTTATTTACGATATCCTTTTAATGTGCTTCCACTTGCCACCACTTCCACTTACCTACTCATAACATAAAGTAGCACTAATAGCCTCCTAAAGTAGCAATACCGTTGACTGAAGACACACTGCAACTATTTGCCTTTATTGTTTTATCAGGCACTTTTCCTTGGGATAATTAAAAGAATTGCTACATCCTTCATTTAACATCTGTTTGAAAATACAACTAAATTAGATAAATGAAGCAAATATGTAGCAATTATTGACGCAATACATTTCGGGAAACTCTGCATGCTTGGCTTTAAACTAGGAGGCGACCAGCCAACCAAACGTCAGGATGGCTGTACAAAAAAAAAATGTTATTTCTAAATATATATAGTATGTAGCAATTATTTATTAAATGTAGCAAATATAAGCAATTATGTAGCAATTTTCTAATCAACTCTCATAGACCAAAGCCACAGGCAACCAGCCATTCTGACGCACATGATTTTGAAAGGAACTTTTCGTGCCTTTATCAGTAGTTGCAATAGGGGGAAATAGAAAAATGCATGTATTTCGTAAGTGATGTAACCTCGAAATATTTAGTATGGGGCTTTGTTTCAATAGAACATAGAACAAACATCACGTTTTTATGATAAGAAGCTTTCGCACTATATAAACGTGGTCTAGAAGTAGGAACATCATTCAGTCTTCAGCTTCTCGTTGAACACAAACAAACATCAAACATGTCTACCTTCACTGTTCTGTTGCTCTGCATCCAAGCTTGCTTGGTCCAGGTGAGTGATTTACGATTTCTAGATTCTTTATTCTTTTTGAAGACTTTCTCTACTAATCAATTTCTTTTTCTTGCATTTCTGTCACAATTCTAATTTATATTTATTTGAAATAAATGATGACCTAGTTTAGTCAACTGTTAGTGAAAACTACAAACTACTCAAAAACACGATTGATGAGGAGTCTCTCTCCTTCGATGGACATAATTTTATTAAGACAACTCTAACACTACTTACATCCTCACAATGGGTTCGATTTGTTAGGAAGGTGATAAGTTTCCTGTATCTGATGCACCTATTTTTTTTCAAACAGAATGTCTTCGGCCAATACGGCGGTTGCGGATGTGGAGGACCAGCTGTTGGTATAGCCCCCGCTGTAGGTATCGGCTCTGCATGTGGTGGTGCTTATGGTGGCTCCATTGGATCTGCTTATGGTGGCGTAATTGGATCCGCTTACGGTGGCGTCATTGCTCCTGCTGCTGCTTACGGAGGTGCTATCGCTTCTGGAGCTGCTTACGGCGGCGCCGGTGAAGGCAACGTGGCGGTCATTGGTGAGCTGCCAGTCGCCGGTAACACCGCTGTTGCTGGTCAGGTCCCCGTTGCAGGTGTCGTGAGCTTCGGTGGCGCTGTGCCGGCTGCTGGTGCTGTGTCTATCTCCGGACAATGTGCGTGCGGCTGCGGATCTCCTGTTTACTACTGAAGCGTCCTATTCTCATGCCGGAATAAAAATAAATGATCATTAATTGAGCAAATAATTCAATCTTTGATTTAACTTTGCAATCACCCAACAGCATTTTTTGATGCAATTACAAATCTAAAAAACTTAAATTCATTGACAGACAACGAGCCTAAAGTGATGGGTCTAGAAGCGTGAAATATTGCTCAAAAGTCCCTTATGTGTTTTCGTACACATAAGGGACTTTAGAGCAATAGTGAGGAAGAGGGAAAAATTAAAAATGGTTCACACAGAAAACCAACCAACTAGTGATTGGAGCTTCCTTTGAAGTAGATAAGCCTTTGTTAGCAGACTACGCTCTTCCATAACTTAAATAAGTATCATTTACTTGTTTTATGCAAATGCAGATAGGTATTTTGAAGAAAATAACATTATAATAAAATATATGCACGCAAGCATTCGAGTGTGTGAGTGAGAGTGGCTGTGTGTGGAGATCTAAACACGAATTAATCAGAGTGTAAGAAAAGAGGAACGGTTTTTTAATTGGCGATGGGAAATCCCATCGGTAACGCACAGCTTGTATTAAAATTAATTATTTAAAGCTTTCTATCTAGAATTAGCTTTATTTGTGCTTTCATCTGCGAAGTAATTTACTCTCTTTTTATATTTGTCTGGCTTTTACCTTATTGTTGTAAACAAAACGTCTTGTGCCTGAACTATGTATAATTAATTTGAAATGTAAAAGAAAACATTCTAAGTAGGCATTATAAATAAATAGCAACGAACTCATTTTCACTGAACATTCTTGTCTGACCTAGTTCAAGCTATCTCCGATGATTGGCTGTTATGAGACTTGTTGTAGGTACTGATTGAGCACGATTCTAAGGAGGCACGTGACATACAATCACAAAATATTATGAATGAAAAATGACGGTACCGATATGAGAAATGATTTATTTTCGTAAGTAGGTTTGTACAAATATTTTACACGTAAATCATATTTTAATAGTTAGATGACGTCGGCGATTTCTGTCTGACTACTCTGAGGAGAAAGGCAGAAACAATCTCTCTCGACTCTCAAAGAATTGCTTTTTAGAATTCAATTCTTTATTTGCAATCCACAATGTATTAGCTTGGTAGTAAACATTTACGTATGAACAATCGTGGACCGTGTCGGGCACAGCAAAAGAAGTATAGGTAAAAGGTAGGGAGGACTTATTTGTTCATCTTATAATCAACCATAATGATATGATTTTTATACTGCATGTTGACATAATTATTGTATGCCGCAGGACCTACGGTAACCGTAATTTACCTAGCATCTATTTGTAAAGGGTGTCCCAATAAGAGTGCACTTTTTTTTAGTGTCATTTCTTTTTCGTGCAAGTGGCAACTCTGAAATTTCACGTCTGTAACTTATGTTTATTCCGATTATTAAAATGAAGCGCTTTACGAAATAACAACGCGTTATAAATGTGAAAACTTATTACAAAAATTGGAATGTTATGCTGAGACCGCTCGACTGTAAACTGCATTAGTTACAGGAACATGATAACAGAGTTCTTGTGGTCTCAACTGAACGGCATGGATCTGGAAGACATGTGGTTTCAGCAAGACGGTGCCACCTGGCACACCGCGCATGAAACAATTGATTTATTGCAGCAACGATTTTCAACTGGCCTCCAAGATCATGCGATTTAAGGCCGTACAGTTTTTTTCTTTGGGGTTCTGTGAAATCTCGGGATTATGCGAATAAACCAGAAACAAATTCCTGACCTCAAATCTGAGATCCAACGCGTCATCGGTGAGATACAGCCGTTCTGTGAAAAACTCGTGGAAAATTTCATAAAAAAAGTAATGGCCTGTCATCAGAGCCGTGGGGGCTATTTGCTGGATATTTTATTCCATACTTAATTGGAAAATGTCTTCTTTACAATCCACACTAAAAATATTTGATTTAATTTGATATTATTATTTGTATTTAAAACCTAAACACAGACGTAAGTATTCTATAAACACGAATACTTCACTTGTACCTAATAATATGAGATTCGAAAAATCACCCACACTTATGACATGTCATGACGAAACATGAATCCAAACGGTTTTGCGTGCCTTAATTATTTCACAAATCGTAAATGTATTTCACGTTACTCGGAACAGGGGGTTATGTTTGTTTGCCAAGTTTGTTTTTGTTTTATGATGTCGAATATTGGTAGTACAAGAAATTCTTAAACATAAGAAATATAATATTACTCATTGGAAGATTAAAATATGCCTATCGTTTGACCCTATTAGAAAGAAATTACTAAAACAAAAGTAAAGTTGGTTTATTCACTTGATAAAACGTCAAATTCAGCAAAATTCTTTTATCACAGAATTCAAGAGATCTCTCTTTATTAAACTTCACACTAACATTACAGGGAAATCAGGTATGAGTAAATTCATTAAACAATTTATATTGCAAATCATTTTATTGAATCACGGGTTTTTGGACGAAAAGGTAAGTGATTCTTTTAAAGTGTTTAGTAGACACCACATCCACAGCCGCGGCTTCCATAACCACGAGCAGCAGGAGCGATGGCAGCAGCGCCAGGTCCATAGCCAGCGCCGATTCCATAGGCACCCGCAGCGCCGTAGGCACCAGCAGCGCCATATGCACCAACAGCGCCATAAGAAGCAGCAGCAGAAGGAGCGATGCTTTCAATAGCAGTAACACCGTTACCGCAGCTGTAGCTGACAGTGCCAGCACCGCCACTTGGTAACACTCCCTCCACAGCCACAGCACTCACAAACGGCAGCTCACCAGCCACGGACAGGGCACCCTCATACACATTCTCAGACGCTATGGAGATGCCACTGGGAGCGATAGCAGAGACACTGGAGACAGGCAGTCCACCGCCACTGGTGGGAATGATCTCTATACCAGCCAAGCCATTGCCGATAAAACCATTACCAATAATACCATCACCAATCACACCATTAATGTTAGCGTAGTTACCAGCATAGCCATTTCCGATCAAACCGTTACCAGCACATCCTGGAGCAATAACAGCAGGAGCGGCGATGGCTCCACGACCATAACATGAACCGAAAGCAGACTGTAAAGAAAAAAATATGTATTAGTAAATATCTCTTTATCAGCAAATAAGCGTTGAAACATATAATTTTATCGATCTAGTATCGTAATGGGTGTCAGACGTATTGTATGCAATTCTTAACAAGTTTAATGTACAAACTTCAGTCAATTAGAAGAAAGTGGCGTCTTCGGGGAATTGAAGTCTAGTGTTATAAATCAGAATCCAACCTTTTGTCTTTATATTGGTAATATAAACATTTATATGTCACTCAAAGCAATATGCGATACACAATCCACAATATTGAACTAGTCAAATGCTCAGTGTACATAATGAATTTCGACACTCTTAAAAGATTCAAAACTATTTCTTGAATCTTTTTAGAGTATAAAAATTCAGAAAAGAGAACATACAGAAAAATCCTAATGAAAGAATAAAATGGTGAAGAATTATTTCTCACCTGGATGAACAGCGCCTGAGCGCAGAGGACGAGGATCACCTTGGCTGACATTGTAGTTTGTGTTGAAGTGAACTTCAGAATGAATTTTCCTAGAATCGATCAACTATTTATACTGAAACGTAGTCCTTATCTAGTTGTGGTGCAGCAATTTGTGGGTTTTGAAAGGAACCTTTCGTGCCAGTTTATCAGTAGTTGCAATATGGGGAAATAGAAACATGCATATGAGTTTCGTAAGAGATGTAACCTCGAAATATGTAGTATGGGGCTTTGTTTCAATAGAACATAGAACAAACATCACGTTTTTATGATAAGAAGCTTTTGCTCTATATAAACGTGGTCTAGAAGTAGGAACATCATTCAGTCTTCAGCTTCTCGTTGAACAAACATCAAACATGTCTACCTTCACTGTTCTGTTGCTCTGCATCCAAGCTTGCTTGGTCCAGGTGAGTGGTTTACGATTTCTAGATTATTTATACTTTTTAAAGACTTTCTCCATTAATTAATTCCTTTTTCTTGCTTTTCTGTCACAATTCTAATTTATATTTGTTTGAAATAAATATTGACCTAGTTTAGTCAACTGTTAGTGAAAACTACAAACTACTCAAAAACAAGATTGATGAGGAGTCTCTCTCCTTCGATGGACATAATTTTATTTAGACAACTTACAACTCTAGCACTACTTACATCCTCACAATGGGTTCGATTTGTTAGGAAGGTGATAAGTTTCCTGTATCTAATGCACCTATATTTTTTCAAACAGAACGTCTTCGGCCAATACGGTGGCGGTTGCGGATGTGGAGGACCAGCTGTTGGTATAGCCCCCGCTGTAGGTATCGGCTCTGCATGTGGTGGTGCTTATGGTGGCTCCATTGGATCTGCTTATGGTGGCGTAATTGCTCCTGCTTATGGTGGCGCCATCGGATCTGCTTATGGTGGCGCAATTGGATCCACCTACGGTGCCGTCATTGCTCCTGCTGCTGCTTACGGAGGTGCTTTCGCTCCTGGAGCTGCTTACGGCGGCGCCGGTGAAGGCAACGTGGCGGTCATTGGTGAGCTGCCTGTCGCCGGTAACACCGCTGTTGCTGGTCAAGTCCCCGTCACAGGTGTCGTGAGCTTCGGTGGCGCTGTGCCGGCTGCTGGTGCTGTGTCTATCTCCGGACAATGTGCGTGCGGCTGCGGATCTCCTGTTTACTACTGAAGCGTTCTATTCTCATGCCAGAATAAAAATAAATGATCATTAATTGAGCAAATAATTCAATCTTTGATTTAATTTTGCAATCACCCAACAGCATTTTTGAGGCAATTACAAATCTAAAAATCTTAAATTCATTGACAGAAAACGAGCCTTACGTCATCTAGAAGTATGAAATATTGCTCAAAAGTCCCATATGTGTAAGAAATTCATAAAGGGAGAGGAGAATAAGAAAAAAATGAAAAATAGTTTATACAGAGAACTAACCAACCAGTGATTGGAGCTTCCTTTTTAGCAGATAAGCCTTTGTTAGCAGATTCCGTTCTTCCATAACAAATAAGCATCATTCACTTGTTTTATGCTTTTATTCACGATGAATCCCACAAAGTGGGATCGGATCGGATCGGAACAAAATATTATTTTTTACACATTCCTAACGGATCCCACAGTGTGGGATCCGATTGTGGGAGACCATGCTTACTTTAAAGGGGACTTAGAGATGTAGATTAAACAATGAACAATAAGCCATAGTGATACGGCTTATTGCCAAAGTCAGCTGGCGAGTGCCTGTATATGTAGGTGCAGGTCACTAGATTAGATGACAAGAAATTTTTATTCATGGTTGGCTTATTAGGCTTATTAGGCTTATTATTAGGTTAATTGTAACCTAGCAGCTATTATAAAGATGTGTCCCATTGATATCGAATTTGACAACTGCGGTGTGCATACACCATTATTCAGGTAGTAGACTGAGACGTTTGCCTGGACAACAATACCTACGTTGCGTAAACATTTTATTCGCGGAGTATGCTCTAATTTGTAATGAACCTCAATGATTGTTAGTTTGTTAGTGACAGATTGGTGAAATAGTGTGTTTTTTTACACAAAATCAGCCTTTAATGGCCTCCTCTCTATGATAATCTACCACTGCGGGTTGACGGATGTCACATGCCTTTAATTTTTTTTGGGTTCTAGGACATGCTGGTTTCCTTCACCGTTTTGTGAGCAGTGGTGATGAAATTAAATACACAAAGTACAGTGCCTGTCTGAGTTCGAACTCACGACCTACAATGCGTAAGCCGTGGCCGTGTTTTTGAAGAGAAAACTTCTTTAGGTGTGCTGAGTAAACTATCCGATTTTGTAGCCCCGATCCTGGGATTTATGGTAAAACCCTTAAAAAGTTACAGGGCATTAATGGTGGCTCCTCAATTCAGACGTCTGGAATGTTTATTTTATTAATATTTGCTCCTTTCTTCTTGTCTGTATAAATATGTGTGTGCATAAATAGTTAAAAAAAGGACAATGACCAAGGTCCTATACATGCATACCCTTACTAGAACGATCATGTTACTAAGCTGCACATGGTGAATTGCACTTTTTGACCTACATTTTGAAAGAATTCCTCCTGTTTCAGAGAAACTAGCAGTTTCTTGTATATTCGGTAACAAAAAAATCTTTTTCGTCGCATTTTTTATCCGTTACACTTAAAAAAATAATTTGTTCAGTAACGAATTTTGATTTAAGTAACAATTGGCTTTACCTAGTAGGGCTTCACTAGATTGAGCAAAATAAATAACAACATTATGTGGCATAACTCGCCACTACGTTCGGCAGCGGCTGGGACCAGCTTAAAATGTACCAAGACTGGGAGAGACAGAATGAAATCAAACTATGCTATGAAAATCAAACGATCCTATTAGATACACCTCTATCGCTAGGCACGTCTCTGGTGGAGAGTCTGACTTAGGATAGCTAAAACATATGGAGTAGGTCTACACGATGCTTGTAACTTATCGAATAATTCCACATACTAGTAAGGCGATCAGAGTAAAGGAAAGTAAAACAAATCTGTCACAAACAGCGTAGGTACGCCTTTTTTATTCAATCTTTAAGCATTTATTTCAAAAACCTAAATAATTATAAGCCATGGCAGTGAAGAGATGGGCAGTCCCACATACGAAGTAGTATTGGCAGTCCCACCAAAATGCGTGGATCAGCACCATTTAGCCATTTTGAAGGAGACTGAATGATCCAACACGTCATGTTGTTTTCCATCAAGATGCTTTGTAGTTGCGCGGATAATTCACTGAATGCACGTCTCTAAATACGTTGCACGCGTAAAACACATTTGGTTCACCGAAACAATTATGTACGATTTCAATCAAGAGCACCGCAACATCGTATCCAATTACCGATAAACTGACACGTATCGTAAGTCCAGTAAGAAAACCAAAATCGTCAATGAGATATCGCTTTCAAGAATGTGTATATCGAGTTTAAAGTGCAAAAAATGTGCGGCTAAGTGTTTAATAAACAATAAATAAACAAACAAACAATAACACACCAAAGAGCTCAACGTTTGAACGTAACAGTAGGTTTCTATGGCGACGAGTGACATAAGTGAGTGAATGAGCGAGTGACAACTAATATCAGTGTTTTGAGACAGATTTTGTTTCAGATTTTTACCGACAAATTAAGAATGACAACAATAATCTGCTTCGGAAAAAATACTGTACCTACAACAAAACATATTAATCTATGTTCTAACACTAATAATATTGTGTAATAGTGCTGTGCACTTCTGTATGTGACGAATTCACAAACTGTATGTGATTTTTATTTGTGTATGTTTTAGTGTGTTGGTTGAAGTGTCATATCAATAAATAAATAAATAATATGGCCTCCATGGTTATCTCCTGTACCTCAAAAATAAGGAATACTCCTACCACTAATCTCATCACATTAACCGAATGAACGAAATGAACTCTGTAATCTGTCACTTATCGTCGCCATTAAATCGAAAATGTAACCGGAACTACAAATAATATTTATTTTTATTCAATTTTAAACATAGGCTATGATTGACTTCAGACTATTACCTTAAATCTAGTTTGAATAAATGAAGGATACTTTAAAATATGAATTGGCTGTAATCGATTAGGGCATAAATGGTCATCGTCATTTAATTTTCATTGACATTAAGACTACCAATTTTGAAAGTTTCTCAATCAATAATATTTGTCTTTCAACTCACCACCTCAGAAATCGTAGAAATACATGTCCCATTGGACGTTTTAAATTGGCATTCATTTGACACTGTTGTTTATAAAGTATTAAAACGAAGAAAAGTTTAACTTGATAAAATGTCAAGTTCAATAATCATATTTTATCATGCTCTCTGTTCAAATACATACTTGCACATTACAGGGCAACTGGGTTTAAGTAAATTCATTAAACAAAATAAATTGCAAATCATTTTATTATTGAATTCATTGGTTGCGACCAAAAGAAACTTAATTATTTTTTTAAGTTCTTAGTAGACACCACATCCACATCCGCTGCTTCCATAGCCGAGTCCGAAAGCAGCAGGAGCGATGGCAGCAGCACCGGGTCCGTAGCCAGCGCCGATGCCATACGCACCAGCAGCGCCATATGCACCAGGAGCACCATAAGTAGCAGCAGCAGAAGGAGCGATGCTCTCAATAGCAGTAACACCGTTACCGCAGCTGTAACTGACGCCGCCAGCACCGCCACTTGGTAACACTCCCTCCACAGCCACAGCACTAGCAAACGGCAACTCACCAGCCACGGACAAAGCACCCTCAAACACATTCTCAGACGTTATGGAGATGCCACTGGGAGCGATAGCAGAGACGCTGGAGACAGACAGTCCACCGCCACTGGTGGGAATGATCTCTATACCAGCCAAGCCATTGCCGATTAAACCATTACCAATAATACCATCACCAATGTAACCATTGGTAGCGTAGTTACCAGCATAGACATTTCCGATCAAACCATTGCCAGCACATCCTGGGGCAATAACAGCAGGAGCGGCGATGGCTCCACGACCATAACATGAACCGAAAGCAGACTGTAAATAAGAAATTATTGGATTACTAAATGTCTTATCTGCAAACAATGACGATGCATTGAAACATAATAATTTTATCGGACATGTAACGTAATGTGGGTCAGACGTGCTATAATAATACCTATTCTATTCTAAACATAATTGAAGTATGAAAAGCCTAACGGTCATTTTAAAATTAGAAGTAAGCATGTCTAGCTGAAGTTGAATGGCCTCATTGGGAAATTGAATACCGTTTTCTTAAATCTACCTTTTTTCTTTGTTTTGATAATATTTAGATGTGACTCGGAGCAATAGGGTTTAATATCCATTTCTTAATCCACAACTTTGAACTGTTCAAAATATGCTCAGTGTACTAATATTGAATTACGATAGTTTACAAGGATCCGAGAAATGCAAACTTAAAGGCAAATTCAAATGAACGAATAATTATTTCTCACCTGGATGAAGAGCGCCTGAGCGCAGAGGACGAGGATCACCTTGGCTGACATTGTAGTTTGTGTTGAAGTGAACTTCAGAATGAGTTTTCCAAGAATCGATCGACTATTTATACTGAAACATAGTCCTTATCTAGTTGTGTTGCAGCAATTTGCGGATTTTGAAATGAACTTTTCGTACCTTTATCGGTAGTTGCAGTATGGGGAAATAGAAAAATGCATGTGTTACGTTAGTGATGTAACCTTGAAATATTTAGTATGAAGAGCTTTGTTTCAATATAACATAGAAAACTGTTATGATAAGAAGTTTTTGCACTATATAAACGTGGTCTAGAAGTAGGAACATCATTCAGTCTTCAGCTTCTCGTTGAACACAAACAAACATCAAACATGTCTACCTTCACTGTTCTGTTGCTCTGCATCCAAGCTTGCTTGGTCCAGGTGAGTGGTTTACGATTTCAAGTTTCTTTATTCGCATAAAGGCTTTTTTCATTCATACTTTTTCTTGCCTTTTATTGTCACAATTTCAATTTGTAAGTATTTGAAATATATTTTGTCGTGGTAGGAAAACCACTACTTTAGTCAACCATATTGAGGAATTTTAGCCTCGCTACCACCTTGCTTAACCACGACATGAGTTGGTCTGGCAGTTACCTCTTTGATTAAACACGATTGGTAACGACAGTCTCTCTCCCTTATTGTGATTATATCGATATTTGAATTTTAAGTTACTAATTCGTTTTGTGTGATCCCTTGCGGGTAAAAGCCTCCTCCATCTGTTTCAATTTGCGTTTGTCTGTGGCAATATTTATCCAATTCTTCCCAGCAATTTCTATGATATCGTCGGCCCATCATTTCTTTTGTCTACCCACGCTCCTTGTGCCTAGCGGACCTGGCCATTTAGTTATTAGAAACAGCTCTCAGCTCTCTCTCAATTGACATAATTTTATTTTGACTGACCTGCACCTCTCCAATTTCTCACAATTTACTCCTTTTCATGAGATACTGGTTTACTACTTACATCTTCAGAATGATGTTCTTGGGATTTTTTAAGAAATTGATAAGTTTCCTGTATCTAATGGACCTATATTTTTTTGGAACAGAATGTCTTCGGCCAATACATCAGCGGTGGCGGTTGTGGATGTGGAGGACCAGCTGTTGGTGTAGCCCCTGCTGTAGGCATCGGCTCTGCTTATGGTCGTGCTTATGGCGGCGCCATCGGATCTGCTTATGGTGGCGCAATTGCTCCTGCTGCTGCATACGGAGGTGCTATCGCTCCTGGAGCTGCTTACGGCGGTGCCGGTGAAGGCAATGTGGCGGTCATTGGTGAGCTGCCAGTCGCCGGTAACACCGCTGTTGCTGGTCAGGTCCCCGTTATAGGAGTCGTGACCTTCGGCGGTGCTGTGCCGGCTGCTGGTGCTGTGTCTATCTCCGGACAGAACGCGTGCGGCTGCAGTTCACCTGTCTACTACTGAAGATTTTATTCACAACATAATTTCAATAAATAATTATGAAATTATCAACGCATGAAGTATTTTCTTTTTGCCCAACTACGACAAAGCTTATTAAAAGGAGGTTATCACACTGAGTGCTGGACGCAAAGTACTTGACTTTGCGTCCAGCGCTCGGTGTGGTAACTCGTCGCGTTTTGATTTGCAATTGGTCAATCGTCATCCTGAGGATGCCTCGTTGAGAGGTGAAACACGTGTCGATTTCTTACAGGGTTTTTATGACTCTTGAAGAATAGTCAAGCGGAATAGGTTACTAAATATATCTACGTCTATTGTATTTACCCGACTGCCCCAGAAGAGGGTAATGTTTTTCGAGAGTATGTATGCATGTTTGTATGTATGTATGTATGTATGTTTGTATGAATGTCTATTACTTTGGCACGCTCTGTAAATGGCTTGATGGATTTTAACATACGAGGTGTCGTTAGGTTCCTCTTAATTGTGGGGGTGACATAGGCTATAACTTTTTTAAATATTTCATCTGCAAACAAAAAATAAAGGGAGGGGAAGGTTTTTTTTTTAATAAATTACAATTTTGGTATCAAATAGAAGCTAGTAATGAGTTAATTCCAAATATATAAATTAATAAAACTAAAAGCTTGAAATAAAACAAATTATTTAAAAAACCAAAAACCCGCCTGCAAAAACGCAAAAATTCTACAGATTATAATGCTTGTTGTTCTCTTTTAAGTAATGCGTTTTTGCAAGCGGGTTTTTTGTTTTTTAAATGGATTTCCGCAAAGTCACGCCAGAATCAATTAACTATCTGGTTATGACGTCACATTTAAAATGGTGTCCTCTAGATGACATATTTTTTATTATTAATGATATCATGTTGTGTATCAATTGAAAGGGCTTAATTAGTGCATTTGAAAAATATAATAAAATTATAATTAAACGTAAAATGCCTGGATGGGGTCGAACCGACGAACTACAACTCGTAAGTCACCACTGTACCACCACTGCTGATATCCAACGTATAGTAACCACTAGTTACCGGCGCGCACTCGATGCTCGTTGCTCGCCAACTCGTTTGCAGTCGCTACCTCAACTTTCATCTCGTTAGATACCGTTAGCGGCGGGCCACGTGCCTAAAGATTTGTGTGTAAAAAATACACATACCCGCCATACTTAAACGTAACATATTGATGGACTTCAAATAACCGCGATGAGGAAGAATTTGAGGAAAAATGCCTGAAAGACGGCAGGCGATTACAGATTGGATCAGATTGGAACAAAATGTAAATTTTATTCACGTTCATAACGAATCCCACAAAGTGGGATCCGATTGTGGGATCCAATCGGAATAAGCCGATTTAAACTATTCATACGAACGTTTAATTTAGAATTTAGATGACAAGTGATTGAATGATCGAGTGACAACTACAATCAGTGTTTCCAGATGGTTGTTATAGTTTTACTTAAAAACTTTTCAAGAATCTGCTTCGGAAAAAATACTAAATAATTATATATTACCTACAAGAGAACTTTTTAATCAAAATATATTTTAACATCTTGGTAACATCATTCGTATTGAAACTATACTTAAAGTTCATTATTCATTCACTTTAATTACAATATACGAGCTACCACTACACTAAAATATATAAAATATAAATATAGGTACAAGTATACAAAGGAAGAAAATAAAAATAAATAAAGGCTCATTGGGCATCAAAAAATTCGTCCGCATCGCTGTGTATGTTTTAGTGAGTAAATCAATAAATAAATAATTATGGTGGCCTCTATGGTTATCTCCTGTACCTCAAAAATTAGGTATACTCCTACCACTAATCTGATCATATTGACCGAATGAACGATATGAACTGTAATCTTTCACATATCGTCGCCATTAATCGAAAATGTAACCGGAACTACAAATAATATTTATTTTTATTCAATTTTAAACATGGGCTTTGATTGTCTCTAGCCTATTATCTTAAATCTAGTTTGAATAAATGAAGGATACTTAAAAATATGAATTGGCTGTAATCGATTAGGGCATAAATGGTCATTGTTCTTTAATTTTTGTTGACGTTAAGACTACCAATTTTGCAAGTTCCCCAATCAATAATATTTGTCTTTCACCTCACCACTTGAGAAATCGTAGAAATACATGCCTCACTGGACGTTATAATGGCATTCGTTTGACACTTTTGGATAAAAAGTATTAAAACAAAGAAAATTTTTACTTGATGAAATGTCAAGTTCAGCAATCATACTTTATCAAAAAATTCAAGAGATCTCTCTGTTCAAATACAGACTCGCACATTACAGGACAACTGGGTTTAAGTAAATTCATTGAACAAAATAAATTGCAAATATCTTTATTGAATCCATTGGTTCCGACAAAAAGATACTTAATTATTTTTTTAAGTTCTTAGTAGACACCACATCCACATCCGCTGCTTCCATAGCCGAGTCCGAAAGTGGCAGGAGCGATGGCAGCAGCACCGGGTCCATAGCCAGCGCCGATTCCATAGGCACCCGCAGCGCCATAGGCACCAGCAGCGCCATATGCACCAGGAGCGCCATAAGAAGCAGCAGCAGAAGGAGCGATGCTTTCAATAGCAGTAACACCGTTACCGCAGCTGTAGCTGACAGTGCCAGCACCGCCACTTGGTAACACTCCCTCCACAACCACAGCACTCACAAACGGTAGCTCACCAGCCACGGACAGGGCACCCTCATACACATTCTCAGACGCTATGGAGATGCCACTGGGAGCGATAGCAGAGACGCTGGAGACAGGCAGTCCACCGCCACTGGTTGGAATGATCTCTATACCAGCAATGCCATTGCCGATAAAACCATTACCAATAATACCATCACCAATCACACCATTGGTAGCGTAGTTACCAGCATAGACATTTCCGATCAAACCATTGCCAGCACATCCTGGAGCAATAACAGCAGGAGCGGCGATGGCTCCACGACCATAACATGAACTGAAAGCAGTCTGTAAACAAGAAATTATTGGATTACTAAATGTCTCTTTATCTGCAAACAATGACGATGCATTGAAACATAATAATGTTATCGATCACATAACGTAATGTGTGTCAGACGTGTTATAGGCTATTCTAAACATAATTGAAGTGTAAAAAGCCTAACGGTCATTTTAAAATTAGAAGTAAGCATGTCTTGCTAAAGTTGAATGATCTCTTCGGGAAATTGACGACCGTTGTCTTAAATCTACCTTTTTTCTTTGTTTTGGTCATATTAAGATGTGACTCGAAGCAATAGGGTTTAATATGCATAACAATTAAGAGTTTCTTAATCCACAAGTTTGTTCAAATGCTCAGTACATATTGAATTACGATACTCCAAAAGGATCCCAGAAATGCAAACATAAAGGAAAATTCAAATGAAAGAATAATATATTAAAGAATTATTTCTCACCTGGATGAAGAACGCCTGAGCGCAGAGGACGAGGATCACCTTGACTGACATTGTAGTTCGTGTTGAAGTGAACTTCAGAATGAGTTTTCCAAGAATCGATCGACTATTTATACTGAAACGTAGTCCTTATCTAGTTGTGTTGCAGCAATTTGCGGATTTTGAAATGAACTTTTCGTACCATTATCAGTAGTTGCAGTATGGGGAAATAGAAAAATGCATGTATTTCGTTAGTGATGTAACCTTGAAATATTTAGTATGAAGGGCTTTGTTTCAATAGAACATAGAAAACACAATCACTTTGTTATGATAAGAACTTTTCGCACTATATAAACGTGGTCTATAAGTAGGAACATCATTCAGTCTTCAGCTTCTCGTTGAACACAAACAAACATCAAACATGTCTACCTTCACTGTTCTGTTGCTCTGCATTCAAGCTTGCTTGGTCCAGGTAAGTGGTTTACGATTTCTAGTGTCTTTATACGCATAAAGGCTTTATTCAATAATACTTTTCTCTTGTTTTTTACTGTCACAATTTCAATTTGTAAGTATTTGAAATATATTTCGGTGTGGTTGGTACTACTATTTAGTGAACCATGTTGAGGAAATTTTAGCCTCGCTACCTCCACCTTGCATAACCACGACATGAGCTGGTCTGGCAGGTACCTCTTTGATTAAACACGATTAATGACGACAGTCTCTCTATCTTATTACGATTATATCGACTTTATTTCTGACACAACTATATCTAAATCGATATTTGAAATTTGAGTTATTAATTCGTTTTCTGTGATCCCTTGTGGTTAAAAGCCTCCTCTATATATTTCCATTTGTGTTTGTCTGTGGCAATATTTATCTTATTCTTCCCAGCAATCTCTATGATATCGTCAGCCCATCTTTACCTTTGTCTACCCACGCTCCTTTTGCCTAGCGGACCTGTCCATTTAGTTATTAGAAACAGCTCTCAGCTCTCTCTCAATTGACATAATTTTATTATTTTATTTTGACTGACCGACACCTCTCCAATTTCTCACAATTTACTCCTTTACATGAGATACTGTTCGACTACTTACTTTTTTAAGAAATTGATAAGTTTCCTATATCTTATGTACCTATAATACCTATATTTTTTTGGAACAGAATGTCTTCGGCCTTTACATCAGCGGTGGCGGTTGCGGATGTGGTGGACCAGCTGTTGGTGTAGCCCCTGCTGTAGGCATCGGCTCTGCTTATGGTCGTGCTTATGGTGGAGCCATCGGATCTGCTTATGGTGGCGTCATTGCTCCTGCTGCTGCATACGGAGGTGCTATCGCTTCCGGAGCTGCTTACGGCGGCGCTGGTGAAGGCAACGTGGCGGTCATTGGTGAGCTGCCTGTCGCCGGTAACACCGCTGTTGCTGGTCAGGTCCCCGTTATAGGAGTCGTGACCTTCGGTGGCGCTGTGCCGGCTGCTGGTGCTGTGTCTATCTCAGGACAGAACGCGTGCGGCTGCAGTTCTCCTGTCTACTACTGAAGTTTTTCATCACAAAATAATTAAAATAAATGATGATGAATTTATCAACGCATGAAGTATTTTTATTTTTACCCGACTATGGCGAAGCAAAAAGGAGGGTTATGATTTTGACCGGTATGTATGTTCATGAGTTCCCTCATATCTTCTAAACTACTCATCAAATGAGATATCTTTCGAAGCGTCTTGATCGTCCGCAGGTTATAGGCTGGTTTTGACGCCACATTAAATTGAAAATGCATATAATGTCCACTTCTGGACATAGACGTCTCCAATTGCACGCCAATTTTTGTAACAATTGAAAGGGCTTAATTAGTATATTTCAAAAATATAAATTATCCTACTAATATTATAAATGTGAAAGTTTATGTTTGTGTGTTTGTTACTCAATCACGCAAAAACGGCTGAATGGATTTGGATGTTTGGCATACAGATAGTTTATAACCTGGATTAACACATAGGATACTTTTTATCCCGATATTCCCACGGGATCGAGACTTACGCGGGTGAAACCGCGGGGTGCAGCTAGTAATATAATATAACGTAAACGCAAAGTGCCTGGTTGGGTTCGAACCAACGACCGACAACCGAGAACTCGTAAGTCACAGCCGTTACCACTGGACCACCACTGCTGATATACAACGTATACCAGCGAGTAACCATTTAACCAGCCGTCGCGAACTCGCTGCTCGTTGCACGCCAACTCGTTTGCAGTCGCTAGCTCAACTCACATCTCGTTAGACACCGTTAGCGGTGGTCCCGGTGCCTAAAAATGTGTGTAAGAAATACCCCGCCATACTTAATGATGATGAGGAATGATGAGGAAGAATTTGAGGAAAAATGCCTGAAAGATGGCAGGCGATTACAGACAAAAGGAGGAGTCCTCGTATTGATAATAATACATTCATGAACTACTATTATTATCAAACGCCTAATTCATCAGTTAAAACATAATACACGACCACTTTCATCAAACATACCGCTGTTGTACTCGTACCAATTACTTGTAGCACGCTCTCCACGTCTTTGCTACGCCGTAGTATTCTACGTGCTACGGCGTAGCAAAACCGTAGCGTACCGAGATTAGTTCAGTGACATCTTACAAGTCAACATTATTGTTTTTATTACAAATTATTTGGGGTCGACGCAACATGTGTTATTTTTCTTCCATACTTCTCTTTTGTTCTTCATCTCAGAAGTCACCCCTTTCTAGCCATATCATCTTTTATACAGTCCATCCATCGTTCCCTACTCTATTGCCAACATTTATACTCAAAACTATCCTCACGACATTTTCGTCACTCCTTCGCATCACATGCCTACTAGCTTACAAGTATAGACATTTGTATTCTATAATTATAAGAATATGGAATAATCAGGAGCTGAGGGCACTATATCTTGTTCATAATTTTGTTTTGAGAGGTCAATTAGAAAAGGCAACAATATTTATTGAACATTCTTTTAACCATAGATGACGAAAATATTTTTATATTTATTAAAAGATAAAATATGTGTGTTATGCAATTTAGGGTGGTCAATAATTTCGTTTACTTGTGCCGTGCCCATTGGACCGTAGATCTAAGTAAGTAATTCATATCAACTATATAACTTGATACCTCCACGCGTTCCTGAGAAAAAGGGTATTGACAGACAGACGGACAAAAAAGTGAGACTATAAGATTTCCGTGTTTCCTATTGAGCTGGGAAACCCTAAAAACAGATCTATGATATGAGGTAATACAATAAAATAAAATATCTTGTTAATTATCAGTATTATTGTATTATGTAATCATTTTTCTTAATACACGTAAGGGGAGCCGCAACCGCAAGCGCAGTTGCCGGAGATGGACACGGCACCAGCAGCTGGCACAGCGCCGCCGAAGCTCACAGCGCCCATGATGGGGACTTGTCCAGCAACAGCGGTGTTACCAGCGACTGGCAGCTCACCAATGACCGCCACGTTGCCTTCACCGGCACCGCCGTACGCGGCAGCGCCATAACCGGCAGCGGGGTATGCGCCAGCATAGCCAATGTTGCCAGGGTATGCACCAGCAAAGCCTACACCAGCAGGGTAAGCAAACTCAGCTACTCCAGCACCATAGCCGCAGGGAGCGGCGGCGGCGGGGATGACGGCAGGGCCGTATGCGCCACGGCACTGGCTGAATACGTTCTGGAAGACAAAAATATGTTTTAGTACAAGTAATTTAAAAATATCCTTAGAGGCAAGACAAGCCTTTAAAAACAAAAGAAGCAACGGTGTCAGTATTTCAGCAGGCGTAGCATGGCGCTTTCTATCTCTACGAAGAATAGACATAGCTTTTTCTATACAAAGTGACAGTTCGTTTCTTCATTTTTGACATCCACCGTAGAAATCTTTCTACAATCTATCATTTTGTCGATCATTTCTAACGATCTTTGTCTAGGTCTTTTTATATGTAGACTATTTCGGAAGAAAGTTTTCTATCCTTACTGTCAAAATCAAACTGACAACCGATAAATCCTATGATAAAACAAAGACTTCTGAGTCGAATTATGTAAAAGAGTGAATTTCGTAAAAAGTCCAGTTGACTCTTTCTATTTTCCTGCCGTCTCGTTCTGTCTTCTGTCTATAGGAAACGTCATTTTTGTCTACTCTTCCGTCGACAAAACGGTGCACATGCTACGCCTGCTGGAAAGTTATTATTTTGTGGTCTCTGCTGGAAGAAATCTAAGCAATTCATACCCAAACGGTTTAATGATCTTATTCATTACGACTGTTAAACCCAGTGACAGAAACTTCTGGAAGACCCGAGCCCCTAATTCAAAGAAAATAATGTATAAAAATCTAAAAGAAAAAATTTACTCACCTGGACCAAGCAAGCTTGGATGCAGAGTAAGAGAACAGCGAAGGAAGACATGTTTGATGTTTGTTCAACGAGAAGCTGAAGACTGAATGATGAACTGGAACCATTTGCAGTCTTTTATACTTACTTTAAAACATTACAAAAGGTACTGTTTGAAATATTTGTAATAGTTATCGAATACTTAAGTAACATCGAATACTTAAGTAACATTATGTACTACGTGACTTTCTTTCATTACATTGTTTATTATACAATACAAATATTACCCATATTTTACAACTATTAAAGAAATTGTATGTCATAATACTGATAGGCAGGTGAATATAAACTACCAGCAGTGGTGCTGAACATCATTATCGTGTCAGTGACTGCACAAGGAATATATACATTTAAAACAAAATGGCAGCCAAAACTATCCTCGTCCTCTCCGCTCAGGCGTTGTTCATCCAGGTAAATATTTTTGTGACAACTATTCTTGATACACTTTGATCAAATCTTTTGTAATTAATTCGTCATTAATATAATAATTTATCATAATCATTCACAAGTTCTTTTTTTTCTCACGACTGATAATAAATTACGTGATAAAAATTATTATGTTTAAAGATATTTACTAATAAAAAATTGTGAGGAGCTCGTGGCTAAGTACTAACAGCCGCACGGGTCGTTCCATTAGGTTAAGCTATGCTTGCCAGGGTTGGTCCGTGGATGGGTGACCATCTTTACATATCGAGACTCCTCCGTGCCTCAGAAAGCACGTTAAGCCGTTGGTCCCGGCTTTCATTCGTGGATCTTTGACAGTCGTTACGGGTCTTCAGAAGCCCGAAAGTCTGACAACCAGTCTTACCAAGGGGTATCGCATTATCCAGTTCCTGGGTTGTGGAGGTCAGATAGGCAGAAGCTCCATGTACTGGTATTCAGCTGCATCCGGTTAGACTGGAAGCCGACCCCAACATAGTGGGAAAAGGCTAGGCAGATGATGATGAAAAAATTTAACAATGATTAGGATCGAATTAGATTTGTTATCTAGTTATTGCTGCTTTAAAAGAACGACTTTACTTTACAATTTTCAGCTTATTCCTAAAAGTCCATATTAATAGACCTTTCGTAGCTGAAACATGGTAAAATAAAGATTATTTCTCGCTGTATTTATTTGTATCAATATTTTAATCTTTACTTATTTCTGTTAACAGATCGCCTTCAGTCAGTCATGCACCAGCCGTGCAGCTGTCGACGCTTCAGGTATTGGTATCGGCACTCCATACGGCTTGGGCCTTGGCCTACCTTTGGCAGGACCCGGTTTATTAAACAATGGAGTCGGCGTCTCTGGATTGGCAGGCAGAGGCCTGGCTTGCGATGGAGCCTATTCCCCTGCTTTGGAGTTCACTGCCACCAGCGGCGGTGGTTTAGCAGTGACCAGCACCTCTGCTATCGCTCCAACTGGCATCACTATCGTGTCTGAGAACGTATTTGAAGGTCCGTTGTCCGTGGCTGGTGAGCTGCCGTTCGTGGGTACCACTGGTATGGAGGGGGCTATGCCTTCTGCTGGTGCTGGAAACATCAACCACGCTTGCGGTAATGGAGTCACTGCTATGGTGAGCGACGCTGCCATTAGCTACGGGCCTGGTGCTGCCATCCCCCCAATTGCAGCTACTTTCCCAGCTGCAGGTATCTCTCCTGCTGCAGCTTCCTTTGGAGCCGGTCCTCTTGCAGGAAGATTTGGTTTAGGCGGATGTGGTGGTAACATTGTTTACTAAATTCAGTGATTTTTAATTTTATTGTTGTTGATTTAGTTAAATAAAAATGTTTTCGAAAACTTATGTCTTTTCTTGTGTATTACAAAATTGACCTGTAACCTTGTAACATCCCTTAATTTCGGGGTCATTGTACTCACAGTGATAGTCTAGTATGACCGTCGAACTGCCAAGTCATAGGTCCCGAGTCGAACCCAAGGCACACACCTCTGACTATTCGTACACATGTGCGTAATTGTATAATTATCACTAGCTTTGAAAACGGTGAACGAAAACATCGTGAGGAAACCGGCCCTGAGAGATATTTCTCGACGGCATGTGAAGCCAAGTCAGAGGCTCATGGGCGGCATAAAAACTCAGATCACTTTCGTACATTTTCTATGAACCAACCCACGCTGAAGGCGGGCCGCCTTTTTTTGTATGAAAATGCGTGTTTCTGCGGCCCGTTGCTGATGTAATGCGTAAGAAACTACTTGGGAAAGTTGTTAGTTATGAAGTCTTTTCTTATTGTTGTACTTCGATCAATTGATCGAAGTTGTTGTAGTTATAAATTGAATACCTTTCTTCTTTATCAATTGTTTAGAATATTACTAAATCTGCTAATACCTATTATAAACGCAAAAGTTTGTAAGTATAGATGGATGGATGGATGGATGGATGGATGGATGTTTGTTACTCTTTCACGTAAAAACTACAGAATGGATTTGGATGAAATTTGGCAAACAGATAGTTTATAACCTGGATGAACACATAGGATACTTTTCATCCCGATATTCCCACGGGATCGAGACTTACGCGGGTGAAACCGCGGGGCGCAGCTAGTACTTCGCCAATTCTACTGTAGTTTGTGGAAATCTCTCAAATACAGTATATAATCTAACGAAGGGCGTTCCCTTGCAGGTTAAGGTTAGGCGTAAGCTTGCAGGTTAACACCTGCAAGCTGCTTTTTTTGAAAGTCGTTTTTTTTTTGTAAAATGTTTTTATTTTGGGCTTTTTAGTTGTGGTACCTATCCCACACAAATTCGAATACCATTACCTGCTATGTAAATAACAGTGACGGAGAAAATAAAAACATCATCGAGATGAACTAAGTGGAAAAAATACGTAATATTGAAGCTAACTCAAAAACTACGTAAGCAAAGTTAATATAATTTATCTGGGACCACCTCGGAAGCATGACCTACCAGGCAAAAAAAGAATCATCAAAATTGATTCATAATTGGCGGAGTAATCGTGTAACAAACATTTAAAAAATATATACAGACGAATTGAGAACCTCCTCCTTTTTGAAGAAGTGGGTTAAAAAATAAGTGAGTTGTGAGGAAAGTTTTGGGTATGAATGTCGATGGCTATAAGGGGAAGACCAAAAAAACGATGGATGGACTGTGTGAAAGATGATATGGCTAGAAAGGGGGTGACTATCGAGATGACGGCTAATAGAGAAGTATGGAAGAAAGGGACATGTTGCGCCGACCCCAAATAAATTGGGATAAGGGCAGGAAAAGATGATGTGTTAAAAAATAAAAATACTAACAAAATATTGATAACTTTTTTCTATTTAAGAACAGCTTGCTCGACAAATGAGTTCTCAATTCATAGGTTTTAGATGCTGTCGACGAACAATACAATTAATAAATTACGCAACTTAATGCACTCCCGGACGCCTGAATCGAACCACTCGATTTTTTTTTTTTAGGAAGTAGGAGCTCGTGGCTAAGTAATAACAGCCGCACGGGTCGATCCATCAGGTTAAGCTACGCTTGCCGGGGTTGGTCCGTGGATGGGTGACCATATTCACATACCGAGACTCCTCCGTGCCTCGGAAAGCACGTTAAGCCGTTGGTCCCGGCTGTCATTTGTGGATCTTTGACAGTCGTTAGGGTTCGTCAGAATCTCGAAAGTCTGACAACCGGTCTTACCAAGGGGTATCGTATTACCCAGTTACTGGGTTGTGGAGGTCAGATAAGCAGTCGCTCCATGTAAAATACTGGTATTCAGCTGCATCCGGTTAGACGGGAAGCCGACCCCAACATAGTTGGGAAAAGGCTAGGTAGATGATGAGGCCTTTTTTTTAGCCCAAACACTTTTTATTAAATATATGTTAAAGTTGAGGATTGATGCTAGGTCCTATGTTTGACAAAAACACGATTATAAATTCCAAAGTTACCTATAAACCGAACTATAAACCGCTGGTATTAAAAAAATACTACAAATTAGATCATGAAACTTTGCATAATAACTGAACTAATTAATAACTGAAATAAAGCAGGTCTTATGTTTTTTTATTTTTTATTATTACCATTATTTTCACCGTATAAAGCAATTATCTAAACTATTCGAGGCTTGCAGCCGCCAGCACCGCACTCCGTCTCGCTCTCACTCAGGCCGCGAGTAGTATGGCGCGAGCGAGATAATAAGTGAATTTGAGTCGAGGCAAGACGAAAAATAACTGTTCGCTTACCATTTTTTGGGGTTCCGTAGTAAAACCAGGAACCTTTCTTAGCTATTTAATCTATTTGGTCGGAGTGTACCAGCTGAGTTACAACGACAAATTCTGTACGATTCCATAGATTAGTCAATTTTCGATTGACAAGTGAGAGGTGACGAGTGTAAGTGTGAAAGATGATTGATGATTGTGATGATGAGGTTGGGTCGAGTTGTCTGGGGCGAGTTGATACCATAATAACCCCTTCTACAAAAAATATGCTGAAATGGTTGAAAATGTTCAGTACAAATTCTTACGTGCCATGCACTACAGATGCCATAAGTCCTACCTACCTTACCCGCAATTACTCAGCAAGTACAAGCTCCTGTCCTTTAGCTCTCGTAGAAAATACCTTGAAGCCATTATTTTATATAAAATTTTAAGAAATAAATTTAATTGTATAGAACTTAATGACATGATCTGTTACACTGTACCTAGAACCTTCCATAGACGACAGGTGCGTGCAGGTACTCTTTTTGCTTTAAACCATTGCCGAACTAATTCTGGCCAGCGCTCACCTGTCCGCCGTATGGTTGACTCATATAATAATAATTTTGAGAATATTGACATCTTTAATTGTCCTATGAGTAGATTTAAAAGCCTCACTCGCTCCTCTTTACTAAATAAACCCCATACATTGTAGCCTCTCTCTTTATCTTTGCCTACATTTTAACTTTTTTTTTTTTTTTATGCTCATTTTTATAACAGCTCGAATTGCGATATAAACTCCTAGCGATTACTTTCTTTACTCTTTAAACTTTTATGTCTACCTGTGGATAGCGTTGTGGGTTATATTATTATTAAAATTGTATTAGTTAAATTAGTTATAAGTTCTTATAATGTAACTGTTTGCTATTCCTTTCAATAAAAAATAAAAAAATAAAATAATAACAATCGAATGTATATTACAATAGTTTTGTGATAGATAAATATAAATGTTTTTTGAATAGATTTTAACCGTTTTGTATAAAATCCTTGATAATATTATTTTAGGAATGCCCATTATATCAAATAGTAAATAATCGATGACATTATTAAAAGAAGGATCAGACAGTAAAGAGAAAGGTAGCTTTGTAGGTACTTATATTTTTATTTACGTTTTACATACTATGACATAGCTATTTAATAATAGTACTGAGACCCACATCCACACGAACATTGGCCGTTAACAGACACGGCACCAGCAGCCGGCACAGCGCCGCCGAAGCTCACAGCACCCATGATGGGGACCTGACCAGCAACAGCAGTATTACCAGCGACTGGCAGCTCACCAGCGACCGCCACGTTGCCTTCACCGGCGCCGCCGTACGCGGCACCATAACTGGCAGCGGGGTATGCGCCAGCGTACCCGGTTGTAGGGTAATTAGCAGCCCGGTTAGCAGCAGGGTAGACGAACTCAGCATATCCAGGGCCGTAGCCGAAGGCAGAGGCTGCAGGACCGAAAGCAGAGGAACCGTATGCACCAGGGCACTGCTGACTGAATACGTTCTGCGAAGAAAGACATGATATTAATAAAAATAAGTAATTTGGTAACCACTGCTCTCAAAACGGTGAAGGAAAACATCGATCATTTGAAGACATGTGACATCTACCAACCCGACGCGTGGTGAATTACGGCCCACTCCTTCTCGCAGAGAGGAGGCCTGTGTCCCAGCAGTGGGAATATTATTGATTATGCTAAGTAATTTAGTGCTGTTCCACAAATGATAGGACACTAAATGTGATTATGACATGACATGGTGATAGGACACGCCGGAGCGGGGCCTGTCATCTGTAAGTTACACGAACTGGATGCTAATGATGGCGCCAAACACGTAGCTGAATTCTGAAGCCGCCAAGAAGAAGTAATTTGTTGAAACCATAAAATTTTCGGAAGAAGAATAAAAAATATTTTGGATAACTCACCTGGACCAAGCAAGCTTGGATGCAGAGGAATACAAAAGCGAAGGTAGACATGTTTGATGATTGTTTGTGTTTAAAAGCTGAAGACTGAATGGTGATTTAAAATAGAATCCTTCTTCTTATATACTTACTATCACAGCTTATTTGCTCATAAATAAAATAGATATCGGAAATTCCAGGGATATTTGGAAAGAAGAACATAACAATTATTGATTAGCTATGTCGAACGTATTAAGTCGAATATTACATTACACGGTTAAAAATTATCATGAAAGTAGTGATTATAAAACATATCTACAAATTGTGTGTAAGTTTATGCAATATTTCTGATAAAATGACTTGATATAAAATGAAGGAAAGGCTTTTTCGAATCATTATTTTATCAGCACTTGTATTAGTAACTACTTCATACAATAAAAAACAAAATGTCTGCCAAAGCTATCCTGGTCCTCTGTGCTCAATTATTCTTCATCCAGGTAAATTTATGAACCAACCAATATTATTTTGGAAATCATATATAATAAGAATAATAATCATATATAATAATCATATATAATCATATACAGGCTGTAAGGGTAAACAGTCTTGTTATTCAAACCATGGGTAGTTGACTTAAATATATAATTAAATGACCGAACACAACAAAAAAAAAACGTCATTTTCATTAAAAGATTTTAAAAAGTTTCTATCCGACACCGTGCTCTCTAGCGAAACAGCTGACTGACTGAGGGAGGGGTCGCGCTCGCGGCCGGTCAGCTCACATCCCGTACCCCCCGCCCGTGTTGAGACGCAAGTTCGTTGCCCTAGCGCATAGGACAACGAACTTGCGTCTCTTGTGGTAAAATGTAGACATAAAAAAAATATTTTTTTTTTTTTAATTTTACATTGATTTTACGTTCTTTAAATGAAAACAAACCACTGGTTGCAAGGATAACGGTGTTTACCCTAACACCCTGTATAATATACTAAGCTAAGGTAGTGCTAGTTCTAAGGTGTATTAAAAGCTGTCTCGGATTTCAAAATTGCTTATTTCGAAAAAGAATAAAATGATTCTAGAATCCTCCTTGAAATGATAAAAATTCTTTGACTTACAATTTCTTTAATTTCAGATGACACTTAGCCAGCAATGTTCCAGCCGTGCAGCCATCGAGGCTTCTAGATTCTCATCTCCCTATGGTATGGCCGGATTTTCACAAGCCTCTCCAGGACTATCGTACGATAGAATGGCCGGCCCTGGATTAGCATACAATGGATATGGAGGAAGAGGATTACGTAGCGATGGGTACTACTCTCCTGCTATGGAATTTACTATCACCAGCGGTGGTGGTCTTCCAGTTACCAGCATATCTTCGATATCTCCTACTGGAATTACAGTAAGGTCTGACAACTCTTATGAGGGTCCTGTCATAGTGACTGGTGAGCTGCCATTCGTGAGTGCGGTTGCTATGGAAGGCAATTTGCCCACAGCTGGTGCTGGTGGGATTCAGTATGGCTGTGGCAATGGCGTAGTTGCTATGTTAAGTGAAGGACCAGCGCCTGCCGCTTTTGGTCCTGGTGCTTATGCTCCCGGTCCTAATGTGGCATTCGGTGCTGGTAGCGGTTTCAGTTCTGGTCCTGCTTTGGGTTTGGGTAACGGTTTTGGTCCTGCTGCCGGTTTTGGTCCATCAGCTGGCTTAGCGAATGCCAATAGACTAGGGTATGGTGGATGCAACTCATGTGGCCGTGGAATTTTCTATTGAAATTGTTGTTAATGTTTGTTAATTTGTTCTAGGTATTATAAATGTTAAATTATTATAATACATTTATTTAAATAAATTGCCTAAAAATACTTCATAATCTTATAATTTCCTTCTAACCTGTGACATAAAGGTCAATTTACTACGAAAATACCGAACTTAACTGAGTTAACTAGGTAGGTACTACAAACCTTTATCAATGTTATAAAAATTAAGCTACTTTGACAAAAATTAGATATACAGGGTTACTGGTAAAACACCAACAACCTCTTAAGGAGTCTGTTAGGGCGGGGAGCAAACGAAAGAGTGGACTGTATAATAAGGCAATGGTTTATTGCCGCCTGATTTGCAATTACAACTTTCCCGGACAAAACAATTAAATAAATTAATAAAAGGAAGATCGTCCGTCGCGGTGGAGTCCGTGGAAGCGAGTGGTCATCGGGCCGAGCCGTGTCGACGACGCGCCGCGCCTCAGCTTGTCGATGACGCGTTGATCACGCAGCCGGCTCGTGCGAACCGCGCGCAAGGTGTTGGGTTCGATTCCCAACAGAGTCATTGTACTCATCATTATGAACAACTTTTACAAACATGAAATCGCGAAAAAAAAAAAAACAGCCGTTCCGTACATTTTGACGAGCCATGCGAACATAAATGTACGGAACAGCTGTTTTTTTTTCGCGATTTTTGTTCCCATAATAAAAGTTGTTCAAAATGATGAGTACAATGACTCCTTAAGAGGTTGTTGGTGTTTTACCAATAACCCTGTATAGTTCTGAATACAAACAAATAAATGAGGACTTCTAGTAAAAGTAATATAATATCATGACCCCACTTTGACGATAAATCGTTTGAAACCGTCAAAATAACAAAGATGGCAGATGACAAGTTCGTTACCAAGGAAATGATACGCGAATGTCAACCTAATTGTGAAAAATGAAAATCAAAAATGTTTATTGGTCCCAAAACAGTTACATGGATTAAATAATGAGACAACCCCAGTAGGTAATTAAATAATCTTCATTAAGGTAACATACATTTTTGTAATAATCAAATCTGTCATCAATGTTGTCACATAACGATGACTGTATTTTTCTGTTTGCCAGTGTGCATTCAGTTACTGCGCTTCCGGTGGCAACTATGGAGCTGGACTAGCAAGCTATGGTTTGGGCGCCCCAGTGTTGGCTGCCCCTGCTGCGGCTCTAGGCAGTGGCCTGGCCTGCGGGGCTGGCCTTGGCTATGGTGCTGGTGCAGGTTACGGAGGTCTTGCTATAGAAGTCATTCCCACTAGTGGCGGTGGACTGCCTGTCTCCAGCGTCTCTGCTATCGCTCCAGGTGGCCTCTCCATAGCGTCTGAGAATGTGTTTGAGGGTGCTCTGTCCGTGGCTGGTGAGCTGCCGTTCGCTAGTGCTGTGGCTGTGGAGAGAGTGTTACCAAGTGGCGGTTCTGGCACTGTCAGTCACAGCTACGGTAACGGTGTTACGGCTATTGAGAGCATCACCCCTTCAGCTGCAGCGGTTTATGGTCCTGGAGTAACAGCGTATGGTCCAGAAATAGCATCTTTAGCTCCTGCTGCTATCACTTCTGGTCTCGGTCATGGTGGTGTCGCCGGTCGTGGATGCGGATGTGAAATCTACTGAGCAATGTGTGCTATATGATGAAAGTGTTCTATAAATAAATTGATAGATGGAAAGCATATCTGAAGTGGTTTTTTTCCGGGACCTTTACTATTTTGAAACTTTTTAGTTACATACAAATGATTTATTAACCATAAGGACTCTTAAAAATTGCATTTGTTTGTTAATAATTTGAAGTACCCATTTGAAACACTTATAATAACAAGTTTAAGTTCATCTACCGAAAGAAAACAATTTAGTATAAAGATGACGCCAACTGTCTACGTATCAGATGGCGTCATCTTTTCTAACTCGTCCAAATAGGTACTCATTTTTGTTGAGTTCCAATATAAAATTAAAAAGAATAATTTTGTCTTCGACAGATACTTAATGGTTACTATGACACTGGTTGTTTTAATGTTGGCAGCGAGCGGACGTGAGCTAACTGTTTCAGAAACTTAGGATTTATATCATGAATTTAGATAAAAAAGTAAACATAATAGTTAAAAAAGTTTTGTTACTTGCCCAATTACCGTCTTACAGTGTATTATTTTGTCAAAGAAAAATAATGTGATTCAGCCAAGTACTTCTCTTAACCCTACTTGTTTTAGTTTTACTTATGTTAGCTATTCGACCATTATTTCTTGGAACCAGTGATGTGATGAAGCAATAATTATACATATTACAATGTTCGTGATTTCGTACGGAATTTTCAAATAACTAAGCTGTTATTTCTTCATCAGGAGTCATTGTCCTGACAAATAAAAGTACCAGAAATATATATGCACATTTGTTTTATTATGTCAAAGGAATTCTGGAGGTCAGATAGGCAGTCGCTCCATGTAAAATACTGGTATTCAGCTGCATCCGGTTAGACTGGAAGCCGACCCCAACATAGTTGGGAAAAGGCTAGGCAGAAGAAGAAGATGTCAAAGGAATTCTGAATGTCAATCGGTTTGATCGAAGAAATTCTTAGATGGCGCAGCCACATCCTCTGCCAACCGAAGCTCGAAGACCGATGCCAGGAGCAGTAAAAGCAGCGGGAGCGAAGGCGGCGCCAGAACCGTAAGCAGCATAAGGAGCCATGGTGGCAGCTGGGGCAAAGGCAGCAGTCTCACTGATCATAGCGTTCCTGCCATTACCACAGGCATGGTTGACGGCGCCAGCACCGGCAGAAGGCACCACGCCTTCCATAGCAACAGTGCCCACGAACGGCAGCTCACCACCAACAGCCAGGATACCCTCATAAACGTTGTCAGACGCCATGGAGATACCAACGGGAGCGATGGCAGAGGCACTGGAGACAGGCAGAGCGCCGCCACTGGTGGGACTGAACTCCATGGCGGGGGCGTAGATTCCATCGTAAGCCAGGCTTCTGCCTGCATAGCCAGCACTAGGGTAGGCAAATCCATCATATGCAGGAGCAGCAAAGCCACAAGGGGTGGCGGAAGCGGCGAAGCCGTAGGGAGCAACAAATCCTGAGATATCAGCAACCGCAGCGCGGCTGGTGCATGACTGTCCGAGTGCGGACTGAAAATGTAAAAATATTTTGTTACTCACTTAAAAAACTAACATATTAGTTGTAGAGGAATACTTGAAAATTGAATCAAATGAAGGAATAATAAGTGACATTAAAATAAATATTTCTTACCTTAACCAGGAGCGCCTGAGCGCAGAGGATGAGAATAGCTTTGACAGTCATTGTAGTTTGTTTCAAGTGCTGACACAAGAATGACGTTCAGTGCAACTGTTGGTGGTTTTATAGCAATTAAGTTATCAATTTCCGTGAAAATTAGTATGTAGGTAAATGTAATTAATTAATAGCTTGTGCAAGCACGATAAAGCCTACTATGTACTAACAAAGAAACACTTTATTTTATTTGAGACATAATAATATCGTCACGTTTTCCAAAATCACGAAAAAGTTGTTGATAACCACAAAGGGCTGAGTATAAAATGTGACAACGATTTTGGGTCATCATTCAGTCTGGAGCTTCTCATTGAACAAACATCAAACATGTCTTCCTTCACTGTTCTGTTGCTCTGCATCCAAGCTTGCTTGGTCCAGGTGAGTGATTGCTAGTTTTAAATTAAAAAAAAAATGAAACGATTACTAATTTGATTTATAGTTTCTGCACCTTAATATCTGTGAGTCATGATTATTACTTTTACAGAATGTATTCAACCAGGCATGTGGTGTTTACGGCCCGGTGATTGCTCCAGCTTTTGCTTCTCCCATGCTGGCTGGTCCCTGCGGGTTGACTGCTCCCGGTTTGGCTTATGATAGACTTGCGTACCCAGCCAGCAGTTTCGCTGGCGCATACCCCGCTGCCGGTTATGGTGCCGTAATTGCCCCGTACGGCGGCGTCGGTGAAGGCAACGTGGCGGTCGCTGGTGAGCTGCCAGTCGCCGGTACTACCGCTGTCGCCGGTCAGGTCCCCATCATGGGCGCTGTGAGCTTCAGTGGTCCTGTGGCTGCTGCCGGTGCCGTGTCTATCGCCGGCCAGTGCGCGTGCGGCTGCGGTGGTCCCTACTACTAGACTCTGTTGCTTTTTTATAATTCGTAAATTGGATATTGAATAAATAGATTGCTTCAATGATAACGTACTTTTCCTACATGTTATCTACCGACTACCCAATAACCCAATCATGTGTTTCTTCTGTTAAAGTAGGCTCAATAACACCTTTTTTTCAATACTTAGTAAACATCAAAGTATTACCTACGTCGTCGGTGCTTTTCAGAATTTATGATAACATAGCAACCTTGTGACCGCAAATGGAAGTCGGAATTTAAACGTATGATTGTCTTGGGAAAAACTTTTATTTTAAGGAATTGTTTTGTATTTGCGATATAACTTGAACTCGATTTGACTTTGTTGTGTAATGAATGCAATGATGTTTTATTGCGATATTCCAAATTGGTTGAAAGATGCAGAAGCAACAAGTAGTCATATAGAATGATTCTCTTTCCCTTATGTGGGCGCACTTATAGGTGAGTGTTTGTGATTGCTCGATGCAGATTTGCTTGCTTTATCTAAGTTGATAGACATTTGAACCATGATAGCCTATTACTGAGTCGGTAAGAGAGAAATTGAGGATCTATTTACTGAAAAAGTCACTTATTGCTGCAGTAAGTCAAGTTGTACGCAGAAAGCCATCAATGCGGTTCGAGTTCAATACAACAATGCATTCAGGATGCTGTTGGGGCTGCCACGCTTCTACAGTGCGTCGGGAATATTTGATGATGCGCACACTGATGGCTTTGCAGCGATCAGGTGTAAGCGTGCCGCGTCGCTACTGCAGAGGGTCCTGGGCAGCGCGAACGGTCTCTTGAGTGTTATTGCGGGGAAATTTGATTGCCCGCTCGTCGATAATTTGTCCAAACTGCATGTTTACTAATAGTTGTATAAGGTTAATTGTTTACTAACAAAATATGGATGTTTGTTCTGAAATAAAATGAATATTATATATTTATTATTATAAATTGATAGATATTTGAACCTGAGGAGCTCGTGGCTAAGTAATAACAGCCGCTCGGATCGATTCGTCAGGTTAAGCTACGCTTGCCGGTATTGGTCCATGGATGGGTGACCATCTTTACATATCGAGACTCCCCTGTGCCTCGGACAGCACGTTAAGCTGTTGGTCCCGGCTGTCATTTGTGGATCTTTGACAGTCGTTACGGGTCGTCAGAAGCCCGAAAGTCTGACAACCAGTCTTACCAAGGGGTATCGTATTACCCAGTTACTGGGTTGTGGAGGTCCGACAGGCAGTCACTCCATGTAAAATACGTGTATTCAGCTGCATCCGGTTACACTGGAAGCCGACCCCAACATAGTTGGGAAAAGGCTAGGCAGATGATAGATATTTGAACCATGATAGACTATTACTGAGTCGGTACCACAATGAAGGTACCCATATAGAGAGAAATTAAGGATCTCATTACTGCAAGTGTCACTTATTACTGCAGTAACCGGATTAGCGCATATTTTACAATTAGATTAATGGTTGCAGCAAGCAGGTATGGCGAGCGAATGGTAGAGCAGTGGTGGCCCAGTGGTAATTGTTCCGACTTACGAGTTGTAGGTCGTGGGTTCGAACCCAGCCAGGCGCTTTACTTTGTGTGAATTATTTCATTACCACTGCTCTCAAAACGGTGAAGGAAAACATTGTTCCTCATTGAGCAAGTCTAGGATCTCTAAAGAAATATTCACATAATCTACCAATACGATGTGTTAATAATGTATTGCAATATGGTAAATAAATTATGTTATTTTGCTTTGTAATGTTCATTACTTTGCGTACTATTGTATAAAATCAAGTTATTCTAACAAAACAGACAGCTGTGCTGCTGGGGAGTTTGTTGCGCCCTTTCTTTTTTCCATAATATAAGAAACCACCATCATACACCACTAGGAAGTGGCGATGGGAGGGTATTTATGGGGACTGGCCTTAAGTAATGTTGACATTCAAAAAATGCTGATTCTCAGCCTAATTTCAATCAATGACTTTTGAAATATCAGTGGTAGAAGCTATATTGCGCTTTGACTTGAGATTTCTATTGTCGACACAAGTTTGCAATTTTTTCCTTCCTGTGTTCCAAAAAAGCGCTGAGGCAGGACTTGCCATGTGAATTTTCTTTTGGCACATTGCAAAAACGTATTCATGGAGTTGCTTTCAAGGACGACTTGATTGTTTACTATTATTTGAAAGGTATAAAAAGAAAACAACAACTATTTCTGCAATAATATTTGAATTTATTCATTTGTCATTTGAAATAAATGTGACGACATCTAGTAGTAGGGGGAACCGCAGCCGCAAGCGCACTTGCCAGCAATAGATACGGCACCAGCAGCAGCCACAGGACCACTGAAGCTCACAGCGCCCATGATGGGGACCTGACCGGCGACGGCGGTAGTACCGGCGACTGGCAGCTCACCAGCGACCGCCACGTTGCCTTCACCGGCGCCGCCGTACGCGGCAGCACCATAACCGGCAGCGGGGTATGCGCCAGCATAGCCAATGTTGCCAGGATATGCACCAGCAAAGCCAACACCAGCAGGGTAAGCAAACTCAGCTACTCCAGCACCATAGCCGCAGGGAGCGGCGGCGAAACCAGCGGCGGGATACGCAAGTCCATCATAAGCTAAACCTGGAGCAATCGCCGGGCCGTAAGCACCAAGGCAAGCCTGGCTGAATGCGTTCTGCAAAATAAATAACCATGATGAATCTACACAAACATTTACTCGCAGAAATAATGAAACAAATAAAAAAATCCTTAATGTTGAAATTCAAATTACGCAATGACTTACTTTGACCAAGCAGGCTTGGATGCAGAGCAACAGGATAGTGAAGGAAGACATGTTAATAGTTTGTTTAACAGCTGAAGACTAACTGATGATCCAAAACTTTTGTCACATTTTATACTCGGCCCCTTGTTGATAACAACTAGGTTTTCGAAATTTTGGTAAACGTGACGATATGTCTCAAATAAAATTAATTGTTCCTTTCTTAGTACCTAAGTAATAGGCCTTATCATGCTTGCACAAGCTATTAATTAATAACACTTACCTACATATTTATTTTCTCGGAACTTGATAACTTAATTGCTATAAAACCACCAAAAGTTGCAGTGAACATCATTCTTGTGTCAGCACTCGAAACAAACTACAATGTCTGTCAAAGCTATCCTCGTCCTCTGCGCTCAGGCGCTCCTGCTTAAGGTAAGAAATTAAAAGTTTTTTTTCCTTATTTGATTCGATTTGCAAGTTGTGTTACTGTCTCCAATAATATGAATGTTTGTGTATAAAGTGCGTAACAAAATATTCTTACAATTTCAGTCCGCACTCGGACAGTCATGCACCAGCCGCGCTGCGGTTGCTGATCTCTCTGGATTTGCTGCTCGCTACGGCATCGCCTCTCCCGCCTTTGCCGCCCCTTGTGGCTTTGCTGCTCCTACATATGATGGATTTGTCTACCCTGGTGCTGGCTATTCAGGCAGAAGTCTGGCTTACGACGGAATCTACGCCCCCGCCATGGAGTTCAGTCCCACCAGTGGCGGCGCTCTGCCTGTCTCCAGTGCCTCGGCCATCGCTCCCGTCGGTATCTCCGTGGCGTCTGACAACATTTATGAGGGTGTTCTGGCTGTGGGTGGTGAGCTGCCGTTCGTGGGTACTGTTGCTATGGAAGGTGTGGTGCCTTCCGCCGGTGCTGGCGCCGTCAACCATGCCTGTGGTAATGGCAGGAACGCCATGATCAGTGAGACTGCTGCCTTTGCTCCGGCTGCCGCCGTGGCCCCTATTGCTGCTTACGGTCCTGGTGCCACCTTCGCTCCTGCTGTCTTTGCTGCTCCTGGCGTCAGTCTTCGTGGTGGATTGGCTGGCAGAGGATGTGGCTACGCCATTTAAGTATTTATTCGTTAAAGAAAATTGATTGAAACTCCTTCAACTTAATAAACCTATATGCATTTATATTTTTGGTACTTTTATTTTTCAACATCTTCTTGGTGTTCCCCAAAAATTTATTTGGGAAAAGATAATGCGGAATGAATTATAATTATAATAAATTTTTAAAGATTATGATTATGTAAATAAAAACTTTCCCCACATGATCTCCTAGAACAGGGCTTCCTCTCTTCTACCCTTTTGCTGTGCCCTACAGGGTCCATAATGATGTAAACTTATAGTTACCACCTAAGTACACATTATGGTAAAGCAATAAAGATAATTGAGTATTGAGTAAAGATACCAGGTACCAGCACGGATTTAGAGCTCTTGGCGAAAGTGGTGGGGCGATTCGTGCATGTTCCATTCATGCATAGCCGGGGAAGGCGACTGATTGACCAATCGTTCGCCATTGAAACGTTCTATCGGTGAAATAATGAAAAGTGAATCGTTCTGTCGGTGATCCGTTCAACGGCATAACAAAATGTCGGAGAAATGTTTCAGAATCTATGTGCGCAGTGTCATTGCACTGAACTGGGTACACTTCTGACTGATTTTTTTAATAAAATTATTGCGTTGCGGTGTGACCTGCCGCGGCTTCTAATGTATTTTGACGCATTTAAGTAATGCAGCACGCTGCGGCCAGTCATTTAGAAAGGTAAACCCGCCCATTCCAAAGCGTAGGTAAGTAGGTTCCTTTGGAATAGAACGAGCAAGAAACTTCATGCACAAAGGGAGGTATTTTATTGTAACACTAGCTTCCGCCCGCGGCTTCGCCCGCGTGGTATGTCAATAAAAAGTAGCCATGTCTTTTCTCAGGCTCTAGACTGTCTGTGTACCAAATTTCATTTAAATTGGTTAATTTTGGTGTGAAAGCGCGACAGACAGACAGAGGTACTTTCGCATATAAAATATTAGTAAGGAAGTAAGGATTTAAAACAGTACCACGTGAAAGATGAGTCTACCTTAGTCAGTCTGAAACCTGATTGAACTTAAAGGTTTAAATAAATAATAAAATAAAAAATAAAGGTTTAAAAAATAATTAGCAATGGCAGCAGCAGCATAGCAGTACCTATATGTGATCCTTCTCAGAAAAGTTCTTGAAAAGTTAGCTTGATTGCGTTTGACTTGTGATTTACTTTGTCGACACAAGTTCGCAATGTTTTCCTACTTGTATTCCGAAAAGCGCTGAGGCAGTATTTGCGATATGGATTTTTTTATTGGTACCAAAAACAGATATTGTTGAAGCTGTAGTGCTATTCTGAAAAAATCTCACCGTGAAAACTTAGGTGAGCTTGGAGTGAACTGTCACTACCTTTGCATCCGATGACAATGACAGCTCACTCCACGCTCACTTCACCTAAGATTTACACGGTGAGATGGTTACAGAATAGCAATGCTGATTTCAATAACAAGCAAGATTTCATTGCTTGCTATTATTTAACAAGTATAACAAGAAAACCACAACTATTTCTGCAAGAGTATTTTAATTGTCGAGTTTTCGAATGACATAAATGCAACAACGTCTAGTAGTAGGGGGAACCGCAGCCGCAAGCGCACTTGCCAGCAATAGATACGGCACCAGCAGCAGCCACAGGACCACTGAAGCTCACAGCGCCCATGATGGGGACCTGACCGGCGACGGCGGTAGTACCAGCGACTGGCAGCTCACCAGCGACCGCCACGTTGCCTTCACCGGCACCGCCGTACGCGGCAGCACCATAACCGGCAGCGGGGTATGCGCCAGCATAGCCAATGTTGCCAGGGTATGCACCAGCAAAGCCTACACCAGCAGGGTAAGCAAACTCAGCTACTCCAGCACCATAGCCGCAGGGAGCGGCGGCGAAACCAGCGGCGGGATACGCAAGTCCATCATAAACTATACCTGGAGCAATCGCCGGGCCGTAAGCACCAAGGCAAGCCTGGCTGAATGCGTTCTGCAAAATAAATAACCATGATGAATCTACACAAACATTTACTCGCAGAAATAATGAAAAAAATAAAAAATTCCTTAAAGTTGAAATTCAAATTACGCAATGACTTACTTGGACCAAGCAGGCTTGGATGCAGAGCAACAGGATAGTGAAGGAAGACATGTTAATAGTTTGTTTAACAGCTGAAGACTAACTGATGATCCAAAACTGTTGTCACATTTTATACTCGGTCCCTTGTTGATAACAACTAGGTTTTCGAAATTTTGGGAAACGTGACGATATGTGTCAAATAAAATTAATTGTTCCTTTCTTAGTACCTAAGTAATAGGCCTTATCATGCTTGCACAAGCTATTAATTAATAACACTTACATACATATTTATTTTCTCAGAACTTGATAACTTAATTGCTATAAAACCACCAACAGTTGCAGTTAACATCATTCTTGTGTCAGCACTCGAAACAAACTACAATGTCTGTCAAAGCTATCCTCGTCCTCTGCGCTCAGGCGCTCCTGCTTAAGGTAAGAAGTTAAAAGTTTTTTTTCCTTATTTGATTCGATTTGCAAGTTGTGTTACTGTCTCCAATAATATGAATGTTTGTGTATAAAATGCGTAACAAAATATTCTTACAATTTCAGTCCGCACTTGGACAGTCATGCACCAGCCGCGCTGCGGTTGCTGATATCTCTGGATTTGCTGCTCCCTACGGCATCGCCTCTCCCGCCTTTGCCGCTCCTTGTGGCTTTGCTGCTCCTGCATATGATGGAATTGCTTACACTGGTGCTGGCTATGCAGGCAGAAGCCTGGCTTACGATGGAGTCTACGCCCCCGCCATGGAGTTCAGTCCCACCAGTGGCGGCGCTCTGCCTGTCTCCAGCGCCTCCGCCATCGCTCCCGTCGGTATCTCCGTGGCGTCTGACAACGTTTATGAGGGTATCCTGGCAGTGGGTGGTGAGCTGCCGTTCGTAGGTACTGTTGCTATGGAAGGTGTGGTACCTTCTGCCGGTACTGGCGCCGTCAACCATGCCTGTGGTAATGGCAGGAACGCCATGATCAGTGAGACTGCTGCCTTTGCCCCGGCTGCCGCCGTGGCCCCTTTTGCTGCTTACGGTCCTGGTGCCGCCTACGCTCCTGCTGCTTATGGCTTCGGTCTTCGTGGTGGTTTGGCTGGCAGAGGATGTGGCTGCGCCATTTAAGTATTTATTCGTTAAAGAAAATTGATTGAAACTCCTTCAACTTAATAAACCAATATGCATTTATATTTTTGGTACTTTTATTTTTCAACATCTTGATGTTCCCCACAATTTTATTTGGGAAAGATAATGCGGAATGAATTACGTTATAATAAATTATTATAGATACCAGGTAACAGCACGGGTTTATAGCTCTCGGCGAAAATGGTGGGGAGTTTCGCGCATGTTTCATTCATGCATGACGGGGGATTGCGACCTTTGGACCAATAGTCGCAATATATTAATTATATTGACCAATAGTCGCTGGCGCCGGCCGCTTCCCCCGTCGCATCTTACTCCACCCGCTAAATAGACTTAAAAATCAACTTGAGCGCATTCAAGGCCAGCGCTCTTAAAACTCGCAAATACTTGTAACAGTCAATTTCAGAACAAAAACACAATTTAACAGGAGTAAATAAAATGAAACCATGAACCATAACTACATTTCTAAATCAGTGGTTTGAAGGCATACCACAAAACAGGATCAAAAGAAAACACGAGGAAATAACGAAGAAATTGATCTTGGAACCCATCAAAGATCAAATTTATCGTAATTTCCTCGTCTGGAAGGCACAATTTCGCGAAACAGACGACATAATATTTGGACCTATGAAATTGGTGTTTTGTATGGGGAATTTTAAAGGAGTTGAATTTTTCATACTAACGTTTCCTTAATTTTTATAACAACCATGAACAGGGATCCCTTCTTTTCGCATAATGTTCTTTGTCCTAATATACTTCGGCATAACGATTTTGGCACAATTTGTTTTGGCATAATAATACTTCGGCATAATTTTTTTAGGCATACATTTTATGTTGGCATAATCATCTTAAAGACTAATTTGTTTTGGCATAAATTTGATTCGCATAACGTTAGTAGGCCTAATGACTATTAGCATAACGTTAGTAAGCCTAATGGCTATTAGCATAATAATATTTAGGCATACAATTAATATAGTATCCTGCCTTTTCGCCGAAAATTGTTTGGCAGATTATCACTTGCCAACCAACGTTTCGCCGATGTTTCACTTTGACAACTAACGATTAGCAAATTTTTGTATGACAACGTTTCATTTGGTAGAATTATTGTTAAGCTGATTATTATAATGACACAAAACGTTTGGGACATTTATCATTTGTCAAACATTTCAATCTTAGGTAACGATAGGTTAGGTTAGGTTAGAGTATGACAAACAACGCACGAGCCGAGCGAGCGAAGCGAGCGTGCCGCGGGAGCGGCCGGCGAAGTGCTAGAAGCGAATCGCTTTTGTAAAAAGAAACAGTTAAGTTAGGTTAGGTCACATTAAAGATAAAGTAAAAAACACTCACTCACTGAGCACTCTTCAATACATTCACTCATTTTAATTGAACTCTACTTGAAAGTTGGTATTTAAAAAAGTGTCATCATGAAAAGCAGACCAAGCCTACAGTTGGTAAATGTGAGGTTGGGAAATAAAACAAAATTATATGATAATTTGGCAAATGATTACCTATTCGGCAAAATAAAATTCTGCGAAACTTAGTTGCCAAGTGAAAATCTGGCAAACAATTTTCGGCGAAAAGGCAGAGATTCGTTTTAATATCATTATGCGTAAATAAATTTATGTTTTAGGATATTATGCCTAGAAAAGTTATGCTATAGAACTTTATGCTTAATAAACTTATGCTTTAGAATATTATGCTTAATCATTATTATGGTTAGAGAAATTATGCTTAAAAAAATTATGTGTAAGCTGTTATGCGTAATTATATTATGCGAAAATATAATTATGCTAAGTTATATTAGGTCTTAAAATTTTATGCAAATGGATAGGGAACCCCATGAACACTACTGTTTTAAAACTTTTATGCACTACTGTTTAAAAACTAAGATAACGTATGCCACTTAGATTAAGCGACAAAAACAAGTTTTGGCTAAGTTAAAAAAAAAAAGTGGTCATTTCTGCTAACAAAATGAGTCATTTTTAAGGTATTTTTTATGTTAAAAAAACTATAAGTAATAAGGTTTTTTACTAATGGTAGTTGTCTATGATGGTCATTATTCGATATAATACCAAGCAATTGATGAATATTCTAAATCATAGAAGTGACGAGGTTCTCTATTAGTGAGAAAAAAACGCCAATTTCATAGGTCCCAATATTTATAATAAACTCTACTCATATAGCGCGAAAACTGCACTTATGCGTAAGAGTGACTATGTGTGAAGGTTTAAGGGTGGACTTTAGAGATGGGGCAGTAAGGGCAGCTATTAATGAAAACGTTTTCAAGAGACTTTTTGAGAAATTTTGAGCTTCATTCACAGGCTGAAGAAATTGGACAGTCGGCAAAAAGATTGGCAATTTTCACAAAAACTTTTTTGATGCCAATCGATCCTGTTTCGTGATCAAAGATCTCTACCGAACTAACTTAGGTTTGAGCACTAGAAATGTCAGAAATCGCGAAATTTTTTTCCCATACATTGCGTAGGAAATGAGATTCTAACTTGGTATTTTGAGAGGAACTAGCATTTAGCCCGCGATTTAGATATTATTTTTCTTTTGTTATGTTCTCCTCAATAATATGGTCGCTTAATAAAAAAGAATCAAAGGAAAAATCCAAAGGAGCTGCTAAAAATCGAAATAATCAAAGGATGATGCCACGAAATGTATGGAAGCTGGTACCAGCTCCAATAGGAATAAATGATATATCATTAGAAAGGTATTCAGATTTAGTACAAGAATTCCAAGGGCGCTTGTCTTGATTCCTTGTCCGATCGGAGTAATTCAGGGTAGAAATTGAGACGAAGCACCAACGGAAGCTACCTTAACCGTTGTAACTACTGAAAAATGTTCGAAGGAGACTGTCCTTAACTTCTTGAGTAATTGCTAACTGCATTCACAGATTTTGGAAAGATGGTACAGTCGGCTAGAAAAACGTTAATTCTGACAATTTATTTTTATGATGACAATCAATGCAGTTTTGTAAAAGGATTCAAAGACTCATTTGGACCAACTGAGGTTAGAGTATCTACCTACTAGAAAAGTCAGAAACGGCGCTGTCAGAAACTGCCATAATAGGTTAAAATATAATTAGCAATGGCACTACCTAAATGTGGTCCCACTAAGCAGAATAGTTCGTTGCAAAGATAGCTTGATTGCGTTTTGATTTGCGATTTACTTTGTTGACACAAGTTCGCAATGTTTTCCTACTTGTGTTCCGAAAAGCGCTGAGTACTTGCCATATGGATTTTTTTGTTGGTACCTAAAAAAGGTGTTGTTGAAGCTGATTTCAATAACAACCACGACGAGAACAACCACTATCATTTAAAAAGTGTAACGAAAACAACAACTAAATCTGCAAGAATATTTTAATTTATTAATTTATCGAGTTTTCGAATGACATAAATGTGACGACGCGACATCTAGTAGTAGGGGGAACCGCAGCCGCAAGCGCACTTGCCAGCAATAGATACGGCACCAGCAGCAGCCACAGGACCACTGAAGCTCACAGCACCCATGATGGGGACCTGACCGGCGACGGCGGTAGTACCAGCGACTGGCAGCTCACCAGCGACCGCCACGTTGCCTTCACCGGCGCCGCCGTACGCGGCAGCACCATAACCGGCAGCGGGGTATGCACCAGCAAAGCCTACACCAGCAGGGTAAACAAACTCAGCTACTCCAGCACCATAGCCGCAGGGAGCGGCGGCGAAACCAGCGGCGGGATACGCAAGTCCATCATAAACTAAACCTGGAGCAATCGCCGGGCCGTAAGCACCAAGGCAAGCCTGGCTGAATGCGTTCTGCAAAATAAATAACCATGATGAATGTACACAAACATTTACTCGCAGAAATAATGAAACAAATAAAAAATCCCTTAAAATTGAAATTCAAATTAAGCAATAACTTACTTGGACCAAGCAGGCTTGGATGCAGAGCAACAGGATAGTGAAGGAAGACATGTTAATAGTTTGTTTAACAGCTGAAGACTGAATGATGATCCAAAACTTTTGTCACATTTTATACTCGGCCCCTTGTTGATAACAACTACGTTTTCGAAATTTTGGTAAACGTGACGATATGTGTCAAATTGTTCCTTTGTTAGTACCTAAGTAATAGGCCTTATCATGCTTGCACAAGCTATTAATTAATTACACTCACCTACATACTAATTTTCTTGGAAGTTGATAACATAATGGGGTATAAAAGCTCCAACAGTTGCACTGAACATCATTCTTGTGTCAGCACTCGAAACAAACTACAATGTCTGTCAAAGCTATCCTCGTCCTCTGCGCTCAGGCGCTCCTGCTTAAGGTAAGAAGTTAAAAGTTTTGTTTTCCTTATTTGATTCGATTTGCAAGTTGTGTTACTGTCTCCAATAATATGAATGTTTGTGTATAAAGTGCGTAACAAAATATTCTTACAATTTCAGTCCGCACTCGGACAGTCATGCACCAGCCGCGCTGCGGTTGCTGATATCTCTGGATTTGCTGCTCCCTACGGCATCGCCTCTCCCGCCTTTGCCGCCCCTTGTGGCTTTGCTGCTCCTGCATATGATGGAATTGCTTACACTGGTGCTGGCTATGCAGGCAGAAGCCTCGCTTACGATGGAATCTACGCCCCCGCCATGGAGTTCAGTCCCACCAGTGGCGGCGCTCTGCCTGTCTCCAGCGCCTCCGCCATCGCTCCCGTCGGTATCTCCGTAGTATCCGACAACATTTATGAGGGTGTTCTGGCTGTGGGTGGTGAGCTGCCATTCGTGGGTACTGTTGCTGTTGAAGGAGTGGTGCCTTCTGCCGGTGCTGGCGCCGTCAACCATGCCTGTGGTAATGGCAGGACTGCCATGATCAGTGAGACTGCTGCCTTTGCCCCGGCTGCCGCCGTGGCCCCTCTTGCTGCTTACGGTCCTGGTGCCGCCTTCGCTCCTGCTGCTTATGGCTTCGGTCTTCGTGGTGATTTGGCTGGCAGAGGATGTGGCTGCGCCATTTAAGTATTTATTCGTTAAAGAAAATTGATTGAAACTCCTTCAACTTAATAAACCAATAATAATATGCATTTATACTTTTCGTACTTTTATTTTTCAACATCTTGATGTTCCCCACAATTCTATTTGGGAAAAGATAATGCGGAATGAATTACGTTATAATAAATTATTATAGATACCAGGTAACAGAATGGCTTTATAGCTCTCGGCGAAAGTGGTGGGGAGTTTCGCGCATGTTTCATTCATGCATAACGGGGGAATGCGACCTTTGGACCAATAGTCGCAATATATTAATTATATTGACCAATAGTCGCTGGCGCCAGCCGCACCCCCGTCGCATCTCACTCCACCCGCTAAATAGACTCAAAAATCGACTTGAGCGCATTCAAGGTCAGCGCTCTTAAATCTCGCAGATACTTGTAACAGTAAATTTCAGAACAAAAACACAATTTAACAGGAGTAAATAAAATGAAACCATGAACCATAGCTACATTTCTACATCAGTGATTTGAAGGCATACCACAAAACAGGATCAAAAGAAAACACGAGGAAATAACGAAGAAATTGATCTGGGAACCCATAAAAAATCAAATTTATCGTAATTTCCTCGTCTGGAAGGCACAATTTCGCGAAACAGACGACATAATATTAGGTCACCACCTATGAAATTGGTGTTTTGTATGGGGAATTTTAAAGGAGTTGAATTTTTATACTAACGTTTCCTTAATTTTTATAACAACCATGAACACTACTGTTTTAAAACTTTCTAAGATAACGTATGCCACTAAGATTAAGTGACAAAAAAGAACTAAGATAACGTATGCCACTTAGATTAAGCGACAAAAATAAGTTATGGCTAAGTTAAAAAAAAAATAGTGGTCATTGCTGCTAACAAAATGAGGAATTATTTTTAAGGTATTTTTATGTTAAAAAAACTATAAGTAATAAGGTTTTTTTTACTATTGGTAGTTGTCTATGATGGTCATTATTCGATATAATACCAAGCAATTGATGAATATTCTAAATCATAGAAGTGACGAGGTTCTCTATTAGTGAGAAAAAAACGCCAATTTCATAGGTGGGGACCCAATATTTATAATAAACTCTACTCATATAGCGCGAAAACTGCACTTATGCGTAAGAGTGACTGTGTGTGAAGGTTTAAGGGTGGACTTTAGAGATGGGGCAGTAAGGGCAGCTATTAATGAAAACGTTTTCAAGAGACTTTTTGAGAAATTTTGAGCTTCATTCACAGGCTGAAGAAATTGGACAGTCGGCAAAAAGATTGGCAATTTTTACAAAAAGTTTTTTGATGCCAATCGATCCTGTTTCGTGATCAAAAATCTCTACCGAACTAACTTAGGTTTGAGCACTAGAAATGTCAGAAATTGCGAAAAACTTTTCCCATACATTGCGTAGGAAATGAGATTCTAACTTGGTATTTTGAGAGGAACTAGCATTTAGCCCGCGATTTAGATATTATTTTTCTTTTGTTATGTTCTCCTCAATAATATGGTCGCTTAATAAAAAAGAATCAAAGGAAAAATCCAAAGGAGCTGCTAAAAATCGAAATAATCTTTTTAATTAGGAATTCAACCAGTCTATACATAATTATAAATTAAAGTCGTTTTTCGTGTTTGTCTGTGTGAGAGTGATGTAGGTGGGTTTTTGCAAAGCATTACGAAGCGGCCCGCCCATATGTGCGCAGCCTCATTGCTCTGAACTGGGCACAGTTTAAAGTCTTAATAAATCACGTAACTCCTGCATCGCGCAATTAGAGTTTACCGCGCGATACAAGGCGTTTCGACTTGAATCGTTGATTGTCCGCCAGACACAACACCCGTCTGGCCGGAGGATCCTCCCTTTTCTATAGAGGATGAGTGAACTTGTCACCCTGTTCCTCATACCTCTAAATAATCATCGCAGTCTACTTTAGCCAGTCTGAAACCTGGTTGAACTAATAAAACTAATAGGTTAAAATATAATTAGCAATGGCAGTACCTATATGTGATCCCACTTAGCAGAATAGTTCGTTGCAAAGATAGCTTGATTGCGTTTTGATTTGCGATTTACTTTGTCGACACAAGTTCGCAATGTTTCAATGTTCGCCTACTTGTGTTCCGAAAAGCGCTGAGTACTTGCCATATGGATTTTTTTGTTGGTACCTAAAAAAGGTGTTGTTGAAGCTGATTTCAATAACAACCACGACGAGAACAACCACTATCATTTAAAAAGTGTAACGAAAACCACAACTAATTCTGCAAGAATATTTTAATTTATTAATTTATCGAGTTTTCGAATGACATAAATGTGACGACGCGACATCTAGTAGTAGGGGGAACCGCAGCCGCAAGCGCACTTGCCAGCAATAGATACGGCACCAGCAGCAGCCACAGGACCACTGAAGCTCACAGCACCCATGATGGGGACCTGACCGGCGACGGCGGTAGTACCAGCGACTGGCAGCTCACCAGCGACCGCCACGTTGCCTTCACCGGCGCCGCCGTACGCGGCAGCACCATAACCGGCAGCGGGGTATGCACCAGCATAGCCAACGTTGCCAGGGTATGCACCAGCAAAGCCTACACCAGCAGGGTAAGCAAACTCAGCTACTCCAGCACCATAGCCGCAGGGAGCGGCGGCGAAACCAGCGGCGGGATACGCAAGTCCATCATAAGCTAAACCTGGAGCAATCGCCGGGCCGTAAGCACCAAGGCAAGCCTGGCTGAATGCGTTCTGCAAAATAAATAACCATGATGAATCTACACAAACATTTACTCGCAGAAATAATGAAAAAAATAAAAAATTCCTTAAAGTTGAAATTCAAATTACGCAATGACTTACTTGGACCAAGCAGGCTTGGATGCAGAGCAACAGGATAGTGAAGGAAGACATGTTAATAGTTTGTTTAACAGCTGAAGACTAACTGATGATCCAAAACTGTTGTCACATTTTATACTCGGCCCCTTGTTGATAACAACTAGGTTTTCGAAATTTTGGTAAACGTGACGATATATATAAAATTAATTGTTCCTTTCTTAGTACCTAAGTAATAGGTCTTATCATGCTTGCACAAGCTATTAATTAATAACACTTACCTACATATTTATTTTCTCAGAACTTGATAACTTAATTGCTATAAAACCACCAACAGTTGCAGTGAACATCATTCTTGTGTCAGCACTCGAAACAAACTACAATGTCTGTCAAAGCTATCCTCGTCCTCTGCGCTCAGGCGCTCCTGCTCAAGGTAAGAAATTAAAAGTTTTTTTTCCTTATTTGATTCGATTTGCAAGTTGTGTTACTGTCTCCAATAATATTAATGTTTGTGTATAAAGTGCGTAACAAAATATTCTTACAATTTCAGTCCGCACTCGGACAGTCATGCACCAGCCGCGCTGCGATTGCTGATATCTCTGGATTTGCTGCTCCCTACGGCATCGCCTCTCCCGCCTTTGCCGCTCCTTGTGGCTTTGCTGCTCCTGCATATGATGGAATTGCTTACACTGGTGCTGGCTATGCAGGCAGAAGCCTGGCTTACGATGGAATCTACGCCCCCGCCATGGAGTTCAGTCCCACCAGTGGCGGCGCTCTGCCTGTCTCCAGCGCCTCTGCCATCGCTCCCGTCGGTATCTCCGTGGCGTCTGACAACGTTTATGAGGGTATCCTGGCTGTGGGTGGTGAGCTGCCGTTCGTGGGTACTGTTGCTATGGAAGGTGTGGTGCCTTCTGCCGGTGCTGGCGCCGTCAACCATGCCTGTGGTAATGGCAGGAACGCCATGATCAGTGAGACTGCTGCCTTTGCACCGGCTGCCGCCGTGGCCCCACTTGCTGCTTACGGTCCTGGTGCCGCCTTCGCTCCTGCTGCTTATGGCTTCGGTCTACGTGGTGGTTTGGCTGGCAGAGGATATGGCTGCGGCATCTAAGAATTTATTCGTTAAAGAAAATTGATTGACATCCAAAACTCCTTCAAGTTAATAAATCAATAATATGCATTTATATTTTTGGTACTTTTATTTTTCCACATTTTACATAACAAAACCTGTAACTGATCCATAATCACTGAGGTGGATTTCAGGACTGGTTTTATCACAAAAAAGTTTACAATCATGGAATAATTGTGTACTACTCAGTTATAGGATGGAAGGAACATTGATGTCTCTTTATGGTCGTCGAGTTCAACTAGAGTTTTTGTCAAACAAAAACAAAATATTTTACCTTTTTATTTTATAGGATCGGAACTCAATAAGCCCGGGTATTTGGACGAGTTATAACAGATGACACCATCTCTCTATCTCAATTTTTAATTTTTAATTCTTTTTACCTATTGTAATTGTATTCTCGGTGCATCGTCTTCACATGTAATTATATAATTGATGTATACCAAATATTGTAAAACAGTTTTTTAAAGAGTAACGGTGGAGTTTCTTGCTCATTCTTCTCCATACGAAAACTACCTTTTGGAAGGGGCAACTAGAATCAGTTCTATTTCTATGTATTTGACGTTCAAAAGTGCCTTTAATGTGCCTACTTGAAATAAATTATTTGACTTTGACTTTGACTCTAACTACCAGTATCTAAGTACGAGGTTGTCCTCGTAGATGGCGCTGTGAGAGCAACAACATGCTTTGAAAGCAACATCGCGCTTTTTGGTTTAACGATGAGGTTTCATGTATTATTTTATTTCATTTTGTGCATTATTTTAACAGTTATCTCGACTTCTTTGGTTTAGTGGTCGCAAGTACTACGGCTGAGCATGAGGTCCTGGGTTCGATACCCGGGTCGGGCAAAATGTTATTGGGTTTTTCCATCTGGAAGTTCTCAATAGCAGTCCGGAGTCTGCACCCTAATTGCGTAATACACGATCAATCACAATCTGAATTGTTTTAGGGTTCCGTACCCAAAAGGTAAAACGGGATACCCTATTACTAAGGCTCCGCTGTCCGCCCGTTCGTCCGTCTGTCACCAGGCTATATCTCATGAACTGTGATAGTTAGACAGTTGAAATTTTCACAGATGATGTTATGTAGGTACGTAGGGACACAAGTGAAACTACTGACAGCTAAATGCACACTGTTTAATCCTTCGGTTAGACCAGTGGAGGGACGCAGCCCACGCACACATACACAATGTTGACACACACATATATAACATTTCCCCCCCTTATTTGACCAAAATACAATATTATTAATTAATACCAAATTACAAAAAAGGTTTGTAATCCACCCTGGGAATGTTCCTCAACAGTCTGTCTGGATTCCTTGAAACCGGGTCCGACCCTGTATCTGCGTCTGCAGACGGTGGTAATTGCAGACTTGCGTCATCAGTTTTATACCCGGCTGGAGTCTGTACCGGAGGGTTGCCGGTTGACGGCTCGCTATGACAATTGAAGTCGTCAAAATCATAATGGTGTTGCGGCTGTTGTGAAGCATTACCTTTTCCACCTTTATATAATATAATTTGGTTCTTATGCTTTTTAACCAGACACGACGAACTAAAATCCAGAATTAGGTAAAGCACTTTACCCAATCTCTTTTTAATAATACCTCTGCACCAATGGAACTTAACATTATTTAAAAACTTTTTGTACATTATCTCATCCCCTGGGTTATACACTTGTTTATTATTTCCTCCGCTTGATTTAATTTGCGAACACTGTTGACGATTAACATTATCAGTGGGGGTTGTGAGAGAGACCGCCGGCGTTTTTGGATTAATTAAATCTAAGCGTGACCTCAACTTGCGGCCAAACACTAGCTCAGCTGGTGAGAACCCCGTGACAGAATGAACAGAATTCCTATAGTCAAAAAGGTGTTTTAATATTTTCAACTTGCAATCAGTTTTATTGCGCGATGAGATATTACAGGATTTAATGCCTTTTTTCACAATTTTGACAAAACTTTCCGCTTGCCCGTTACTTTCGGGATTGTAGGCTGGTGACGTCAAATGATCGATGCCGTTCCTTGAACAAAAGTTTCTAAATTCAAATGACGTAAACGCGGTCCCGTTATCACTTACTATTGTACGTGGTAGACCGTACTTGGACATAAAATCGTATAGCTTTTCTATGACGTTTGTGGTAGTTGTAGACATAGTAACATCGTACAACTCCACCCATTTGGTGTGCGCGTCCACAACCACGAAAAACATCTGATTATTTAACGGACCTAGGAAATCAATGTGTATCCTATGGAATGGTACTGGTGGGTACCGCCACGGAGAAATCGGAGTTCGCGGCGGGGACGGACGCAACTGTTGACAGATATCACCCGAGTTGATCATTGCCTCCAACGCCGCGTCAACCCCTGGGAACCAAAATCGTGATCTAGCCTCAGCTTTGGTTTTCACAATACCCAAATGCGAATTATGTAACTCGAGTAAAAGTTTTGAGCGTAACGATTCTGGAATAACCACCTTATGTCCTCTCATAAGACAACCATTTTCATTTGACAATTGTGTCCGACACAAATAATAGGGCTTAATACATAAATCCGACAATAATTGTCTAGGCCAACCTTGGTGAATGTAATCAAGTACTCTTGCTAAAGTGATATCTTTCGCAGTTTCTTTGCGCAATTCGTCCAGTGTCACTGGCATACTGCCTTCAACCACAAAGTTAACATAAGTAGCCTGGTCTATAGGCGCTGCGGCTGCGGCCGCGTGAGCGCTGCTGTCCCCGCGCTCGTCTGCCTGGGAACCGTATTTGTAGCCGCTCCATTGTGCTTTGCCTATCGTTAAAAAAATTAACTCGAGTTAATTTTAATTTAAATGTTGATATGAAATCGCGGCCTAGCAACGGTGGCCCGCCGTGACGTATAACAAATATATCAAGTGTGTGAGTGTGCTGCATATACAGGGTGTAAAAAGACCCATCACATAGCCGTCAGCTACGCATTCTGTACATCAAATTAAGTAACATAGCATAAAAATAATTACTGGGAAACAACTTTTATTTTTGGTGTGAAAAATCGCTGTTTACGGTAGTGCGCAACGTAACGCACGTAAAGTATTGTGTTTATGGGTGCATGCAACAGTTCAGGGTTTGTGGGGGTATTCAAAATTAATTTAGAACATTTAAAACTTGCTTTCTGTATACAATCTCTGAAAAAGTTGGAACTTTGACCTTCAATATCTCCGTAACCAGAAGGTTCCCAGGTATGGTCCAGAAGAAAAAAATGATCACAATGATGGGAATAACAAGTGGCTTTCGGCTTCGTTAAGTGTCTTTTTACACCCGATATGTTATTGCTAAACGCACATAACCTACACACTGCATCTTGTTTCCCGTGTAACTATAAAATCCTTTGCGAGACGTATGCAATGGTATACTCGCAAACAACTTTTTATATGTACCCTCAGATATGACTGTCACTGCTGACCCACTATCTATTTGAAATTCTAAATTCTGGCCATTTATTGTGACCGTTTCTGTCATGGGTTCCCCCCGAGCTGAAGAAATGTTGTAAAGCGACTTACCATCGTCGTCCTCGCTCACATCCCCAGTTAACACATAGTTAATTTTATTACACATTCTTCGCAAATGCCCTACTGTGTTGCACTTTTTACACTTATACTTTGCGAACCGACATTGAGACGACTTATGATTAGCACGACCGCACACCGAACACTTTTCTTTCTCGGCACTATTAATCGGGTTGGCACTATTTTGTCCTTTCGCGATCTTGAACACTTGTACTTGATCTGTTGATGTAGAAGCAGTAGCGGCAGCGCCCGCGCGCGCACATCTTATGCTCTCTGCTAGCTCCACCGCCTTCGCCAAGGTTAAAGTGGTCAAGTCACGTGCAAACAGTTTCTCCCGTTCAGGACCCGCTACCATCCCCATTACAAATCGATCACGCAACGCCTCCTCGACATTGCTGAATCCGCAATGCACCGTTAGCCCACGTAATCTTGCTGCCCATTGCGTATATGACTCGCCCGGCTGCTGCGTAGCTGCGTAAAAGTTGTGCCGCTCGCTGAACCCGCAACGTTTTGGAGTGAAATGGTTATCCAACAACGCAACTAGATCTTCATATGGCACCTCTTGTACGTCTTTGGGCAGGGCTAAGTCTGCTGCCAACTTGTAGGTACTATCGTTGAGAGCGCTCAGTAGTATAGCTCGCCTCTTGGTTCCCGCCACATCATTTTCCGCATCGATGTTATTTGCGATGAACCACTGTGTAATACGACCCTTGTATGTCTTCCAATCATTGACATTATGATCGAAACTTGATAAAATCCCACAGAATGACTGTGCCATTTTTCTACAAAGGAATTTATTTTTACGATTGTGGGTAAACTCGTCGCCACTGTTATGTAGGTACGTAGGGACACAAGTGAAACTACTGACAGCTAAATGCACACTGTTTAATCCTTCGGTTAGACCAGTGGAGGGACGCAGCCCACGCACACATACACAATGTTGACACACACATATATAACAGATGATGTATTTCTGTTGCCGCTATAACAACAAATACTAAAAAAACAGATAAAATAAATATTTAAGGGGGCTTCCATACAACAAACTTGATTTTCTTGCCGTTTTTATAGATAATGGTACGAAATTGTTCGTGCGCAAGTCCGACTCGCAGTTGTTTAACAGATTGTTAACCCATTGCTTCAAAAGTTCGAAAAAAAAAATCTGCTCAACAACCTAAATAACGTATTAAATTTTGTTGAACTGTCAAAATGTAACTAATTAGTCTTAATCGTTTACGAAAATGTGTTACGCAAATAAATAGCGGGCTTTGTGCCCGGTTGATGGCAACAGGCTCGCCCCATGTTACATGGGACTTAAACATAACTGGCAAAATGTGGGTGTTCTTTAAAGGTACACCCACAATTCGTTAATTTATTTAATACTAGCTGAAGCCCGCGGCTTCGCCCGCGTGGATGTCGGTTTTTATATTTTATACTAAATCCTTTTTCGAGAACCACTCTATCCATTGGTGAAAACAGCATGAAACGGTGCAGTTAGTTTTTGAGTTTATCGCTAACAGGATAACAGACAGACGCGGTGAAGGACTTTGTTTTTAACGACTTCAAACTGTCAATTCGCCTGTTTTTTTTTTTTTTTTTATGTTTGTTCCCTGTGATCTTTCGACTGGGTGAACCGATTTTATTTTTTTTATTTGAAAGCTGGTGCTTCCCGTGTGGTCCCATATTAACTTTGCTTGTGTAGTTTTTGGGTTAGCTTCAATATTACGTATTTTTTCCACTTGTTTTATCTAGAATCGTCTAGATAAAATAAGTCAGTAAGTAAGTAATCTTAATTTACTCCTTCACTGTTATTTACATAGCAGGTAGTGGTATTCGAATTTGTGTGGGGTGGGTACCACAATTAAAAAGTGTTTTTTTTTTTAATTCTTACTAATATTATAAATGCGAAAGTGAGCTTTTTTTGTTTATTTGTTTGTTACGCTTTCACGCTAAAACAGCTGAACGTATTTCGATGAGATTTGGCACAGGGGTAGACTATGACCAGGAATAGGACATAAGATACTTTTTATCCCGATATTCCCGCGGGATCGAGACTTACGCGGGTGAAACCGCGGGGCGTAGCTAGTATTGTATATAAAAGGATAATAATAATAATTGTCGTACGTCAAAAAACAAAAGAGAGTCAAAGGTTCTACAACAGTGGGGTAGAAGTGCATTACACACCTCACTCGTGGCTCTGTCGGCTTACGACCACACAGGTCGTAGGGGAATAGTCGAGCATTACTCGGCTAAACCTCTGGCTGGCCACCGACCATGTGTATTTGGATGCCGACCCCTTACACATGGCGCATGTGTTAATGAGACCATCGGTTTAGAGCCGAAACTCGACAACGTAGGGATAGCTTAGTGCAGTCCTATCCTGAACACTGCTTTCCTGTGTAGAAACGGACTCCCCAAATGTTTGAAATCGGACCTTGTATTCATACAACTTGCCAGGAAAACTTAAATTGCGCGATGCAGGATGCTGCTGCTTGGAATGCAATTTTAGATTTTAATGCAAGGGTGTCACAGTCCACCCATTTTGATAACGCTGCAGGCGGGAGCGTCCAGATTTCGCGCATGCGTGGTAGTCTAGGGAGGTGAGTTCCATCCTCAGATGAGACAGTTATTTTTGCGTTGTGCATATTTTTTGTATCAGCTTTTCATACTACATTATTGAAGAATTGCATTTTATGGCAATAGGTTCATTTATAATGGTTCTATGAAAAGAAAATATTTTTTACCAAAACATACATGATGACTCAAAGTTGTTTATAATTAGAACCTGGAGTGTTTTACCCTAAAGGTAAAGTTCGTAAAGTCCTAAGTTGGACGACTAAGTTCATTATAAAATGTACAGTCGAACCAGCTATTAGGCTTTGGGCGTTTGTGCACTACAAGGAATTTTACTGTCCGGCAATCCGCGATTTTGGGCTTACGGTCCGATGTTGATAGCACCTTTATTTCGAAGCAGTACCTAAGGTCTGTTTTCATACTTCAACTAATACTGCTGCGTTCACATTTTTACTGCCGGACAGTAAAATCCTTGTAGTGCATAAACGCCCTTACTGTGCATGATGCCGGAGCCGCACACGCCCCGCGTATATTTTAAATTTTCATTTTGTGATGTTCTGTTTTTTTTTCATATTGTGGCTTGTGCTGCTTCGGCGTCATGTACAGGAAGCCTAATAGCCTTGTTCGACTGTACCCACAATTATCAAAATTATCTTGTTTAGTCAGCTCATTTGATTGTTTATAAATAAATGAACCTACTGTAGTAAAATTATTGCACAATCCACATAATATGACACGCTGTGGCACGAGCCGTTTATAAACAAAGATCAAATAACTGCATAACATAAAATCACGCCTATATAACGCAAGGGATAGAGCAGAGGTTTGGTATAAGAAGAAATATAAACATTGCTATGTACACTTCATTTATTTTTCGTGGTTTCAATCAATATTTCGCATTTTCATTGAGAACAGACACTAGTAAAAGGCACCGCAGCCGCATGCGCACTGTCCGGAGATAGACACGGCACCAGCAGCCGGCACAGCACCGCCAAAGCTCACAGCGCCCATGATGGGGACCTGACCAGCAACAGCAGTGTTACCGGCGACTGGCAGCTCACCAGCGACCGCCACGTTGCCTTCACCGGCGCCGCCGTACGCGGCAGCACCATAACCGGCAGCGGGATATGCGCCAGCAAAACCGGCGACGGGATATCCATCATAGGCGAAACCGGGAGCATTCAACCCGCAGGGACCAGCCAGCATGGGAGAAGCAAAAGCTGGAGCAATCACCGGGCCGTAAGCACCACATACCTGGCTGAATACATTCTGCAAAAGTAATAATCATAATTGACCACAATGCATTGGAAACATTCATTAAGGAATAATTCATAAAATGGCGGACATCAAAGTTTTGTACTTATTTAATTTTGAGCTCCAATACCAAAAATATAATCTCAAAGAGATTTTACAGGAATCTTATAATATACGAAACAGTGCAACGAAAATAGTTGGAATATTAATAGAATCAAAAGGTCACTCACCTGGACCAAGCAAGCTTGGATGCAGAGCAACAGAACAGTGAAGGAAGACATGTTTGATGTTTGTTCAACGAGAAGCTGAAGACTGAATGATGAACCAAAATCGTTGTCACATTTTATACCCAGCCGTTTGTTGATATCAAACGTTGTTTTAGAAATAATAAAAAACGTGACTGAAATATCTTTGGTTGGTAAATAGTAGGCTTATCACGCTTGCTCAAACTATTAATTAATTACACTCACCTACATACTAATTTTCTTGGAAGTTGATAACATAATGAGGTATAAAAGCTCCAACAGTTGTACTGAACATCATTCTTGTGTCAGCACTCGAAACTCACTACAATGTCTGTCAAAGCTATCCTCGTCCTCTGCGCTCAGGCGCTCCTCCTCAAGGTAAGAAGTATAAATAATTTACAGTATTTTTTTCCTTATTTCATTCTATTTACAAGTTGTGTTACTGTCTTCAACAATATTAATGTTTGTTGTATAAAGTTATTAAAAAAATATTCTTACAATTTCAGTCCGCACTCGGACAGTCATGCACCAGCCGCGCTGCGGTTGCTGATATCTCTGGATTTGCTGCTCCCTACGGCATCGCCTCTCCCGCCTTTGCCGCCCCTTGTGGCTTTGCTGGTGCTGCATATGATGGAATTGCCTACACTGGTGCTGGCTATGCAGGCAGAAGCCTGGCTTACGACGGAATCTACGCCCCCGCCATGGAGTTCAGTCCCACAAGTGGCGGCGCTCTGCCTGTCTCTAGCGCCTCCGCCATCGCTCCCGTCGGTATCTCCGTGGCGTCTGACAACGTTTATGAGGGTATCCTGGCTGTGGGTGGTGAGCTGCCGTTCGTGGGGACTGTTGCTATGGAAGGTGTGGTGCCTTCTGCCGGTGCTGGCGCCGTCAACCATGCCTGTGGTAATGGCAGAAACGCCATGATCAGTGAGACTGCTGCCTTTGCCCCGGCTGCCGCTGTGGCCCCTTTTGCTGCTTACGGTCCTGGCGCCGCCTTTGCTCCTGCTGCTTTTGCTGCTCCTGCCATCGGTTTTCGTGGTGGATTGGCTGGTAGAGGATGTGGTTGTGGTATCTAAGAATTTGTTCAAAAAGAAAAATACTTCAACTTAATAAAACAAAATGCATGAATTAGTTTCGTACTTTTATTTATAAGCATGAGTTTCATACATTTTTGTAATGGGATTTTTCTACCTTTCTAAATTACTTTTGTATATTTATTATTACTTTACGGAATTTCAATACGCACGTTATGAATCAAAAGACTGCTAATGGAAAACCATTAAAAACTTTTTCCTATTGAAACGACACATACTGGCACATTTTACACGAAGTATTGACAAACGCCATTTCAAAATAAATTAAATTTTATTCTCAAAAAAATATTATTGCCACCTCAATAGTTCATATAATGGTATGAATTTCCCTATTTGGTATTTATCCCTTATGAAATGGTGTCTAATATCTATATGCTTGGTACGAGCATGAAACATTGAGTTAGAGCATAGTTTTTGTGCCGACTGATTATCATTGTATAAATTTACCTTACAATGTACTTGAAGACATTCATTCAAGAAAGTACGTAAAAACAACGCTTCTTTGCAATTTTATTCGGTTAATTTTGCACAACCTCAAGACATCTGATTTTGACAACCGCCCAAAGATAACTCTAAAGTTTATATATCATAGACCATAGACATGAGGTTTAATCACAACAGGCCGTATATGAAATTTGATTTTAAAAAAATCGTTCATACATTAGATTATAATAAAAAAAAAAAAAAGTACAGTATTTCAACTGTGTATTAAGTGTGTGTTACATTTAAGTAACTTTATACTAACGTAGTTCACATACAAATCTTCTGGAATAAATTCTCTAAACCTCATCAAAATCTGTTGCGTGGTTTAAAAGAACAACGCCGACATACAGACAAACACGAAAAGCGACTTTAATATATAATATGTATTGATTAATCCGCAATTTGTAAGTATTAGGGATGACGCCTAAAAAAATTATTTCGTCTTCTCATCTACCTACGTAGTTCAGATATTGGTAGAGAGCACTGCGTTGCCGCCCCGCTGCAACCGCACAGCCGCCGCGCCACTAGGTACCGCGCCGCCGCCGGTCGCGGCTTCGTATCGCCGAGTAATTTCCTAATTTTTGGCGGTTTTCTTCATAATATTATTTATGTAAAGTCGAACAAGCGCTTCCTGTGTATGATGCAGGAGCCACACCCACGCCGCGTAGATTTTACATTTTCATTAGATTTTTTGCATGTTGCGGTCTGTGCTTCGGCGTCATGTACAGGAAGCCTAAAAGCTTGTTTGACCGCACCCACAATTATTAAAATTATCATGTTAAGTCAGCGAATTTGATTGTTTATAAATAACCTACTGTAGTAAAATTATTGCACAATCCACATAATATGACACGCTGTGGCACGAGCCGTTTATAAACAAAGATTAAATTACTGCAAACCATAACATCACGCCTATATAACGCAAGGGGTAGGGCAGAGGTTTGAAATAAGAAGAAATATAAACATTGCTATGTAGGTACACTTCATTTATTTTTCGTGGTTTCAATCAATATTTCGCATTTTCATCGAGTACAGACACTAGTAAAAGGCACCGCAGCCGCATGCGCACTGTCCGGAGATAGACACGGCACCAGCAGCCGGCACAGCACCGCCAAAGCTCACAGCGCCCATGATGGGGACTTGACCAGCAACAGCAGTGTTACCGGCGACTGGCAGCTCACCAGCGACCGCCACGTTGCCTTCACCGGCGCCGCCGTACGCGGCAGCACCATAACCGGCAGCACCATAACCGGCAGCGGGATATGCGCCAGCGAAACCGGCGACGGGATATCCGTCATAAGCGAAACCGGGAGCATTGACCCCGCAGGGACCAGCCAGCATGGGAGTAGCAAAAGCTGGAGCAATCACCGGGCCGTAAGCACCACATGCCTGGCTGAATACATTCTGCAAAAGTAATAATTGTGTCACCCTATGTATAATTTCTAATTTATGTCTGTAATTTTTATGGTGTACATAATAAAGAGTATTCTATCTATATATCTAATCATAATTGACCACAATGCATAAACATTCATTAAGGAATAATTCATAAAATGGCGGCATCAAAGTTTTGTAGTTAGTTAATTTTGAGCTCCAATACAAAACAAATAATCTCGAAGAGAGTTTACAGGAATCTTATAATATACGAAACAGTGCAACGAAAATAGTTGGAATATTAATAGAATCAAAAGGTCACTCACCTGGACCAAGCAAGCTTGGATGCAGAGCAACAGAACAGTGAAGGAAGACATGTTTGATGTTTGTTCAACGAGAAGCTGAAGACTGAATGATGACCCAAAATCGTTGTCACATTTTATACCCAGCCGTTTGTTGATATCAAACATTGTTTTCGAAATAATAAAAAACGTGACTGAAATATCTTTGGTTGGTAAATAGTAGGCTTATCACGCTTGCTCAAACTATTAATTAATTACACTCACCTACATACTAATTTTCTAAGAAGTTGATAACATAATGAGGTATAAAAGCTCCAACAGTTGTACTGAACATCATTCTTGTGTCAGCACTCGAAACACACTACAATGTCTGTCAAAGCTATCCTCGTCCTCTGCGCTCAGGCGCTCCTCCTCAAGGTAAGAAGTATAAATAATTTAAAGTTTTTTTTTCCTTATTTCATTCGATTTACAAGTTGAGTTACTGTTTTCAACAATATTAATGTTTGTTGTATAAGGTTATTAACAAAATATTCTTACAATTTCAGTCCGCACTCGGACAGTCATGCACCAGCCGCGCTGCGGTTGCTGATATCTCTGGATTTGCTGCTCCCTACGGCATCGCCTCCTCCGCCTTTGCCGCCCCTTGTGGCTTTGCTGCTCCTGCATATGATGGAATTTCCTACACTGGTGCTGGCTATGCAGGCAGAAGCCTGGCTTACGATGGAATTTACGCCCCCGCCATGGAGTTCAGTCCCACCAGTGGCGGCGCTCTGCCTGTCTCCAGCGCCTCCGCCATAGCTCCCGTCGGTATCTCCGTAGTATCCGACAACGTCTACGAAGGTGCTCTGACTGTTGGTGGTGAGCTGCCGTTCGTGGGTACTGTTGCTATGGAAGGTGTGGTGCCTTCTGCCGGTGCTGGCGCCGTCAACCATGCCTGTGGTAATGGCAGGAACGCCATGATCAGTGAGACTGCTGCCTTTGCCCCGGCTGCCGCCGTCGCCCCTTTTGCTGCTTACGGTCCTGGCGCCGCCTTCGCTCCTGCTGCTTTTGCTGCTCCTGGCATCGGTCTTCGTGGTGGATTGGCTGGTAGAGGATGTGGTTGCGGCATCTAAGAATTTGTTCAAAAAGAAAAAAACTACAACAATAAAAACAAAATGCATAAATTACTTTCGTACTTTTATTTAATAGGCATTAGTTTCATATATTATTGAAATGGGAGTTCTTCCACATATCTAAATTACTTTTGTGCATTTATTATTACTTAACAGAATTTCAATACGCACGTTAGGAATCAAAAGACTACTAACAGAAAACCATTAAAAACTTTTTCCAATTGAAACGACAAATACTGGCACATTTTACACAAAGTATTGACAAACGCCATTTTAAAATAAATTAAATTTTATTCTTTAGAAAATATTAAGTATGGCCACCTCAATATTTCTTGTCGTATAATGGTCTGCATATCTCTATTAGGTATTTAGATAACAGCAAAAAGTTTTGATTTAAGTAATTCATAGTAATTCTGAACAATTATTTGTTTCAATTTTGATCGAAGAATAAAATTCTTGTCAGTCTATGTCTGCCAGTGAGAAATATTTATTCTTGGCTCAGACCAACAAAAAAGGTCTGAGATTCTTGGTCGTAAAATAAACAAATAATTGGGTGAAAACTGGCTTGGCTTTGAGATGACAGCCCTGTTGAATGTCCTATCACCGTCATTTTTGTGTTCCGGTTGTAGTTTAATATAATTCACAAAATAATTCTATGAGAGTTGGCTATTGACCCAATATAAGATGAGTCATGGAAAAAAAAAGTGAACTCCATTGGTAAAAGAGTAGATGTAGTGGAAAATTACTGAGAGGCCGTATATGAAATTTGCCGATATCGCGGAATTAAGTGATTTTACTAGATTTAAAAAAAAAATCGTTCAAACAACATTAGATAATAATTTAAAAAAGAATAAGTACAGTATTTTAACTGTAAAATATGTGTGTCTGTGTGTGTTACATTTATGTAACTTTATATTAACGAAGTTCACATACAAACCTTCTGGAATAAATTCTCTGAACAATGGTGAAAACCTCATCAAAATCTGTTGTGTGGTTTAGAAGAACAACGCCGACATACAGACAAACACGAAAAGCGACTTTAATCAATAATATTATTGATTAAAGTCGCTTTTCGTGTTTGTCTTGATTAATCCGCAATTTGTTTTGTTAATAAGTATTACGGATGACGACTAAAAAAATATTTCGTCTCCTCATTAACGTAGTTCAGATACAAGTGCTACAGCTACACTTCGGGTTATCGCGAACTTTTCTTCGTGCGCTCTCTATGGCTCAGCGAGTAATCGAGGGGTGTCCGAGAGAGAGCGCAAGAAGAAAAGTTCTCGATAACGCGAAGTGTAGCCGTAACATAGTAGAGCGCACCGTGCCGCCCCGCCCCGCTGTAACCGCACAGCCGCGCCGCCTTGGCCGGCCGCGGCGTTGCCTCGTTTCGCCGAGTAATTTCCTAAGTTTGGGCGGTTTTGTTCATAATATTATTTATGTATAGTCGAACAAGCGCTTCCTGTGTATGATGCAGGAGCCACAACCGAAAAAGGATTTTTTCATGTTGCGGCCTGTGCTTCGGCATCAAGTACAGGACGCTAGCTTGTTCAACTGTACCCACAATTATTAAAATTATCATGTTTAGTCACCTATTTTGATTGTTTATTAATAAATGAACCTAATGTAGTAAAATTATTGCACAATCCACATAATATGACACGCTGTGGCACGAGCCGTTAATAAACAAAGATTAAATAACTGCAAACCATAACATCACGCCTATATAATGCAAGGGATAGGGCAGAGGTTTGGTATAAGAAGAAATATAAACATTGCTATGTACACTTCATTTATTTTTCGTGGTTTCAATCAACATTTCTTATTTTCATCTAGTACAGATACTAGTAAAAGGCACCACAGCCGCAAGCGCACTGTCCGGAGATAGACACGGCACCAGCAGCCGGCACAGCGCCGCCGAAGCTCACAGCGCCCATGATGGGGACCTGACCAGCAACAGCGGTGTTACCGACGACTGGCAGCTCACCAGCTACCGCCACGTTACCTTCACCGGCGCCGCCGTACGCGGCAGTACCATAACCGGCAGCGGGATATGCGCCAGCGAAACCGGCGACGGGATATCCGTCATAAGCGAAACCGGGAGCATTCACCCCGCAGGGACCAGCCAGCATGGGAGAAGCAAAAGCTGGAGCAATCACCGGGCCGTAAGCACCACATGCCTGGCTGAATACATTCTACAAAAGTAATAATCATGATTGACCACAATGCATAAACATTCATTAAGGAATAATTCATAAAATGGCGGACATCAAAGTTTTGTACTTATTTAATTTTGAGCTCCAATACCAAAAAAATAATCTCAAAGAGATTTTACAGGAATCTTATAATATACGAAACAGTGCAACGAAAATAGTTGGAATATTAATAGAATCAAAAGATCACTCACCTGGACCAAGCAAGCTTGGATGCAGAGCAACAGAACAGTGAAGGAAGACATGTTTGATATTGGTTCAACGAGAAGCTAAAGACTGAATGATGACCCAAAATCGTTGTCACATTTTATACCCAGCCGTTTGTTGATATCAAACATTGTTTTCGAAATAATAAAAAACGTGACTGAAATATCTTTGGTTGGTAAATAGTAGGCTTATCACGCTTGCTCAAACTATTAATTAATTACACTCACCTACATACTAATTTTCTTGGAAGTTGATAACATAATGAGGTATAAAAGCTCCAACAGTTGTACTGAACATCATTCTTGTGTCAACACTCGAAACTCACTACAATGTCTGTCAAAGCTATCCTCGTCCTCTGCGCTCAGGCGCTCCTCCTCAAGGTAAGAAATATAAATAATTTAAAGTTTTTTTTTCCTTATTTCATTCGATTTACAAGTTGAGTTACTGTTTTCAACAATATTAATGTTTGTTGTATAAGGTTATTAACAAAATATTCTTACAATTTCAGTCCACACTCGGACAGTCATGCACCAGCCGCGCTGCGGTTGCTGATATCTCTGGATTTGCTGCTCCCTACGGCATCGCCTCTCCCGCCTTTGCCGCCCCTTGTGGCTTTGCTGCTCGTGCATATGATGGTATTGCCTACACTGGTGCTGGCTATGCAGGCAGAAGCCTGGCTTACGATGGAATCTACGCCCCCGCCATGGAGTTCAGTCCCACCAGTGGCGGCGCTCTGCCTGTCTCCAGCGCCTCCGCCATAGCTCCCGTCGGTATCTCCGTAGTATCCGACAACGTCTATGAAGGTGCTCTGACTGTTGGTGGTGAGCTGCCGTTCGTGGGTACTGTTGCTATGGAAGGTGTGGTGCCTTCTGCCGGTGCTGGCGCCGTCAACCATGCCTGTGGTAATGGCAGGAACGCCATGATCAGTGAGACTGCTGCCTTTGCCCTGGCTGCCGCCGTCGCCCCTTTTGCTGCTTACGGTCCTGGCGCTGCCTTCGCTCCTGCTGCTTTTGCTGCTCCTGGCGTCGGTCTTCGTGGTGGATTGGCTGGTAGAGGATGTGGTTGCGGCATCTAAGAATTTGTTCAAAAAGAAAAATACTTCAACTTAATAAAAACCAAATCCATAAATTAGTTTCGTACTTTTATTTATAGGCATTAGTTTCATACATTTTTGAAATGGGAGTTCTTCTACCTATCTAAATTACTTTTGTGCATTTATTATTACTTAACGAAATTTCAATACGCACGTTAAGAATCAAAAGACTACTAACGGAAAACCATTTAAAACTTTTTCCAATTGAAACGACAAATACTGGCACATTTTACACGAAGTATTGACAAACACCATTTTATAAGAAATTTAATTTTATTCTTAAAAAAAATATTAAGTATCCTCAATATTTTGTGTCGTATAATAATGGTCTGCATGTCTCTATTAGGTATTTAGATAACAGCAAAAAGTTTTGATTTAAGTAATTCATTGTAATTCTGAACATTTATTTATTTCAATTTTGATCGAAGAATTCTTGTCAGTCTATGTCTGCCAGTGAGAAATATTTATTCTTGGTCGTAAAATAAACAAATAATTGGGTGAAAACTGGCTTGCTCTTGAGATGACAGCCCTGTTGAATGTCCTATCACTGTCATTTTTGTGTTCCGGTTGTAGTTTAATATAATTCACAAAATAAATCTATGAGAGTTGGCTATTGACCCAATATAAGATGAGTCATGGAAAAAAAAAGTGAACTCTATTGGGAAATGAGTAGATGTAGTGGAAAATTACTGATAGGCCGTATATGAAATTTGCCGATATCGCGGAATTAAGTGATTTTACTGGATAAAAAAAAAATATCGTTCTAACAACATTAGATTATAATTTAAAAAAGAATAAGTACAGTATTTTAACTGTAAAATATGTGTGTCTGTGTGTGTGACATTCATGTAACTTTATAGTAACGAAGTTCACATACAAACCTTCTGGAATAAATTCTTTAAACAATGGTGAAAACCTTTTCAAAATCTGTTGTGTCGTTTAGAAGAACAACGCCGACATACAGACAAACACGAAAAGCGGCTTTAATCAATAATATGTATTGATTAATCCGCAATTTGTTTTGTTATTAAGTATTAGGGATGACGACTAAAAAAATATTTCGTCTCCTCATTTACGTAGTTCAAATACTAGTGCTACGGCTACACTTCGCGTTATCGCGAACTTTTCTTCGTGCGCTCTCTGTGGCTCAGCGAGTAATCGAGGGGTGTGCGAGAGAGAGCGCAAGAAGATAAGTTCCCGATAACACGAAGTATAGCCGTAACATAGTAGAGCGCACCGTGTCGCCCCGCCCCGCTGCAACCGCACAGCCGCGCCGCCTTGGCCGGCCGCGGCGTCGCCTCGTTTCGCCGAGTAATTTCCTATGTTTGGGCGGTTTTGTTCATAATATTATTTATGTATAGCCGAACAAGCGCTTCCTGTGTATGATGCAGGAGCCACACCCGAAAAAGGATTTTTTCATGTTGCGGCCTGTGCTGCGGCATCAAGTACAGGACGCTAGCTTGTTCAACTGTACCCACAATTATTAAAATTATCATGTTTAGTCACCTATTTTGATTGTTTATAAATGAACCTACTGTAGTAAAATGATTGCACAATCCACATAATATGACACGCTGTGGCACGAGCCGTTTATAAACAAAGATTAAATTACTGCAAACCATAACATCACGCCTATATAACGCAAGGGGTAGGGCAGAGGTTTGAAATAAGAAGAAATATAAACATTGTACACTTCATTTATTTTTCGTGGTTTCAAAGTACAGATACTAGTACAGGGCACCGCAGCCACAAGCGCACTGTCCGGAGATAGACACGGCACCAGCAGCCGGCACAGCGCCGCCGAAGCTCACAGCGCCCATGATGGGGACCTGACCAGCAACAGCGGTGTTACCGACGACTGGCAGCTCACCAGCGACCGCCACGTTGCCTTCACCGGCGCCGCCGTACGCGGCAGCACCATAACCGGCAGCGGGATATGCGCCAGCGAAACCCGCGACGGGATATCCGTCATAAGCGAAACCGGGAGCATTCACCCCGCAGGAACCAGCCAGCATGGGAGAAGCAAAAGCTGGAGCAATCACCGGGCCGTAAGCACCACATGCCTGGCTGAATACATTCTGCAAAAGTCATAATCATGATTGACCACAATGCATAAACATTCATTAAGGAATAATTCATAGAATGGCGGCTTCAAAGTTTTGTAGTTATTTAATTTTGAGCTACAATACCAAAAAAATAATCTCAAAGAGATTTTACAAGAATCTTATAATATACGAAGCAGTGCAACGAAAATAGTTGGCATATTATTAGAATCAAAAGTTCACTCACCTGGACCAAGCAAGCTTGGATGCAGAGCAACAGAACAGTGAAGGAAGACATGTTTGATGTTTGTTCAACGAGAAGCTGAAGACTGAATGATGACCCAAAATCGTTGTCACATTTTATACCCAGCCGTTTGTTGATATCAACTACGTTTACGTAATAATAAAAAACGTGACTGAAATATCTTTTGTTGGTAAATAGTAGGCTTATCACGCTTACCCAAGCTATTAATTAATTACACTCACCTACATACAAATTTTCTTGGAAGTTGATAACATAATGAGGTATAAAAGCTCCAACAGTTGCACTGAACATCATTCTTGTGTCAGCACTCGAAACTCACTACAATGTCTGTCAAAGCTATCCTCGTCCTCTGCGCTCAGGCGCTCCTGCTCAAGGTAAGAAGTATAAATAATTTACAGTTTTTTTTTCCTTATTTCATTCTATTTACAAGTTGTATTACTGTCTTCAACAATGTTAATGTTTGTTGTATAAAGTTTTTAACAAAATATTCTTACTATTTCAGTCCGCACTCGGACAGTCATGCACCAGCCGCGCTGCGGTTGCTGATATCTCTGGATTTGCTGCTCCCTACGGCATCGCCTCCCCCGCCTTTGCCGCCCCTTGTGGCTTTGCTGCTCCTGCATATGATGGATTTGCCTACCCTGGTGCTGGCTATGCAGGCAGAAGCCTGGCTTACGATGGAATCTACGCCCCCGCCATGGAGTTCAGTCCCACCAGTGGCGGCGCTCTGCCTGTCTCCAGTGCCTCTGGCATCGCTCCCGTTGGTATCTCCGTGGCGTCTGACAACGTTTATGAGGGTATCCTGACTGTTGGTGGTGAGCTGCCGTTCGTGGGCACTGTTGCTATGGAAGGTGTGGTGCCTTCTGCCGGTACTGGCGCCGTCAACCATGCCTGTGGTAATGGCAGGAACGCCATGATCAGTGAGACTTCTGCCTTTGCCCCGGCTGCCGCCATGGCCCCTTTTGCTGCTTACGGTCCTGGCGCTGCCTTCGCTCCTGCTGCTTTTGCTGCTCCTGGCGTCGGTCTTCGTGGTGGATTGGCTGGTAGAGGATGTGGTTGCGGCATCTAAGAATTTGTTCAAAAAGAAAAATACTTCAACTTAATAAAAACCAAATCCATAAATTCGTTTCGTACTTTTATTTATAGGCATTAGTTTCATACATTTTTGAAATGGGAGTTCTTCTACCTATCTAAATTACTTTTGTGTTTTTGTTATAACTTTACGGAATTTCAATACGCACGTTAGGAATCAAAAGACTACTAACGGAAAACCATTAAAAACTTTTTCCAATTGGAACGACAAATACTGACACATTTTACACGAAGTATTGACAAACGCCATTTGAAAAGAAATAAATTTTATTCTTTATAAAATATTATGGCTACCTCAATATTTTGTGTCGTATAATGGTCTGCATTTTTCTATTAGTTAATTAGATAACAGCAAAAAGTTTTGATTTAATTCATTGTAATTCGGAAAATTTGATTCAACTTTGATCGGATTGAATTCGTGTCAGTCTGCCGTACGTATGTCTGCCAGTGTGAAATTCTTGGTCATAAAATACCTAGTATAGCCCAAGGTTGCATCGAGGGTCTGGTGATGGAGCCGGAAGGCACCGATAGGAACTCCTCAACCAAAAAAGACAGCATCGTCGTGTTTGGACTCGTTGAATATGCATTGACAAGTGCGTTATACTAGGCAGTGTTCATGGTCTGATAATGGAGCCAGAAGGTGGCCATAGGTACTCCTCAACCGAACAAGATAGCACTATCGTGTTTGGACTCGCTGACTTTGTCTTGAAAAGTACTTAGTATAGTCCAAGGTAGTATCCAGAGTCTGGTAATGGAGCTGGAAAGTACCCATAGGAACTTCTCAACCAAACAAGACAGCACCATCGTGTTTGGACTCGTTGAATATGCATTGACAAGTGCTTTACACTACAATGTAAATGATATGCATAAAAATCGAATGTGTTGTTTAACACAATTACTGTCATTATTTAATAAAATGCGCCATTGGTTGGTTGGTGTTCATCAATAGATGGTCAGCAAAAAATATTTAACTTGTAAATATGATATGCATACAAATGAAATAATAATGTGTTGTTTAACATAATTACTGTCATTATTTTTAATAAAATGCGCCATCGGTTGGTTGGTATTCATCAATAGAAAATACTCGACAAAAAATAGTTTTTCTCAAAACTCCTCGGATTGTTTTTATTGAGCTTTGGTTTACTGACTAGTATAGGCCCAAGGTACGTAACGCACTATTTGTCTATTTTGGGCAGCACTTGACCCAACTGCCATAAATGGATGGTCAGTAAAAAATATTTAACATGTAAATGATATGCATACAAATGAAATAATAATGTGGGCTTATACTAGTCTGTACACCAAAGCTCAATAAAATCTATCCTCGGAGTTTTGAGAAAAACTATTTTTTGTTGAGTATTTTTTATTGATGAAAAAAACCAATGACGCATTTTATTAAAAATAATGACAGTAATTATGTTAAACAATAACATAATTACTGTCATTATTTTTAGTGAGAAATTCTTGGTCGCAAAATGAACAAATAATTGGGTGAAAACTGGTTTGCTCATGAGATGGCAGCCCAGTTGAATGTCCTATCACTGTCATTTTTGTGTTCCTGTTGTAGTTTACTAGAAATTACAACATAAATGAAACGATAAAAGTCTATGAAAGTTGGATATAATATTATTTATGTACAGTCGAACAAGCGCTTCCTGTGTATGCCGCAGGAGATGCACCTGCGCCGCGTAGATATAACATTTTTATTAATGTTGCGGCCGGTGCTTCAGCGTCATAGATAGATAGATAAAATACTCTTTATAATGTACACCAATAAAAATAAATAAAAAAAAATACAGGCAAAAGTATTACATAGGGTGACACAATAGGCAATCTTATCGCTAAAAGCGATCTTTTACAGAAAACCTTTGGATGGATTTAATCAGAAGGAGAACCAGAGGTCATTAACAAGAAGCCTAATAGCTAGTTCGAATGTACCTACAATTATTAGAATTATCATGTTTAGTCAGCTAATTTGATTGTTTATAAAACAATGAACTTACTGTAATAAAATTATTGCACAATCTACATAATATGACACGCTGTGGCACGAGCCTTTTATAAACAAATATTAAATAACTGCATAACATAACATCACGCCTATATAACGCAAGGGGTAAGGCAGAGGTTTGATACAAGAAGAAATATAAACATTGCTATGTACACTTCATTTATTTTTCGTGGTTTCAATCAATATTTCGTATTTTCATCGAGTACAAACACTAGTAAAAGGCACCGCAGCCGCATGCGCACTGTCCGGAGATAGACACGGCACCAGCAGCCGGCACAGCGCCGCCGAAGCTCACAGCACCCATGATGGGGACCTGACCAGCAACAGCGGTGTTACCGACGACTGGCAGCTCACCAGCTACCGCCACGTTGCCTTCACCGGCGCCGCCGTACGCGGCAGCACCATAACCGGCAGCGGGATATGCGCCAGCGAAACCGGCGACGGGATATCCATCATAAGCGAAACCGGGAGCATTCAACCCGCAGGGACCACCCAGCATGGGAGCAGCAAAAGCTGGAGCAATCGCCGGGCCGTAAGCACCACATGCCTGGCTGAATACATTCTGAAAAAGTAATAATCATAATTGACCACAATGCATATACATTCATTAAGGAATAATTCATAAAATGGCGGACATCAAAATTTTGTAGTTATTTAATTTTGAGCTCCAATACCAAAAAAATAATCTCATAGAGATTTTACAAGAATCTTATAATATACGAAGCAACGAAAATAGTTGGCATATTATTAGAATCAAAAGTTCACTCACCTGGACCAAGCAAGCTTGGATGCAGAGCAACAGAACAGTGAAGGAAGACATGTTTGATGTTTGTTCAACGTGAAGCTGAAGACTGAATGATGACCCAAAATCGTTGTCACATTTTATACCCAGCCGTTTGTTGATATCAAACATTGTTTTCGAAATAATAAAAAACGTGACTGAAATATCTTCTGTTGGTAAATAGTAGGCTTATCACACTTACTTAAGCTATTAATTAATTAAACTCACCTATATACTAATTTTCTTGGATGTTGATAACATAATGGGGTATAAAAGCTCCAACAGTTGCACTGAACATCATTCTTGGGTCAGCACTCGAAACAAACTACAATGTCTGTCAAAGCTATCCTCGTCCTCTGCGCTCAGGCGCTCCTGCTCAAGGTGAGAAGTATAATTAATTTACATTTATTTTTCCTTATGACATTCGATTTACAAGTTGAGTTTCTGTCTTCAACAATTATTAATGTTTGTTGTATAAAGTTATTAAAAAAATATTCTTACAATTTCAGTCCGCACTCGGACAGTCATGCACCAGCCGCGCTGCGGTTGCTGATATCTCAGGATTTGCTGCTCCCTATGGCTTCGCCGCTTCCGCCACCCCTTGCGGCTTTGCTGCTCCTGCATATAATGGAATTGCCTACCCTGGTGCTGGCTATGCAGGCAGAAGCCTGGCTTACGACGGAATCTACGCCCCCGCCATGGAGTTCAGTCCCACCAGTGGCGGCGCTCTGCCTGTCTCCAGCGCCTCCGCCATCGCTCCCGTCGGTATCTCCGTGGCGTCTGACAACGTTTATGAGGGTATCCTGGCTGTGGGTGGTGAGCTGCCGTTTGTGGGTACTGTTGCTATGGAAGGTGTGGTGCCTTCTGCCGGTGCTGGCGCCGTCAACCATGCCTGTGGTAATGGCAGGAACGCCATGATCAGTGAGACTTCTGCCTTTGCCCCTGCTGCCGCCATGGCCCCTTTTGCTGCTTACGGTCCTGGTGCCGCCTTCGCTCCTGCTGCTTTTGCTGCTCCTGGCATCGGTCTTCGTGGTGGATTGGCTGGTAGAGGATATGGTTGCGGCATCTAAGAATTTGTTCGAAAAGAAAAAAACTACAACAATAAAACAAAATGCATGAATTAGTTTCGTACTTTTATTTATAGGCATTACTTTCATACATTTTTGGAATGGGATTTCTTCTACCTAATACTTTACGGAATTTCAATATGCACGTTATGAATCAAAAGACTATTAACGGAAAACCATTAAAAACTTTTTTCTATTGAAGAAATTTAATTTAATTCTTTAAGAAATATTTTGGCCACCTCAATAATTTTTGTCATCTATTGGTCTATATTTCTCCATTATGTAGGTATTTAGATAACAGCATAAAGTTTTGAATAAAGGTACAATTTTGCAGTCGACCGCAGGTGGCAACTGCAGGCGACGTATTGCCGCGACACGACATACAGCTAGGTAAGGCTGCTCCATCGATGAAGTTAAATAACTTGGTTTAAAGGGAAATGCCCATTTTATTAAGAGGTTTTGGCCAAAAGACGCCCAAGAAAGAAACAAATCGCACGGTGAGAACGAAAGTGACTCAAGTCAAAATTTACGATTTTTGAGAATCGAATAAAATGTGTTCGACTGATTGAACATTTTCTATACTTTTTAAAATGACTTTTTAATATGAAAACGAAAGTTACGAATTTCTTTTTTATAATATTATTTGGCTTTATAACTTTAAATATACCTACTTATATAAAAATTAAAAAAATATTATTTTTTCTATATAAAATAACTTCTGGAAAAATAGTGTCAAAAATGAGTCCATGAGTTTAACTCATGCCTAAATAAATAAGTGACCGAATTTGATTTTATGTCACCTAGGTTGTCAATATAAGAAATAAGAAAGTGAATACCATAAATTGGTCACTTAATGATTATAAATTGTACGCAAAACTTACGCCCACAAATTGGCACAAAACTGACAAAAAGTTTAATCGGTCGCTACGGTACTAAACTTGACACGTTCTGTTACATCCACTCGCGCTGCAGTACTGATTGCGTCCCTTTCACTCTGGTGTGGGGAGTGTGAAGCGCTCAAAAACCAAGAGACCGAAAAGGCCTCTATCCCTCCCTGACCATTAATGGTCTGTTTTTAAATATAAGTGTGATAAACTGTACTTTTTTGAGTCATTTTGTATATTTAACTCATTTTACTAAAATTTTGAGATAGGTCACTTTCGTTCGAAATTATAGGCATTACGTTTGACATCATAGATAAAGAAATAACCACAATTTTTTACATAGAACCTGGTCGTCCGAGCCCTTTGCCTCTTGTGTATATGCCGCGCTTTATATTAGGTAGCTATGCTATAAAAGTTGCTGAGTATGTACCTTGTATGTTCCTAAAGTAACTCGCTTGTTGTGGTGCAATCTATTGCTGAAATACAGAAGTTAAGTCTTCGTGTATCCACGCCACAGTTAACACAGCATGGTTCCGTGGTACTCAAACATAAACTCGAAGCATTTATTTCAATTAAACCATTTACAGGCACTTTTGAAGTCGATCAGTCTGAAATATGAAGCTAGTTGCCCATTCTAAAGCGTAGTAGGTACCTATGGAGAAGAACGGGCAAGAAACTCCACGGACACTCTTTTAAATTAAATAAAAATGGATACAAAAAAATTGGTTACATCATCCATCTTGAAATTATACATGTGAGAACAATATAGAACTAGAAAGCACGTTAAAAGCGTCCGCAATTATAAGATAAAAACAAAAAAACAATTAAAAAATAAATTAAACAATTAAAAATTAAAAAATAAGCCATGGCAGCTAAGAGATGACCAGTCACAACGGACGGCCCGTTCACGAATATGAGCATGGATCAGCACCATTCAGTTCAACCATTTTGAAGGGAGCTAAATAATTCAATCCATCCATTTGAGTGAGTATGACATTCCCAGCCGCGGCACATTCAAGTCAATGAAAGGCAAATTACCCGGTAAATGGTAGCTCTATAGTACATAGCACTCACACCTGTGCTGGTAATCTGGTAAGTTCGTGTGAATCAGGTTCCATATTCGTCTCAGGTCCTTCCAGAAACAAGTACCGTATCCATTGGCAAGCTGGTGTCGTCATGGGAGGCGGGTACAGAATCCACTGTAAAGCCAAGGTCATCTCAAACACGTCTACTGCTGGACATAGGCTTTCCCTAAGCACCGCCACTTCGAACGGTTCTGTGCTTCCTGCATCCAGCAGATAAATGCGACCTTCACAAGGTCATCGGTCCGCCTTGTGGGAGGCCTTCCAACGCTACGTCTTTCGATACGTGGTCACCTCTCCCTGTTCTCCTAGCAATGTGCCCTGCCCATTGTCACTTAAAGTTAGGTTAAGGTAGGGCCTAAGAATTGTTTCTTTTTTAATTATTTGCTCAGCAGTGGGACAGTGTAGGATAACATAAAAAAAATACTTTGTCCACTTTAAGTATTTATTTATTCAACATTTTGTTTCTTGATCTGCGTAGTTCAGACTCTAGTAGAGAGCACCGCAGCCGCAAGCGCATTGTCCAGAGATAGACACGGCACCAGCAGCCGGCACAGCGCCACCGAAGCTCACAGCGCCCATGATGGGGACCTGACCAGCAACAGCCGTGTTACCGGCGACTGGCAGCTCACCAGCGACCGCCACGTTGCCTTCACCGGCGCCGCCGTACGCGGCAGCACCATAACCGGCAGCGGGGTATGCGCCAGTGAAACCGACGGCGGGATTCGCAAATCCATCATAAGCCGAACATGGAGCAGCTAAACCGTAACGACCAGTCAGCATGGGAGCGATCGCCGGGCCGTAAGCACCGCATACCTGGCTGAAGACATTCTGTAAGAAAATTTATTAAGATAGTAAATTGAATCAAGAAACGTGAAGGTCAAAAGTTAATAAAATTTTAATTATTATTGTTCAACTAAATCCTTACCTGGACAAAGCAAGCTTGGATGCAGAGCAACAGAACAGTGAAGGAAGACATGTTTGATGTTTGTTCAACGAGAAGCTGAAGACTGAATAATTGACTTCTACTGTATTACACTTTTATACTAACGCATTTTCTTATCAGATTTAAAGTACATTACATTTTTATTTAGTTTCACCATTCTGTCTTCAAGAATTAAATGTCTTAATAAGTGTTGAGTTATTTTATTTTCGTTACAAAATATTAGGCTATATAATAAATTTAATATATGCCAATGATTCCTGGGAAATTACATCGTAGCTTGGTATAAAACCTTTGGAAGATGCAACGGAAATCATTCAATTGTCAGTGTTTGCCGCACCAACTCGTACCAAGTAAATTCACTACAAAATGGCAGCCACGGCTATCTTCGTCCTCTGCGCTCAGGCGCTTCTAATCCAGGTAAACTTTCTATCATCTTGTATTACTTTCCCTTTTCCTTCACTATTTTTCTTTAAAACTGTAAGTCCAAGCTTAATGCGTTAATGTGTTTTTAAGCTAAGCTGAACATGTTTTTATTTATTTGCATTTAGGTACATTTTAAAGCATATATTGCAAGGTCATTTTTACGTAACTTTATTCAAAGTAGTTCCACTATTTTAAGTATTTGCTGAGTTTACTAATTCAGCCACAACGTAGTTGTTCCGCATTTTAATAATAATGCATTTCACCTTTTTTTTAAACCGCATGTAGGTATTTATTTAATACAAAAAATTCCTTTTGTGTCGTTGTTACTATCTTCACCTTAGTGCCATTAGATGCCAAAAAACACATAAGGTTACACTTTCGTTTACTGTTTTAGTCTGCATTCTGCGCCTGTACCAGCCGCGCTGCGGTCGAAGCATCAGGAATTGCTTCCCCCTTCGGATTTGCCCCTGGCTTTACAGGCTTGGCATATAATGGATTCACCACTCCAGGATTGGCTTACGATGGACTAGCATACCCTGGAACTGGTTGTGCAGGCAGAGGACTGGCTTACGATGGATTCTACTCTCCTGCTATGGAGTTCACTGCTACCAGTGGCGGTGCTTTGCCTGTCACCAGCTCCTCAGCAATTGCTCCTGTTGGCATCTCTGTTGTGTCTGATAATGTGTATGAAGGTGCTCTGAACGTGGTTGGAGAGCTGCCGTTCGTAGGTACCACTGCTTTGGAAGGCGTGTTAGCCACTGCTGGGTCTGGTGCTATCAACCATGCTTGCGGAAACGGGGTTAATGCTATGGTAAGTTCAGACATATTTTTCTATTATTTGCCTATTTTTCTGAGGCCCACAATCAAATTGTTTGGTATTTAAATACTTGTTTTGCTATAAATTATATACATCATTGACATTGCAATGCTTTAACTCACAACCCCGTGGGTATTTCGATATACTGTTTTTAAAATAGGATTGTTGATACACTCTCTCTCTCACTTATAACAACTACCAATTGTAACTGAGTTTTTTTTATTTATTTCCAGTCTGCTCTCAGTGGTACTTCCTCGCCTGCTTCAGTAGCAACGGCTGGCCCTGCTTATGGTGCTGGTTACTCCTACGATGGATTCTACGGCCCCAATTTCGCCGGCACCGCCTTGGGTACCAACGCTTTCGCATACGACAGATTGATGGGCCCTGGTTTCGCAGCTCCCGTCGTGGCATACGATGCTGCATTGACTGGAAGTGGTCTTGCCTACGATGGCCTTTCTTATGGTTCTCCCTTCGACGGCATTGAAATCACTCCCACCAGTGGCGGCGCTCTCCCCGTCTCCAGCGCTTCTGCAATGTCTCCTACTGGTATTGCTGTAGCGTCAGACAACGCTTATGAAGGTGCTCTGGTTGTTGGTGGTGAACTGCCGTTCGTGGGTACTGTTGCTATGGAAGGAGTGGTGCCCTCTGCGGGTGCTGGCGCCGTCAACCATGCCTGTGGTAATGGCAGGAACGCTATGATCAGTGAGACTTCTGCTTTCGCCCCTGTTAGTGCTTATGGCCCTATGAATGTTTACGGTCCTGGTGCTGCCTTTGCACCAGGATTTGGTGCTTCTCCCTTCGGCTACCGTGGTGGTGCCGGCAGAGGATGCGGTTGTGCTTACTAAGTGTTTAATAATAATTTATGTATATTTTTGTTTCGTATTCAATAAATGAAATTTCATATTAGACTACAGATTTTATTTCTTGTTATTTCATCATTGAACGTACCTCGTTAATATTAGAGCGGTGACCGCCACATAACGGTTGCAATGACGGCTGTCATAAAAATGATGATAGCGGGATTTGACTTACGGCGTCAAAAAACGCTCTCTAGGCATCGAGATATAAGTACTAACGTACTAGAGAAGCTACGTCAAATAACTGAATTGTCCTATTCTTCGTATTGAATCTTTAGTTCGCTGCAGCGCTAAAATAATAACAATTCGTCTAAACCGTACCTAATTTACCACAGTGCTAGATTTGCTGCGGAAGTGTATTTATTCTCGGCAAAAAGGTCTTAAGCGCCATGTAAATCACGGCACTTACGCGTTTTCTTCGACAAACTGCGGCGCGATCGCCGCAGTTGAACGAGACAAAGTAGGTGTTTACGGTGTCTTCTCTAGTACGTTAGTACTTATATCTCGATGTCTCTAGGAAAAGACACCAACTTTCATTAATAACGTTTCAGTGACGTCATGAACCGGTAAATTGTCTTCTAGGAAACCGAAGATAGCTTTAAAACTAGCAACTTTTAACAACCAGTGACCTAATACAGTGCGAAACTTGTTAGTTCTACATTCAGTTTAAAATACGTTAGCTGGTACTATCTTACTTCGACTCTTGATAAATCGACGCACTTTCCATGTATTGTTACTTTGTTAATTTTTGCTTCGATTTAGTGTAATGTACGGATCTTTGCTTTATTAGGATCACAACTTGCTTTTAAATGCAATGAATGACATTTGTATTCTTATTCTTTCTTATTCTATTCTAAGTATTAATGAAAATGAATACAACAAAAATCATTTCTGCAAAAATTAAATGTAATGGCTATGAAAATTGGCAATACTTGACCTCCGGTCAAGGTAAATTGAGCGGGTTATTCCTGGGTCACGAGAAGTGTCGACCAACCGTTTGGAGATTTCCTTAAAGATCCCCTGAGCACTCGAACCCCACAGTCCGAAGGTTTCAACTCCAAACGGCTCCAAAATAAACCTAATAACCTGCAGCTGCAACAGCAGCGCCACAACAACCTGCCAAGCCAGGAAGATGGGAGGTCCTTGTAAGTGAAGCCATGTCATCCGGTCTCTTGCCATCGTTGCGTGCCAAGCCATTGGGTTCTAATACAGCTGGAACGTCGACGGTGACAAAGGCTCGTCGGATGATGACGTTAATATTCACGTGCCACGCTAAGCGACAAGCACTTCGGCTGTAAGAAAGGCCATAGTGTCCGAGGCTGATGACTAATTCGCCACCAGCCCACAGTGCGGGCGATGTGGAGAACAGCAAGAGCTTCTAGTTGTAGGGTAGCAGTGAGGCGGAAAGTAGTGTCATCGAACAAAATGCGTACATAATGCAAATTCAAATTCAAATCTTTATTTCAGACCAGGAGATCCATATAGTGTTAATATGAACTTAGCCTATGTTATTAAAACATAATAACTTAAAGATATGATATATGTAACTTATAAACTAGTTGGCTACATGAACATGTGCACGCACATGTCTGCCAGCCCAGAGCCTGATAAATGTTCCATCGACCTTGTCCGCCAGTGTAGCTAAAATGTTGTTAGGGCTACCCCTGAATCGCCGCAACATCGAAGCACACCGTTTGCGCATGATGGCATGAAAGTCATCTACTCGCGCTTGCGTAAACATGCCCGATGCACTGCAAAATCGAGACAGGCCCAACAAAATCCTCAGCGCATTATTATACTGAACGCGCAGAGCGTTGTAAGCCTTCTGCGTATACCTAACCCACAAGCTGCACGAGTAAAACGACTGGCAGTTTTAGCTTGCCCTGACTTTGAAAAACCGTTTTCAGTTCACTGCGATACATCTGGTTTTGGCATAGGTGGTATGTTAACCCAGAATATTGACGGGCATGACCATCCTATTGCCTATATTAGTAGATCCCTCAGTAAAACCGAGCGTAATTATAGTGCAACAGAACGTGAAGCATTAGCCGTAATTTATGCAGTAGAGAAATTTGAACCATATTTGGGTAGTAGGCATTTTACAGTTATCACAGACCATGCTTCACTTAGATGGTTTAAAAATTTGGAGAACCCAACTGGTCGCTTAGCTCGCTGGGGTTGTCGGTTATCCCAGTATAATTATACCATCGAGCATAGGAAGGGTAAGGACAATGTCGTACCGGACGCTTTATCAAGGTTACTCAAGGTTGAGGCTGTAAATACTACCATTACGCCCATACCGACTGGTGATGAATGGTATGATAAGATTATGACCGGTTGTTCGACTTGCGGGAAAAATTACCCTAACTATCGCATAGACAGGGGTGTTCTGTATAGGTACAGTAAGGGCAAATATGCGCTGACGCAAGAATTTGACTGGAAAGAGGTAGTTCCCAAATCTCTGCGTTCACAGGTCATGACAGAAAACCATGTACCTCCTACTTCAGGTCACCAAGGGGTTTTTAAGACACACCGAAGGTTAAGTTTGAGGTATTTTTGGCCAGGAATGTACCGTGACGTAGTTGAGTTCATTAAGGGTTGTAGTGAGTGTTCGGCTTACAAACATAAGACTACCCCAACACCAGGTCTCATGGGTCAGCCAAAACAATGTTATAGACCTTTTCAAGCTGTATCTATAGATTTAGTTGGTCCTCTACCAAAATCACGCTCGGGATTCGTTCATTTACTGGTAGTAGCTTGTTGTTTTTCAAAATATACGTTATTGTTTCCACTACGCCGTGCGACTAGTGCTTTAGTAGCAAAAAACTTTGAGAATTATGTTCTTCTCGCTCACGGGATTCCTGAAACCGTAATTACCGATAATGGGGTTCAATTCACGGGATCAGAATTTCGTAGCCTACTAAAGAAGTACAACATACCTCGAGTGCATTATGGGCCTAGGTACGCTCCACAAGTTAACATGGTAGAAAGGTACAATAAAACGGTAATGACAGCTGTGTCGGCTTATGTAAAAGAAGACCATAGGACATGGGATCTAAATTTGACGAAAATTCAGTTTGCTTTAAATAGTGCAGTGAATGAAACTACAGGATTTACTCCATTTTTTTTAGTCCATGCCCGTGAACCCATTATAAATGGCACGTTTTATAAAGACACAGACGACTGCGATTATGAAGTAGCTATGCCTCGTGAAGAGTACGCAGGTGAATTAGGAGTCCTTAAGGATATTTTTGAAAAGGTGCGTTCTAATATAGTGAAGGCTCATGCCACTAACGCGAAATACTACAACTTGCGTAGGCGCCACGTCACTTTACGCGAAGGTCAGCTGGTTTGGCGTAAAACTTACATCCAAAGTGACGCGGACAAGTATAAGGCATCTAAGTTGGCTCCTAAATATCAGCAGTGCATTGTAGGTAAAGTGCTCTCGCCCTTAGTTTATGAGCTTGTAGGGTTAAATGGTAAACCATTAGGCAGTTGGCACATAAAGGATATTAAAATTTACTAAAATAATCCAATGTTGCCCATATTTTTTTTTTTCACAGTCGTCTTGATAGTGTCTATTGGCATTAATTTACAAATGTATAGATCAAATATAGTTCTGTCTATATATTTTTTGATGGAGCGGTTAGTAACTCCTAAAATAGGCCTTTACTTATTTCTGTCTTTACCGAGATAGTAGCATCGGTAAGATATTTGTTATGGAGCGGGTTGTAACTCCTAAAATAGGCCTTTACTTATTTCTGTCTTACCGAGATAGTAGCATCGGTAAGATATTTGTTATGGAGCGGGTTGTAACTCCTAAAATAAGCCTTTACGTAGTTTTCTCTTCACCGATATTTTTACATTGGTAAGATATTTGTTATGGAGCGGGTTGTAACTCCTAAAATAAGCCTTTACTTAGTTTTGTCTTCACCGAGATAGCATTATGGTATCGGTGAGTTTTTTTTCTAATATTTGATAGCACAAAGTTGCTTATCAGATTCGAAGCCAGCTTCAGTTAGATAGCACTCGTTGCTTATCGCATTTTGAGCGGCCGGTGACTCATAAAATAAGCCATTCACCATTGTTTTCCGAAGGTTTACTTCTGGGAAAGTTGAATACGTCCTACCTGGTGAGTTGTATGGACATTTATTGTCCAATTTATTATGTATCTGCTCGCAGAACATATTCTCCAGGAGGATCGTTATGTTTTTTGGTAACAATGCAGAGTTCCTCTGGTACACAGACGGAATTCGGGAGTAATGTAAGGGGTGACTTCCTGCGATATGGATGCAGGTTGCTACTGATTGAAAGAGAGGTAAGATTAGGGATGTATGACAGATTGGGGGGGGATTATGCCCGGTTTGTAGGAAGTTCGTAGGTAGAATATGGTTCCTGGCAGTATGGTTTTATTTTGGATTGATTTTTGCTTATGATATGACATATAAATATTAACGTTTTTTTTTTAGCCCCCTCTTGCTTCTTACCTTACGGTTTAGAAGTAGGTTAGCACTCTTCCGCTCTAGTTTATTTTGAGAATTAGTAGATTCATTTTTAGTGTTTTAACACCGAGGGCGGTGTGCGGTTTTTCGCTTAGCGAAAACCTTTTTTGTGGGAAGAGGGGCATTGTGACGTTGCAAATTGACATCTTAGGCGACATCTAGCGGTGAAGCTAGGTAGCTCCAGAGTTTCTCAATACTGGAGACGGAGCTTTGTTTTTGGGTTTCGATAATTAATTAGATGTTAATTAAGGAATTACAATTTATTAACATTCAGATGTAATCACCCAAATTTTATAGTCATGCAATGTCCAATAAATTTAATTTAATTCTTATGATATGGTTTCGGAAGTGGATTGTCACTTGTCAAAGAATTCGGTTTTTAGTCTGTGGTTAGGACTTTCTCGAAGGTCGATATCGAGGAGTCAGGTCTTTGGTCCTGCGTGTGTGACGAGAAGGGTGTTCCTTCCCGATCCTGGTGACGCTACGCAATGATGGAGTTTTAACAGGTATGTTATTCGAGAGGCACCAGTTCTGTGATGATTAGACTGTGTTCGGCGAATAATCTTATTGGAAATATATCAGAGATGTTGTTTCAGTAGCCGAACCTGTCTGGTTTTTTATGCTGGCCTGAACTGATGCGAACGTGAAAGACGTGACGCCCTGGTGCCGTCCCGTGGTCTGGTGAAATAGCAGTTAGTCCCGACTAGTGGCGGGCAGTGTGCTGGCTGACCCGGGCTTTGGCAGTTTTGAGGTTAGATCCTACGAGTGCTGGCAGTGTGGCCATCCCCGTATATTGGAAGGCCTTACCATCCGGTAGCTCATCCAGGAAAGTGTCGCCGCTCCAGGTCACGACTAGCGTCATCGTTTTCCTTACGGATCCCGTAGGCCGCGTGTACGTGGGAACCCAGAGTTTTCTCTGTGGTTCCATGCCAAGGGACTTGATTCCGTCAACTGACGTCGACTGAGAGACCTTCGTGAATGGAGGGACAGTAAACACCTGCAAGTTTGTAGTAGACCCTTTGAGTGAGTGATACCCAGGTGACCATTTTGAAGGTCATTTCCAAGTGATTTAGGCCTATGTGTAGTAAACTAGGTTATAAACCAGTTGTTCTAAATTTCCTGTGTTAGGTTGTGTCTCAGGGTGCTTTGCCCCTAATGTTATAATTTCTCTTATGAGCACAACCATATTTAAGGTCACTTATTATTCGATTGAGCTAGAAGTTGTTAAGCGTTCATCTCACGGATCCTCACAAGCGACCTTGAGCTTGTTAATATTTAATCTCATGCTTGTATGTCTCCTAATACACCTTGTTACGGAGACGGGGTGTGTTAGAGGTTAATACAAGGTTAAAGGTTGGGAAAGTTCTATTGTTTTAGTGGCTTGCCACAATTTTTGTAAACCTGTGTTATATAATTACAATAAACTTTGTAAAAAAGGTAATGGTTTAATTGGTTCTTTCCCTATTTATATATACCCTATAAATTTACTTTAGCACGGCAGGAAGCCGGGTGACAGTAGGCTCTGAAGAGCGACGATAGTGACGATAATGTTCGACGAAACTATAGTAAGAAGCCAAAGACCCAACACCCACGTGGGCCACAGCCAGGCAGGTGAGCACGCTTCGCAGCAGTAGCAGACGTAATTAGTACTGCCAGGGTTGCGGGAAAGTCCGAAAGGGATACCGGGACCTTGGCAACAACAGGCAAATAAAGGAACACGGGTGGGTTTTAGTCAGTAATAGTCTGACACGCCCTTCCGATCCGCCCAGAGCGGGAGAAGTCATTTGATGATTTACCAATCTCAAAAAAAAAAAAGACATAATGAGTAAATTGTTATTTACTACTCTGCAGAGGAGCTCATTCCACCGTTTCTGGGAAGATGAATTATTTTCGGGTGTATCCGAATTTGGGCAGAAAAAGAAAGATTCATTTAGATTAATATGGGTTTTAAGAGGGCTATTACATTTTTTCTTGAATTTGAGCGTTTGACGCTAGTTTTGATGTGTGATTATGATGAAGTTATAGCCTCAAACTTAAAAAAAAAATATGTCCGAGAAAGTCTCATTATATATCTTGACAGTGTTTTAAATAAATATTTCAATTTGTTTACACAAATCAGTAAAAAACTTGTCTTTGTAAAGGATGTTTCATAAAATTTAACTTTTGGGCGTCTTTTTATGCTTTGTTACATCAAAGATACAGTAATTTAATCATTTATAAAAATGTCCATGGTACAACTGTATCTTGAACTTTGGAATGTATAAGTCAATTTTTTATGTTTCATTTAGTAATGCACCAAAAATAATTCCGTAACACAGATAGTTATTTGACAATTTATCGTCTGAAATTCTATTTTTATCTATGAATTTACTTTCCAAATTTTAACAAAAAGTATTTAATAACATAGGCTACTATCTAATCTTGCTTGAAAAAAAAAATTAACTTTTTTTAAAGTAAAATAATATTTTTAAACAATTGTTGTATGCAATGCTAAAAATAACAGTAACACGAACTATAAATAACAGTAACTTCATTTATTTCAAAAGTAAAGTGGAAAGGATCAAGTTGATCACGCCCGGTTTGCATGTGTGCGTAGCGTACTTCAATAGACTCACACGAGCGCATCTTTGCCGCGCCCCGTCAAATTTACCTAAATCTGCACTTCGATTTTGTAATAGCGCTCTTAATAATTTCCACATCGTACAGAAATCATGAGCGGAGCGGAAGTGTCACCTGTCAGCATCAAAAGACAGATGACATGTCAGTATAGGCTGCGTTTAGACTCGCTTCAATTCCAACACAGACTTCCATGGCCTCGGTCTGTGGCCTCGGTGAAGCATGGGAAGCACACACTAAAATAAATCAGTGTGGGGGCTAGGATTTTCCTGATTAATTAGTGAAGTAAAAGAAAGGGAGGAGGTCGGTATTTTCGATTAAAAAATCATTTGAATCTATGTTACTTCACGCATTCATGCTGGGCCTCTGTTAACACATTAGACATTCGTCGCAACGTTTCGTCATTATACTTTTCGTTGAAATCATAGCTGTTATCGGACGTACCATTCGTAATCTTTCAAGATTTTATGAGCGAGTGAATACGAGTAGTATAGTTTATGGACTAGATACAGAATAGGTCATCCTCAAGAAAAAAAGATCATATAAACTTCAAACATTTATTTCTCATTATCTCGTATATTTTAAAAAAAGATCTTTCTAGTACAAATTGTTGTAGGGAGAACCGCAGCCGCACGCGCACCTGCCGGCGATAGACACGGCACCAGCAGCAGCCACAGGACCACTGAAGCTCACAGCACCCATGATGGGGACCTGACCGGCGACAGCGGTAGTACCTGCGACTGGCAGCTCACCAGCAACCGCCACGTTGCCCTCACCGGCGCCGCCGTACGCGGCAGCACCATAACCGGCAGCGGGATATGCGCCAGTGAAACCGACGGCGGGATACGCAAGTCCATCATAAGCCAAACCGGGAGCATTCACCCCGCAGGGACCAGCCAGCATGGGAGAAGCAAAAGCTGGAGCAATCACCGGGCCGTAAGCACCACATGCCTGACTGAATACATTCTGCAAAAGTAATAATCATTATTGACCACAATGCATAAACATGATGAATCTACATAAACACACGCAGAAAATATGAATCGAATTCAGAATCCTTTAAAAAAAATCATTGAAATTCAAAACAAGCAATAACTCACCTGGACCAAGCAAGCTTGGATGCAGAGCAACAGAACAGTGAAGGAAGACATGTTTGATGTTTGTTCAACGAGAAGCTGAAGACTGAATGATGAACCGAAATTGTTGTCACATTTTATACCCAGCCCCTTGTTGATATCAACAGCGTTGTCGAAATATTGGAAAACGTGACTGAAATATTTAAAAAAAAATTAAGCCTTTTTTTTGTTGGAAATAGTAGGCTTATCGTTCTTGCACAAGCTATTAATTAATTACACTTACCTACATACAACTACAACAGTTCTCGGAACCTGATAACTTCATTGAGTATAAAACAACCAACAGTTGCACTGAACATCATTCTTGTGTCAGCACTCGAAACTCACTACAATGTCTGTCAAAGCTATCCTCGTCCTCTGCGCTCAGGCGCTCTTGCTCAAGGTGAGAAGTATTTCTTATTATGATCAAATGATATTATTGGATAATCGTGTTATAATTTACTGTTGTATGTGATTGTGTTTCAAATACAAAATAATGTGAATTTGGAATGTAGAATTAACTAACAAAATATTCTTACAATTTCAGTCCGCACTCGGACAGTCATGCACCAGCCGCGCTGCGGTTGCTGATATCTCTGGATTTGCTGCTCCCTACGGCTTCGCCTCTCCCGCCTTTGCCGCCCCTTGTGGCTTTGCTGCTCCTGCATATGATGGAATTGCCTACACTGGTGGCAGAAGCCTGGCTTATGACGGAATCTACGCCATGGAGTTCAGTCCCACCAGTGGCGGCGCTCTGCCTGTCTCCAGCGCCTCCGCCATCGCTCCCGTCGGTATCTCCGTGGCGTCTGACAACGTTTATGAGGGTATCCTGACTGTTGGTGGTGAGCTGCCGTTCGTGGGGACTGTTGCTATGGAAGGTGTGGTGCCTTCCGCCGGTGCTGGCGCCGTCAACCATGCCTGTGGTAATGGCAGGAACGCTATGATCAGTGAGACTGCTGCCTTTGCCCCGGCTGCCGCCGTGGCCCCTTTTGCTGCTTACGGTCCTGGTGCCGCCTTCGCTCCCGCCGCTTTTGCTGCTCCTGGACTCGGTCTTCGTGGTGGTCTGGCTGGCAGAGGATATGGTTGCGGCATCTAAAAATTTGTTAAATAAATGATGATTACTTCAAACGAATAAATCAAAACGCTTATGGAAATTATTTTCGTACTTTTATTTTGTACATTTTCTCATGTTTTGATCAGCATAATTCAATAAGATTTAGGTCTGTAATATTTTCTATAAATATACTGGACTTAATGAATTGATAGATAAAAAAATTCAAACAGTAGTAGATGAAACCAAAAAATAAACATTTCAAATTATAGCGTGTACTAGGCGAACAGCTTGCGAAAGAGACCTTACAGTAGTAACCGACGTGAAAAAAATAATGACCTTCGTATCAGTGCGGTGACACGTTTGGTTATGATTGGAATTCAAGAAACATACGAATGGTTTAAATTATTATGATTTTATTTTGAGCTGACACTTTTTATATAGAGATTCTATATCTGATGTAATTTTCCACCTTTTTGAATAGTTATACCCTTCCATGTAAAATAAAATATTCAGATTTTGATTTTTTGAACTTAATCAGAATGCTTTGGCGTAACAGGACCATTTTTTGAAGAATCATTCAAGTGTCGTACTAATAAAGAAAATGTATTACTACTAATGAGTTACTGCAACAACTAGGTATTTTGTTAAGAAGGTAGTTTATATGAAACTAACTTATAGATAGGGATATGAGAAACAGGGTGTAAATTTCACTCACCCTCCATAGATTGACTCCACCCGATGATTTGTTGTCGGGGATGTTGTAAAAATCTATGTCCGTCGTGCGGTAAACTCTGCTTGCGGGATGCAGGGTTTGGCGTCACGTAATGGGCTCAAAAGAATTGACCATTTTTGAAGATTCATCAAATGTCTGACTTAATTGCTTTTATTTTTACATGTAAATATTTATGTAATTAATAATTAACAAAAAAAAACTAAAATAAAAGGACTTACTAACTATTATATACCAATAAATATAAAAACAAAGGGACCCTAGGTTCAGGCGTCGAAGTATTCGTCCGCATCGCTGTCATCTGGAAACGTGCCCAGAAGACTGGCAGCATTGCCACGTTGAATGGCAATGCTAATTCTTTGACCAAAGAACAAGCCAGCCCTCTGGTCACGTGAAGTATCGACCAGTCGGTGAGAAATTTCCTTAAAAATGAGACGCGCACTCGGGCTCCATGACCCGAGCGTTTCGACCTTGTAAATGTGTTACTTATGGGTGGGTCCAGTATGGATTTTTCCGGTCAGCCAATTTGCAGACTGCGACTAGTCGGTAATGCCGACCATTTTTTATACGGAATTTCTGCTCTACATGAGATCGTGAAAATGTTTAAACGATGACAACAGTGATCTTGGATAAGCACACAGGAAAATTAAAATTAAGAAAATCTAGAAAGAATCTATTTTTAGAGAGATGAATCTGTTTTATTTGTGCAGAACAAAAACACATATTTAACAAAAAAAAATTAATCATAATTAATCGTCTTTTTCGACAATAAGTGTACCTAGCATTTACGATCGCCTTTGCAACAAGCAGTGATGGACAGAATTGGACAGCGCCATCATGAAAAATACGCATGACCATTCGGCGCCAAAGCTCAGAACAAACTGAACTATCGGCCGTGTCGGCCGACTAAACGTGGCGGCAGAGCGCTATTTTGATTTAGCATTTAGTTGAGTCGGCCGATAGTTCGCTGACAGTTTAGTTTGAAGGCAATCGTGTAGTCGATCAACCTATTTTAAGGACTGTATTGCTATTCTGTAAACATCACGCCGCCGCCGTGAAAACTTAGGTGAAGTGAGCTGTGAGTGTCATCCCACCTGATGCTAGGGATGTCCAAGCTAATACATTTACAATCATAATCGGGATTTAATAATATTTTAAAGCTAGTAGGTATTTAAGTGTCTAAACATTAGTACTATTCAGGGATGATAAAATAGAATAATAGATATTCAGTCAGAAACTCAATTTTGTTTTACCTACTCAATATTTTTCCTAGACTAGTCCCGCGAGCGCGTTACGTAAGTACCTACTTACAATAAATAATATAAAACATACCTACCCGTTTAATTAAGCAAGCTACTAAAGAAAATGCGCATCAATATAGTTTGTTAATATTTACCCATTGTTAGACTGTTTATTTATATCAACGCAATCCCATGACCCAATCGCGGCTCAGGCTATAGGACTTAGTCTAGGAAAAAAATTGAGTAAGTAAAACAAAATTGAGTTTCTGACTGAAAATCTGTTTTGCTATTTTATTTAAAGCCTCCTTAAATAGTACTAATGTTTAGGCATTCAAATAATAGCTTTAAAATGATATTTATTAAGTATCAATAGAATTAGAATAAAAATATTATTAAAATCTCGATTATGATTGTAAATGTAATGCTTGGGCATCCCTAGCTTCAGTGACATTGACAGCCCACTCCACGCTCACTTCACCTAAATTTTCACCTAGGTTTTTACAGAATCGACCGGCTGATATCGAATCGTTTAAATATGCGCACTTGCATACATCTTTATAGTGCCGACTAAACTGTCGGTCGATAGAAAGTCTGCGCTCTTTATGATTTGATTCTATTATTTAATGTTTGTAGACATCCAAATGGATGGACTTTGTGAAAGATGATAATTATGGCTATAAAAGGAGTGATTACCGAGATGACGACTAATAGAGAAGTATGGAAGAAAAACACATTTTGCGCCGACCGCAAATATATTCTGGGATAGACTGTCAAAGGGCAGAAGAATTATGATGATGAGACATCCAGTAAGGTAGAATACTTTTGCAATATAAACATGAAAAAAAAAGTATAAAAATAAAAGTACGAAAGTATTTATGCATTTTGGTTTAATAAGTTGAAGTTATCGTCAGTTTTCACAAAGTCTTAGATACCACAACCACATCCTCTGCTTGCGCAACCACCACGAAGACCGAGGCCAGGGGCAGCGAAAGCAGCGGGAGCAAAGGCGGCACCAGGACCATAAGCAGCAAAAGGAGTCACGGCGGCAGCCGGGGCAAAAGCAGCAGTCTCACTGATCATGGCGTTCCTGCCATTACCACAAGCATGGTTGACGGCACCAGCACCGGCAGAAGGCACCACACCTTCCATAGCAACAGTCCCCACGAACGGCAGCTCACCACCCACAGCCAGGATACCCTCATAAACGTTGTCAGACGCCACGGAGATACCGACGGGAGCGATGGCGGAGGCGCTGGAGACAGGCAGAGCGCCGCCACTGGTGGGACTGAACTCCATGGCGGGGGCGTAAATTCCATCGTAAGCGAGGCCTCTGCCTGCGTAGCTAGCACCAGGGTAGGTGAGTCCATCATATGCAGGAGCAGCATAGCCACAAGGGGCGGCAAAGGCGGGAGAGGCGAAGCCGTAGGGAGCAGCAAATCCAGAGATATCAGCAACCGCAGCGCGGCTGGTGCATGACTGTCCGAGAGCGGACTGCAAGTGAAATAAGTGGTAAATAAGTATCAATGTGTCATAGTGCGAAAAATTAAGTCAAGTCAAGTAAATACAAGATTAACTATTTTCTATAAATATCAAGTTTTCTTACCTTAAGCAGGAGCGCCTGAGCGCAGAGGACGAGGATAGCTTTGACAGACATTGTAGTGAGTTTCGAGTGCTGACACAAGAATGATGTTCTGGGCAACTGTTGGAGGATTTATACTCAACAATGTTATCAAGTTCCAAGAAAATTTGTATGTAGGTGAGTGTAATGAATTAATAGCTTGAGCAAGCACGATAAGCCTACTGTTTATCAACAAAGAAACGCTTATTTTTATGTATAGGTATAATATTTCTGTCACGTTTTCCAATATTTCGACAACGCTGTTGATATCAACAAGGGGCTGGGGGTATAAAATGTGACAACAATTTCAGTTCATCATTCAGTTTTCAGCTTCTCGTTGAACACAAACAAACATCAAACATGTCTTCCTTCACTATTCTGTTGCTCTGCATCCAAGCTTGCTTGGTCCAGGTGAGTGATATTTTTGTTTTCGGTTTCATTTTTACACTCTCTTATTTCTTTATTTTCTTTGGTGTTGGAACTAATTCATGTTTAATTTTGAAGACAAAACTTATTAAAACTGCTTCTTTCCTGTTAGCCGTGTAATTGTTTGTGACATAATTAATTCCATAATGATTATGTAGAATATCTATCAAAATTATAAGGTCAATCAGAATTATTACTTTTGCAGAATGTATTCAGCCAGGTATGTGGTGCTTACGGCCCGGCGATTGCTCCTGGTTTAGCTTATGATGGACTTGCGTATCCCACCGCTGGTTTCACCGCCGCTCCCTGCGGCTATGGTGCTGGTGTAGCTGAGTTTGCTTACCCTGCTGGTGTAGGCTTTGCTGGTGCATACCCTGGCAACATTGGCTATGCTGGCGCATACCCCGCTGCTGGTTATGGTGCTGCCGCGTACGGCGGCGCCGGTGAAGGCAACGTGGCGGTCGCTGGTGAGCTGCCAGTCGCCGGTACTACCGCCGTCACCGGTCAGGTCCCCATCATGGGCGCTGTGAGCTTCAGTGGTCCTGTGGCTGCTGCTGGTGCCGTGTCTATCGCCGGCAGGTGCGCGTGCGGCTGCGGTGCCCCCTACGACTACCTGTACTAGAAAATAATATTTTCTGAGAATAAATAAGAAATAAGAAGTCAATGTTTGAAGTTTTTATGATTATTATGCCTACACTTTCTATTCTGTCAAAGCCATAGCTTGTAGCGACCTTATTGTGAGGTTGAAAGTGAAAATTGTCGTATATTCGATATCCTTTGATTTTCTGGCTCACGATTGTGAATTTTTCTCCTCTTGCGTAAGGCTACATGCCTTGCATAATCAGCCTATAATGTTCCGACTGCTGTGACACATCCACCACACGGGCCCAGTGCGGATTGGTAGATATCACATGTTTTCGAATTTTTCGTACAAGGACAAACCGGTTTCCTCACGATGTTTTCCTTCACCGTTTTGAGAACAGTAGTTTACGTAAAGTAAAGCACCTGTTTGGGTTCAAACCTGTGATCCGACCTGACTCGTAAGTGGTGGCCGTTATACCTTGGAGAGGTTTATATACTTAATACCAAAGCATAAAAACTTATATTCATAATAACAATTAACGATTGTAAAACTTCAAAAGTTTATTTAAATATATTTAAGTATAGGATTAATAACTAACAAAAAAAAACTAAAACTAAAAGGACTTACTAATAGATATAAAAACAAAGGGACCCTCAGGCGTCGAAGTATTCGTCCGCATCGCTGTCATCCGGAAACGTGCCCAGAAGACTGGCAGCATTGCCACGTTGAATGGCAATGCTAATTCTTTGGCCAAAGAACAAGCCAGCCCTCTGGTCACGTGAAGTATCGACCAGTCGGTGAGAAATTTCCTTAAAAAGGAGATGCGCACTCGGGCCCCATGACCCGAGCGTTTCGACCCCAAACGGCTCAAAACTGTAGTTGCCCACAAGGTTACAGTATTTGCGCCGCTTGAGGGTCTCAGCAGCCGCAGCAGCGGCGCCAGCACAGCCCGCCGTGCTAGGAACATGGGATGGCGCTAGGGTGTCGACACACGTTGCGTCCCACACCAGAGGCCTACCCACCTTCCAAGGCAGCAACGTCATGCCATCTGGTCTCTTCCCATCGTCACGTACCAAGCCGTTTGGTTCTAATACCGCTGGTACGCCGGCGGTGACAAGGGCTCGACGAATAATATCGTTGATGCTGGCGTGCCGTGCTATGCGGCCTGCACTCCTGTAGCAGGACAGGCCATGGTGCCCGAGACTGTCGACAGCTTCGCCGCAGTGACACCGATGCGGAGCGACACAAGGTGCGCCTAAGCGGAGACATGTAGCGAGCCGAAACGATGAGTCATCCATCATAGTACCTATGGTGGATGACGGGAGCGCCTGAAGCCATAAGCCCGACTCGACAGCCAGCAGACGGGCACGCTCAACAATATTAGGTGACGTGTTTATCAAGGTATTCCGTATAATACTGCAGAGCGGCACGTCCCACCGTCTCTGGGAGGACGGGTTGTCGGGCAAATCCGTATTGGGACAAGCCATTTTCCAAGCGTTCAACGCATCAGCCAAACACGGTACCTCAAAATCAACCAGTGAGGAAGATAAAATGTTCCTGGTTAATTTATCGGTACTGTGGACTGAGGAGAGGAAGGCCGGTAAACTTATACTTGAAATTTTGCGAAATTGTAAAACTAGTTTCAAGATTCGAAATAAAAATCTCTAAATTGAATTGAATTTGTGATTTGAATACAATTTGATTCGTCCTCTTTCTGAATTTGCGCTAGATAAAGAACTTGCGGGTTTATAACTTTACAAAGACATTCATTATAGCTTTCATTATAGCTTTAGTAGTTAATTTTAGTAAATATAGTTATATCTCATTATAATGCATAAGATTTTGGCACGATTTTATAGTTGGCCGCCAGCCTGACCAACCCTCCTTAGGAATGCGATTGTTGATGGTTTACCCGTCATCGCGAGGCTCCCAAAGTGATGGATAGAAATGCTGATGGATGGAGAGGGAGAGGAAGGCCAAAGAAAAGATGGATGGATTGTGTGAGGAATGATATGAAAGAGAAACCCAGTGAATGATAGCGTAATGGTTTTTTTTCGCTCAGCCACTGCGCCAACCGTGTCGTCGGTTAGCATAATTAGCCTATAATATTCCCACTGCTAGGACACAGGCCTCTTTCCTGTGAGAGGGAGTGGGCCATAATACAGTATGCAAGGGTATACACCGCTGTCACTCAAACCATGGGTAGTTGACTTAAATATAAAAATAAATGACCAAGTAACAACAAAAAAAAAACTTATTTTCATTAAAAGATTTTAAAAAGTAAATTTTCGTCACTGTCCCGATACTCATGGATACGCGTTTGAGAGAGCTGCGAAACAGCTGACGGCCGGTCATGTAATGTCCCGCGCGCCCCGCCCGCCCCCGCCAACCGCCGGCCGCGGCCGGTCGTTGCCCTTGCGTGTAGGGTGAAATATTCTTGGGGAAAAACGTAGATTTTCTTTAAAAAAAAAAATTGTATTTTTCCATTGACTTTACGTTCTATAAATGAAACCAAACCACTGGTTTCAAGGATAACGGTGTTTACACTAACACCCTGTATACAACCCGGGCCCAGTGTGGGTTATGACCATAAAATAAATAGACCTATGGTGACTGGGGAGGAATGGAAGAAGAAAACGTTTTGAGATTACCCCAAGTAACATGGGACGAGGACAGGAAGATGATAATAAACTTATAGCTAGATCATTGCTTGGCAGTTGTCCCAGACATAAGATTCGAAATAATGGGTGAAAATAACCACCCTAAAGCTCCTATAATCATCATATAGGCATCATACTTTGTAATACCTACATTATTTCTAAGCTTTGTACTGTATTTTACCAATTTTTATTTCTTGAATAAATTTATTATTTATTTATTTATTTATTTATAAATTGTTGAAAAATTTGGAAAACTTAACTGACCAATTGACTGACTCGTTGAATTTTCAAGTATTCAGTCAAAATGGTGAAGGAAAGCATCGTAAGGAAACCAGCATGTCCGTACCAATAATTCGAAGACATGTGACATCTACTAACTCGCACTGGGTGGCAGATTGCAGCCCACTTCCTCGCGAAGAGAGGAGGCCTATGTTGCAGGCAGTGTGATCATTTTTTTATTTTTTATATTTATTTGAGATTGAGAAGTTTATTTAATTATTAGAATTTTAAGAACTAACAAAGACTTATAATATCTATAATAATAATTATGTACAAGGGAAAATTATCAAAGGGCATCAAAAAATTCGTCCGCATCGCTGTCAACAGGAAAAGTGCCCAAAAGGCTGGCAGCATTGCCACGTTGTATGGCAATGCTAATTCTTTGCCCAAAAAATAGGCCAGCCCTCTGGTCACGTGAAGAGTCGACCAAGCGTTTGGCGATGTCTTGAAAAACCAAGTGGGCACTCGGACCCCATGGCCCTAGGGTTTCAACCCCAAACGGCTCGAACAAATACGTCCCGATAAGATTGGAGTATTTGCGCCGTTTGAGGTTTTCTGCACCTGCAGCAGCAGCTCCAGCACAGCCCGCCGTGCTGGGAAGATGGGATGGCGCAAGGGTGTCGACACACGTTGCATCCCACACCAAAGGCCTACCTACCTTCCAAGGCATTATGGTCATTCCGTCTGGTCTCTTCCCATCGTCGCGTGCCAAGCCATTGGGTTCTAGAACAGCTGACACCCCGGCGGTGGCAAGAGCACGACGGATGATGTCATTGATGCTGGCGTGCCGTGCTATCCGACCTGCGCTTCTACTGCAGGATAGGCCATGGTGACCGAGGCAGTCGACACCTTCACCGCATTGGCAGCGATGCGGAGCCACGCAAGGAGCGCCCAGACGCAGACAGGTAGCGAGTCGGAAGGTGGTGTCACCCAGCATAGTCCCTATGTTGGGTGACGGTAATGCCTGAAGCCAGAGGCCCGATTCCCATTCACCAACAGCCAGCAGGCGGGCACGCTCAGCAGTATTGGTGGACGTATTAATAAGATTATTCCGTACCAACCTGCAGAGCGGCTCATCCCACTGTCTCTGGGAAAATGAGTTCACGGGCCGATCTGTATCCGGGCAAGCCGCTTTCCAGGCGTTCTCCGCATCGGTCAGGCACGGCACTTCATAGTCAACCAGGCAGGGGGCTAAAATTTTCCCGGTCAACTTTTCAGTGCTGTGGACAGACGACAGGAACGCCGGTAAGCTAATACTGGTAATTTTGCGAACGCCGAGGCCCCCAAAACGGATGGGTAGTGTGGCTTGCAGCCACGCTCGGTCGTCCAAGGCCACATTTAGAATGGATGTCAGTGTGCTGCGAACAATTTGGTCAATTTTGTCCAAGAGGTGTGACTGCTTCCATAAGGGGGAAGAGCGTAGAAAATATGTAAAATTTGGGCCAAAACAACAGTATCTAATCAGGGTGAATGCCGAATGTAAATTAATTTTGGAGAGTCTGTCCGAAACATCGTTGAATTTTTTTATTTTTTCTTCAATGAATGGAGAAAAGCTGTCTTCTAAAATTGGGGAACCTAGGAGGTGCAATGAACTTTTTTCTAAAATTTTTATTTGTGGGGCTATTGCATTAAATTTCTCAAGGGTCAATTGTCTGTCGGTCATGTCAGAAAGGTAAATTTCACATTTTGATGGATTAAGTTCCAGGCCAATAGATTTAAATTGCTGTTTGAGGAGATGTAAGTCTTTTAAAACGGTGTCTACATCACCTCCTAGCGTTCCATCGTCTAAATACCATACGTTAAATTTTGAATTTAATTTTTGGATGATTGGATGAATAGCCAAGCTGAAAATGACTGGCCCGAGAGGGTCACCTTGTTGGCATCCTACTGCAGATTCCAAAACATTGTCCTTGTATAATAATTTAGAGGGGTACCTGTAACACTGCCACATAAAACCATAAATTTCGGGTAATTCTTTTTTAACTTCAGCCAACAAAGTGTCCCTGTTGACAGAGTTAAAGGCGTTCTTAACGTCGACCTTGAGGATAACCTCACCTTTGTTGGAGTTCAAAAAGGTTGAAAGGGCATGCACGGCAGCCTCACAGCCCCCTCTCGAGCCAAAGCCGAGTTGCAGGGGCTGAAATTTAGCTGTAAGTGATTCGCTGTAAAGCTTATTTGATAATTTAAACATTGTTTGAATGATCACATTCTAACAAACCGTTGTGTGCCTTTGTCTTTAATTGTGGTTGATATCGTATTTATGAAGACATTTTAACGATTTCATCGAAACTTTAAGCCGAAATAGTGACTTATTTGCATCGTAAGTGGATTAAGAAGTTGTGAAACAGTACACTTTTTGTCTGTGAAGCAAAATTCATCATGACGAATTGTAGAAATCGTCTCCTTTTTACTAAATATAAATGGGGACAAATGCAACATTGAATGCAAATATCGTAAAAAATCCAGGAAATAAAAGTAAGAAGTAATATTAAATTTCATTTATTGAATACCAAACAAAACTATAATCAAATTATAATAAAACACTTAGTAAGCACAACGGCATCCTCTGCCGACACCACCACGGTAGCCGAAGGGAGAAGCACCAAATCCTGGTGCAAAGGCAGATGGTGCAAAGGCAGCACCAGGACCGTAAACACCCCTAGAGGCATAAGCACCAGCTGGACCGAAAGCAGAAGCCTCACTGATCATGGCGTTCCTGCCATTACCACAGGCATGGTTGACGGCGCCAGCACCGGCAGAAGGTACCACACCTTCCATAGCAACAGTACCCACGAACGGCAGTTCACCACCAACAACCAGAGCACCTTCATAAGCGTTGTCAGAAGCTACAGCAATACCAGTAGGAGACATGGCAGAGGCGCTGGAGACGGGGAGAGCACCGCCACTGGTGGGAGTGATTTCAATGCCATCAAAGGGAGAACCGTACGTAAGACCTCGCGTGCATGCAGCGTCAGCGTATGAGAGAGCATCGTATGCCACGACGGGAGCTGCAAAACCAGGGGCTATCAACCTGTCGTATGCGAAAGCGTTGGCACCGCAGGCTGATCCGGCTAAACCGGGGCCGTAGACTCCATCGTAGGCGTAACCAGCACCATAAGCAGGGCCAGCCGTTGCTACTGAAGCAGGGGTGGAAGTACCACTGAGAGCAGACTGGAAATAAACAAAGAAAAATCTATTACCTTTGACCCGGTGTTTTTTCAACGGCCTAAGCGTCCAATTAGCTGGGGAATTTAACCAGATGGTTGCGACATATATAACATAAGTATAAATATGCCTATTTTAAAATCAGCATTTCGAAAACTCAAGGAATTTTGGAATATAGCAGAGCGATGATATTTGATTGCAAAATAGTACAAAATAATTATTGAAATGTAAAACGATTTGATTAGATGGCGTCTGAAGAAAAGGAAAATAAATTGTAAAAGAATATAACTGAACTTACCATAGCATTAACCCCGTTCCCGCAAGCATGGTTGATAGCACCAGACCCAGCAGTGGCTAACACGCCTTCCAAAGCAGTGGTACCTACGAACGGCAGCTCTCCAACCACGTTCAGAGCACCTTCATACACATTATCAGACACAACAGAGATGCCAACAGGAGCTATTGCTGAGGAGCTGGTGACAGGCAGACCGCCACCACTGGTAGCAGTGAATTCCATGGCAGGAGAGTAGAATCCATCGTACGCTACTCCTCTGCCTGCACAGCTAGCACCAGGGTATGCGATTCCATCATATGCAAAACCATTAAAGCCTGGGGCAAAAGAACCAGCATATCCGAAGGGAGAACCGATTCCTGATGCTTCAACTGCAGCGCGGCTGGCGCAAGCGCTAAAGGCAGACTAGAAAAAAAACAGATGTTAGAAATCTTTTTTTAGAGTCTTCTGGCACTATGGTGAAATTTAAACCATACTATGAAAGGAACAAATCCTACTAATATTATAAATGTGAAAGTTTGTGTGTTTGTGTGTTTGGATGTTTGTTACTCAATCAGGCAAAAACGGCTGAATGGATTTGGATGAAATTTGGCAAACAGATAGCTTATAACCTGGATTAACACATAGAATACTTTTTATCCCGATATTCCCACGGGATCGAGACTTACGCGGGTAAAACCGCGGGGCGCAGCTAGTATTATATAAAATTTAAATAAAAATAATTACGTTGTAGTAAGAAGTGAGACATCCAAAAGTACAACAAATGTATTGTGAATTATTTTTGTTACGTAAAAGTATAATACTAATGCTTTTGTTTTTGTGGGTGGAAGTCTTCAAATGACTTCTCCCGCTCTGGGCGGAGCGGGAGGGCGTGTCAGACTTTTACTGACTAAAACCCACCCGTGTTCCTTCAGTTGCTGTTGCCAAGGGTACCGGTATCCCTTTCGGACTTTCCCGCAACCCTGGCAGGCATCGGTCTTAGCGGAACCCGCCAATATAATATTAATGCTAACAGTGCGTTCTTGGTAAATTAACCTACGTATGACATTGTGATTATGCTTTTATTAAACTCATGCTAATAAATAAATCTTTAGCATATAAAAATCTTTTCGACCCAAATTAGGATTGGAGAAAAATAATCAAAGTAGTTATTAAATGTACTTATAGGAATTTACAGAAAATGAATTTTACCTGGATGAAGAGCGCCTGAGCGCAGAGGACGAGGATAGCCTTGGCTGCCATAGTAGTGAATGTACTTGGTACTACTGCAAACGCTGACAATTGAATGATTTCCAATCCACCTGCCAAAGGCTTTATAGTCCGTTACGAAGAAATTTTCCAGGAATCATTGGTATATAGGTAATTGTAATTCTCGTAAATAAACGATAAGCCTAATATTTTGTAATGAAAATAAAATAACTCAACACTTATTAAGACATATTTAAATACTGAATGTTGAAACTGAATAGAAATAAGTACTTTAAAGTCGATAAGAAAGTGCGTTAGGTATAAAAGTGTGATGGATTAGAAGTTAATTATTCAGTCTTCAGCTTCTCGTTGAACAAACATCAAACATGTCTTCCTTCACTGTTCTGTTGCTCTGCATCCAAGCTTGCTTGGTCCAGGTAAGGGGTTACGTCTCTTTTTAAGTTTTACATTTTAGATTTAAATATTTGCTTAAGCAGTAGCAGTTTACGTTTCCTTGAATGCATGCTTGAATCGTCAATATAGCTTATCTCAATTTTTAATGAGTTAACTTTTTATTATTTAAAAAAAAACGCGAATTACTCTTTTCTCATTCTTTTGCTTGATTCAAATTACACAATTTTTTTACCGAATGTTTTCAGTCAGTCCTATCTTTGTGCTTACGGCCTGGTCATTGCCCCAGCTTTTGCTTCTCCAATGACGGCTGGTCCGGCTTATAACTGCAGAACTTTGATGTCCGCCATTTTATGAAATTATTCCATAAATAATGTTTATGCATTGTGGTTAATTATGATTATTACTTTTGCAGAATGTATTCAGCCAGGTATGTGGTGCTTACGGCCCGGCGATTGCTCCAGCTTTTGCTGCTCCCATGCTGGCTGGTCCCTGCGGGTTGAATGCTCCCGGTTTCGCTTATGATGCATTTGCGTACCCTGCAACTGGCTACGCTGGCGCATACCCTGCTGCCGGTTATGGTGCCGCGTACGGCGGCGCTGGTGAAGGCAACGTGGCGGTCGCTGGTGAGCTGCCAGTCGCCGGTAACACCGCTGTTGCTGGTCAGGTCCCCATCATGGGCGCTGTGAGCTTCGGCGGTGCTGTGCCGGCTGCTGGTGCCGTGTCCATCTCTGGACAGTGCGCTTGCGGCTGCGGTGCTCTCTACTAATATGTTATTGGGTTGTGATTGATTCATAAAAAGATAAATAAATATTTTCGACAAATAATTATTTTTATTTCGACTCAATACTGAGAAAAAATACTATTATCACGCACCATCCTACAAATTACTTTTAATTGTTATTTTAATTGCTTTTACTTGCGGTTCGATTTTTTTCTGTAAAGTTAGCGGTTTGTCAATTTTCCGACGCTTAAACAATGGCGGTCAGATATGTTCGTTATGGAAAAAGTCGTTCGATTAGAAAATGTTGCACCGTGTAATCAATCGTGAACTATTTGTTTGCCTGATTTATAATTACTTTTTTGTATTGAGAGTAAATAGAAACTATGGATATCAAAAAACGTTGTGTTGAGACTACTTACAAAGTGACCCGCAATGATGATGATTAAGAATGAAACTGGCAACGCCACCTAGAAGAAAAGCTTGCAAACAGTATCAATATGGCAGGCAAAAAATAATATCTCAATTTTCAGTATGTCACTGTGCGTGGGACTCCTAAACCAATTTAATTTATTATATTTGAATGAAAAACAGTATACAGTAATTTCAAAAAGTTTCATTTCCTGTAGATTTGTTAATCTCCGGTATAAGTCCAATAATATCCTACAGACCTCTATTTAAAAAATTAAAACTCCTAACCTTAACAGGACTTTATATAATGCAAGTTAGTGTTTTTGTAAAAGAAAACTCAATTTTTTTTACGGCATGTGACATAAATTCAAAATATACCCTTAAGGCCCAACAAGATTAAGAATGCCAACACATCAAAGTACATTATGCCATAAAAATTGTTTTATCACAGCAGTAAAAATTTTGAACAATATACCAAAAGATATTAGGGAACTCCCTCTGAAATATTTTAAGTCTAAATTATTTAAATGGCTCGTAAGTAATACTTTTTATAGTGTAAAGGAATTCTTTGATAAAAAAGTAAATGAAAAATATTGTTACTGATTTACTGATAGTTATTTAAATAAATAGGTACTGCCTAGATTTTAAAACATTGTAAATATTTTAGAATTACAATTATTTTATTACTAGTAAGTGTAATGAGTATGGAATGATGCTAGTTGCATAATTCTAAGGAACTTGGACCAAGTTCCTTATAATAAAGAGACCAAGTTACTTGGTTTCTTTAAAATATTTGTATGCCAGTCCATGGCGAGACATGTAGATCATAACCATAATATTAAGACCATTATTGTACCATGTTTAAATGCAAATAAATATATTCTATTCTAATCAATATAATCAGTAAAGGCCGCAATCACATCCGTGACTGATACGAGCGCCATAGCCGAGACCTGAAGCAGGAGCTAAAGATGCTAACCCAGGTCCATACGCTGGTGCTCCTGGAGCGTAACCTGTTCCGGCAAGGGGGTAACCAGCAACAGATGGAGCTATGCTCTCAACAGCAGTGATACCGTCACCGCAGCTGTAGCTGACGGCGCCAGCACCAGCACTGGGCAACACGCCCTCCAAAGCCACAGCACTCACGAACGGCAGCTCACCAGACACGGACAGAGCACCCTCAAACACATTCTCAGACGCTATGGAAAGGCCACTGGGAGCGATAGCAGAGACGCTGGAGACAGGCAGTCCACCGCCACTGGTGGGAATGACTTCAATAGCAAGGCCACCGTAGCCTGCACCAGAACCGTAGCCGAGGCCGGCCCCACAGCCCAGGCCATTGCCTGCTATAGCGGCAAGGGCAGCTAAAGCTGGGGCTCCCAAACCATAGCCTGCTAGTCCAGCGCCATAGTTGCCACCAGAAACGCAGTAACTAAATGCGGACTCAAAGAGAGAAATATAATATCAGTAAGGAATATTATGATGTGGGGGTTGTTGGTGTAAAATAACTAGCGAGATGTGGATGTGCTAATAGGTACAGCATGAAATCGGTTGACAGTTTCAGCACAGTACATCAACTGCACAAACACGTCCTACCTATTTGCAAATCTTGCAGCAAATTTTAGCTCAAAGACGGCCCAACTGTCTGAATACACCTACTTAAATAAAAAGGATGTATTCAAAAGGCTCTGTAAAGCCCTATTTATTCTGATTTTACTAATTATTGCTATTGACCATGTGGTATTTTTTTAAGTATATCATCCAATCACTCATGTGTCTCATTATCTGATATATGGCTTGTGGTTTCATGATTATTTCAGAAATCAGTTTATTTTAATTACTTTGTTATAATATTTATATCAGACCGTCTATCACGCCACGTTCTGCAACTAAGGTTGTTGTTTTGTTTTGAAATTGACCGAATTCTAATGTTATATTCGAATAGGGGAGAACACTGATCTCAAAGTAATTAATTTTATCGCGTAAAAGTGTTTTTTTTTTAACCTATTGCCACAAATAAATCATTTGTCATAATTCTTTACACATAATATTTCTAATCCCACAAAAGGAATTAACGGTGGTCTATCCTATCTATTGTGAAGTAGTTCATAAATAAAAGTACCAAAAATATAAATGGTTATAGCTTTATTCAGTTTAAAAGATTTTGAATGTCAATCGGTTTACTTTAACGAATAATTTCTTAGATGGTGCAGCCACAACCTCTGCCAGCCAAACCACCACGTATACCAAAGCCAGGAGCAGCAAAAGCAGCAGGAGCGAAGGCGGCACCTGGACCGTAAGCAGCAAAAGGGGCCACGGCGGCAGCCGGGGCAAAGGCAGCAGTCTCACTGATCATGGCGTTCCTGCCATTACCACAGGCATGGTTGACGGCGCCAGCACCGGCAGAAGGCACCACACCTTCCATAGCAACAGTACCCACGAACGGCAGCTCACCACCCACAGCCAGAACACCCTCATAAACGTTGTCAGACGCCACGGAGATACCGACGGGAGCGATGGCAGAGGCGCTGGAGACAGGCAGAGCGCCGCCACTGGTGGGACTGAACTCCACGGCGGGGGCGTAGATTCCATCGTAAGCGAGGCCTCTGCCTGCGTAGCCAGCACCAGGGTAGGCGAGTCCATCATATGCGAAAGCAGGAGCAGCAAAGCCACAAGGGGTGGCGGAAGCGGCGAAGCCGTAGGGAGCAGCAAATCCAGAGATATCAGCAACCGCAGCGCGACTGGTGCATGACTGTCCGAGTGCGGACTGAAATTGTAAGAATATTTTGTTACGCTCTTCGCTCTTACACGTCAAACATTTATATAGACAATTAAAATAGTATAGTATAAACATTAAAATAGTTCATTGTAATAAAGTATTATTATCCGAAGAAGGGAATGATGTAACTTAAAATCCTTACCTTGAGCAGGAGCGCCTGAGCACAGAGGACGAGGATAGCTTTGACAGACATTGTAGTTTGTTTCGAGTGCTGACACAAGAATGATGTTCGGTGCAACTGTTGGAGGATTTATACTCAATTATGTTATCAAGTTCCGAGAAAATTTGTCTGTAGGTGAGTGTAATTAATTAATAGCTTGTGCAAGCATGATAAGGTCTACTATTTACTAACAAACAAACACTTTATTTTATTTGATATAATATCGTCACGTTTTCCAAAATTTCGTAAACGTAGTTGATATGAACAAACGGCTGAGTATAAAATGTGACAATAATTTTGGACCATCATTCAGTCAGCTTTCGTTGAACTAACATCAAACATGTCTTCCTTCACTGTTCTGTTGCTCTGCATCCAAGCTTGCTTGGTCCAAGTAAGTGATTGCTGTTTTTATTTCTACCTTTTCTTTCCGTTTTTTTTCTTCTTTAAAGGATTATTTATTTTGGTTTCTGTGTGTTTGTGTATATAAACCATAATGATTACTTTTGCAGAATGTATTCAGCCAGGGCTGTCTTGGTCCTTACGGCCCAGCCGTTGTCCCAGCTTTTGGTTCACCACTGATAGCTAGCCCTTACGGCTTCAACGGCGTAGCTGGTCCAGGTTTGGCTTATGATGGACTTGCGTATCCCGTCACTGGTACCGCTGGCGCATACCCCACTGTTGGTTGTGGTGCTGGATTTGCCGCGTACGGCGGCGCCGGTGAAGGCAACGTGGCGGTCGCCGGTGAGCTGCCAGTTGCAGGTAACACCGCTGTTGCTGGTCAGGTCCCCATCATGGGCGCTGTGAGCTTCGGCGGTGCTGTGCCGGCTGCTGGTGCCGTATCCATCTCCGGACAGTGCGCTTGCGGCTGCGGTGCTCTCTATTAATATATTCTTGAGTTGTGACTGATTCATAAAAATATAAATACATTTTTTAACAAATAATGTGAATATGTTTTTGTTTGCCCTCAATACTGAGAAAATCCACAAATACAGCATTACACACAACAACACTCTAAAAATTGTCATTTTAAAATCATCTTAATAATGTCAAATTATTTCATTTCATATCTGAATTGCTTGTAATTCGTCCATTTTCTGTTTTTGTACCCTTTTGCCTTAATTTTCCCAAGGGCAAATAATGGCTGTTTGTTCGATGTCGGAATCGACTGATAACAAAGTAGGTAATACTGCACCAAGTACATATTTTGTTGCAAAGTATTTAATTGCCTCATTTAGCTTAGTTACTATTTTTCACTACATGAGGAGCTAGTGGCTAAGTAATAACAGCCGTACGGGTCGGTCCATCGGGTTTAGCTACGCTTGCCGGGGTTGGGCCATGGATAGGTGACCATCTTTACGTACTGAGACTCCTTCGTGACTCGGTAAGCATGTTAAGACGTTGATCCTGGCTGTCATTCGTGGATCTTTGACAGTCGTTACGGGTCGTCAGAAACCCGAAAGTCTGACAACCAGTCTTACCAAGTGGTATCGTATTACCCAGTTACTGGGTTGTAGAGGTCAGATAGGCAGTTGCTCTATGTAGAATACTAGTATTCAGCTGCATCCGGTTAGACTGGATCCAACCCCAACATATTTGGGAAAAGGCAGGCAGATTAACTATTTTTCACTACATTTCACACATCGCGGATAACCAGTAATGCACATGAGTACCTACGTTGACGTACAAAAACTATCGGTACGTCAATGATACATATCGTCACCATATTTATCGATAAGAAGACTTGCAACGCCATCTAGTAGCGAAGCATACAAACAGTATCAGTTAATTGGAAAGTAATGATAAGCAAAAAATAATAGAATTCGCGGTACAGTTTTCAATAGATTTGAAGTACGGAGGTATGACGAACAGGGTGTAAAGTTCACTCATCCTATATATAAAAGGGAGGATCCTACAACCAGACGGGTGTTGTGTCTGGTGGGCAACTGCCCGACGATTGTGTATAAGTTAGTCGCGCGGTAAACTCTGCTTGCGCGATGCAAGATATTGTGTGACGTCAGTGTGATGCGTAGTTCTCATGTGGCGATGTAGATGCCGCCACAGAAGCAAACAGAATTCACTATTCACAAAACGCCTTGCCATCTTCCTATCCTCTCCTTCGCCTACCCAGCAAATGATGTGAAAGAATAATTCACATCATTTGCTGGGTTGGCCAATCTGTATCATTACTGTATCGCCGCAATTAGATTATCAGATTCCCTTCAACAACCATTGGAGAAACAAAATTAGCATAGTTTATTGTTTTGGCAGACATGAAAGAAATAACTATATGAACTTTCTGCTTAGCCCTCTTCCTCTCTCCTAATTTTGCTGTGCCCGACAGGGTCCGTAGTGATCTTTTTACTTATTGTACCATCTATGTAACACACTATGGAATGCAATAAAAAATTGAGTATTGAGTTGACTCAAATAGAACATGTTATGTTGTATTTAGAAGACTTCTATGTGTTCACGTTTTTAAAATGTAAAATAAGTGAAGAAGCGTCAATGAAAATGATTAATATTGTAATATAAAAGGTAAATATAACATAATAATAACAAAGAAATTAAGAATTTTCATATATTAAAACACAAACTAAAAATCAACATTAACAATGTACAATAAATTCATAACTTAGAAGATTCCTTTGCAACCACAGTTGGGGCCACCGACACCATTGAATCCCATACCGGGGGTGCCAAGACCCAAACCAGGGCCGCCCAAACCGACCAGACCAGGACCAGACAAACCAGGGCCGTAACCAACTCTGCCAGGAGCAATACCAGCAGCAGGAGCAATAGAACCATAAGGACCAACAGCAGGTCCAACACTTTCGCTCACGATACCAACAGCGCCATTCCCGCAGCCGTAGTTGATACCACCAGCGCCAGCAGAAGGTAAAGCTCCCTCCACAGCTACAGCACTCAAGAACGGCAGCTCTCCGTTCACAGTGACAGCTCCTTCGATAGCGTTCTCAGAGACCACGGTGATACCGGTGGGTGCGATGGGGGACACGCTGGTTACTGCGAAGCCACCGCCGCTTGAAGGAACGATAGAGTTAGCAGCCACACCGTAGCTGTTCAACCCTGGATAGCCTATGGGTCCTGCTCCAAAGCCACGACCCGCTACGTTGGAGCCGTAAGCAAGGGCATTGCCAGCTATAGCGAGCTCTTCAGCTGCTAAGGCAGTGCCAGCAATGCTGTTGCAAGCACCGATGGCTTGGCCTGAGATGGTCTGGAAATAAATAGAACAAAGATTTAACAATTTGTCCTTCTATAGATTCATAATTGAACCAATTAACTTGATACTTCTTGTGGTCTTCAAATGATAATGAAAGTACTCCTGTGTGACTATGTTTAATAATAGGATATAAAATATTTCAGAGATCGTGGACTGAAAAGAAGAAAATGCTCACCTGGACCAGTAAAGCAGAAGCGCAGAAGGCTAAGAAAGCTTTGGCGGCCATTTTGTTTTTTGTTAACGTTTGTATTGAGGACAAACAAGAGAATGATTCTGAATCGAACGCGCCAACGTTTTATACTGACATATTACAATAGTTCTGCGCAATCGATGGTAATGAAATAAATATATTACGTGCGATAATAATTAGTAGAAGTATGAAATAACCTGTTTTGTTCGTAGATAACGCACCTGATTTTTACTTGAACTTGATGGAAAATCACGTTTTTGAGCTAATAATAGATACGTAATGATTATGTCGTTAAGCATGAAAATTGCATGATATGGGAAAAGTCGTTGAGTTGCCTAAGATAGGGTTGAGCTACACAATGACTACGTCATGCGTGCCAACTTTCAGGAACATTCTATAGAATTCATATGGTTCTTTTCTCTACAAGCCATTCCGCACGTAACACAACATGTTCATCATCTTTCTGCCCTTATACCATGTTACTTGGGGTCGGCGCAACATGTTTTCTTTTTCCACTCTCCCCTATCAACCGTCACGCTATCATTCACTCCCTTCTCTTTCATATTTTCCTCACACAATCCATCCATCTTTTCTTTGGCCTTCCGCTCCCGTCCATCCATCAACATTTATATTCATCACTTTAAGTCACATGCGTTTTCTCCCTCCTTATCACATGCCCATTCCTGGCCAAACGATTACCTTTAAACTTTTCTGTCACTGGCGCCACTTTTATACTTCCCCTTATATGCTAATTTCTTACTTTATCAATTTTCGTCACTCCACACATCTATCTCAACATTCTCATCTCCGCCACATGCATTCCTTTTTCATCCGTCTTCTTCACGGCCCAGCATTCCGACCCATACAGTTCGACAGGCCTTATCACGGACTTGTAGATTTTCCCCTTTAACTTGAGGGGCATCCGTAGGTCACAAGTTGTTCCTGTGACCTGTCGCCATTTCATCCATCCAGAGGCCTTAGACAAAGTGACATTATATCAGCGATAACGATGATGGAAAACGCAAAAATGTATAGGACTGACATAAGCTATCGAAAAGCTTATGTCAATCCTGTTGAAAGTCTTTGTAGAAATACGAACCGCGTTCGAAGCGATTGTCACTTGTCCCTCAGATTTGATCCGGCGCGTTACGTCTCCGCCGTCCCCTTAGACAAGCGACGGGCCCTGTTTATCAAAAGTTACAAGTCTACACGTTCACAAGTTACCTAGAATGTAAATTTTCGTTAAATGCATAGCTCATCTCCATATTTATAATCAGCCATAGTGTTCCCACTGCTGGGACACGGTCATCTCTCTCCTAAGACCACATTTAAAAAAACAAAATCGAATTTAATCATTTATTGCGGTATTATGTACGACACTTCTAAACTTGTAAGACGGAACAAAGAGTCACTCTCAGGATTTGTTATGATTTTCTACAAGTTGTAACTTACAAAATAATTTTTTGCTAAACAAAATCACGAATAAAAGTGTCAAAATATATGTACTAGAATATGAGGCTCTTGGTCACATGTCACTGGTATACACGGTGATTTTTAATTCACTGTTAACCTTTCAGGGGGTGAAAGTACTCATGATTATAAACAACTTTCACTATGGGAACAAATACAAAAAAGCAAAAAAAAAAAAACCGTTTCATACATTTTCATCGGGTAAATATTGCATTTTTGTATGAAACAGCTGATTTTTTTTTCAAATTTTCAGTGTTGGTCTTATAGTGAAAGTTGCTCTAAATCATGAGTACTTTCACGTCCTGAAAGGTAAACAGTGAATTAAAAATCACTGTGTATAATGTTAACGATTTATTAAATAAACCCCATTACATATTACCGCATCACGGTGTTTATCGTGAACATAGTCTCACGACAAAACTACGGGTTGTATTTGACGCGAGTGCGAAAACGTCAACTAATAAATCTTTAAATGATATACAATACATAGGTCCGCCATTGCAAAATAACATTTTTTCAATTTTACTTAGGTTTAGGCAGTACAAATACGTTGTTTGTGCTGACGTTGAAAAAATGTATAGGCAGATTTTAATTGATTCAGATCAGCTTAACTTACAGTTAATTTTATAGAGGGAAAATCCTGATTTACCATTAAAGTTATATACTTTGTTAACTGTAACATATGGCACTGTATTGCCATTCAACGTGGCAATGCTGCCAGCCTTTTGGGCACCTTTCCCATTGACAGCGATGCGGACGAATTCTTTGATGCTCAATGAGCCCCTCCCCTTTATTTTTTCTTTTTAATTTTGTTATATAATATAATATGTAATTGTTTTTTAGTTAATTTAGTATAATAAGTTACCCAATGTATAAAAAGTAAAATTATAAGTACTTGTGAACTAAATAATGACATTTGGTAGTAAAAGGCTTGTAAGTTTTGATAAACAGGGCACAGACGTACCGCAACATGTTCTTTAAGAAAAAATCAGTCCTACAAAATATGTCTAGCTTAAACATCATAAATTAAATCCTCGGCGCTGAGGCGAGAGTTGTAAATCCAACAGCGCGGAAGAACATTTGACTGTTATGTTGGCTGTTACTTTTGATGAAGCAACTGGCCGTTAAAGTCGCAAAAATGAGTAGATGACGATGCAGCGACCTACAATTTTATTTGCTCGTCTGTCAAATGTAGAAATAGCTCAGGAATTTGAAAACTTTTTTGGAAATATTCCAGTTAAAACTACTGAAGCTCTAAATTCCTCACCCGCGCTTTCTGCTGCCTTACTTAGAAAGAATGTAAAGGCATGCCCTTTGGAGTTTAGGTTTCAGCATACAAACCCCCAAGCGGTTATAAAAGCTTTTAAAGATCTTAAAATTAAATCAACAGAAGATCTATGGGGAATGTCTGTAAAAGTCTGTAGATCTATCATCGAAACCATTGCGCCCTATTTAGCTTTCATATTTAACACCAGTGTAGATCAAGGAGTCTTTCCGGATCTCATGAAACACAGTAAAGTAGTTCCTTTGTTCAAATCCGGTGATAGTAAGGAACCCAACAATTATAGACCTGTGTCAATTCTGCCAGTTCTCAGTAAGGTGTTTGAAAAGTTGATGCTCAATCAAATGTTACGTCACTTTAATAAAAATTCCATCTTTCATGAACATCAGTACGGTTTCACCAAAGGGCGTTGTACTACTGACGCCGGTGTCACCCTCATAAAGAACATTTTTAACGCCTGGGAGGAAGCATAAGATGCCATTGGAATCTTTTGCGACCTCTCGAAGGCGTTCGATTGCGTCGACCATGATACACTTCTGTTGAAACTAGAGCACTATGGGGTTAGAAATACAGCTCTTGATTTACTAAGATCATATCTGAAAGAAAGAAAAGTTAAAGTTCAAGTAAACGGCGTAAACTCATTGGGGTCTGAAATGGCAATGGGCGTTCCTCAAGGCTCGATATTAGGTCCATTCCTCTTTTTAGTTTATATTAATGATTTACCCCAATTACTTCTAAATCAACCGAAGATGGTGTTATTTGCAGATGACACATCATTGATTTTTAAAATAAATCGACGTTCACAAAATCTTGACGACGCTCTATTCTTCAGGTACAAGATTGGTTTACGGTAAATAATTTGGTACTAAATGAAAAAAAAACCAAATGCATTCGATTTAAATTACCTAATGTTAGAAGTAGCGAATGTGACATCATATTGAATGGAGAAAAACTGGGGTTTATTAATCAAACAGTTTTCTTGGGAATCACGCTAGACGAGAAATTACAATGGGGACCTCATATAAAATCTCTTGCGGGGCGGTTAAGCTCGGCCGCTTATGCTGTTAGAAAGATAAGACAGTTAACAGATGTAGAAACCGCGCGTTTGGTCTATTTCAGTTACTTCCACAGCATTATGTCGTATGGCATTTTACTGTGGGGTCGGGCTGCTGATATTGAATCCATTTTTATTTTGCAAAAAAGAGCTGTCAGAGCCATTTATAATCTATGTCACCGCGAATCTCTCAGGGAACTATTTAAAAAGATTAATATCATGACGGTACCTTGCCAATTCATTTATGAGAATATTATGTATGTAAGAAAAAACTTAAATCTTTTTAATAAAATAAGTGATAGACATAATTTTAATACTAGAAATAAAGATAAAATAGATCAACCATTTTTCAGATTAGCTAAAGTACAAACATCTTTTATGGGGTACTGCGTTAAATGCTATAACAAAATACCTTGTGATATATTGCAATTAAATGAAAGAAAATTTAAAACTCATATAAAAAGTACACTTTGTAAACAAGCTTATTACAAATTAGAGGATTATATGCAAGATAAGAATGCTTGGAAACATGCTGGTCTTGCTCCATAGGACGATTTAGTGTCTGGACAAAATCAAACTGATAGCAAATTTAGTTTTTTATTTTTTATTTATTAGTTGTATGTCATAGACTTTTACACTCTGTCATTACTTAAACTCACGCACTGACTTATTAGTACTACTTGTAACAAGGTTAGGACTATTGTATATTACAATGGTCCTAACCTTGTTACAAGTAGTACACTTTAACAATCTTTGTAAATATGTGAGCACCATGTATCTGGTAATTAATTTATTCATTATTACTCCATTTATAATTCTTTTTAACTTTTGTGGTACAGTAATCTTATGGTAGGTGCATCGTCTTCACATATAATTATATAATTAATGTATACAAAATATTGTAAAACATTTTTAAAAGAGTAACGGTGGAGTTTCTTGCCCATTCTTCTCCATACGAAAACTACCTTTTGGAAGGGGCAACTAGAATCAATTCTATTTCTTTGTTTGACGTTCAAAAGTGCCATATATGTGCCTATTTGAAATAAATTATTTGACTTTGACTTTGACTTTGTCATTTCAAACTCAGAGCCTAGTAAGCAGTCATTTTAGTCAACATATCATAATAAATGTTACGTAATGAACAACCTTGCTGACACTGTCGCGAGGAAAACTGCTCTTTATTTCTGCTGATACATTCGTTTTAGTAATGCATAACGCTGCATTCTTTCCATTCTGCATTGTCAGGTAAAAATAATAGTGCTATAGTGCTGTACTTTGCGTATCTTGATCTCAATTAATATCCTAACTAACATTATGAATGCGAAAGTGAGTTTGTTTGTTACGCTTTTACGCTAAAACGGCTGAATGGATTTGGATGAAATTCGGCAAATGGTGAGACCATGATCTGGAAAACACCTGAACAGACATGTGAAACCGCAGAGAGCAGCTAGTTAAATAAATAAATAAAATCATTTATTTCAGAAATTAAATCTATATTGTTGTTATAGTCAGTATGTTACAGCTTATCTAGCATTAGCATTTATCGCAGCTTGTTATAGTCAGTTTGTTAGCAACTTGGAAAATGTAATATACTTACATACTTCCCGGCAGAGGAGCTCGTGACTAAGTAATAACAGCCGCACGGGTCGATCCATCAGGTTAAGCTACGCTTGCCGGGGTTGTTTCGTAAATGGGTTACCATCTTTACATACCGAGACTCCTCTGTGCCTCGGAAAGTTCGTCAATCTGTTGGTCCTGACTGTCATTCGTGGATCTTTGACAGTCGTTACGGGTCGTCAGAAGCCCGTAAGTCTGACAACCAGTCTTACCAAGGGCTATCGTATCGTGGTCAGTTACTGGGTTGTGGAGGTCAGATAGGCAGTCGCTCCATGTAAAATACAGGTATTCAGCTGCATCCGGTTAGACTGGAAACCGATCCCAACATAGTTGGGTAAAGGCTAGGCAGATTTATGTTTATGTACAGTGAATATGTTATGTAGGTAAAACAAACGAGTTTGTATTGTGTCATTGGAATCGTTAAACAATACTGTACAACCAAAACCATATTCAAGGCCCTTCAAGGCCTTTCAAAGCCCTTCTTGGCTTCAAGCTAAGCTTCTTGGCCACACAAATTATTACGACGAGTTACATGGTACACAAATGAGAAAACATAAAAATGTTTCATTATCATTAATTTATTTAAAAAATAATATCTTATTCCCCACAACGCATAAATAAAATAATTTATAAATAAATAAAAATTTAAAACCTAAAACCCATAAGGCTTATTGCCATATGCTGGCATTTGGCCATAAGATGGGGCATTAAGCCCACAAGCAGCACAGCTGCCAGTAATAGTGACAATACCGCCACAAGGCACGTTGCCATTAAATGCTACTTTTCCAGTCAATGGTACATGGCCAGTTACAGAAGTCATGCCAGAGACTGGCAACTCGCCATTTACTGCAACTTCACCGTTGCCAGCTCCGCCATAAGCTGGATTTGTGATGCCAGCACCGCCATAGAATTGATTTGGGATGCCAGCACCGCCATATACTTTGTTAGGCACTCCCGCACTGGCGAAAGCTTGATTCGGTATGCCAGCAAAAGCTTGATTTGGCATGCCAGAAAATGCTTGACCATTTGGCATAATTTGACCATATGGGCCAACTGCTTGATTAGGTCCCATCGGACCTATTCCAGGTCCATTCATGGCCCCACCAAGTTGTGCTGGCCCTTGTAACGGGCCTCCAAGTCCATTATTTGGCCCGTATTGGAGTCCATTGTTCACCATTGTGGGTCCATTGACGCGTTGACTGAATGCATACTGGAAGAAAAGAAAATTTATTAGTAAATTAGAAAAAACATGTCATGATCACTTTTGTGTTGAAAAATAGTTGATGTGGCCTATATGCTCTTAGACCGAGATCACAAAACGTTAACCATTACGTGCTTTGGTTTAGACATATTCGTTCTCGTCTGTATCTATTACTTTTACTTTGGCAGTTACGACTAGCGCCAAGTACATGCTAAGCATCGTATATAGATCTCAGCTTAGGTTATGTGAACAAGCTTAGAATCAACCTCTAAACATAAAGATAGATAGATAGAGGTAAAAACACAAAAATGTCAGTGAAGTAATGAAGAAAATACAGGGTGTACTCCTAGGAATCCGCTGGATGCGGGAAAAGCCAGAACCAGGCGAAGTGGCGGTGCTTTGAGGTCTATATCCAGCACTGGACGTCTATATGCTGAAATGAAGTATGTAAAATCAAAGAAACCAACCTGAATCAAGCAAATCTGAATACAGAAGACAACAAAAGAAGAAGACATGTCGTTAATCTAGAACGGAAGAATCTCTAATGACTACAGAACGGTCTTAAAATTCCTTTTATATTAGACTTTATGTATTTTGAAATACACTTCATATTAATTTGATAAATCACGTAAGCAATCAATGATTTTCTTAGAACAATCGATACAGATCTTGATGAAGATAAAAGATAACATGACATAATATCACGCCTGGAATCCCCGAAGGGTTAGACAGTCAGAGGTGTACCTACGAGTATAGATACCCACATTTCGCCAGTTATATTTTAAATCCGATGTAATAGGGGGCGAGCCTATTGTCATCAACCGGGCACAAATCCAGACTCCAGGCTGCTACTGAGAAATTCCTGATGGGAAAACCCAATAGCACTTTGCCCGAACTGGGAATTGGATCCAGGACCTTATGTTCAGTAGCAGGGCTTGTGACCACTAGACCAACGTGACAAAGATAAAAGATAATTTATTGATTACTATTGGAACGACATCGGTTCATTTGTGAAAGAAATTATGATTCCATAAGTTGCTCTTAGTTTACTAGTGGTTGAATAGATGGCAGCACGTACCACGTTTTAATTTAGATATGTACACTTTCTAATAGGATTAGGAACTCGTGGCTAAATAATAACAGCCATACAGGTTGATAGGTTCGAGGATGGGTGACCGTCTATGGTGACGGTTGGGGTACTGCGCAGCGTGTAGCTAACTTCCGAGCCGCTATTTAGTTTTAATCGAACTGTACTAGTGGTAAATCTCTATTATCTACATAAAAGTGTGTACCAAAACAAAGTACATTATTATCAAGACCACTTTGTGCCTTGGAAAGCACGTAAATCCGTTGGTCCCGGCTGTCATGGATCTTTGACAGCCATTACGGGTAGTCGGAAGCGGAAAAGTCTGACAACGGTCTTACCGAAGGGTATCGTGTTACACAGTAACTGGGTTGTGGAGGTCAGTTAGGCAGTAGCCAACTATTTTGGGGTCGGTGTCCAATCTAACCGGATGCAGCTGAATATCAGTACTTAATAATGGAGCGACTGCCTTTATGACCTCCTTTCCGTCTCCTTTTCTCTTGTTTTCTGTATTTTTGACGTTCAATCAACCCGTGTCCACGTCGACGTCAATCAACCCGTGCCCCACGTCGACGTTGTCCATCCACGAGCCCCTCTCAAGACCAAAATGCATGACATGTCATATTTCACTACTATGCCCACAGGTAATACACATTTTTTTCTCTACTAGGTATTACATAAAAGTGCTTGAAAGGAAAAAAAATATAGCACGTAGGTAAGTACGAAGACCCTTATCGACAATGTAATATAACCTGTATCTTACAAAATTACATTACTAAATACTAATGTAACTAATCAGTATAAATTCGTCGATATTGAACACGGAAATCATTCACAAGTTTGTATCCCATAGACAAACATACAAATCCAAAATGGCCGCCAAGTCTATCCTTGTCCTTTGCGCTTCAGCCTGCTTTGTAAAGGTGAGTTAAAATTACAAGAAAAATGGCATAATTTATTTGCATTTCAATATTACAATGTAAAGTCCTCCTGGGTACAGTTACCTCCTTGCTAAATCTCCTTTTCTAGCCAAAAAAGGCGCAGAAGAGCATCAAACTAAATGTCATTTTCGTTTCACAGATCATCGCAGCCCAGCAATGTATCGGCGCCGTCAACAACGTTGTCGGCACTGCCATCGCAGCTGAAGAGTTGGCAATAGCTGGCAACGCCCTTGCAGGGAACGCATTAGCCTACGGAGCTGGCGGCATAGGTTATGGAGCTCCTTTCGCCGGTCCATCATTGGGCTATGGTTACGCAGCTAACACTATTGGCCCGACCAGCGGCGGTGGTTTTGCCGTCCAGAGCATTTCCCCCATTGCCCCCACTGGTATAACAGTCATCTCTGAGAATGCCATCGAAGGTGCTCTATCCGTCAACGGTAACTTGCCCTTCTTGGGAGCCATTGCTTTGGAAGGTGCTTTGCCCTCTTCTGGTGCTGGTGGCATCAACTATGGCTGCGGGAATGGCGCTGTGGGAATCGTGAGCGAAGGCATCTCCCCTGCTGTTGGTCCTGCCGCGTACCCAGCTGGACTGGGCTACGCTAACGGCCTGGCTGGTGGTCTTGGATATGGTGCTGGTGTGGGTAATGGACTGGGTTACAATGGCCGCCCTGGACTTGGTCTGGGTGGATGCGGGGCTGTTTATTAATTAAGTGAATGTTATTTGTTGTTTATGTATAAATAAAAGTTATATTTTGTAGTAAAAATATTGTATTTTGATTACAATATGTGATACTCACATATCCCTTTACCGATTCGATTAGTGGAATTCCATGCGTCATGTTCGTGAACGGGCGCCATCAGTAGGGACTGGTCATCTATTAGCTGCCACGGCTTATTTTGATTTATTTTAATTTTTGAATTGTTTTGTATCGTTTTATCTTTTATTTACGGACTCTTTTAACCTGCACGTTTTTCTACATTGTACTCACATGTATGATTCCAACATGAATGATGTAAACAACATATTGTAACAATATTCTGATTTAAAAGAGTGTCCGTGGAGTTTCTTGCCCGTTCTTCTCCATAGGAACCTACTACGCTTTGGAATGGGCAACTAGCTTCATATTTTCTGACTGACCGACCCTTTGACAATTCAAAAGTGCCTGTAATTGGTTTATTTGAAATAAATGCTTTGAGTTTGATTTTGAGTTTGGAACATGACGCGAGTCAGTGCAATTGTACTACTGCGGTTTCGTTGCTATGGTTTCGTTGCAGAGGTGTGTTACCGGCGATAACCTAACATCAAAAACAAATAGGCAATATGAAGGAAGTTTACTATTGCTGTATCCACTGGCAACTACAATATACAAACGCCTGAATGAATTGTGTACCTACTGCAATTGGTAAGAAAATGGGTAATCTATTAATGCTCGTTAATACGTTCAATAACCTATTATAAACAAGTAAAGGTAAAATACAATAGACGTAGAAATAGACGTAGTATTCCTCAAGAGTCATAAAAAACCATGTAAGAAATCGTCACGTGTTTCACCTCTCAACAAGGCATCCTCAGGATGACGATTGACCAGTCGCAGTCGCAGTCAGCTCAGGCGCTTGTTATAAATGAATAAATGTTTTCAAAATAAAGTTATCTGTAAAAAGTTTTGATTTGGGAACTAAGAACAACCTCTTTATAAGTAGGTGCTCAATGAGCACCTATATCTAAAGAGGTTGTTCTAGTAAACTCTACCGGAATGTTCTGGTATGAAAATTAAATGAAAAACCACTTACGTCATGAGAAAAAAAAAATAATAAAAAACCTTAATGGCATCAGTCAAATGTTTTACCTGTAAAAGGCCAGTAGCGGCTCTGTAACTGCTTACTGAACATGGAGTTTTATTTAGGGCGTGCCCCATTAGTGCGTTGCGTTGCGTGGTCGCAATGGATCAACGCATTGTATGCCACATCTGCGTTGCGACAACGCACGACGTCGCAGCGCAAGGGGACGACACACGCACCTCAGTCAGTCTCCACACTGGATCGGTACAGTGGAACACAGTCCGTCGTCGTACCGGAGCTCCGACAGCGCAGCGCATCACCCTCTCCCCGCTTCGTCTCTCATCCGCCGATCCGTTGAATCGTCGGGTTCATTTAAAATATATGGAATACGACGACGCAACGCAACGCAACGCACTAAAAGCTGCTCTAAAAGGCACCTGTGCCACCGCCAACGTTAAGCGAGAAGCGAGTAGAGCTAGCAACTAGACATGAGTTGGCGAGCAACGAACAGCGAGTGTGTACGAGTGTAAACTATCCGAACGACACACTCTCGCTGTGTACTTCGGAGAGTTTTGTCAATGAGCGAGTGTGCGAGTGCGATGAGTAGAATGACTGCCCAGTCACTGCTATGCGTACGTACCAAGCGAGAGTCTCTTAGCGAATGTTTTGTAGGCCAAGCGAGAGTCGCTGAGCGAGTATTTTCCTTGATAGCTCTTGTCGCTGTCACTAGTCGTTTATCGCAGCGCGCTGTGACAAATTAGTGGAGAGATAGTTCTCGCCGGCAGTGTGAACCGTCAGCGATCGACTATTGATATATGTATTGTGACTTTAGACGTCCGATAAAGTGGTGGCCGGGAAACCGACTGGGATTCCCGACGCCCAGGCCGTCTCCTGCGGCAGCGGTTAGGGGCGTGAGGGCGCGAATTTTGCCTCTCCCTCACGCGTTCCGCCTCCTCCTTCGCGAGCATTACTGTTTCACTCAGCCTGAGAATTGAACCCAGGACCTCATGCTGAGCAGTAACTGTAGTGCTTGCAACAACTAGACTAACAAGACAGTCCTTACTCTTGGGCGCAATTCTATGACAAATATCACAATACCTACTTGTCGTTGGACATTTACGTACTGCATATTTATGTTACACGCAAAAACTTAATAATAAATGATTACACCAGCCGATCAATTTTGTAATACTCTCACCGTGAAAAAACTTGGTGAGTGAAGTGAGATTGAAGACAGCTGTCAGTCCACCCCTGATGCTGAGGATTGACACTATTGACAGCTCACCGAAGCTGGTATATATCATCGGGAAGTTCTGTTAAGCGGGATGCACTAGGGCAGCCCGCGAAATTCTAATTTTCTTACATTTTTACAAGTCTTTAAGTTCATGAAAATGCCAAATGTCATGATTTCATGAAAAAGTCATTCAATGCACTTACATGAACTAAGAGAGTTGTATTGCTGATTCTAATGTATATAATTCTGTAAACCCATATTTGTTACGGTCGCAAATAATATTTAGATCAACTTACAACCTGACACTGACCTGCCAATTGCAAAAAAACGTAAGAAAATTTGCATCCACCCCATTCAAATAGCGAATGGAAAGCTATTCCAATCCACTATCTAATCACTGACAGTTATTATTACCTAAATTACTGCAATATACCTAATCTGCTAAATAAATGTAATACTTACACATTATATTAGCACATAGATAATAATTTTATGAAATAGTTTAATATAAAAAGTTCAGAAATGATTCGAAAATATCATTCAACGATTTGTTACTCAGTCAGACAGTTCTACAGTAAAAAAAATATATCAAAATGACCGGCAAAGTTGTGCTTTTGTTTGCTTCTGCACTTTTCGTCAAGGTAATTTATATATTTTGTAATTATAACATAACATCTCGCCTGCATTCCCCGAAGGATTGGGCAGAAGTGTACCTATAGTATCGTGCCCTCATTCCGCCAGTTACGTTTGTGTATTTGCAATTATTGTTATTTAAATCTATTAGTACTAAGTGTCTCTACAGTACAAATCGCAAAATTGTTGGTTGCTGTACCTACTTTCGTACGTTATATTTAATTGACTGCCCCGTTGGCCTCGTGGTCGCAAGTGTGACTGCAGAGCATCGGATCCGGGGTTTGATTCCCAGGTCGGGCGGGCTTGGGTTTTACCATTAGGAATTTCTCAATAACAGCCTGGAGTTTGGATGTTGGCGGTGTGATTCCGACGTGTCTCGGAAAGCACGTTAGACCGTTCGTCTTGCGCTTTTTCTCTCTAAGCTCCTGTCAGATTACCGTCCCATCGGACTATGAGAGTGAGGGAACAGAGAGTGCACCGCTGTGTCTGCGCACACGCTTGTGCATTCAATTCAAATTCAGTCTAAAGGAGACTATTATGTTTACTTGATCAGGATCCAAACCCTTGCACTTAAAGCTTATAAGGATTAAAGCTACAATTTGTTTTTTTTTTTCAGACCATCTCAAGCCAAGCCATCGGTGCTTGCAACAGCATTGCTGGAACTGCCTTAGCAGCTGAAGAGCTCGCTATAGCTGGCAATGCCCTTGCTTACGGCGCCAACCTAGCTGGACGAGGCTTGGCAGCAGGACCCATAGGTTATCAAGGCAGCTATGGCCTGGCTGCTAACTCCTTCGTTCCCTCAAGCGGTGGAGGTTTTGCTGTCCAAAGCGTTTCCCCCATCGCCCCCACCGGCATCACCGTTGTCTCTGAGAACGCGATCGAAGGAGCTGTCGCTGTGAACGGAGAGCTGCCGTTCTTGAGTGCTGTGGCTGTGGAGGGAGCTTTACCTTCTGCTGGCGCTGGTGGCATCAACTACGGCTGCGGGAATGGCGCTGTTGTTATTGTGAGCGAAGGTGTTGGTCCTGCTGTTGGTTCCTACGGTGCTCCTGCTTCTGGTATTGCTCCTGGCAGAGTTGGTTACGGCTCTGGTCTGGCAGGTCCTGGTATCGCCAGTCTGGGTGCCCCAGGTCTGGGATACAATGGTCGTGTTGGCGCTGGCTGTGGCTACAACGGAGTGTTTTAGTTTGAAGAAATTATTGTAGATAATGTTGTTGATTTTTCATTTGAATTTTAATTATACACAAATTAATTATTAAATTGAATGTGTCTTATTACCCAATACTATTATCAATACAGTTCGACTAACAAAAAATATTTACAAGGCAGATCAACGCCGGGAGGGGACGCCCTAGGACCTATCCTAGGGCGTTCTCCCGGCGTTTTACTCTTGAGCATAGAAGTTTCATATATAACTGAAGAGAGTACTAAAGAAGCACGTAAAGGGGTTATATAGGGGATCAGTAAGAAAATAAGAAAGTTCGTCATTTCTACTGATGGGAAATAATTATAATCGGCTATCGTACTAGGCATGTACTTTAACAATATTTTTCAGACAAAATACTTTTTACAACAAACATGAACGTATTTATTTTTATTTTATTCTGTTATGGAACTAACAATTTATTTTAACTCCAACAAGTTAACCAGAGGGCGTTGGGATCGGATTAGATCACGCTATGGTTTTGTTACATGGAGCTCCATAAAACCTCTTTTGTTTTAATAAATTGGCTAGGTTGGAATGGTAGTCCTTTTACTCCGTACATACAATAATATGAAAGAAATGTACGTAAATTTTTGCGCTCAACATAGCTATTTACTGTTACTAGCATGTTGATTATTGAATCATAATCAACCTATAACGTTCCCACTGCTGGGTTAAGACTTAGGCCTCCTCTCTTCGAGAGGGAGTGTAATCTACCGCACAGTCCCAGTGCGGGTTATTGGATGTCACATGTCTTTAGAGATGTTAAATTAGGGTCATTTTTAGGTAATCCTATTATTGAATATTAGTTTTCGCATATTATGATACCATACATGTTACCCATATTAGTCAAATATTAGTGAACTGATTCATTATTAGCTACACAATCTAATATTGATACCTACATACTATTATTCTCCATAATAATTAATATGAAATACAAGGGTTCTCGTGAATATGCACTTTCATTATATTATTCACGTACGCCTATTAAAGAAGTGAAACGGGGATTAAATATTTTTTTGCTTGCTTGCTTTTCATGTGTACTGAGCACTTTTGTTGACATATTCGCATCGCAGAACAGATGGCCGATGGGGCCGAAAGGTTCTGGAGTGGCGACCGCGTACCGGAAGACGTACCGTTGGAAGGCCCCCCACAAGGTGGACCGAATGACCGATGACCTGGTGAAGGCTGCGGGAATGCGCTGGATGCGAGAAGCACAGAACCGGTCGAAGTGGCGGTGCTTGGGGGAGGCCTAAGTCCAACAGTGGACGTCTTTCGGCTGAAATGATGATGATGATGATGATGATGTTGACATATTTTGCAAATAGCAATTTTGTTTTCTTCTGACTCTACAGTAAAATGTATCCCGGTCGTCGCGGCTCGTTGCCAGTCGCCTATTAGATCAGGCACACAATATTGCCTCACACCTGCCACACTATCCCTGTGCATGCACAGTCCTTGAACGTACTGACACGATTAAATATCTCGGAATAACCATAGACAACAACTTACTCAAAAGACCATTTCAGACTCTTATCTACATGGTCCTCATATGGCCTGACCAAGATTATGTCTGGACTTTAAAGGAGACGGTGACCTCTGAGTTTGTTTCGGCCTTTCTTCTCAGAGTAGTCAGATAGGAAACGCCGACCTCATCTAGCTTATTTTTACAACTTTTTAATATGACGTGTAAAAGTGATTCCTACAGTGATATTTACAGAATAAACAATTTCATTTCATTTCATTTCATTTCCTTAACGTACAAAGTTCACATTTATGCCCTTGCCTCCAGAGTACGAAAACTAATACATGTCTTAAAAAAACTCCGCAACTGTATTCCTACCAATATTTTGCGAATGATCTACTTCGCACTCTGCCAATCAATCATACAGTACTGTATCTGCATTTGGGGTCGTGCTGGTAAAAGCACATTTATAACGCTAGAAAGGGCTCAACGGGCACTGATCAAGGTTGCACTAAAAAAACCTTTCAGGTTCCATACAAACCTTGTCTACCATGAGTTTCAAGTTCTCAGGGTACGACAAATATCTATACTCCAAGCAACGCTTAAATATCACGCAACGATAAAAAAACGGCCTGACTACAGCGACATAATAAACAAGCGCGTCTTCAGAGTACCCATACCAAATGCCAAATCCGAATTAGCTAGACGCTGTACCTACTATTCCCATACTTACAATAAAGTTTTGAAAATCTGTGACCTAAAGGACTGCTCAACCGCGACCTGTAAGAAAACCCTAACCTTAGCTCTTTTAAAATTATCATACGACGACACTGAAGCCTTAATATAGCACCTATACACAGACACACACACACGCACACACCTCCACTCACTTATACACACAAACATACACCCACAGCGCAACCCCAACGAACAACTGCTATTTTTATTTATTTTGAGAGTCATAAGAATGTTTTATTTTATTTTCACTTTTATAACTGGGTTTATGGAAAATGTATATTACCTAAAATCCTCAAACTGTAATGTAACCTTTATTACTTTGGTAAATTCGCACTCCAGAGCCACAAGATACAAGCGACGCTTAGTTCGTGGCTCACCGATTATGTTACATTGTATTGTTACTTTTGATGAATAAACTTTATTACTTATTACTTACTTATTACTTAAAAAAAGATTAGCGTGCCTAATTATTATTTGACTAATACCTAGTAACCTAATATTTTATCTTGTCATTTATTGATATGAATATACATGCTTGTATTATGATTCCTGTACCTATTATGAATATATTAGTTACACCTCTACACGTCTTCGACTTATTGGTTAGGACATGCCGCTTTCCTCAAGATGTTTTCCTTCACCGTTTTATGATTAAATATCTAGATGTAAACATGTTGGAATTACAGTGTTGTAAACATGTTGTAATAGTATTATAATAAAAATAGTATAAATCAATGATAATAGTGTTTATCATTTGTTTTTTTACGTTCTTAAAAGCTGGCAATTTTTATAAATATGATAAAAAATATACATTGGATAGACTTCAACTTTTTTTTTAAGTGTAATATATTTTTTATTATCAGTTCTATGTAATTTTTACCCGACTACGGCGAAGAAAAAGGAGGGTTATGATTTTGATGTATGTATGTATGTATGTATGTTCATCTGTTCCCTCCTATCTTCCAAACCACTTATCACAATTTGACAAATGAGGTATCGTTAGAAGCGTCGTGATTGTCCGCTGGTTATAGGCTATGTGAAGTCACATTAAATTAAAAATGGCGCCCTCTAGACGACAAAGAGAGAGGAACTTAAAAAAAAAAATGGTTTAATCCTACCATGTTGGGTATCAAATGAAAGGGCTTAATGAGCACATTTCAAAAATATATATATTATAACCCAAAAAGATTTAAAAAAAAAAACAAGAAATAAAAACTAAAACCCAACTACGACTTAAAAGGTATAAACAAGACACCACAGACAGACAAATTAAAAATCCGGAGTCACACGTAACCTGTTCGATTTATGCCCTAACACGTGTGACTCCGGATTTTAAATTTGTCTGTCTGTGGTGTCTTGTTTATACCTTTTAAGTCGTAGTTGGGTTTTAGTTTTTATTTCTTGTTTTTTTTGTCTATATAAAATGTTATAGAACTACTTACTGAGATTTCAAAAAATCCTTCACTGATAGAATGTTACAGTATTACCGAGTGTAATAGGAAGAGTTGATATGTCTGGAATCGCCAACCAGTTTTGAGCAGGCGTGGTGATCAATGCCTTTGTCCTACAGTGGGACAATAATAGACTGGTATAATGGTACAACAATGGTCTTAAGGTTGATGCGCTAGGGTGGCTCGCGAAATTCATGTAAGTGCATTGAATGACGATTTCATGTTTTCATTCCATGCACTTACATGAACTTAGAGAGTTGTATTGCTGATTCTAATGTTTATAATTCTGTAAATCCATATTTGTTACGAGCGCAAATAATATTTAGATCAACATACAACCTAATACTGACCTGCAAATTGCAGAAAAAACATAAGAAAATTTGAATACCGCAGGCCACTCTTGCGCATCCCCCTTAAGGTTGATTCAATGGTTCGTAGGTTCAAACCAAGCCAGGCGCTTTACTTTGTGTAAATGATTTCATTATCACTGCTCTCAAAACGGTGAAGGAAAACTATGTGAGGAAACCGGCATGACCTGTATCCAAAAAATCGAAGACATGTGTGACATCTATCAACACTAGGCCCGCGTAGTAGATTACGGCCCACACCCTCTCGCCGAGAGGAGGCCTGTGTCCCAGCAGTGGGAAGGTTATAGGCTGATTATGGTATTATGCTAATGGTATGATCTCCATGTGTTGCCATGGACTAGTATACAAAAAAGAAATTAAATACAATTTTGTAGCATAGCTTCTGCAACTTAATGATGTGCCAAAACCAATGCACATTAAAAGAAAAACATTATTGGTGACACAACGTTAAAGAAAAACTTCCTATAGATATTTTATCTCTCTCCGTGACATTTAGCTTATTTTAAAATCAATTAATCACCATGCTTTCGCTATCTATAAAATTATCTGTCAATCATTATATTAGTAAAGTTATGAAATAATCAAGGTATAAAAAGTATAGTCCGAGTAGTTTGATTCATTACAATTATTTTTACTTTATCATCATGTCGTCTGTGATTATTATTTTGTCAGTTTTCTGTTTCATCCAGGTATGTACAAAAAACGTATTTATTATATTCTCATCATCTGCCTAGCCTTTTCCCAACTATGTTGGGGTCGGCTTCCAGTCTAACCGGATGTAGCTGAATACCAGTGTTTAACATGGAACGACTGCCTATCTGACCTCCACAACCCAGTAACTGGGTAACACGATACCTTAGTAAGATCGGTTGTCAGACTTTCGGGCTTCTGATGACCCGTAACGACTGTCAAAGATCTTCAAATGACTGATCCTGTATTGAGGCACGGAGGGGTCTTGGTACGTAAAGATGGTCACCCATCCACGGACCAACCGCAGCAAGCATAGCTTAACCTGATTGATCGACCCGTACGGCTGTTATTACTTAGCCACAAACCCCTGTTTTTGTTATCTTCTGTAAAAGCAATCTTTTCAACTGTCAAAGCCAATATTCTTCTGGTTTGATTGAAATATCAAAAACTATGTTATAGTTGACTGCCTCGTTAGTCTAGTGGTCGCAAGCGCTACTGCTGAGCATGAGATCCTGGGCTCGATTCCCGGGTCGGGAAAAATGTTATTCGGTTTTTCTATCTGGAATTTCTCAGTAGCAGTAAGGAGTCTGGATTTGTACCCGGTTGATAGCAATAGGCTCGCCCCCTATTACATGGGACTTCAAAAAAATATCTGGTGAAATGTGGGTGTACTAAATAGGTACACCTGTGCCTAACCTCTCGGGGAAAATAGGCGTGATGTTTATGTGCCTATGTATGTTATTTAAAACAAAATGTTTCGTCCAATAAACTACCTATTCTATTTTTTATTATTAATTTATTCAGCTACAGTTTTTCATAGCAAGTAATTTCTTTTTCGCAGAATGCATTTGGTCAAACCGTCGGTTTTGGCAATGGATTTGGACTAAACGGACTTCCATCAAATGGACTTGGACTTGGCAATGGTATAGGACCTAACGGGTTATTAGGAAGCGGACTAGGAATAAATGGTCTGTCCCCCAATGGCCTTGGTCCGAATTTCGGTGTCAACAACTTTGCAGCAAATAATTTTGCCGCAAATAATTTTGCCGCAAACAACTTTGCTGCTAACAACTTGGCAACTGGAAACTTTGGTGCAAACAATTTGGCCGCTGGAAATTGTGCCGGAAATAACTTGGCCAACGCCAATTTTGCTGCAAACAACTTGGCTGCCAACAATTTTGCTGCAAACAACTTGGCCGCTGGAAATTTTGCTGGCACTAACTTAGCAAACCGTCCGCTCAACAACAACTTGGCATTCAATGGCCTAGCTGCCAACAATGCTTTAAACAATGGCTTGGGAGGTATGCCAAATGCTGGCAATGTAGGTTACGGTGATGTGGCAGTAATTGGCGAGTTGCCAGTAGGTGGCAACACGGCTGTAGCTGGCAATGTGCCTGTCATTGGCTATGTTACATTTGAAGGCACTGTGCCAGCCGGTGGGTTAGTCAGTGTTGCCAATAACAACAACTGCGGTTGTAACCAGCAGTACTAGATATTTCAGATGTTATTAAAAAATCTTGTGAGTCATTATTTAAAGTGTATGGTACGTTATTGATATGCATTTATTTAGTTGTAAATAAATGGTTTTAATTTATGAATTTATTCACGAATTTTTATTTATCTTTATTATGTACATATTTACCTGCATTGTCCCACTGCTGGGCAAAGGTGTCCCCCATAGCTTTCCACTGTTCTCTGTCCGTGGGCTGTTCCGGCCAATTTCACAGGTTATTTTATTGTTTCTTAGTCATCTTTATTTTAGCGACATTGATGTGTACTTAGTCTTTTTCACATGGGGATGAATAAAACTTTAAGAAATATATTTTCAAGGTCCTTGAGGGTTTCAGTATAATAAACGAATTGGTAGGAAAGGGTTGAAATTGTTAATTGCAAGCTTTTCCTATAAATCTTTTAGAAAACTTTACATCTTTTGAATGAGATGAGTCAGTAGACGAGCAGAAGCGCAACTATGTAGTTTCATTTAAACATAATACCATTCTTTAAAATAAAATATTTTTATTCAGCATGTTAGTGGTAACGGCTTCGCACAAACGTCTATTTCTGACAGTTTTCTAAGCTAAGACTGCGGTAACGCGAAACAGCGTCCGCAATTTACCGTCGAATAACGTCACTGAATCGTTATTTAGGAAAGTAAGTTGGTTCGTCTCCCGAAAGAGATTTTTTTTACACCGTAAAGTTAAACCCCGATGCCATCATTTACATGACGGCCGTCACTGCGGCCGTTATGTGGCGGCCACCGCTGCCGTAGGAAACCGAAGTTTTAGTGGACAAACAATAGCGCAACTATTAAACTTCATTAGAAAATATTACATAACTTACAATACAGCATGTATTGAAGCTTAGTAATTGTTACGGCCTCGAACTAATTAATTTGAATGATTTGAGAATCTTTGAAAAACGGGCACGGAGGGTTATTTATTAATTTATTTATTGGCCTATCTACAATAATGTGACACTGTTCGACCAATTGAAAACACAAGTCAACATACAAGCCAATATGCAAAAAAATAAAGAACACAGAAAAAAAAAACAATAAGTAAGTACAGAAATGACACAATCGAATATGTTTACACAATTTTTATATAATTTTTCAACAAAATAGTCATTTCAATAGCTGGAGTAATTGAGTTATGTCGGACTCCTACTAACTAACACCCCACGGTTCCTAACATTAACATGAGTCAGTGGCCTGGGAGTTAGGACTCGAGATTAGAGAGAGAGATAAGACTTCTTCTAGTTCTCTTTGACAGCTGAAAACAGACTGCGATGACTAATACAGTATGCAAGGGTAAACACCGTTGTCACTCAAACCATGGGTAGTTGACTTAAATATGAAAATAAATGACCCAGTAACAACAAAACAAAAACCTTATTTTCATTAAAAGATTTTAAAGAGTAAATATCCGTCACACTCCCGATACTCATGGATACTCGTTCGAGAGAGTTGCGAAACAGCTGACGGCCGGTCATGTAACGTCCCGCGCGCCCCGCCCGCCCCCGCCAACCGCCGGCCGCCGTGTTGAGACGCGTTCGTTGCCCTTGCCTGTAGGGTGAAATATTCTTGTAAAAAAATGTAGATTTTCTTTAAAAAAAAAAAGTTGTATTTTTCCATTGAATTTACGTTCTATTAATGAAACCAAACCACTGGTTTCAAGGATAACGGTGTTTACACTAACACCCTGTATAATGTGCATGCACAAGTATGATGATAAATAATGGCATATCAGCCAGCAATAATCTGCCAGACAGCCACTTTATGAAATCGTCTCTGTGCTCTAGTGGTTAGACCACCTGTCTCAGACCCAGAGGTCCCGGGTTCGATTCCCAGTGGGGGCAAACTTTTCTGCTCTGTTTGGTTAGTGGTGGGCCGTCATCCATCACGGGGGCTCAGTGCGGTTTGCCCCCTATTACATGGGCTTAAACATAACTGGCGAAATGTAGGTGAACAGACAATAGACGCATCTCTACTTAAACTTTCGGCGAAAAACGGGCGTGATGAGTTAGTCTAATAGTCTTTAAACAAAAATTTGGTTTATAAAATCAGTGTACAAACGAATCGCACCGATGATTATTTTGTTCATCGATTCTTCAAAACCTAATCTACTCATTTGTTTAGCAAAATTCAAAGTACTTAGAAGAAAAGCTAAACATTTCATGAAGCTTCAGGGCGCTTGTACATAATGTACATGCTAAGAAAAGTCCCCCTGGGCCTATGCAAGAATTCGTGTCGTTTCTACACACGAACTGTGTATACTGCATCAGCGCTTACCAAGACAAAAATCTTGTCTGCGCTAGAACCGACGCGCGCAGTTGCTGCGGTGGGGAAAGGGGGCCGGGAAGGGGACGGGGGGTATTCGTGCCTAGATCCGACAAAATTCTTGTCGACATGATGAATTGGTCCTATCTGCAGCAGACACGGTGAAATTTATAGCGCGTACAAGCGGCTTCAGCGTTAACATAGTGGCTTAAGTAGAGGTTAAGCAAGTTTGAATGAGTTTGTGGCGGCATCTACATCACCACATGCTAACTACGCATCAAAGACCTGACGTCACACAAAAATCCTGACGTCACATAAATCCTGCATCGCGCAATTAGAGTTTACCGCGCGATGGACATATACAAAAATCTAACATCAATCGTTAGGCAGTTGCCCGCCAGACACAACAAACGTCTGGTCGGAGGATCCTCCCTTTTCTATGGTGGGTGAGTGAACTTTACACCCTGTTCCTCATACCCCTATAAGTTAACGGTATCAAATACTCAGAAAGCTAAGGCTGAGAAGAGAGTACAATAAAAATAAGATCAATAAATAACTTTATTTCTAAAATAAATACTTAACAACACTAAACTGAAGCTGGTGAACCGCAGCTGTAATTAACAGACGCTTTGCCATCCGATGGCACATTGCCATTTATTGTCACTGCGCCGACGATTGGCATTCTGCCAACTACAGTCACCAATCCCTTCACTTCCAAGTTATCTGCAAGAATGTTTAGGCCAACAGGTTGGTTGCCATATTGGTTGCTAGTAACTGTTACAGGAATGGGACTATTACCAAAGTTGTATGTTGCTCCTTTTGGCATGTTGGCTATAATAGTAGGATTGCCAATGTTTGGCATTTGATTGGCATTAGCAAAGTTTTCTAGTGCTGCTGCAGTGATATCATTTGCTAAAACTTGATTGGCAGAAATTAAAGGATTTGCTAAACTAGTCTCTACAATATTGGCTAGGTTTGCATTTGCTATACTTGGATTTGCAAGTTTGCCGTAAGCAAAGTTATTTGCTAACTTATTATTCGCATAGTAAGGATTTGCTGAATTTTGACGGTTAATAATATTTCCTCTTGCCATATTATTGGCAGGGATTGGCATGGACCTGCCAATTCCATTGGCTAAACCTCTACCCATTGCCATGCCGTTTGGCACGCCTCTGGCATTGTTGCCAATATTCATGGATCTGTTTGGCACGCCATAGGGATGGATTTGTGCTGAAGTGTACTGCAAAGGAAAAAAAGTGTATAATTATTACGTTCCTCATCTAATTCTTGCCATTTCATTTTCTTATGATGAGGGATCTGAATATTTAAAAGTTTTCACGATATATTAAATGATATAGTTTTCTGATACAATATTTCAAACATGAATGAATAGTGTTTTTGTTTTTGTGTTGATTGATAGAATTTATTTCAATATTCTTAAGAAACAGCAAGTAATTTCCGTGAAAAAAATACACAGTTAATAATATTAGGTATTTACCTGTACAACAACTGCAAAAAGTAGACAGCACGAAGTAATCATTTCAAACAAAATAGAATGATCACAAAATTTCGTGTTGTAAAGACAATTATATATGAACAAGCGATTTGCTTTAATTTCAAGATCTAAAAAATAAGACCTTATTCTTGGAGGTAGAGAATGATTATGAATGATTACAGCTGAAAAAGAAACAATATAGGAAGGGAATTTGTAAATCGATTACAAAAAAAAAACTACTGATTCGAAAGTTGATAACAGTTGTATGATAAGACATGTTCGAGCAATATTCGATTGATGAAGAAAGTGATAATATTGACACAGGATGTGGTAATTTTAAGATTAAAATTATAAATGATCTTAACAACGAAATTAAATGCAGCAACACCGCATTGGTTCGTATCTCGGAGTAATGTCACAATCGCGAAGAAAAAATCAGCTGTTCCATACATTTTGTCGATTTAAGTGAACACAAATGTATGGAACAGCTCAGTTGGTCCCATAGAAAAAGTTGTCCAAAATGATGAGTACAATGACCCCTTTTCGGTTTTAGCATAAACAAAAAATAATGTAGTATATATATTTTTTAATTTTTTTATTATACTGAGCTTCATATGAAAGAAAAAGGAACGAATGATAGAGTGACGTCTGACAGGGGAGAATGGAAGAAAAAATGCTTCGCCAGCCCCAAATAACATGGGACAAGGGCAGGAAAATGATGATTGAACACTGCGTCGGTTCGTAGTCAGTAGTTCATATATTATCAAGTCTCACAAACCTGCAGGAATAATTAAATAGAACACTATGTTAGGTATTCTAGACATGGTTCTTTGAAATTCAAAACGAACCAAATAATCCATGTATTTACGAAGACCACAAATCTTTTAACACTATAAGTATTATATATCTGAAAGCGAACTACATAAATAATTATAAATAATACTACATACATTTAAAATTATCAACAAAAATGAGCAGAAATCTTAACCCGACCAGAAGCTGGTACCATGCCACTAAACTTAACTGGGCCAGCCACATTGCCATTTAGCCCAACATCATTACGAACAGTTGTTGTCACCACTATAAACGGCATGGGAGTAGTTGGCACGGAGACTGTAGATGGCACGGTGTCTATAAATGTATGACTGATTGTTGTAGATGGCAAAGTGACTGCTGGCAAAGTTGTGATGGCTGGCAAAGTTGTTGTTGGTAAAGTTGTGTCTGCCAGCAAACTTGAGATTGTAGGTAACGCTGGTTGAGATGTTACGGTAAGTGGTGTGGGAGGTGCTGAGCATGATGTGAAAGCTGTAAAAATAAAATAATGTAAGAAGTCAGTAAATGTGACCATGTATAATAATAGTCCTCCAGACCGTATTTTCTGCCACGGCGGCCAATCTCAACGGAGACTAGCCATCGGCGCAGGAGATATTATAGTGCACAAGTGTTTGCGCAGACACAAGTGCACTCTCTATTCCCTCACTCTCATAGTCCGATGAGACGGCAATCCGACACGACCGGAGAGAGATCAGGCGTAGGATCAACGGCTTAACGTGCTTTCCGAGGCACGGGGGTATCACACCGCCAACTTCCAAACTCCGGGCTGTTACTACGAAATTCCTAATGGAAAAATCCAATAACACTTTGCCCGACCCGGGAATCGAACCCAGGACCCCACGCTCTGCAGTCGCGCTAGCGACCACGAGACCAACGGGGCAGTGTATAGATAGTAGATCATGGATAGCAAATATTTTCCTCGTGATCAAAAGGCTGAACATAAGACTTTCTAAATAAGACCATAGTTAGTCGTATGATGTTCGCATTTGGGCAATGTGGATGGCAGCGGTTTTCGAATCGTTGGTAGGTTTAATCATATGTTTGTGTCCTCAATAATAATATTAATAGTAAGTCCCTCATAACGAGAATCTCGTTAATGCTGAGAAAATAAAAAAATAAAGTATCTTGACTTAGCACACGAGGTGGTCGACATGTGGGACGTGGACTCTGCAATCATTGTACCGATAATCGTTACGGTCAATGGCCTAATAGCGGAGAGCCTCGGCCAACACCTCAGGAGGCTCTCATTGCGCGGCTAGGTTAAGGGCTTGATTAAAAAAGCAGTACTCCTGGACATGGCACGCATAGTGAGGAGGTTCCTCTCTCTAGAGCCCTGACCACCGGCAGCTTGGACCCTGATCCTGATGCTGATGGGCTACTATTTTTTTTTTTTAATGTTTTTACAAAATACTAGCTGATGCGACTTCGCCCGCGTGAATGTCGGTTATATACTACCTTCATCGAGAACCCTCTATCCATTGGTGAAAACAGCATGAAAATCGGTGCAGTCGTTTTTGAGTTTATCGCGAATAGAACGACAGACAGACGCGGCGGAGGACTTTGTTTTATATTATGTAAGGATAATTAATATTAAAATGAAATAAAGGAAACTCACTTCCATAGCCGTTATTTCCAAACCCTCCTTTAATAGTGATCGCTCCTTTAGCTTTTACTTGGCCTCCGAAAGACACAGGTCCTGTAGTCTGCTGGTAAGGTGACCTGACATTTTGCATCATCATGTTTTGATAGTACCAAGGGTTGTAAAAAAGGGCATTGTTGCAGTATGGTTGGGGCATTGCATCTATATTCTGTAAAATAAAATATTAATTTGATTATTTTATTATTTATGTACACACAGTGAAATACATAGAGATATGACATAATTATAATATGAGTACAAAGGTACTGCTTATTTCTTAAGAAATTTTTTCCAGCAGACCTGCGAAAGGAGAAATGAGAAAGAAATGTAGACAATAGTGTGTGAGAACAAGAAGAGAAAAACATGATCATGCGAAGTCTTTACTAAAATATTAAATATACCTATACATATACGCAAGAAAATTAACATAATACATAAAGCTTAAATATGCTTAATTTTCGTTTTGATTTGAATGATTTTTTAACAGAGCTTAATTGTCAAACTTTGGGGTGCTCAATGTGAAATTGGAAGTTCATTTAATGCCCATTTAGATAAATAAGCGATATCGCAGTCACGCTCGGTTACTATACTTTGGCCCTAGACAAAGTGACATTCTATCAGCGATAACGATGATGGAAAAGGCAAAAATATATAGGACTGACATAAGCCTGCTATCGAAAAGCCTATGTCAATCCTGTTGAAAGTCGTTGTGGAAATACGAAACGCATTCGAAACTATTACACTTGCCTTCTTGTTAGTCACTTTGGACCTATCGCTACCCAGCGCGACAGCGATAGCGCTTGTATCTGAATAGGCCTTTATTCAGCCAAATTAAATTAAAATAAAATAGTTTTAAATTAGCTTAATTTATTTTGTGGTAAAAATACTTGGAAAATCTAAGTAACTTCATTTTAAAAGTGAATACCTAGTGTCAAAGTGATTATACCCGAGTATGAAAGCTTAATAAGTGAAGACATTTACTTAAATGTTATTTACTAAGTTAATGTAGAAGAACCAATATTTTATTCCTTTTAAATGTCTTACCTCCGGTGACAAGTAAGCTAATTCTTCAACTGGTATGTATGCAAGTATGTAGTCTTGGTAGGGGTAAGATGGGACACACTGTAAACACGTTTTTCTTACTTTAAAACAATTTCCTAAATAAAAAATATCAATTTTGAAATAAGTTACGCGCAGTGTTGAGCCTTGGGGCACACCTCTTTATTAATGGATGGATGCTAGTGAATAAATCACTAGCATCCATCCATTAATAAAGAGGTGCAGCATAATCATTAAATTATGAAAGGACTTGTCTGGCCATGAAATAACAAAAATTATTGCGTCTGGGGCAATATTGCAATCATACCCCAAAGCGGTCTACAGGGAGGCCTCCTGTAGGCCCCCTCTAGAGATGAAGCTCTACAGGAGGCATAGCATGAGCACCGTTTTGTCGACGGAAGAGTAGACAAAACTGACGTTTCCTGTAGACAGTAGACAGAACGAGACGGCAGCAAAATAGAAAGAGTCAACTGCACTTTTTACGAAATTCACTCTTTTACATAATTCGACTCAGAATTCTTTGTTTTATCATAGGATTTATCGATTGTCAGTGTGATTTTGACAGTCAGGATAGAAAACTTTCTTCCGAAATAGTCTACATATAAAAAGACCTAGACAAAGATCGTTAGAAATGAAAGACAAAATGACAGATTGTAGAAAGATTTCTACGGTGGATGTCAAAAATGAAGAAACGAACTGTCACTTTGTATAGAAAAAGCTATGTCTATTCTTCGTAGAGATAGAAAGCGCCATGCTACGCCTGCAGGACGTATAGCTCCATCTATTTCCCCCACTGAAGTAAGATTATAACAATACTGCTGTAAGCGGTGGTGGTAGACCCCCTGTTTGCCATAAAGATTAATTAAATAACTTGCCTTCAACGCTAGCACTTGCAAAACAATGAAAATTAATGGACGACACATTTTGTATGTATTGAAACACAATTGCACAAAACAAGAGTCTTTTACGTGACCCAGTTTTATATGAAACGTCCTACATTATCTTGAGGTAATGAATATATATAAAAATATACACTGTGGACGTATGTATGTTGATAACTAAATCATATTAATTCCAGTACAGTGGCACTATATTACAGTAGAATACTTTTTTGTTATTTTAGCCTTTGCCTGTGAGTAGGAGCTGGTGGCTAAGTAATAACAGCCACACGGGTCGATCCATTAGGTTAAGCTACGCTTGCCGGGGTTGGCCCGTGCATGGGTGACCATCTTTACATACCGAGACTCCTCCGTGCCTCGGAAAGCAGTCTAAGCCGTTGGTCCCGGCTGTCATTCGTGGATCTTTGACAGTCGTTACGGGTCGTCAGAAGCTCAAAAGTCTGACAACCAGTCTTACCAAGGGGTATCGTATTACCAGTTACTGGGTTGAGGAGGTCAGATAAGCAGTCGCTCCATGTGAAATACTGCTATTCAACTGCATCCGGTTAGACTGGAAGCCGACCCCAACATAGTTGGGAAAAGGCTTAGCAGATTGATTGGACCAATTGGATTGGCTAATGTCAACTCAGTTGACATTAGCTTTAGAGATGTCACGTGACTGCTGCTATCAACTCCATACAATTTGATCTTTCCGTTGGCGTTAACGCTTACAGAAAAGGGATTTTGTCTATAGCCTCTGATGACCTTAGAAACCAATTTATCACTGGTACTTAATTTCATAGGACTAGAAACTTTCTTTGGAAACGTTGGTGGCCACCAATCACCCATGAAAAGTACTATCAAATCTCCAAGTCCAAGGGTAAAGATAGTCCTCTTTTAGATATATTCCACTATTGTTTTTCAGCTTATTTATAATTTTCCTACCCAAGTAAAACCGTATGGTTTACTATAACTTGTTTCGTTAACAATACGTGACCAGGAACAAGAATAATATTTTTAATATCAGTGCGTATGTCGAAATATGAATGCATTCATGTCCTTTGTCCTTTTACGAAGTTTTTAAAAAAGAATCATAATTACGGAATATTATGTGAATATTCATTAATATTATTGTCAGCCTGTAATGTGCCGGTGCAGCTCTGCTATGCTTGCCAGATTTTTTCTATAACAAGAGTAAGTTACAAATTGTTTCTTGTTGAAATACGAAAACTAAGAAAGACACCTATAAAATAAAAAACAATTTGTTTTATTTAAATTGATATTTATTTTCAATAACAAAAGCAATAATGTAAAATTATAAAAAATAATTTCACTGATCAGGTACAACTTGATTACATAACAAAATCACGTCCTTTATTTAATAATTCAACTAAAATAAATAATTTATTTACAAAATCACACTACTTATGTTAAGAATTTCTATTTGCTATAAGGACCATTTAACACAGTCACTGTTTCAGTAATGCCAGCAACTGGCAAGCCATTTAAAAATGGCATATTACCTTCTATTTGCAAATTTTTAATTAACTCCTGTGCCAAATTCAAATTATTAGGCACCAAAACTGACTGGTAATCCCTTGGCTCATTTGAAAACATTTGCAGTCCCTCAGACAGCAAATTCTGGTTAGCTGGCATCTTTGCCCCTACTAAGTCATAATGCCGGTTGTTGACTGGCATCTGAACATCGCCAAACTGGAAATCGTTGCTTGAAAATCTGTTACCATCATTATTTTGAACGTATGTCTCTGGCATGTTGACTGCCATGTCATTGTTACCAAACAATATGTCATTTAAATGTCCTCCATTAGAAAGTGGCATGCCATTGTTGATGGCATTTACCAGTCTGCTATTTGCATTTGGCATAGCGATATTGGCTGGAAAATTAATGGCATCTGCAACACCATTGTTGTAGGAAGGAATATTACTAACGAATTTTTGTTCATTGACAGGCATCACGTTGAAGTTTTGAAAATTGCTGATATCTGGCTGGCCATTGTTTAATTGCATATTACTGTTAATATTTTGTGCTTCAACAGCAATGTTACTTACACCGTAATTGCTATTAGGAAAATTGTTGTTATTTGAGAATCTATTATTAGCGGGAATATTATTTGCCAATGTACTAGCAGGAGGCGTATTGGTCATGTCCGAAAATCCTTTGTTATTTTGATAGTTATACATGTTTGACAATTCATTTGCAACTTGTTGTGCCACTCCATAGCCATTTTGCAAATTATTAGCATTAGGTAACATAATATTGCCATTTGGAAAATCATTACGAGGAAATCTGTTCATATCTGGTACTCCATTTCCAATACCAATTTCAGTTATTCGAAAGTTATTAAGATATGGCAGTTGATTGTTTATTAGTGGCAATAGATTGCCACTTGGCGAATTATTTAGTGGCAGCCCGTTGCTAAGCGGCAAAGGTGGCAATGCGTTACCACAAGGTGAGTTATTGAAACTTGATAAAACATTAGGAATGGCTAGAATATTATTAATATTTGGCAATGAGTTCGCAGCTGGTAAATGATTAAAGTTCAAAATATTATTTCCAGCAGGCACATTGTTTAAGTTTAGGAACGGCAGATTATTAATATTTGGCAATCTGTTTGGCACATTATTCAAAAATGGCAATCCGTTTGGTACATTATTAAAAATTGGCAATCCTTTTGGTACATTATTCGAACTTGGCAATCCGTTCGGCAAATTATTAAAACCGTTTGGTACATTATTAAAACTTGGCAATCCTTTTGGTACATTATTCAAATCTGGCAATCCGTTCGGCAAATTATTAAAACTTGGAAAATCGTTTGGCACATTATTAAAACTTGGCAAACCGTTTGGCATATTATTAAAACTCGGCAAACCATTTGGCACATTATTAAAATTTGGCAAACCGTTTGGCACAGTATTAAAACTTGGCAAACCATTTGGCAAATTATTAAAATTCGGCAAACCGTTTGGCACGTTATTAAAACTTGGCAATGCGTTTGGCACGTTATTAAAACTCGGAAAACCATTTGGCAAATTATTAAAATTCGGCAAACCGTTTGGCACGTTATTAAAACTTGGCAATGCGTTTGGCACGTTATTTAAACTTGGCAATACGTTTGGCACATTATTTAAATTTGGCAATCCCCTTGGGATGTTAAAAGGTAATCCGTTAATATTGATGCCAGTTAGGTTTGGTTGTAGTCCGTTCTGTGGCGTAATATTCATATTTGGAAATGGCAAATTAAATGGTGAATTATTTGGCAATGCCATTCCGTTGCTAAGTGCAAAGCTGTTTGGCAATCCATTACTAAAAGCGTTATTTGGTAATCCAAAGTTGTTTATCAATCCACGTGCACCGCCACGAGGTAAATTACCAAACGGCATGCCATTCCTAAATGGCAAACTATTGGAAAAACCATTTACTGGCAAGTCCCCGCTTCCTGGCGAACCAACTGGCGGGTTATCGATTTGCCTTCTAGATCTGCCATATTCTGCCACTACCGTATTTGTTAAATAATTCAGTACATTCTGGCTTGTCAGATCTTGAGTCGAGAGCTGACCTGAAATGACCTGTGAACAAAATAATAAATGTTGAAAAAACAAAATAATCTAAGAATTTGAAATTTATTCAGGCGTGACTTTGCGGAAATCCATCGAAAGACACCTCTGACGGAGAGAATTCTGCGTCCGGCGCTCGGTGAGGCAACACTTCATGTTCGGGTTCGCGACTGGAAATGAAATGAAATGAAATGAAATGAAATGAAATGAAATGAAATGAAATGAAATGAAATGATGTCAATCGTCATCCTGAGGATGCCTCGTTGAGAGGTGAAACTCGTGTCGATTTCTTACAGGGTTTTTTATTCTTGAGGAATAGTTAAGCGGAATAGGTTACGAAATATATCTACGTCAATTGTATTTTAAAATAATCTGCCTAGATTTTATGAAAGCGATAAATCAATCTTAGATCAATATTCGGTATATTGTAAATATCTCACCATGAAAACTTAGGTGCAGAGAGATTTGCGGGAAAGTCCGAAAGGGATACCGGGATCCTTGGCAACAGGCAACTGAAGGAACACGGGTGGGTTTTAGTCAGTAAAAGTCTGACACGCCCTTCCGCTCCGCCCAGAGTAGGAGAAGTCATTTGAAGATTTGCCAGCCACAAAAAAAAAAGGTTCATACAGGTTCAAGTGAGCTCAATAATGTCCATCTCTAGCATCATGGTGGAATGACAGATCACTTCACCTAAATTTTCACGGAGAGATTTATACAGAATACACCGACTGGGATAAAATGCATTGTCGACAGTCTATAAGAAAAAAAAAATTTGCTTAAATTTTTAGTAAACAAAAATAATATTAATTATTATTTACACAGCATTAGTTAAATTATTTAAAAACTGATAAATTATGACAAAACTTTACCTGAATTAAAATAACTTGAAGAACACCAAAAACTTTTAACATCATTTTAATATTTTAGTTCTCATTACTACCTCTATTATTGTGCAACTAAAATCTATGCGGTTACACACTAGTTATTTATAAATACATTTATCGATATCTTAATGATAATAATAAAAATTACGTGTTTTATCTTGACTAAAGATGAATTTTATAAGTTATCATCTCTTTATCATCAAAGACGTGTTTTTATATTTTTCCCGCGATTATGGGATTCGGTTTTGTTATCTTACAACTTATTACTTAATTACAATATTCCCACAGGAGCGAGTTTAAATAATTAAATAATGTCGCGAAACTATTAGTGATTAAAAAAATTGAACTTGAATTAAATACTCGTAGATAGCTGAAAATGTCACTTCAATAAAATAAGTTATTTCATGCAATTAAATTATTAACTTAAAAATGGTCTGAAACGTCCAATTTATGCATTACCCCCAAAGCCCCTAGCAATCCATTGAATTATATCAAGGATAGCAAGGCTGTTTAATATTGAGACCGAAGCGTCCTCGCTCCAAGGTCACCGGAAAACCGTTCCTTGAGCCAAGGTCACATTCAGGGTGACAGAATGACCTCGACCTTCGCAACAAGGTTAGACCTTGGAGGAAGGACAAAGCTCTGGAAAACCTTGTATTTTGCGGGTATTGTCTAGACAGTTTTATAACCAAAAGCAAAGCAAGGAGCAAATAAATAGTAGAAAAGTGTTGTGCTATTACTGAAAAGAAAACGACATTGAAATAAATAAATGATTTTACCTAAGTATTCGTGTAAAACAGTCTCCGAAGTCGATAACTTTAAGGCTCTCGCAGACAGGGGCGATACGACGTAAACACGGTGCGATGCGATTCTGGTAGCATAATAATTATTTCCATGAAATTTTCATAGAAATTGTTCTACTAGAGTCGCGTCGCGCTTGTCTGCGGAAGGCTTTATTTGGTTTGTATAATATTATTGTTTTTGTTTGTTAATAAATCAATTGAATTGTTTTTAAATTTACCAATTTATAATAGAATTATAAATTCCATGGTTATTTTAGCAAGTACCTAGATAGGTAATCAAATTCTACGGAATAAAATAATAATGGTTTGTTCTGTAGAATTTTAATAACTATACCAACCTACTTTAAAAAATACTTTTATTTATTTTAGTTCAGCTTTTTATTCATACTCTTTGAGTTGAGGCTGACAAAGTAGGTATGGCCGTTTTCAATCAAAATATTTGTACGATGCCATTAAGTTTTCTTCTTCACTGTTTATTTTTCTCATCACAAATGGTTTTTGATTAAATTTTCATAAGTCACTAGTATTTTTTTAAAGCAACCTTTTCAAATTCTAATTGAAACTTTTTGCGAAAAACTACTTTGAAAAATTATAGAATAAAGACCTAAGATTATATTATTAAATTATTGTTTTAAAAATTAGGTTTTTCTAACTAATAGAACACTAAGCATCTTTTCACTAAAGGAGTATGTAGGTAGGTACCTAGATTTTATTGAACGTAGGTGACTCAGATATGGCAAAATATAAATAAAAAACGAATAACAATCAAAGAAATAATTTAATTACATGAAATAATTTACTTTATACCTTACTTATTCTAAATTTTAGATTTTCTTCTTCAAGCATATCTGTCAAATCTGACATTTACCGCCCTATTAGCTAAAACGTCATTCCCAACCGTCATTTGAGGATTCGGCATAGGAACTCGGCCTTCAGCCTTCTGCGAACACTTGCAAGCATTAGCAGCATACATTAAACTCTCCAAGGCTGTCTTTTTCAATGCCTCTGCCATATAGATCCTTTTTTGAGTCATTCCTGGATTTTTTGGCGGCAACTTTTGTATGACAGCTGCGATTGTGTTTAGTTTGTCGACGAAAGGCATGTTTGATGCATACGTTGACAGTACTGAGTTTAATAATGGCGGCTGCGGCTGGCTGGAGGGTGGATTTTGAATCTGTGGTCCGCATGGCAAGTTCTGGACTCTGTATTGGGCGAAGACATTCTGGAAGAAAGAAATTACTGTCTTTATTGTATGGCAAAACAAATTATCGTCATCTTTAATGAAGTTGATTTTTTTATCCCGTAGACTAATTTGACAGGTGCAAATGTCAAACTCCAAATTGAAAAACAAACAACAATCACTTGAAATATCAACTTAGTCTACGAGATTAAAAATCACTTTAGTGTGGGTCAGAAAAGTCAGCTTAGTAGCTTAGTATTTTAAAAAAATCAGTTGATAATATTAATACGTAATAACAGCCGCACGAGTCGATCCATGAGGTTAAGCTACGCTTGCCGGGGTTGGTCCGTGGATGGGTGACCATCTTTACATACCGAGACTCCTCCGTGCCTCGGAAAGCACGTTAAGCCGTTGGTCCCGGCTGTCATTTGTGGATCTTTGACAGTCGTTACGGGTCGTCAGAAGCCCGAAAGTCTGACAACCAGTCTTACCAAGGGGTATCGTATTACCCAGTTACTGGGTTGTGGAGGTCAGATAGGTCGTCGCTCCATGTAAAATACTTGTATTCAGCTGCATCCGGTTAGACTGGAAGCCAACCCCAACGTAGTTGAGTTGATAATATTAGTTAGGTATTCTGCTGAGTGATAACAATAAGTAATTTAAAAAAAAACTTGTGTTTATGAAAAATACTTACACTGAATAATAAAGTTTGAATCAGCAACACACCAGACACTTTCATCATTGCGGCCATTTTTCTTTTAAGTTAAAAACCGTTACGTTTGAAAAAGCGACTGCAAAGTTCAAATTTTCGGTTTCAGTTAAGCAATCTGTTTTGTTATTGAAATTAAAATCTATGTTATGATGGCTGTTTTATTTGTGTAGATACGTTTTGAATTTGACGGCTGTCTTGGAAATTCTTATTAATTGAGTTTTCTGAACTAAATACCTACTACCAGCAACCGATTCGATTTATGTATAACTTAATTGTGTCCCTACAACTGCAGTTTATGTACTTATGAATATTTTATCTGTGTACGCTATCTTTATTATCAAATATTATGTAAAACTTATTATTGCATTGATATTTTGATTAGATAAAATAATTATTACAACATACCAATGCCAGGTGGAAACTTGGAAAGATATGGAAATTACGGGCAAAGGGTTATGCCCAACCGTGGATCATACCGCCTACGGTAGGTAGTTACATACATATTTGTTTTACTCAGAACGAAATGAGTCTCAAAAAATAGAGGTACAGAGGCCCTAGGCAAAGTGACATTATAACCAGCATGGAAGCGAGTGTCACTTCTGTAAGCCCTCCTGTTCTGAGGGCCTAGACAAATGACAATCGCTTCCAAAGCGTTGCGAATTTCTTCAACAGGATTGACTTAAGCTTTTCGATAGCTTATGTCAGTCCTATATATTTTTGACTTTTCCATCATCGTTATTGCTGATAGAATGTCACTTTGTCTAGGGCCTCAGGCTGCTACTGAGAAACCCCTGGAAAACCCACATTGATCGACCCGGAAATCAAACCCAGTATCTCATGATACTACTACTAGACCAACGAATCATGTAATAGATATCCTTATCTATCAACGATATTATTATTATTTAATGTGTTTGTAATAGATGTATTATCATGATCAATATTATGAAAATTTCGATAGTTTCATTACAAAAGTTTCGATAATAATTCAGTATTTAAACCAATACTTTTGTTTGGTTAATCACAGTATAATTAGTAAACTAATTCAAGATGAATTCTATAATTTTTGTCGTTTTCTCTATTTTCGTTGGCGTAAGTATTTCTTTTACTTATAACCTCAAAAAAGGGAGACGTTTCAAAATTCGTTGGACTTTTTTATTTCGAGCTACAACTACCTACATTATTATTACTTCCAACTACCTAAATTATATAAGGTGTTTTAATCCTCTTAAGGGTTCATTGTACTCATCATTATGAACAACTTTCACTATGGAATCAACCGAAAATCGCCGAAAAAAACGAGCTGTTCCATACATTTATGTACGCATAACCCGTCAAAATGTAGGGAACAGCTGACAGCAATTTCAGGGCTGGTCCTATAGTAAAAGTTGGTAATGATGATTAAAATGACACCCTAAGAGGATTAAAACTAATAATTTCTGTATCAAAGCCAAGCCAAGCCAAGCGCACACTACAGACGCAACAGGCCGCAGCGCAATGATTTTTTTCCTGCTGAGTACAATATCTGCTTTAGACTTTATATATAAAACTAGAGACTTCCTTACAATTTATAATTTTGTAAAATAAATTAATCTACCCTTTTTATTTACAGGCACAATCCCAAATCTTCGCCCCATACCCACGAACAGTACCAGCAACGATGCCAGGCTGCCCATGTGGCAACAATCCAGCCCCATTGCCACCTATGCAAATAGCCTATGAATTACCGCTCCCCCTGCCAGTCCCTGCAGCCGTGCCAAGGGTTGCGGCAAGAGCGCCCTGCGGTTGCTTGGAAGCATACGAAGCTGCGTTGCCAGCTGGCTTCCCATTGGCTAATCCGTTCTTGCCAGCAGCGTCGCCAGTATCTGCTATGGCGCCGTTTTCTCCTCTGTTGCCACCTGCCAATACTTGCAGTAGGTGCCAGTATTTGAAGAAGATTCCTATTCCTCCTCCTTGCATATAAGTTATATATTTAAAAAATAAATTATTTTGTTAATTTACTTATTTTATTTTTTGTTCATTACGCCCTTGGGTAGACTATTACATCTTTCGCAAGCTTGACAGCTGTCGCTAGCCATACGAACTAGAACTGTACCTACCTACCTGAGTACCTACCGAGAAGACCAAATTACTTCAGCAACAGTTCTTTAAGTACAGGTTGCTCCAAGAAGCTATTTAAAAAAGAAGGAAAATTATAAATCTCTACGCCTCTATCTCTTCGAAGAATAGACATAGTTTTTTCTATACAAAGTGACAGTTCGTTTCTTCATTTTTGACATCCACCGTAGAAATCTTCCTACAATCTGTCATTTTGTCTTTCATTTCTAACGATCTTTTTCTAGGTCTTTTTATATGTAGACTATTTCGGAAGAAAGTTTTCTATCCTTACTGTCAAAATCACACTGACAACCGATAAATCCTATGATAAAACAAAGAATTCTGAGTCGAATTATGTAAAAGAGTGAATTTCGTAAAAAGTGCAGTTGACTCTTTCTATTTTGCTGCCGTCTTGTTCTATCTACTGTCTATAGGAAACGTCGTTTTTGTCTACTCTTCCGTCGACAAAACGGTGCTCATGCTACGCCTGCAGGGCAATAAGCCGAAGAAAAACGTCATCGACTTCGTATTCTGTAATGTTACACCTACTTGCGGCGTTAACTTGACCACAAACTAATGATTTACTACATACATGGATCTAACCACAACTAGGTAGGTACTTTTCCAACCACAACTTGAAACCGAAACCGAACCGAGAATCAAGTCTGCACTTGACAAAAAAACACTGCTAATATTACGTATAATAAACACCAATATTATTATAACCAACAAAAATAAAAGAAAATTCATAGTGTTGCTGAATGAAAACTTTGATTCTAAAATTAATTACAAACAGTTTTCATAGCATGTTCATCCTCCTTTCGCTAATTTATAATTAGGCCGACAACTGGCCATTATCAGTTCAAATATTTGTATGATGCCATTTAATTTTGTTTTTTAGGTATTGTTTCTTTTTCTCATGGCCAATGGTTTTTTAATAAGTTTATGTAGGAAATTCACCAGTATTTTAATAGAACAACCTCTTTGAATAGGTTGAATACTCTATAATATACCATTATACTGAAACCGTCATTCCTTTGTTGATTTTTGGAATTTATTAAAACATTCCTACAATACAATATTTTTGTTTGATTTTCTAAAGGTTTGCGTACAGTGCTACCTATAGTAATACACCTTTGTATTTGTATGTCGGAGACGGTCATCAGTACGGTCGCTAAACGAAGCGCGGCACGTGACGCGAGTGGTGGCAACACTGACACGCGGCTAACTTCGTGCTACGACGGAGCCTAGCTGTTGGAGGGGCGCCAGGGCGAGCTCTCTTGCCTGCTGACCGTCCTGGAGAACAGAACCTCCAGTCTAGTCTAGGAACTGTCCTACGTTTCGTTTGGTTTTAAGTTATTGTGTCAAATTGTAATTCTAATAAACGCCGTGTATCGCGCCCAGTGTGTTTTAATTGCACGAAACCCACCTTCTGCCTACATGATGCTTTCTGATGGTTCTAATGGAATAAATCCTGACGTATCTCCGACATGTAGATATGTTTCGGTATTGATAGGCATGTAGAATGTACTTACCGACTGGAAACTTTACATAATTAGTGCAGTGTATTTAAGGATCGTAGCAGTTCTGTAGGTACTGCCTACCCCTATGGGAAGATCGCGAAGCGTGTGTTTATGTATGTAGGTATGTAGTGCAATATTACCTCCCACGGTACCTAGACCCACGGTAACTAACAAACAAACAAAAGATTACAGCAAAATCAATTTATTTCTTCAAACATAAATACAAATAAATATCTTATAACTAAGAATTTTAATGACCGCCACAAACATTAGCCATTTGTTGCAAAGTAAGAAATCAGAATAAATAACCTTAAACAATAAAAAATCATCGCTTCCAAACTGGATACCTACTAACCCTACTGATTCTCAGTCACAAAGTCGGTGGTGGAATCGGAATTTTCCTCAAGAACTGTCCCCTCGATGTTGGCGTTGCTGGTGGTAGAGTACTTGAAGATGATGCTGATAAAGCCGAAACAGGAGAAGCAGCTGGCAGGAAAGGATTGTCATTACGAATAAAGACTTGTTGTTGAGGGCCTGTCACGTAGTCTGTCACTTGGGGTTGACTTGTCAATACTTTTCGCTGGACCTCCGATCTCATTTGTGGATTTATGAAAACTTTTTGCTGAACAACCTCAGGAGTTCTCATTTGTGGTACTCTAAGAGCATATTCATTGCTTTGTACAACCACTCTTTTCGGCATTTCATTTTGTCGAACTATTACGTTTCTAGGCAGTGTAGCTTCTCCAACATTTTGTATCATCACATTCTTTGGTAAAACCGCTTCAGTTCTTCGTTGAACGACCATATTTTTTGGTAGAACCATCTGTTTACCATTTTGTACCATGACGTTATTTGAATTTTGAACTACTACATTCTTTTTCATACACATTTCTTGGGGTCTTTGTACAAGTTGTGCCATCCGATTAGGAGCTTCAGTTCTTGGTACATTGTCACCGATGGCAAATCGCCTGTTGAATGTCCTAGGCACATTTGGCGCTGCCCTTTTCTTGTTGGCTGCAGCTGTTAGCATTTGCATCACTTGTTCAGTATTTTTCGGTGATAGGATGCCTTGAAGAAGTGATGTTACTGCATTTGGAGTTAGTTTTTGACTCAACACTGACGTTAGTGCGATTGATAGAAGTAGCGCTACGTATGATAACTGCATGTTTGTCTGAAACAAATGAAAAATAACAAATGAAGTACATATCTTGTGAATGACAAAACAACTTATATATCTAGCTGCCGACGTAAGTAAAAGTGGCACATCTGAAGAAAGGAAATGGGGAAAACCGACCTTACTACAGATGCGCCTCTTTTGGTTAGTAGGGCATAATTTTCTTTACAGACGACCTAAACCCTAGGCCCTATTCCCATCCTCGTCGCCAATGGGACGACAATAAAAGGCGGTGGTTAGCGACTAACTGTTTATTCGGGTGACAGTACCCCACACTGTTTATCCTAATGTAATATAAACATCCTTCGGTCGTCACAAAACTGACATTCTATCAGCGATTACGATGATTGAAAAGGCAAAAATGTATAGCACTGACATAAGCTATCGAAAAGCATATGTCAATCCTGTTGAAAGTCGTTGTAGAAATACGTATCGCTTCGAAAGCGTTTCGTATTTCTACAACGACTTTCAACAGGATTGACATAAGCTTTTCGATAGCTTATGTCAGTCCTATACGTTTTTGCCTTTTCCTTCAGTTAACGCTGATAGAATGTCACTTTGTCTAGGGCCTCTGATGTGCCCGCTTACGGCAGCCGTAGGTATATCTATATATATATATATATAACATCACTCCTGTATTCCCCGAAGGGTTAGACAGAGGTACAGCTATATTACACCCACATTTTGCCAGAAGTCCCATGTAGGTAATAGGAGGCGAGCCTATTGCCATCAACCGGGCACAATCCAGACTCCGGACTGCTACTGAGCTATTCAGCAAAACCCAATAACACTTTGGCCGACCGGGGCATCGAACCCAGGACCTCATGCTCAGGAATAGCGCTAGCGAACACTAGAGCAACGAAGTCGTTTTAATCCACATAAGGGGTCATTGTACTCATAATCTTTCAGGGTTGGTCCCATAGTGACAGTTGTTCATGATGTTGAGTACAATGTTTCTTTAAGCGGATCCAGGATCTTCAATATTTAAATCGTGCTCGAGAGAGAAATCTCAAAAAATAAATGATCTTACCTTTTCTACACAGTGCAAATGAATATACTCGCGATACTCAAATAAGTGCGTTTATATAAAAAGTTCTCGTTCATTTATCTGCTACATTGCAGCAATCGAGTGTCAGATAGTGATGTTGCATAATCGATTCAAATCGTGTGTTATCTATAAGTAGATACTGTTTATTTTCGAAAGAGCTTTTCTCTGTCCACCTGTTCATTAGCGGAGTATGCGTCAAATGATCCCAAAATTACCGAAATGAAGGAGCAGTTTCTTAAAAAAATATTTAAAGATATCTAATCTAATCTAACTAATATTATAGACGCGAAAGTTTGTAAGTATGGATGGATGGATGGATGTTTGTTACTCTTTCACGTAAAAACTACTGAATGGATTTGGATGAAATTTGGCAAAGAGATAGTTTATAACCTGGATTACTTTTTATCCCGATATTCCCACGGGATCGAGACTTACGCGGGTGAAACCGCGGGGCGCAGTTAGTCTTTCATAATGATTTTTGTTTGAGTTTTTGCTCCTATTTCCATACTAAAAACTCATTCATACGGACCGACTTTAAAAATAATAATTTGCGATTTTCTTAGCGTTTTCACTAGCAATGGTTTTTTTTATTTTGGAAGGTCAGCCCCTTTTTGGACTTGAGTCTCTCAGGAGTCTCTTGAGTCTCTTGCTTTAATATTATGTGATATTTTAATATATAATTGAATATATTGTGTGGACTATTTTACGAATCTCCTTAGAAAACTGTCAAACAGATGAATTATTTCGTAACATGAATCGCACGCAGATCATATTATTATGAATTATCAGTTTGTGACATTTTACGATGATTCATAATATTTTCCTATTAATAATAATATGATGAAGAAGGTTTTACAAGAAAAACAAATAACAAATTATTATAATATCACATCATTTATTTACACTCATTTAATTTATACCTAAATATTAACAAATCACAAGAAAGGTGGTTGCAAAGTAACTTGACGTAAATACTTGGGGTTACATCCACACCCGGTCACGCCACATCCACACCCGCAAGATGGCACCTCTATCGTAGGTAACTGACATCCATATGACGGCATCTGGATACCGAGACATCCACAAGGCCCTGAACATCCACAGGATGAAACTGGTATCCCTGCACAACCACAGGGACCGGCACAACCACATGATTGAACTGGTATCCCTGAACAACCGCAGGGGCCCGAGCAACCACAAGATGATACAGCTATACCTAGACAATCGTACGGCCCGGAGCAGCTGCAAGATGGCATCATAGAGCATCCACAGGGGCCAGAACAACCACAGGATGACATTGGTACTCCAGAGCAACCACAGGGTCCGTTACAACCACAAGACGCTACAGGAATCCCTGCACAGCCACAGGGACCGTTGCAACTACAAGACGAAATCGGCATTGCAGAACATGAACAGGGGCTTATACATTCACAGGCGGATAACGGTATACCCCCACAGCCACAGGGGCCTGAACATCCACAGGGCCCTGAACATCCACAGGCTGATAATTGAACACCGGAGCAGCTACAGGGGCCCAAACATTCACAAGGCGACATTGGTATACCTGCACAGGTACAGGGTCCTTGACATCCACAAGCGGGCACTGGTCCATACGAAGGCAGTTCAATGATTGAGCTGATACCATAAGAATAAGTAGGAACCTGCAGGCTTTGACAACCACAGTTCGGGACATCAACTGCTGCTACCGACCCATAAGGGCACGCTGGGAGTTTGACAGCAGGTACTCTATTACATCCACAGTTCTGGCCAGGACATCCACAAGGTCCCGAACATCCACAGGAAACATCCAAAACAGGTGCTATGATCTCAATACTTGGTACTGACATTGGTGAAGCGAGAACTCCGTAGCTAGGTATATCAATGGTTGGGAATAGGCATCCTAGAGGGTTTATTTCCATTGGTTCTGCATATCTGTAGTTAGGTACGTCTATTACAGGTCCAGGGCTGGGTAAAGCCGGTGCGTATACAGGTTCTATTACAGGACCCCGACATCCACAGTTGATGATGTCTATTAGAGTGTTCTGACATCCACATCCAGATATTCCGAAGTTCTGAAGGCCAGACTTTTTGATCTTAGTCTTTGATTTCGCAATCTTTCTTTTCGCTGATCTTTGGGCGTTGATCTGAAATAAAAAAAAGTTTTTTTGTAAATGCATAACATGACCAGAAGTAGGTAAAATGGAACCCTTTAACAAAACATACATGGTTTAATCCAAATGGTGTCGATTTGTCGTCAAAGACTTGGCAGTAGGAATTGGTAGGTAAGTATGATAACTATTTCCACAGGGTGTCAGAGCAAACACCGTTGTCACTCAAACCATGGGTAGTTGACTTATATATAAAAATAAATGTCCGAGTAACAACATAAAAAAAAGTTATTTTCATTAAAAGATTTTAAAAAGTTTCTATCCGACGCCGTGCTCGCGAAACAGCTGACTGACTAAGGGATGGTTCGCACTTGCGGCCGGTCAAATCACTTCCCGCGCACCCCACCTGTATTGAGACGCAAGTTCGTTGCCCTAGCACATAGGGTGAAAGAGTGAAATACTCTTGCGGTAAAATATCAAATAAACATAAAAAAGTTGTAATTTTCTATTGAATTTACGTTCTATAAATTACACCAAACCACTGGTTTCAAGGATAACGGTGTTTACCCTAACATCCTGTATATTGATAGTATGTGGCATTCAAATAACACCGTGAAAACTTAGGTGAAGTGAGCTTAAAGTGAGCTGTCACTCCACCTGACGCTAGGGATTGACAGCTAACTTCACAGTTTTCATGGTGAGTTATTTACAGAATAGACCGGCTGAAGATCCAATCCAAGACTCTCAGGTCTATTGGGGCTAGGTTGTTCCCAGGACAGGTTCTAAGAGACACCTGGTAAGGCGCAGCGCGGCGCGGTTGTCAGTGTCAAACAAATATCAACGTTGCATAGCCTAAAAATAAAGTTGATAATAGATAACCTGAGACGCGCGCCTCTTTCCGCTTACGGCGCGCTCTCGAGCTGATGGAAGTTTATTTATTATCAACTTTATTTCAAGTGATGCAAGCTCGATATTTGTTTGGCAGTGACGAATGCGCTGCGCTGCGCCTCGCCGAATGTGCGCCGGCCCTTACAGAAGTAGCTCTACAATAGTACTTTTCTATAACTTATTTACTTCAAAAAAGGTAAAATATAAAAAGAATACTTACGACAACGCATGACACGATCAGCAGAATAATCGACAACTTTCCAAAATACATTTTTAATTAATTATTAACTTAATTAACTTCTATTAACAATAAATACCGAAGACTACAATGTTAAAACAAAACAAATGTTGTCCATATATAGTTTATTGTTTGTCAATATTTTGATAAGTCGAAAAATTACATCGATTTTCATAATCGATTCTAAGTTATTAAATCGAGTATTACCTAAATAAATAGTTACTTAACAAATTGCTGTAAAATTCTTATTTGCAAGATAACGATCAATTTCCGAACCATCAATCGATTTCACAGAATTAGGTACCTACTGTTTTCATTATCATATCATACAACTTATCGCCTTCCTAAAGGCTACCTAGCCTTGGTACGGTCTGCAAAGAAAGTCAATTCAGATCTTTTATAAAAGTTGGAAAGATTAAAAATTTGAAATTAATAAATATAAGAATAAATTCAGACTCTTTAGCTAGTTATTACGTTACATGCACATGTAAAAAGCGATAATCTAATTCTGTTACTGACCGTACCAGACCTTACCGGTCTGATCAAAACCCGTACCGTGTGTGACAGGTCTCAAGATCGGTCTTCTACGACGGCTCGTACAAGCAGAATTAAAAGGGATATAAAGGTACAGCTTGGCAAAAAAGAGTATGATGCGGTGACACATGAAACTAAATATTTTACTCTAAGTAATGCAGACCTATGATGTTGGCACTACTTTGCCAACAAGTGCTAGTAGGTTTTTGAGTCAGTACAAGTAGCGTTTTTAACTATTTGTTATTCTTTTACTCATTTCCCATTTGAAGTGACCTATATGCGGTAGTGGCGCCCTCATTTTTTCCAAACTCTTTTTTGCCAAGCTGTACAGGGAGGCCGGAACATTGACGTCCAAAAAAGTTTGGTCCCTCATGCCGTGGGGTATCCGAAATTCCGAATGGGGGGTGCCCATTATGTATGTTCCGCGATTTTTCATTAAAAAAAACGAATACGATACTATTTGCTATTTTGCGCCCCTAAAAATACCTATGATTGAACAATCTAATTTAATGATTGCGCCTCTTTTTGTGAACCTCGAATATTTATTGTTTTGGAGTCAGTTAGGTACTTGACTATTTACGTTAGTAACTGCGACTAACTTGGATGTAGCGCCCGCCGGCCGCTGCCGCGGCTCCGCTCGCTCGGCTCGCACGCGGTTGACCACTGTTCTAACCTAACACGTTGTTCGGGGAACCCTAGCATAGTTACTGCGACAACTGTGAGAAAGGCAAAGTACCAATGCATCGTTAGAATGTCAATATGTTTTTAAAGGATGTGTTACGTACCTACCTACTTCCCAATTAAAAAGTTTAATTGATGAAACTAAAGAGTTTGATTTTTTCGTGTAGTTACGTTGCAACCACCTATCTTGTGATTTGACAATATTAGCTCCCCACCTATGAAATCAGCGTTTTGTATGGAAGTTGCATTTTTCATACTAACATTTTCTTAATTTATATAACAACCAAGAACACTAATGTTTTAAAACTTATAATTATGCAATAATAAAAACTAAGATAACGTGTGCCACTTAGATTTAGCGACAAAAATAAGATAAGGCTAAGTTAATAAAAAAAATAGTGGTCATTTCTGCTGACAAAATGAGGAGTAATTTTTAAAGTATTTTTATATTCAAAAAACTATTAGTAATGAGGTTTTTTTACTATTGGTAGTTGTCTATGATGGTCATTATTCGATATAATACCAAGCATTTGATGAATATTTTAAATCATAGAAGTGACGAGGATCTCTATTTGTGAGAAAAAAACGCCAACTTCATAAGTGGGGGCCCAATATTTCGGAAAAAATTGTAAGATTCTAAATACAGAAGAAGTTACTAATTCCCTTTAGTAAGTGATTGCTTAAGAATTTTAACACGAACTATTAAAAAGTTTTGGTACAGATTATACTTGTCTTAAACATATTACAGGAATAGCAGATTGTTATAAACATATTTATAGGTGTTGAAGAAAAAAAAAAGAGAAAACATTATGATTCAACGTTTATTATTTCTAAACTGTACATAAAATTAATATCCTACTAAACAATTTTATACAATGGCAACATTGATTAACAAAATAGTGTGTTGCAGTTTGAGCACACTTGTAAATATAGTATGTACTTTGTAGTTTTTATACAATAATTACTTATTAGTACATTATTATAGTTTATTTTATAAGTCTTTCCTTTTGCAAAAATAAAACTATGGTTATTATAATATTAAATGTAACAGACAAAAGGTACCATAAATAATTTAAACAAATTCAAGTTCCATTCAGTTTATTTGTTCTAAAACATTTTTATTATGTTTTACTAGCCGCTGCCGCCGACTTCGTCTGCGATCCAAGATGAAAACTAGCCTATTTTCTTTTCCAGGTCATGGTTTACCCCTGTGCGAAATTTCATCCAAATCCGTTCAGCCGTTTTAGCGTGAAAGCGTTACAAACAAACAAACTTACTTTCGCATTTAAAATATTACTACTTAAAGTAAGGATGACTATGCTTACATTTTCACGCTAAAACGGCTGAACGGATTTGGATGAAATTTGGGACAGGGGTAGCCCATGACCTGGAGAAGGACAAAGGCTACTTTTCATCTTGAATCGCAGACAAAGTCGCGAGCAACAGCTAGTAACAATATAAATTGTTCGTCAACATCTTGCCACTGAAATAAAAATAAATACATAATTTTAGGTAATAACTACATCTAAGTAAATGCAGAAACACAAACAACTTAGTCTATTAATGCCAAGTTTCATAAAGCTTCATTATCTCTGATCTTTTAATCTGCTGTCAATTATGATCGCGTAATACACTTACAATGGCAATAAAAACCGGCCAAGTGCGATTCGGACACGCGCACGAAGGAATCCGTACCATTATCTATAAAAACGGCAAAAAAATCAAGTTTGTTGTCAACCCGCCCCTCCCCCCTCCCACTTAAATATTTGTTTTATTTTTATTTAACTATTTATTGTTACGTTACGCACGAAAAGAAGAATATTATAATTTAAAAGTGAATGGTTTTACCTCAAGAATACAAGAATACTGCAGTTACAGAAACAATATAATTTATATTGTGTGATCTGCATTCAAATGAAGTAGTTAATTATGAAAATTATTCGAGTTTGTTCTACCTTAATTCCGATAATGGAATTAAAACCGGTAATAGGGTGCAAGCAAGCCTTATGCCATGCCGCAGTAACACTTTGCAACATAAAATTAGACAAAAGATGAATTGATAACAACTTTAAGAAACCAGGTCCTTGCATAAAAATCTAAAGCCATTCAACAACACATCACCGTCTCACATCATTCACTGCACTTCATCTTCATTCGTTCCTCGCTGGAGGAGGTTTGCCGCTGGCGAGGACCGACTTCATGGTCTTCAGCATGTTAGGAATGATACCAATGTGTTTGTCGACGCATTTTACTGCGCACTTCTCGAATTCTATTGTTGCTTTGTCTATCTGTGAATGAAGTATGGAAAACATTAGTAAGTAGAAAAGTTTTGCAGTTATTTTTCCAGTTTGGAAGCTATTACACTCATTCCACAGTTATCACCTAGTCCAGAGTGATACAGGTTCCCAGTACACAGGTATACCAGTTCAAATATCTTATTGCATAACACATTTTCGTAGCAGCTTGTTCACATTCGCTTAAACGAATATGAACATTGCTGCCTTAAGAATAATGTTTACATTCGTATGAAATTCTAACTTTACTCAGCAACGCCACAGTGCTATCTGTGAATCCTTTTAAAGTTGGGTGCCGCCATTTTTTGTTATGGAAATTAAGACAAAAGTTATCATCTTACCTTCTCCTGATTAGGATCAGAGCCCAGTCTGTCTCTGGCATAATCATTGCAATCCATCACACATCTTTGTAGTCTGTTCTGTAAGTGGGATATCTCGCCCTGGAAATTATTAAAATGTTTATGGTGAACAAACGGCATATACAAAGGTATTTGCAAAGATCTTATTTTTTTTGTTGGTCAGAGTGATCTTATGACAATTTTTAAGGACATTACATAATTCAATAACATCAATGGTCTGCAATTAACACAGCCTGCCACACATGGCAGCTATAGTGGCAGATGAAATTGAAGATAATATCTAATTAATACACTCTTGAAACAATGTTTTTCTATTAGAAACTAGCTGTAGCCATGAATGTTTATAAAGTCAAAATTCAAGATCATACTATCTGCATGTGTAGCATAGCATGACCATGGTAGAAACTGGTTTTATCGACAGAAGAATGACAGATAATGACTGCTTATCTGTCATTTTGTGCAGCTGACACATTACATAATAGCAATTGGCTGATCAAAGCTTAAAGCAACACAAAAACAAATAATCATTAAATTCAACAGCTGTTTTACTGATTTTGAAACTTAGGCCCGTATTACAGACCCTCCTCACTCAAAACTCAAGCATTACTTGAAGCCTTTTGATTGGTCGATCCGTCAGGTTAAGCTACGTTTGCCGGGGTTAGTCAGTGGATGGGTGACCATCTTTACATACCAAGACTCCTCCGTGCCTCGGAAAGCATTGGTCCCTGCTGTCATTTCTGTGGCTCTTTGACAGTTGTTACGGGTCATCAGAAGCCCGAAAGTCTGACAACCAGTCTTACCAAGGGGTATCTTATTACCCAGTAACTGGGTTGTGGAGGTCAGATAGGTGGTCACTCCATGTAAAATACTGGTATTCAGCTGCATCCGGTTAGACTGGAAGCCGACCCCAACATAGTTGGGTAAAGGCTAGGCAGATAAAACTAGTTGAAACTAGTTTTAAGTAATGCTTGAGTCTTGAGAGAGGTTGTGTAATACGGGGCATAGAGAACTAAAAATATTCTGACTTAATTTCTACTTAAAGTTTCAATAAACATTAAACAGTAAATAATATTACCTGCACATAGTTATTAGCTTGATTAAGAGGTCCTGTACAGGAGTCTATGCAGCTGTGCACCCGTTCTAACGAGGTTTGTGGATCATCACAGCATTTGGCGGCACATCTATGCATGTCACCCTAAAAAAAACATGAATTTGAGATTATTGTAAAGAAGATGAGGTCTTGTGATATTGAATTTTAGTGTCTGAATGAATGATAATGTATGACACATAGTTTAAAAATAATTTGAGCGGCCTGATAACAATAAAAGGAGCAATATCCTTGAGTTGACTTTTATTTTTACAAAATTATTTTTTGATACAAAATCATTTGACATTTTTTTTTTTGTTTTTCTTTACGTTGGTGGGGTCATGGTCTTCACTTATAAAGAATGAATTAGGAATTATCTGTGCCCTAAAATTATTGCATAAGACTTGCATGCTATCGGGAACATAACCTCACTTACTTGCATCTTACGTAAATAACTCTTGTCCAACTCATTGACGAGGTTCGTCATCTCCTGCTCGACCCTATATTTCTGTGCCTCAACCATTTTGCTGCCTTTGATTCAGGAATTATGAATAATAACAAAATTTGGGGATTTACAACGTCCGAAACTAATGACAGCCGCATTCACTAACTTTTTGACAGGCAGAAGTCAACAGACAGTCAATCATTGACAGCGGTTCTAGCTTCTTTTATTTTTGTAGGTATTGGTATCTTGTGATTTTGCTTCTTGCCAATTGGAATCCTTTTTTAATGGAAAATTAAAATTAAAAGGAAGAAAACTATTATAAAATCTGTGGCCCTAGTGAAAAGGGGTATAAGTCCGATTTTGTGGAAAATGAGTTAAGTATACAGAAGTGATCAGAGAAAAATGCTCTATCGTTTGGTGTAAACGGATCTAAGCTATCTCTAAAAATAAAGAAGTTACCTTGTGTAAAAGGGTCCAACTGACACCAAAAAATACTACAAAAGTCGGTTTCAAGTACTTTTGTATTCTTTTAAACGGATTTTTTCAAATATATTTTGTGTTTTTTAATCTAAATTAACATAAATTACCCACGTTTTTATTTGGTTAGTGTTTATCAATACAACAACACTTGGTTCTTAAAAATGGTTTAGTGAGTAATGTGATATTATTAGACATAAATCCGTTTTCACTAAAATAAAGGGAAAAAATCAAAGTAACTCTGTTGAGATTAGTATGAACATAATCATTCCAAATGCGTATTCATTTTCACTTGTATGAATTAACTTTTAACATTATGGGAGAAGAGGTATAAGTTATATTATACCCTAAAGGAATTCATTTTGTGGTTAGTATAAGTCACTATCTTAAAAACTAATAACATTAAAATAAAAATAACTCAATAATAATAAAGAGCATAAATTGTTTACCTATAAAAAACTTCACATGTATTTCAATTGGTAGCGGTTTAAATGTCACACGAGGTCAAACACGCAATTTGAAGCGCGCGGAGTGTTTTTTGCGTCTCCTGTAAAGTTGCATTTTTGGACTTAGATCCCTTTTCACTAGGGCCACAGAAATAAGGTAAGTCAAAGTCACGGTCAAATAATTTATTTCAAGTAGGCACACTAAAGACACTTTTGAACGTCAAATACATAGAAATAGAACTGATGGTAAATGAAAACACATTTTTATTATACTATAAATTTTAATATTTATTTATTTTACAAGGCCATGAAAGGCTAAATAGAGGCTTAAAACTATAATCCAATACCAGCCAAAAATCCATCTAATAACTCTTGGTCAAAATTAAAAATCGGCAACTTCTTTATTAAAGCTGCACATGATTCGCATACCGGAGGCTTTTCTGCTGATTCTGCTAATCGACTGAGTCTTTCTTGTGTTTTGGATGGAATTTCATCCATTAAATCTGGCAGCCCAGTCAAACATGGTGGTGGCGGCGGGAAAGCGACACGACTTGACATTTCACTGGGAGGCGGGAAAGACAAAGTAGCAGGGACTTCTTTGAAAATATTTAAAGGTTTTTCTCGCACATTTTGGTTTAAATTAGGTGGGACGTCTTTTAGATTAGGATTTAAAACAGATATTTTTGGTGATGATGGTGGAGCTGGCAAGAAATACGCCGTGGCAGTTTCAGGGTAACATTTTGGCGATATTCTTTCAAATGTTGGTGCATTTGTTGGCACTGTTGTTGGTGCAGCTGGCGCTGGACTTGGCGCTTTGGCAGTAGGTGTTGGTGGATTGGGCCAATCTCTGTTGGAGTACTGGGCATGACTTATCTGTAAAAGAAAAATTATTACAATACGCATAAATAATAGTTATCTAAAGTTCATTATCATTACACGATATTGATAAAGTTATAATAATTAGGATGTGTGATTATGTAAACATAGCTGCGATATAAAAAGTTAACTATTTGACGACTGTTTGTCTTTTCCCATAATGGAATGTGTGGAAAATGTATTATAATGATAAGTTTTATAAACAACTTAGGATAATAGTATTACTTTTATTTAATTATTTAATGCTTGCTTGCTTTCAATAATACGGTGAAATCTAGCTAATATTTATTATATTTACACTTTATTCCCATGCTGGATAATTATAGCCAGGAAGAGAGAGTGCTTTAAAATTTTACACTTACCTTAAATAATAGAAAATAATTCATAAAAAATAATAGCAGAATCTTCGTCATTTTCCAACCAGTTCCATATACAAAAAAACACATTCTATCGTTTTCAGGCTAATTTATTGGAGAAAGCATAGTAGTATTGCATTTTGTTTATAAAAAGATAAAATTAACTACCTACTTTTATCTATTTGAAAACAAGGTGCAATAATCGAATGGAACTTTTATTTTTGTAATTTATTTGCAAGATTATCAAGTTTTTCATCATTATCTTTGACCATTGTTTTGTAAGGTTTTGCTAGCTAATTGGTAACTTGTACATTTTTATTTAAAGTACTTAACTATATATTTTTTGTTAGCTACTTCGTTCGTGTGCAAGTTTGAATCCCTTTCAGTTCAGGATTAACAAGGATACCTACTACTTATTAATAAAAAAAATAGTCTTTGATCTTTATAATTAACAGGTTTATATGCCACTAGCACCACCCCGCGGTTTCACCCGCATTAGACTCAACCTCAGGGGAATATCGGTATCAAAAGTCTGCGGTCCAGGTTATAAACTATCTGTGTGCTAAAATCTCTTAAGGGGGATGCGCTAGGGTGGCCCGCGAAATTCAAATTTTCTTACGTTTTTTTGCAATTTGCAGGTCAGTATCAGGTTGTATGTTGATCTAAATATTATTAGCGCTCGTAACAAATATGGATTTACGGAATTTTAAACATTATAATCAGCAATACAACTCTCTAAGCTCCTGTAAGTGCATTGAATGACTATTTCATGAAATCATGACATTTGGCACTTTCATCAAACTTAAGCCATTTTTGCGCGATTGAGAGAAAAAGTGACCCTTAACAAACAACCAAACATACAAATTTTCTCATTTATAATAATTTGTAGGATAGGTACACACATACCAAGTAAACAACGTTGGTTTTAAACTTTATGTCCATCGCAATGACTTTAATCGCTTGTTGACCAAACATAATGGGTAATAATAGAAATAATAGTAGAAATGGGTTACTAAACTTCAATATTACACCATCATAGTCGATAGACTGCGTTTGTTAGGCCATCCATGTTAGCAAGGATATAAATAAACCATTTGGTATCACGTTTTTTTTTGTTCTATTAGACTACCCATTATGGAGGTCAAACGCCTATTATTTATATTTGTGGTCTCTGCACTAAGCGTCAGTATTTTCCCCTAATATAAGATTATAAAATATTGGGAGCATAATAATACATTTCTCACTTTTAAATATCTATGTTTTGCAGATGGTAACAGCCCGCCCGCAATGCCCCTCCCGCCGTGGCCCATGTCAGTGTCCACAAGAAACAGTTTATTTTTCTAATCTGGCAACACCGTTTCCCGCCTTCATCGAATCCATAGACTACATCCCTAACTGTCGCAAACCTTGTGGCAGCTGTGGTTGCAATGACCAAGTCATTCTGCCTCCTGTGACAGTTGACTTACCGTGTGGTTTAGGATACTTTCCATCAGGTTCGCCATTGGTAGCCAAGTATTTTGCTCCTGCATTAGATTTCTTGACAACTGGAGCATATATTCCGATTGCGTCGCCTTGTGATTCCTTGATATTAGCGGCTCCTGTGAGCCCTGAGATTGCCCCTTTGGTTAAGCCAATTATTTTGTGAATAAAATGTTTTTTGTGATGTATTTTATTGTTTTATTTAAACACTATCGAATTATACAGGTGGCCCATTTGCAATGCTCCAAAGTTAATTTTAAGAAGTCTCTCCATGGGTTTTGTGAAACTTCCATGATTATTAAAGGAGAATGACCAGGATTGTAGGGCACCCTGTACCAAGCGAAAAGTCCGCGTGTCACAACCAAACCTAGTGTATTTAGAGGATAATTCAATGCTCTTCTTATATTGTTAACTATTTTTTACATGGATTCCCGCAATTCGTATTTATTAACCATTTATCTACTTCATATTTTGAGGTTAAGTTCGAGAAAGTGACAGGCTCGAAATGGTGAAGTTGATGACAAATGAAGCGGTACCTAATATCGGTTGCTTTTTATTCTTGATTTGGCGCTTGTTTCCTGATGGATGATTATACAATACATCACTGATAGTCAATAATAATTCTTGGTGTCAGGTTTTATATATAATGATAATGAATATCAATAATCATGTAGGTAGGTACTCATAGTATGTGCAGCTGGTAGTCTGAATAAGTAATCAATTTAGTACTGTGTTTACTGATTCCTAATATCTTGAAATCTTAACATAACAGCAGGCCTGTTTTCCCAGAAGAGTTAGGCAGAGTTGTATTTACTATATAGTACACCCACTTCTCGAACTTCACATGTTAGTAAATAATAATAAGGTGATAATGTTGTTAGTACTTAATAAGGCACTTATATCAAAAATGAAAAACGCAGTTAAGATATATTCATATTTACATAACGTATATGACCTCGACCGCTACCAGGACAGAGAAAAGAAATATACAAATAAAACAATAGGTAGGACAATTGGGTGGCACTCGGGAACGCCTTGCAACTGTTGCAACACGTAGCATGGACTGTCCACATCCAAAGCACACATCACTCCACATTGTGACCAAGTGTTAGTTCAGGTATCAGTTTGGAATCTCAGGGAGTTTTTCTTGTATCAATGCGAAACATTCGTAACATTATGAATAGGAACTACCAGGATTGATCTGAAAGCATAAAAACTGTTTTTTAATCCTTAAATTGAATAAATAGTCCCGGAAGTAGGTAGGTACTTTAGAAGCTAATTAGAATATAGGTACATGCTTCTACTAGGTGAGGTAATACTTACAGGCGTCGCGTCGGTACAATCTATGATGTTAAAACTCGATCATATCCACGGATATATTTTCTATGTAATAATATTCTAAATTGTTCTAACAATACTAGTGAACGGTTTAGGATACATCGGCGACGCTGATTTGCTGGCCGATGTCTTACTCTAGTTGAGGGCATCGCTATGGATTATTACACAAAGACTACGTTATGAAAACGCACCTGAACCCCCGTTTTTGTTAATAAGTATTATAAATTATTATTCAAATAGTTCAGATGAAACCAATATTCAAAGTAACGTCATCCATGACGGCGCCACAGAATAATTATTGCAATACGTCACAGTACAAATGACATTTTACTTTTTTGAATAGGTCCTCTTTTCATTAGATGCATGTATTTGCAATGTATTCCAAAAAAATAATAATAAATTATTACGATGTAACGCGTGACCTAAAGATGTTTTTTGACACACATAAAAATATATTGTATCCTAATATAAAATGGCAAATTGGTACAATTATCTTCTTCATTTTTTAATGTTCGTTGACAGGTAGGTACCTATATTTTTAACATAGTGGCAACATTCGGAAATGAAATGCAATGTCAGTGACATTAGCGGAAAATACGTACCACAAAAGTAAAAAAAGACTTTTATTTTTGGTGTCCGAAAGCCGGGAATCATTTTCATAACAAAATCGTATATCTGATTTAAAAAATAGGAGTAATTTTATGAACTACATTTGGTTGTGACACTCTAGCTCGTTTGTTGGTACGACAATATGGCATTCTCCTTTAGGAGGTAGATCTTGGAGATACCACTTAAAAATAATCGAACCACTGTAGAACAATTATTAACCAATTCTAAGTAATTATACGGGGCTACGGGGGAACCCATATAGTACCTATAATCTATACTTAATAAATATGTATAATAATATTGTAAGTAGTGAAGTTCTCATCCTGGTAACCTAACTTACTGTGTAATCCCAGACGCAATTTGATGCAGGACAGAATAAGAATAGGTAATGTCCACGTGTCATGTTCGTGAACGGGCGCTGTCAGTTGAGACTGGTCATCTCTCATCTGCCAGGACTTATTTTTAATCTTGTATTTTGAATTGATTTTGATTATTTTTTTATTTGACATTGTTCTCACATATATTTTGGAATATCTATATCCATTTTTAAAATGTCCTTGGAGTTCCTTGCCCGTTCTTCTCCATAGAGATCTACGATTTGGAATGATGGGCAACTAGCTTCAACTTTTGACTAACTGACCGATTCTTTGTACAATAATTCAAAAGTGCCTGTAAATGGTTTAATTGAAATAAATGCTTTGAGTTTGAGTTTGAATGACGTTATGACGTTAGGTAGGTATCTCGAGAGGACAAGTAGGTACCTCGAGAGGGTAAGGGGGCCATTCAACAAAAAAAAAAACTCTAGACATATTTTGTTGCAATTGATAGACAATGTTCTAATCAACAACTTAATCGGTTGTAAAAGGAAAATAAGTGCCTACCTACTACCTACCTTATAACTTAAATCTTTACTAGCTCGTAGGTAACTTAAAAAAAAATAAGATAAATATTTTTTTTCTATGATAAAGGGTTACGGAAAACGTTACTCAACATTGTAATCAAAATTGCTGTAAATTTTTATACTGTTACATTGCTCATATAATAATTTAAATTATCAATTAAAATAAATAAAAGATAAGACACGATTCGAAGATAACCGCAGGATAAATAATGGAGTAACATTTTAAAATATTTATTTCAATAAAAGCAGTTGAATTAATACCATTTTGTAATAATTTATTATTTTTTATTATATTATTTTCAAAATGAAGTTTTTACTAGTTGTTTTGCTGGTGACTTTACATAATCAGGTAGATTTTATTGATATTAAGCCAGAACTTATTACATAATTGTAAATAATTTAACGCCTTTGCATAATATTACTATTGATTTTTTTGTTTATAGGGCACAATAACATAATTTTATTTTAACACAGTCAACAGCGTGCATAATAAAATTAACATTATTTGGAGATTAAAAAAAAAACAATTAATAATGCACATATTTTTTTCCAGCTGGCCACACCACAGATGCTGCGCCCACCACCATACAACTTCATCAACAGACCAATCGGAGAGAAGATGATTGAAACTGGCAACTTTATCAACCAGCTACCTCCTACAGTGATCAGCGAGCCTCCTTGCAACAACATAGTTCCTATTCCTAACATCGCTGCACCACCTAGCACTACTCTCATCACTGACTGCTCGCCTGCGATCTGTCAAAACCTAGCAAATACAATTCAACTAATGATTGTCAGTAATTTACTGCAGAATAGTCAGAATTCTGATGTAGGTAGGCAGTTTGCTGCTCCAATTTTGAATGAAATAATGTCATCGCCAATTTTGTCTTGTGGGTGTAATAATCCGTTTTCTCCTAACGTAATTTCTTCTAATTTTTCTCCTAACATTGCTCCTAATTTTTCTCCTAACGTTATCAATAACTACATTCCTCCTAATATAGTTGGCCCTAATGTTTATTCTCCTAATTTCGTTAATCCTAGCTTTGTTGCTCCTACGCCTAACGTGATTTCTCCTAATATGTTCCCGTTGCCTCCTAGAGTCGGCGCTCCTTTAAACCCTTGTACTAATTCACCTCAACAAGGTCCCGCAAATGTTAATGGGTTACTTAACACTATAATGAGTATGTTGGGTAATATACAGGGTTAATTATAAGAGCTGATAATTTTAAATTATTATTTATTTTGTCGAATATTAAATTATTCTTAAACTAAAATATTGTGTGTAATTTTTACCTTTTAATTTATTTTTTTACAAGCTGATGCCCGCGGCTTCGCCCGCGTGGATGTCGGATATTATATACTTATACCTTCTTAGAGAACCATTCTATCCATTGGTGAAAACAGCATGAAAATCGGTGCAGTAGTTTTTGAGTTTATCGCGAACAGGGCGACAGGCAGACGCGTTATCATTAGCAGTCTACAAAAACAAACCCTCTCATTAAAATGAGCCTGCTTTTCAAAGGTCACAGTAGAAATAGGTAGGTACCAATCATACTCGTATATTAGACTTGTCAACGGGCTGGCCTACCACCACAGCAGTATTATTTTAATACTAGCTTCAGCCCGCGGCTTCGCCCGCGTGGTATGTCGATAAAAAATACCCTATGTCCTTCCCCAGGATGCCATCTATCTCCGTGCCAAATTTTGTCGAAATCCGTTCAGTGGTTTAGGCGTGAAAACGTAACATACACACAGACAGACAGACCGGCACACAGACGGAGTTACTTTCGAATTTATAATATTAGTATGGATTACTTCAGTGTAGGAAAGAGATGAAGCTCTACAGGACGTATAGCTCCATCTCTTTCCCCCACTGAAGTAAGATTAAAATAATACTGCTGCAAGCGGTATGGTGGTAGGGCCCTCGGAGCGACTTTATGTGCTTAGCTCATGACGACATGGAGCTAGGGAAGTCAAGTTCTCGATGTTGGTTCAAGAAAATTCACAGAAATCAAGTCGAAAGCTGCTTCCATGGTATCCGTATGGATTGAAGAGCCATGTCTTATTAATTAAGCCCGCGCTTAAGGCGAAAGCAAAGATCAAAATCAAAATCAAAAGTCATTTATTCAAACTGCGCTGAGCATCAGCACTTTTCGATCGTCAAAATTACATAAGACAGTCCCCCAAAACGCCCACCCTTCACCACTTCCTAGTGCTTTATCTGGGAAGATGAAGTGGCGCAACAAACTCCCCAGCAGCACAGCTGTCTGTTCAGTTAGACAAATTTGATTCTATACAAAATTATGCAAAATCATTTACATTACGCAACATAAAACATAAATATAATTATTAAAAAAACGAGAACTATGTACTCAATCAGAAATAAGTAGTAAATATAAACATAAACATAAATTAACTAAATAAAAGCCTCCAGGCACAAAGGGTGTGCCCGCTTACATATAGCTATTTATAGCTGCAACTGGAAGTTATAAATGATAAACTAGGACCATCGAAGTAAATAAATAAAGATGAATTACTAAAAACATTAACAAAACCGAGATCAGCAAGACGACCAGTCACCACAAGCAGCACTAGTTCACGAGCATAACGCAAAGATCAGCCATTACCCCCCTCGCCATATTTGAGGGAAGGAGACAACCCGACCGAAAGCTACAGGGTAGCCCGCGAAATTCCAATTTTCTTACGTTTTTTGCAATATGCAGGTTAGTGTCAGGTGTATTTTGATTTTAAATATGATTCGCGACCGTAACAAATATAGTTTTACAGAATTATAATCATTAGAATCAGCAATACAACTCCTTAAGTTCTTGTAAGTGCCAGATGTCATTATTTCATGAAATAGTCATTCAGTACACTGACTTGAAAATTGCAATTAACGTAAGAGAATTTCGCGGGGTACCTTAGCACATTCCCAACATTTTAGTGTATAAGTTACCAATAGTAATAGTCCATTTATTTGTGAGAATGTTTTTAAATAATATTCTGCCGTTTCCGGCGCACAAATAATAATAATTCAAACCAGTTATACTGTACCAGTTGTACTGTATATTACTATTATTATTGACAAATGCTTACACTGACTGGACAGGTCCACTCAAATCTGTGTGGTTCTTTCCTCAAAAGACCATTTCAGACTCTAATCTACATGGTCCTCATAGGCCTGACCAAGATTATGTCTGGACTTTAAAGGAGACGGTGACCTCTGAGTTTGTTTCGACCTTTCTTCTCAGAGTAGTCAGATAGGAAACGCCGACCTCATCTAGCTTATTTTTACAACTTTTTAATATGACGTGTAAAAGTGATTCCTGTATCCTAGTTACAGAATAAACAATTTCATTTCATTTCATTTCAGTAATTATCACAAACAGTTTGAATTGAGAGGCCACCTTATGGCCTTAGGCCCTGTAACTTTTTATGGGCTTAACTACAAACTCCAGGATCGGAGCTACTAAATCGAGTAATTTAGGTACAACTAAATATTGGTAGTATTCGTATTTAAAAATGAGTTTATAGCCCCTCAATCCATACGGACAGTTGAACGATTTTCACCAGTTATGTTTAACCTAAATGTAAAGATAGCCGACTGCCAATAATCGAGCTACTGAGAAATTCCTGGAAGAACCCTATTATAGGTTTCTCAACCTGGGCATCAAACTCAGGACGACTAAGCAATGCTTGCAAAGCTTGGTAATTTTAGACCAACGAGGCAGTAAATACTTTTATCCAGTTTATATAAAAAAAAGGAAAGTTATTTAATTTTTAAGAAAACAAGAGATAATATTTTTTTAACTTTTTATTATTTACCATTAAAACATAAGAACAGGCTTACAAAATACTTAAGACAATTAATAATAAACTCTATTAGGACAAGAACAAGAATCAATATAACCTAAAGACTCCACATTGATTCCAACTGGCAGGTTGGGGAAACCACAGTTACAATTTTGTGAAGAAAACAATGATCCATCACAACCACCACACCTTGGCGCCAATATATTGGCCAAAAGTTCGTATCCAATGTTCTTTGGCCCATAAGAATCACACCCACAGCCATTGTTGGATAAGAAGTTCTGGACATTGATCTTGTCACAGCCACATCCATTTGGTACACCATATTTTGGTCCATCACATCCACACCCGGCATTAGGTAGTCCAATGTTAGGTCCAAAACCATCGCAACCACATCCATAATTATTTGGCATAACAGTCGCTAAGCCATAATTTGGTCCATCACATCCGCACCCGACATTAGGAAGTGCAAAGTTAGGTCCAAAACCGTCACATCCACATCCATAATTATTTGACACAACAGTCGCTAGGCCATAATTTGGTCCGTCACATCCACAACCGACATTAGGTAGTCCAATGTTAGGTCCAAAACCATCGCAACCACATGCATAATTATTTGGCACCACAGTTGCTAAACCATAATTTGGTCCATCACATCCACTTCCATAGTTCGGCACCACAGTTGCTAAACCATAATTTGGTCCATCACATCCACAACCAACATTGGCTATTGGCACCACTTCTGGGTAGCAAACATTTGGTATAATTTCTATGGGGTCACAGGGGCATGGAGCTATAATATCACAAGGAGTAATGATTGGCTCGTATGGGTTGTAAGGATTGATATTATAGTCTACTTGAGGAGCGAGGTAGTCGATGACAGGAGAGTAGACAGTCTGAATAGGTTCACCACATTGAGGTTTCATAGTATTCTCAATAAGGTTGCTCACTATTAGGAGCTGGATGGCGTTCGCGAGGGAATTGGAAACGGAATTATCTATAATAGTGTTGACAACTTGCGGAGATGTGGTGCAGACTTGTGGTGGCTCGTTATAGATTACTGGTGGCGGGTTATAGATGACCGGTGGAGGGTTACAAATCTGTGGTGGCGAGTTACAGATTACTGGTGGTTCGTTACAAATTACTGGCGGTGGGTTACATAATTGAGGTGCTGGGTTGCGGATTTGTGGTGGTATTGGTACACGTGGCAGAAATTGGGCTTGCGTCTGAAAAAAAAATTTTAGTCTTAGTTTGGGTTTCATCTAAGAGGGGGGAGCTCGTGGCTAAGTAATAACAGCCGTACGGGTCGAACCAGACAGGTTAAGCTACGCTTGCCGAGGTTGGTCCGTGGATGGGTGACCATCTTTACATACTGAGACTCCGCCGTTGGTCCCGGCTGTTTTTCGAGGATCTTTGACAGTCGTTACGGATCGTCAGAAGTCCGAAAGTCTGACACACTGTCTTACCAAGGGGTATCGTATTACCCAGTTACTGGGTTGTCGGATTGTAAAATACTGATATTCAGCTGCATCCGGTTAGACTGGAAGCCGACCCCAACTTATTTGGGAAAAGGCTAGGCAGATTGATACGGTTTGGTCTAAGAAAATGCGTGAAATTAAATTGACTAATGGCATGAAATATAATTAAGTTTTCATGATTATTTAATAACTTACCTGGCAAGCCAAAACTGCGCAAACAATTAATAATAAAGCGGCCATCTTGAAAAATCTAATAATGACAACGTACAACCTCTTTTTATACTACAATTGCAAGGATTTCAAAGATTAACACATTGACATCAAATTCATTTCGAAAAAGATAACATAATTACGTACTACGAAAGTATGAAATTGTACAAAATTTATTAAGTAAATATAAATAGTATCAATTGCTTATCATAAGTTGTAACAGCCAAGTTACACATAAGCATAAAAAAGAAAGAAAAAAAAAATATAGATACGTTTATTTATTTGCGTTAAACATGACGCAAAGAAAAAACACAAATACAAAAAGAACAAGTTGGGGGCAATATGCGTCACATCCACACAAAATGGCTACCGCTCAACATAATGCTGTGAGTGAACCAGCAAACCAGGCAGCGCTATCAGAGATTAAATCAGAGCTTAAATCTAACAAATTATTAACTAAAGTAGGTCATTAAGCTTATTAATATTCATGTTGATCAAACCGGACATAATATCGTAATGAATGCATTCGAAGTGACTTCGGAAATTGCATCGAATTTCAGTTCCTTCCGGAATTGCAAATGAGGTTAAAAAACATAAATGTACCTATGGGTACAATATTGATAATTATTAATAAATGTGGTTGCTTGATTATTGATGTTGTATTGTGTTATATTGTTTAATTAATGATTATGACATTATGAATAGTGATTTTGACAATATTGTAAATGATTTTGACATTATTGACATTATTATTAGCAAAATTTGCCAATTAATGTATTTATGTACCTACCATGTAAATTGGATTTTATGATCTGTAAAACAAATATTTCGATTTGAATTTTTTCTGCTTTGTGAAAAAAATACTATTATAATAACGACTCTTTAACACGATATAATTCTATTATGTAATTCTATTGTAAAGGGAAAAAGAGTTTTCTCAATATAAAGATGTCAAGTATGTACCTAACTACTTGCAAAATACTAAATTCTTTCAAAATAATATAAAACTGCACAAAGTTACTACAGATAAATGAGATTCAATTTTCCAAGAGACGATCGTCAATTGTTAGAAACAAAATTTTAAAAATCTTTCTGAAAACTATGACAGCGTAGTCTAATCAGCATCTCTTGGAAACAGTACCTAGGTAGGTAAGCAGATAAATCACACAACCGTCTTATCTTTAGATGCATTTAAGATTATAATTACTTCACTTTATACAGATGAGCGATAACACAGTCTATATCAATGAGCTACATGATTGATTTGATAGTATTTCATTAATTTATTTATCTGTGGCAACATGACGAAGGAGATCATTTGTATTTTAGTGATGCAGACTTGCATTTATAAGGTATGTGTAGCTTAGTATAATCAGTCTATAATGTTCCCACTGCTGGGACAAAGGCGTCCGTCGTCTCTGTGAGAGGGAGTGGGCCGTTATCCACCACGCGGGCCCAGTGTGGGTTGGTAGATGTCACATGTCTTCGAATTTTTGGTTCTTAGACATGCCGGTTTCCTCACGATGTTTTCCTGCACCGTTTGTGTGTTCATGTTGTGTTGCTTACTTAAATAAAATTATGATAGAGTAATGAATTTACTTGTTGGTATAAACAGGTGGACTGTCTTATAAAGTTATAAAGTAGGCTATTCGTCAATAGTCATGCGTTTTTTTTTAAGGCTTAGTTGGTGAAGATATGCCTTTATCTATTAATGTGTACCAAGAATTTAATATCTTGTCGGTTGGTTTCATTAGAGGAGATTGTACAAGGAATATCGAAAGAAAGAGGCACCTACAAATGTCAAACCAAATTCAACCCATATAAGAAAATATTTTGTAAAGTTTTTTGTTGAGAGGTAAAACATAGAATCCTAATATAAAATCCTTTTAATGTTCCAGGTGTTATCAATATACGCGCAGCCAACGATCCAGCAGTACCTCCATCTAACAGGTACACCACATTCAACTCACACAATCACCGTTCCAGTCACCCAGCAAAGCGCACCACCACCCAACATACCACCAACCAGCCAACCGAGGCCTGCTACTGGACTACCTTCATTCTCAGCCTTAGCTCTACCTGACCTAGTCTCAAGATTACAACAGCTACAAGTAATCCAACAGACTACAACACCTAATCATGTAGCCAATCAACCTAGACCCCCAACTGGAATACCTTCATTTTCCGCGTTAGGTCTTCCTAATCTAGTTTCTGATTTACAACAGTTACCTAAACAAAGACCAACTGATGTAAAATCAGCAAGCGCTTCAAGTATAGATTCTAATTTACTCAACAATTTAGCTATAGCATTGCAATTACTTATAGTTAGTAACATTTTAAATGCACCACCGCCAGTAGATTCGCCAATTGCAAAAACAAAAGAAATTCCTGCTTGTGCAGAACCCAATTCAAGTCCTTATTATTCTCAAACCCAAGTTGCTATGCCAAATTCTAAGTTCGTAGGTTCATCAAGTTTTTCTGAACCTAATGTAGCTCAGGTTTTTAAACCTACAAGAAATAGTATGTCTTTGATGTCGCCTTACGAAGCTTTAGGTCCGAGTTCGTCATATTCGGATCCTATTTTAACTCAGTATGCGGCTGTGAATCCGAGGCAGGATTTTCAAAGCCCGTATTCCATGATGACGGATAAGGATTTGTTTTCTATGAATGATTTGTTTTGATAGTCAAGGATAACTCTTTTTTCTTGAAAGTTCGTTCCAGAATGTTTAGCAATTAGTATCATTGAATAAAAGCATTGACTGGCTTTTGCACTTTGTATAAAGTACCTCAATAGTATAAGTGACAACTTATTTATAAGATTATTTATTGTAAATAAAAGTTGAAATAAAAAATAAATTATTGTTACAAAAAGGCATTTCATTCGTTGCTATATTATTTCCAATTTTCATAGTAGGCATACCAAATCATTATTAATATCCCAATCTACTAATACTTTTTAAATTAGCAATATTTTTATTAAAATATCCTTGCATATTATAAAACAAAGTCCTCCGCCGCGTCTGTCTGTCTGTTCGCGATAAATTCAAAAACTACTGCACCGATTTTCATGCTGTTTTCACCAAATGGATAGAGTGGTTCTCGATGAAGGTTTGAGTATAAAATAACCGACATCCACGCGGGCGGAGCCCGGGCATCAGCTAGGCTAGTACCTAATATTTGTTATCATGTTCTCGAAAACAGCTCTGGCGATTTCGATGAAAGTTGCAATAAAGGGGTTTACGGGGGCGAAAAATCGATCTAGAATATAAGAAGATCTAGGAAACTTCGTTTTCTCTATTTTCACAGCATACAACGTTGGTTTACCTAGACATTTTACCCAGCTACTCACTGTTAAATATAAAAATAGGCAGTCATGGGGACTGCCGGCAGAAGTGAAAACTTAAAACTGATATTAGCGCCATCTATATTCTGTACTGCTTTACGGTGCGAGCATGTCGGTGACGCGAATCCAATAAGTTAATTCCCTACCAAGAATCGCTCAACGCACCTATAGAATATTTCACTTCAAAAATCATCATCTACCTAGCCTTTTCCCAACAATTTTCGGGTCGGCTTCCAGTCTAACCGGATGCAGCTGAATACCAGTATTTTACATGGAGCGACTGCCTATCTGACCTCCTCAACCCAGTAACTGGGTAATACGATACCCCTTGGTAAGACTGGTTGTCAAACTTTCGGGCTTCTGACGACCCGTAATGACTGTCAAAGATCCACGAATGACAGCCGGGACCAACGTGCTTTCCGAGGCACGGAGGAGTCTCGATATGTAAAGATGGTCACAAATCCACGGACCAACCCCGGCAAACGTAGCTTCCTGATGGATCGAACCGTGCGGCTGTTATTACTTAGCCACGAGCTCCTACTATGTAACATATGCAAAATGGAAGTTTTCACTTCAAAAATGCTGATCATAATGTAATGTCTACTAGAATGCTGAAAATGAATAAAGGCTGGCCAAAGTTTCCTCAGCCATCAGGGTTATTACCCACAACCTAGCGCTGCACAATAGATTGCTCTCTACAATGCTTACCGACCAAACTATCTGAATACAAACCGATTACTCCAATACCTCACGCCTAATTTCATCTAATCTTAAATTATTGTTATTTTACCGTTAAACCGTTTGTACTGTTTGTCACTATTTCATGCGGGAAATTAGTTCCATGTTCTATTGAAATTAACTACACTCTGAGAATTAGGCGTTGATTTCGGTATATAGCAGCGACAACTACGCGCGTTGTCGTAGTTCTAAATTTGAAGTGACAGAGTTTAAATTCAAGATGGCTTCCACGATTAGTATTTTGGCTTTAATTGTAGCTGTCCTTGCTTTGGTGCAGGTGCGTTGTTATTTAGTATTTTTAATCATGCTGGGGTGACGTTTGTTTGACAGACGTGGTTTAGAAATAGCAAAAACAAAACAGATTTGGAAGGTGAAGGGGGTCTTTCCCTGCAGCATGATATAATAAAAAGTTATCCAGTTCGAAACTAATGCAGTTCCAAGCAACCTCGTTGGTGTAGAGCAAGACTGTTGAGCGTGGGGTCCTGGGTTCATTCCTCAGGTCGAGCAAATTATGTTATTGGATAATTGCAATAATGCTCAGCTTTGTTACATAGAACCTAAACATAGCTGACGAAATATCGGTGTACCTACCTTACACCGTATACATATATGCTTCTGCTTCAAGGAAAGCGGAGTTTTATCACCTAAAGGCCGATGAACTCGATTCGTTAACGGCGGTGGTGCGGCGCCAGAACGGTGACGCTGCGGCGTCATTCATATATATATCCATGGAATGCCACATGGTGCGTTCCTGCGTCGCACGCACCGCACGTACCCCGGACTTGCCCGCGAGACGAGGCGGGGAGGGGTGTACGCGTTGCGACGGCATCGCTCAGTCTCACCGTGTGACCAATGCGGCGATGTGTTTGCGCAGGCTCTAAGTCTAATCAGCTACTGCAGAACATTTTAATTTAACATGAAGGTGATTGCCATCTTACCTTCTTGATTGTAACCACGATTACATTCATATTACGTGTATTGCTAGATTGTATAACCAAATCAAATTATCGCTTAGTTGAATGTTATTCAGCCTGGCTCATTGGTCTAGTGGTCGCAAGCGCTACTGCTGAGCATGAGGTCCTGGGTTCGATTCCCGGGTCGGGCAAAGTGTTATTGGGTTTTTCCATCTGGAATTTCTCAGTCCGGAGTCTGGATTTGTGCCCAGTTGATGGCAATAGGCTCGCCACCTATTTATTTATTTATTTATTTTTACAAAATCCACAGCTCTTTGAGATAATAACTTAGAATATATAAACTAGTCTTACAGCCAATTACGGATTTACAATTTAATAACCATACAATATGCAGCAGAAACAAACATACAAAGTGAGTAGTGAAATGCTAGCACCATCTAAGCATTGCTAAGTGTACAGTGTGAGTGAGTGTGTGGGAGTGTGCATGAGGAGTGGTGAAAGGTGTGTGGATATGTCACAGTGGTAGTGGTATTTTTTTTTATTTTTTTTATTTAGGTTTATTAGGCAGTTCGTCACATACCGATGTTATTAATTGTTTCTTGAATGTACCTTTTTTGGTATTAAAAAGGTCAAGGTGAGAGAATCTTTTGTTAAAATGACTTAGCGTCCTACCAATGGTTGAGTTTTGGGCGTAGTTTGTACCACTATTACATGGGACTTAAACATATCTGGCGAAATGTGGGTGTATTATAGGTACAGCTCTGCGTAACCCTTCGGGGATTACAGGCGTGATGTTATGTTATATGAATATTATTAAACATTGTTACATTCAGCAATTTATGTTCTGCTTCTGCGTGTGAAATTTTTGTATGTTATTGCATTATTCTCAAGCTTGTACAGCTGAAATGGTTTCTTGGATTTCAATGGAAACACGATACAGCAATTTCACGGGGTTTACATGTTCGGTTAACGTGGTTTAACTCTACCTACAAGCTTATAATCTTTTCTTTGGCAAACAATACATATTGGGGGCCCACACTTAGGGTCGCTGCATACGTCTCGTGCTTTAACCAGGACGGAACGGGACATCAACTTTTGGAAACATCGATTCATATAAAATGTATACGGTGACGTGGACCGACAAAATATCGTCAGTGCCGATATTGAACACGTCGCGTCTACCGCGCGTGACGTCCCGTCCGCGTTCCTGTTGCACACCTATGCACAGTCGCTCCGGTCGTAGTGTAGTCCATCTTTTCTTGTTCTTTACACTTGTTATGTGTTACACGTCAATGTCGCGGTGCGGTCCATTTTGTTTTCTTAGCACCACGTTCCGTCTCCGCCCCGTCCACGTCCTAACGCCGCGCGCCGGCGCCATCCAGTATGCAGCAACTTCTACTCGCTGAACCGATACCATGATATCCATTGAAGGACTACATTCATTTGTATGACCTGCTCCAATAGCCATTAGCCAGTCTTGCATCACATACAGGGTGTTAGGGTAAACACCGTTATCCTTGCAACCAGTGGTTTGGTATCATTTATAAAACGTAAAATCAAAGATTTTTTTTTATTTTTTTATTCCCTTTTACCACAAGAGTATTTCAACCTTTCACCCTAGCGCTAGGGCAACGAACTTGCGTCTCAACACAGGTGGGGGGCGCGGGACGTGACCTGAACGGCCGCGAGCGCGGCACCTCCCTCAGTCAGTCAGCTGTTTCGATATCGATCACGGTGTCGGATAGAAACTTTTACAAATCTTTTAATGAAAATAACGTTTTTTTTTTGTTGTTACTTGGTCACTTATTTTTATATTTAACTAGCTGACCCGACAGACGTTGTCCTGACAACAATTACGCATTCTATCAATTCTTATGTCCAACGTCATAAGGTTACATTAATAGATTAGAAATAATTTTATATGGTGGTTAATTATTCTTAAATTTTCTAATTTTCCGCGCAATTTTCTTAATTTTTTCTTTCATAAGAACCTTCTCCTGACAAAAACAAACACAAAAATAATTAACGAAATCGGTCTAGCCGTTCACGCGTGATGGCGTGACCAAGGGACCTATTTCTCTTTTTTTTATATATAGATTCAACTACCCATGGTTTGAGTGACAACGGTGTTTACCATTACACCATGTAGTTCATGTGTTATTAAAATAATTACCCTAAATAAACGTTCTCTTTTTCTATTTGCAGAATATCGAAGCCTGGATACCCCCTTTCTACCCAGGCTTTAACCCGGGCTTTATCCCCGGATTAAACCCCTACGTACCAGAACTACCCTTTGTACCCGGATTCCCTGGAGCACCACCACCTTACTACGGTTAAATAAAGGCAATATAATAATATAACACATAAACACGACTTTCTATTTTAATATTCTTCTTTGTGAGCACTGTTTCTTCATTCTTCTGTTTCGTTCTGGCGCTTCTTTTCAAGACTGTGAAATTCCGCTTTTTTGAAGAGTAGGTATGTAACAACTAGTTAGGTGAGTGGACTACCTTTGTTTCTTTCCATAGTGTAATCCTCATGGATGGGTCTCCAAGAACGGGAGAGCTATGTCGGACTTAAACCCCACTGTTTCTACTACTACCATACAGAAAATATCGAGGAAGACGTAGATGACACACGCATAAACCAGGAAAGCAGAGGAGAGAGAGGGAGAAGGCCTATACTTAGCAGTGGGTAGGAAGAGGCTGCCCTTATTGATGATGATGATAATAATGATGAAGTACTTACTACTATTTTGAAAGCAAGAGGAATAGTTAAGTGGCATTGACGCTAAGCGAGACGTGTCACGGTCATTGGTTGCTACCGCGTCTCTGGGGTAACAACTAAAAATGTCCCAAAGATGGAGCTTAAATTCTACCTTCTCATGACAAGAGACATGAAGATGCATAATGATGCATGATGCATCTTGTCAAAGTCTGAGTGATTGTGGGAAGAAGTCAGATCATTATTGAGCATAAAAATACGACGACCATAAATAACAAGGGCCTACTAGTTTAGTTCTGTAGACTTTTTTGGGAACTACATAGTTTCAGATTGAAAAAAATACACAAATGTGTAAACCGAGTGGCCATATTACAGACAGTTCTGGCATTAAGACTCCCATCTTATTATACGGATTCGTGAATATGGCAGTGTTATATTGAATAAAACATATGCTTAGGATTTTCAAAATGGGAGTTTGAGGAGGTTTCTATAACCAAATGTGGAGTGAGATTTTGTGCATTTCACAAGATGCATATACGAAGCTGTCATTATTTGCCGTAGGCTCGACGCTATCATATCAAATTATTCAACTTTCATCACCAAAATTGAATACAAAAACAATGTCATAATTTTTCAGATGATAACCATGTGATCGACCACTCATCACTACACAGCAGACATCACCTACAGGACCACAGTCATTGTTCTGATCCATCATCACTGTCATCATCACCAACACGTAAATGTTCGATGCTGACCATGAACCACTTACTCCTAAGTCCTTACAATTCTCGAGCGCGCGTTTTGTGACACTTATGCCATGTATCATCTTCCTGCCCTAGTCCCATGTTACTCTGAGTCGGCGTAATACCTTTTCTTCTTCCACTCTCCCCTATCAGCCGCCACGCTATGATTCACTCCCTTCTCTTTCATATAATTCCTCACACAATCCATCCATATTTGGCGTTCCTTTCCCTCTCCATCCATCAACATGACATCATTATAAGGTCGTTGCGATAATTGACGCGCGTTCGTGTTTTTAACAACTATACCTACATACCTTTAGACACTTTTAACACCCGACGCCACCCGCCGTGTGTCAAAGACGAAAAGTTGAAAAGTGTGCCAATGAGCACGCTACATTGACGTCGCGTGGCGTGGTTTGTTATAAGTATATGTCCACGTTTAGGTTAAAACCAGACTGATATCGACATCGGGCGAGGGTTGGAATTTTTATCTTCTTCTTAACATCTTTCACATTTCATGCACATTTTTTATATCATTTTAAGCGATGCACGAAGAAATTTTGTCGTCTTTCTTATGCTGGATTATCTATCAAGAGCCCCGATATGGACTGCCCAAAATAAAAATACAAAGACTAGCTAATACCAGCATTCATTTAACGAGAATTTTTTTTTTTCAGCATTATTTGGCTCAACATTTTCATCGCCATTAGGACCCGTTAACTGGCTATTTCGAAAATGGCCGATAAATTGGAACATACCACCAGCAACCACTCATTACTATAACACAGGAAACGGAAACGGATGGTCTAAATTAAAATCATGGTCGTTCAGCTTCTAAATTTATACTTAATAAATACGTCTTCAGTTTTAATAAATGTTGTTAAATTATGGATTAAGGAATGTAATTTATGATTTTTATTTACCCTTTGTCCTGCAAGAATGGAATCCATCAAATATAAAAATCTGTGGAACAAAGTTCTAACGCGGCTTGCGGTAGGAGTTCACTGGTAGAAATCGTCACGTAACGAAAAAACGTTATAAAAAAAAAATATAAAAAAAAAACATTTATTTCGGACATCAAGATCCATAGCAATTCGATAGTACATAATTCATAAAAATTAGAACAACACAAAGAAAATACAAAAAAATAAATAAATAAAATCAAATTACCCGTAGGCATAACGACCTCCAAATTGGTGACGAGATTCTATCTGACACAGTCTTCAAGATTTTGATTTTATTGCGGCTGCCACGCATTCTGCAGATGCTACGCCCAAACCAATGAACGGATTTCGTTAAAATTTGGCAAGGAGGTAGATGGCATCCCGGGTAAGGACATAGGCTAATTTTTGTCGACATAACACGCGGGCGAAGCCGCGGGCGGGAGCTCACACATAATATACAGCGAAAGGAACTACGTTCCCACCGGGTATCCCACGACACCTCTCAACTTCCGTCTGTAGTCCGTGCAAATAAAACCGGTATCAACATACTCAAACTCAAACTCAAAGCACTTATTTCAAATAAACCAATTACAGGCACTTTTGAATTAAGAAGAATTAATGAAGCTAGTTGCCCATTCTAAAGCGTAGTAGGTTCCTATGGAGAAGAACGGGCAAGAAACTCCACGGACACTCTTTTTAAATCAGAATATTGTTACAATACATTGGTTACATCATTCATGTTGACATGTGAGTACAATGCAGAAAAAGGTGCACGTTAAAAGCGTCCGTACTTAAAATTAAAACAAAACAATTCAAAAATTAAAATAAGCCGTGGTAGCTAAGAGATGACCAGTCCCTACTGATGGCGCCCGTTCACGAACATGATGCATGGATCAGCACCTTTTAGCTCAACCATTTTGAAGGGAACTTAATCAATCCAACACACACGCCACCACCAGAGAGACATTTGAGCGAGCATGACATACTCTCAGCCGCCAGGGCACATTCAAGTCAATAAAAGACGTACCTAGCAAATGGTAGCTTTAAAGTAGGTAAGTACATAGTCCTCACACGTGTGCTATGCAGTTATACAATACGAGGAGATTGAATTTATACAATGTAAAGATAGTGTTTTTTACCATCTTCAGCAGCTCCAACAATATTTTTGAATGCTAATCAATTAGGTTATGCGCCCTGTGGAGCTGGACCAGCGCTGAGCCAAGCATTTTTGTCAGCGATGTAATCCCCCAATTTATAATATGCTTGGCGGCATAGTGTGCGTTTTATACAAGATTTGAATTTCGTTTCATTCATTTGGAGTATGTGGGGAGGTATTTTATTGTAAAATTTTAAACAATACCCCATGAAGGAGGATTCTACTTTAGCCAGTCTGAAACCCGGTTGAACTAATTGGTCCCTATTTCTAGTCCTATAATTGTGTCTTTCACCTCTTTTACTGAAAAGACTTAGATTTTTCCTTACATAGGTACATGATGTTTTCATAGATATATTGACAAGGTACCGTCATGATCTTAATATCTTTAAACAGTTCCTTTAGAGAATCGCGCCGGCGGAGGCCATATATTGCTCTGATCGCTCTTTTCTGCAGAATAAAAATTGACTCGATATCTGCAGCCCGTCCCCATAGTAAAATACCGTAAGACATGATACTATGAAAGTAACTGAAATAGACTAGCCTCGCGGTATCTACATCAGTGAATTGGCGGATTTTCCTCACAGCATATGCTGCTGAAATGTTTTATCTATCTATCTTATCTATCTATCTGAACTTAGCCGTCCTGCAAGAGATGTTAAATGAGGACCCCATTGCAGCCTTGAGTCGAGCGTGTTACCCAGGAAAACAGTTTTTTCGACGAATTCTAGTTTCTCCTTATTCAATACTATGTCACAGTCATTACTTTTAACATTCGGTAAAGCAAATCTTATGCATTTCGTTTTTTTCCCATTTAATACTAAATTATTAGCAGTGAACCAATTTTGGACCTGCAGTAGGGCGTTATTTACGTCGTCAAGATTTGATGCACGTCTATTTATCTTAAAAATTAAAGAAGTATCGTCAGCAAATAACACCATTTGTGGTTGGTTTTTTAATAAATGGGGTAGATCATTAATATATACTAAAAAGAGGAAAGGACCCAAAATCGAGCCTTGTGGAACACCCATTTTTACTTTTAAACCATAATCTTATCTACCATCAAACGTCTACAGCTCCAGAACTGTCACAAACGGACCCAAACATCAAATCCATCTGCCTAGCCTTTTCACAACTATGTTGGAGTCGGCTTCCAGTCTAACCGGATGCAGCTAAATACCAGCATTTTATATGGAGCGATTGCCTATCTGACCTCCACAACCCAATAACTGGGTAATAACGATACCCCTTGGTAAGACTGGTTGTCAGACTTTCGGGCTTCTGATGACCCGTAACGACTGTCAAATCCACGAATGACAAACGGACCCGAACAAGCAACTTGGGAATACTTACCGATGACCTATTGAAGGTCACGGAAATCTGCCAGATATATTTGGGCGCAGTTTTCCACGATATAAGTGCCCACCTTTGTAAGTGCTGTTCGTCAGCAAGCTTTGGTAACAAAGGTATTTTACTACAGCCGATAGATGGCGGTATAAAGACTCAGTTTGAGGCAGACTTCACTGATTTGCCAGTTTTCTTCTCACGGGCAAAAGATTTTCAGGAATTGGCACTAGATGGCGTTAGTGATAGCAAAATTTTAGCTTAGCAGTATTTATGTTACCTACAATTTTCCAGTCTATAGCCACTAAAAATCTTAAGCCATAATTAATCAGGAATGGCATAATCTTTACAAAAGATATTTATGAATCAATCTGCCTAGCCTTTTCCCAACTATTCAAAATTTATTCATCAAATATAAGCTAACAGTTTACACCAAATCGCTTATATCTATGCTAATTCTACAAATTTATGTTATGTAAATCTATGTTAGGGTCGCCTCCCAGTCTCACCAGATGCAGCTGAATACCAGTATTTTACATGGAGCAACTGCCTATCTGAACTCCACAACCCAGTAACTGGGTAATACGATACTCTCTGGTAAGACTGGTTGTCAGATTTTCGGGCTTCTGACGATCCGTAAAGACTGCCAAAGATCTACGAATGACAGCCGGGACCAACGGCTTAACGTGCTTTCCGAGTCACGGAGGAGTCTCGATATGCAAAGATGGTCTCCCATCCACGGACCAAACCCGGAAAGCGTAACCTAACCCGATGGAAAAACGTAAGAAAATTTGAATTTCGCGTGCTACTTAACGCATGGACCCTATTATCGTTCTCGGTAAGTATGTAAAGATGGTAGCATAATCTGATCGACCCGTGCGGCTGTTATTATTAAGCCACGAGTCATTGCCAACTTATTACATAAAAACTCAGCACATTCGACGTGGAAAACCCTTACCATTATTGTAACAAAAATATGTATAATTATATATTTCGACTCAAAATAACTAACAACAAACCGGAAAATACTTGAGACCAATTGTAATTATGTAACTAATTGCAATTTTATGTAAAACACAATGCTGCCTTTTTAAACACCGCGTGATAATACTTCATTTGTTTGATTAATTCTTACTATAATGTAGAACAAATCTAGAACAAGGAACGAATAATATTTACGAGTTAATGGTATATAAGCACAATGTGGAATTGTTTTTAATTTTTTCGAAAGAGGTTTCATTTCAGAATGAAATGTTTAGTTTTATTTTTATTTTTATTAAAGGTTGTTTTAAGTTTAGCACAGGTATGTTTACGTTTAATATATTTTTAATTATAAATTCCATATTAGATTTAATTAAATTAACTTACATGGCGTGAACAGTACCTAATACATACAAATAACAGTACAGTCGTGAAAGAGGCGAAGTGTCTACTGTTTGCAGATGACTTAAAATTATTCCTTAATGTTGGGGACACTGCAGACTGTAATCGACTCCAGTCTGACATTGATAATGTAGTCCAATGGAGTAAATGCAACAAGCTGCAGTTTAATATTAAAAAGTGTTGTGTGATGAGCTACAGCCGCGCGCGTGCTCCACTACAGTATCAGTACGAGATGGACAGCGAAGTCATATCGCGCGTCTCACATGTACGAGACCTGGGGGTACAGATGGTATCTGAGCTGACGTTCCGCAAACACATAGTTGAGATGTGCGGCAGGGCTTTTAGAAATCTCGGTTTCATCTTGAGGCAGTGTAAGGATTTTACCGATACTGCGGCTGTTAAAGTTTTATATAATGCACTTGTGAGGAGTCATCTCGAAACAAGTGCAATAATCTGGAACCCGCATGAAGGGAAATATAGCCTTATGTTAGAAAAAATACAAAATAAATTTTCTAGGTTTCTTTACCGTAAACAGTACGGGGTTTATCCTTTTTATCCCCTGATGTACCCGAGTCTGTTCGTCCTAGGCATGGTCGGGTACACCAGTCTAGCAGTGAGAAGGGACGTCGCGCTGGTCAAGTACGTGGCTCGCGTACTGCTAGGGTTGCTGCACCACCCGGAAGTGCTGGCAGCGCTGCGGCTTCGCGCGCCGGACGGGTGTGTAGGTGCGCGCCGCCGCCCCGCTCTATTGGACGTGCCAGTAGCTAGGACTAACCTACTCAAGTTTACCCCTATGTCTCGAGCGGCACGTATTGTTAATGTTATTACGATATCGGAGGATATATTTGGCCAAAACCTGCCGAAATTCATTAAAATGGCACAAAATTTTATTGAAAGAGGTCCCATCTTATAAGATTTGTCATGTTTATATTAATTGTTATATGACTTGGTAGGTATACAATTCTTTTTAATTCTGCTTACAAGTGATGTTTTTTTTAATGTGTGTAAACAGTGTACTTATAACATCGCTTTGGATGATTCTGTTAAGGTGTTATAATTGTGATTTAAATAAATAAATAATAATAATAATAAATGAAAAGATAACATACAGACAGACAGAGTTACTTTCGAATTTATGTTAAATTCGAAAGTAACTCTGTCTGTCTGTATGTTATCTTTTCACGCCTAAACCACTGAACGGATTTCGACATAATTTGGCAAGGAGATAGATGGTACCCTGAGGAAGGACATAAGCGACTTTTTAGCGGGCGAAGCCGCGGGCGGAAGCTAGTTTACTACAATTACCTATTTATACACACAAAAAAAAGTAAGGGAATATTATGGATTTCTCTCTAGACTCTCATCTCACTGATGTTCTCCCTCAGTTCTCTTCAACCGAATCTTTTGAAGAACAATATTGAAGATTCTTATCCTAATCTGATCTAAAACTAACAACAAACTAAAATATGGCGTAGAAAATTTCCTCTTTTTCGCTGTCGAGTTTCACGAAGAATATTTTAATTTTGAGTCTCACTGCAGGACAAAGGCTAAAATATGGCGTGGAAATTTCCTCCTTATCGCTGTCGACTGCTAATGTACTCAAAAGACTGGTGCCATTGCTACGTTGTATGGCAATGCTTAGTCTCTGGCTAAGGTAAAAGCCAGCTTGGGTAATATTTTTAGAAGAATCAATCTTATCTTACCCTATGGATAGAGATAGGTGGAAGGAGGGATGGGACCCATCCCTCCCGTAGCAATGGCACCAGTTTTTTGGGTACATTACCAGTCGACCGCGATAAGGAGGAAATCTCCACGCCATATTTTAGCCTTTGTCCTGCAGTGAGACTCAAAATTAAAACATTCTTCGTGAAACTGATGATCAGAGGCCCTAGACAAAGTGACGTTCTATCAGCGATAACGATGATGGAAAAGGCAAAAATGTATAGGACTGACATAAGCTATCGAAAAGCTTATGTCAATCCGGTTGAAAGTTGTTGTAGAAATACGAAACGCTTTCAAAGCGATTTTCACTTATTTAGGCCCTCTGAGATCAGCTAAGAGTGGACAGCGAGTCTGACATACATATACCAGCTGCTATGTGTCTTCAATCGTATAGGATAGGCTATCATTAATTCTAAATCAGTAGGTATATTATTTTTGGAATAGAAGAAAAACTATTAAACATTTAATTTGCTACATAGGCCAATTTTTGTCCAAGAATTCCTTTGTCATATGGAGGCAATTGACCACACCTCTCACATTTCTTCGCCTCAACGTTTTGTTTAGGATGATTTTGTTGTTGATTTTCCTCATATTATGTCTTTTAGATTGGCAAACACCATGATGGAAGGTGGCTGCAATGGTTACCACCCAATCACAATGTTCAATTCTGCCAAAACAGGGGGTTTGCACCAAATACCTGGCCAAAAGTTACGATGCATCAAATGTTTATACCGGCGCCCTCTACAGGCAATATTGGCTGGAGACATACTCAGGTAACTGTAAAAAATATCATTAATTTAAGGCTCAGAATAAGCAGTTTTTGATCGTCAAAATACGCTGCCTTTGTGTATGGTAATATTCCGAAAAATGAAGCGTTAAAATAAAATAATTATAAAATTTCAGGCGACTCAGGCCCCTATAACCTTGACCTAAACATACATATTTTAATATAAACAAAACTTGTGTTAATAAATAAGGCTTAAAACTATGTTATAGTTTTACCGAGACCACTGTACCGCGCCTTAGGAATGCGTGGCGAGGTGGGGGCAGCGTTGACGAATGAGCAGCTAGCCGCCGTGAGCGTTGAAGAATGAGCGACCTGTACTGTTCCCCCGTCCCGCCGCGCACATACCTAAGGCGTGGTACAGCGGTCTCGGTCAAACTATAGTAGCACTTCACTTTGCACTGACTTGACACAATAAGCTTGCATTTAATAAGCAGCTCTACCTCATACGTTATAGGGTCCTAAGTTTGATCCCCAAAGGACTAGGCAAAGTGTTTTTGAGTTTTTCCGTCCCAAAATGTTCAGTAGCAGCCCGGAGTCAGAATTTTTGCCAAATAAGCTCACCCCCTATTACATTATCTTGAAATGTGCGTTGACAAATTTTCATTCACCCCTGTTGACCCATACGAGGAAAAAAAACGCGTTTTTCCAACTTTCTTTTCTTTTCAGGGCATTGACAACTGGCTGAATCCATTCCAATCCATCTTCTTTGGATACCCAAACTTTTTCTCATCATGGGGAGACCAGCCGCAGTACCAAAGCGGTATGCTACCTAGGTATCCTAGAAGACCACCACTGCCAATGGCACCAAACTTCGGTTCAATAAATGGGCATTGGCCCATGACACCACACTTGGGTCCAATACAAGGGCAATGGCCAGGACAAATGGGTTCAACAAATAGGCAATGGCCCATGTTTCCACATATTATGGGCCCAACACATGGGCCATGGCCCATGCATCCAAATATGGCACCGCACATCCCACCATATTACCTAGGGGATAGGAATCATTATTTTGAAAAATAAATTAATTTATTAGAAGATCAGAGTTGTTTGATTTGACTTTTTTATCCGACTGTACCTGAAAGAGGGTAATGTTTTATTTTGCCCTGACTTAGAGAAAATAAGTGCTGAATAGATGAATCAGTTCAAGTTCAGGAGATTACATTTAAAAGGAATGGTAAGATTAATCATTTATTATACTAGATTACTTGGAAATGCGACGTATATGTTATTATAAAGTAAAGTCACTTTTCATGTTTGTCTATATGTCCGTTTTGTTCTTTTAAAACACGCAACAGATATTGATGAGGTTTTCACCAGTGTTTACAGATATTATTCCGGAATGTTTATGTGTATGATGCGTTAATATTAAAGTTACATTTATCTATACTCCATTTGAAATAAGATTAGAAGAGACAAACCTTTTTACAGTCCGTTCAACCGACTTTGACTTCTATACCGTAGACATACGGAAGGAATTAAAAGCAAAGGTAACAACTGTCTACTGCAGGTGCTTTTTTTTCATGCCACCAACGAATAGAAGTCAAAATCGACTGTAAAAAAAGGTTTATTTAAATGTCTAATCTTATTTCAAATGGAGTATAGGAAATCTCGATATTTTGTCTAGTCGTAAGAACCGTGCGAAGCAGGAGGGGGGCGCTAGTTCTAAATACAAAAATCAAAACCCTTTAAGTTCATTCTTCATAATACAACAAAGTATTTACTAATTAACTATAAGAGAACACACTTATTGCATGTGTTACAAAAGCATGGTAACTCTTTATCATACATTTCAGTAAGTTATTATTACTTAACATCAGATAATACTCAATTAGATATTTTTAAAGATAAAACGTTAGTATATAAAGTTGATTAAACTAAATCACATAATAGTATTCAATTCGAAAACTTATTCGAGACATCAACCTTTAAAAATGGCGTCTAAAATTATTGCTGTTGTCTGCTTGCAATTCGCATTATTCAACGTAAGTACCTATTTCTTTCTTTAGTTAAATTTTAATTACCAAGTGTTATAATATCGTGTTACTCAGCAACTGGGTTCTGGAGGTCAACCGAAATTGCGGTTGACCTGTCTGGTTAACTGGTCCCGGATTTCATTCATAGATCTTTTAAAGACGTTACGGGTCGTCAGACGTCCGAAAGTCTTACCAAGGGGTATCGTATTACCCAGTAACTCAGTTGGGGAGTTCAAATAGGCAGTCACTTCATGTAAATGGAATTCAGGTGCATCAGGTTAGACTAGAAGCCAACCTCGACCCGGGAAAAGATTAAGCAGATGATGATATTTTTTTTTTTTTAATTCTATTAGGAATTTCTCACTAGCAGCCCGGAGTCTATGGATTCTAACCCAGTTAATGGAAATAGGGTCGCACCATTTTGCATGGGACTTAAATACCATAATAAATGGCGATATATGTCAACAGTTTACATAATGGTAATAAATTGTGAAAAAAAAAAAACAAATAAAATAAATATAGGTAAGTATAAACAACTCTGTCTAGCCCTTCAGGGAATACAGGTGTCATTATGTTATAAATTATGTTAATATAATATTAAACGGATACCATTCCCTTCTGAGACTTTTCCCATTAAAGTTACGATCCATTCCTAACCCTTAGGTCGTAAAGGGTTTCAAGGGACAACGTTAAATAGGTTGCCATGATGAAACTTTTTTCCTTAAATGAAATTGAGATTGCATACAGAGAAGGAGTTCACCACACTTGCTCACTGAGTTTTGGTGATTTTAAATCAATAAGTCTAGGTAGACCAATAAATCTAGGTTACATCATTCTAGGTTCTAGGTTTCATATCTGTTATTAATTATTAATATTAATTTCTGTTAGTGACATGAAGTGACGTGACGCGGGCGAGTGGCTGACGCCACACGGCGGGCCCTCACTCTTGTACGAAAGTCACCCTATAATTATTTCATGTCACTAATTTCGTAATATAATTTTGGCTATAAATCTATATGTTAGGACACCAGAAATTAGATTCCTTCATGCTTCTAACTATAAAACCTTTTTTTTTTCCAGACCATCAACGCAAACTGCGTCAATCGCTTCATGCCTGGCTTGCAACAAAACCTCCTACCAATGTCTCTTCCAGTAGCTGAAACTCTACTGCAAAACCAGATGATCATTGGTTCCAACTACGGCCCTCCAATCATGGAGGTTCCTTACGGTGTGGAGACTTTAGTGTCCAATCAGATGCCAGCTGCTACTATCATTCAGGATAGTACTGTAGCCAATAATCTGGCAAATGCTTTGCAGCTTTTGGTGGTTAGCAACCTCCTTAGTAACACTTTGCCGTTGTCGTCTCCTGAAGTTATAGTTCCAGGCTTGAGCTTCGGGTCTCCATTGGACTACGGACTAATGTCACCTGTTAGTCCTGTTATGTCACCAATTAGTCCCGTCGTGTCTCCTATGAGTTCTTGCGGTTTTGGCCCTTATAATTATATTTATTGATTCTATGTTACTTATTTATTTTTTAATGATAAGTAATGTTAATAAATGTATTTTTTAATGAATTTGTTGTATGTTATTTTATTGCTGTTATTGCTAATACCATAAATAAGAGTGATTATGGTTTTCCCTGATTGTCAGTAGTGGTATGGTATCTACTTACTAGTATATCAAAAAAATGTGTGTATGTCATATTTAAAGGCATGGTATATGTATACCATCAAACTTTGACGATTATGATGTTGATCCCATTGAAAGACTTGCCCAGTTTGATGGTGTGTACCACCCTTAAATATTAACAAACATTTCTGATACATATATATATATATTGATAAAATAAATAGCAAATAATACAACAACATATTGAAAGTTTGGCTCATCTCTAATACCAGACATGTGGGAGTTGTATCGATATTACATGACCTCTAACTTTGTCCGGCAGTTTTCAATAAGGAGAAATATACGGGGAAAGATTATGCACCGAAACGTTGTCAAGATAACAGATTATATAACAACTCACTTATCAGAAAAAATCTAGCAATCCATCGGTTTGCAAAGCCCGATCATATGAAAAATTTAAAATTGTTTGGCATTCAGCAGTAAAAAGTTTGACATGATTAAACGACGTACTACCTACTCCAACATTGCTGTACTTCAAAATTTTTAAATCGCCGTGATGCATCTCAGACACGATGCTGTGCACGGAGACGTTTGCCACGACAGCATCGCGATTCATGTTTTTTCTGGTGGAAAACGTAGCCGTGGATCAGAATGACCGATCCCGTCTACATTTTCATACAAAGCGAAGCACACGTGCGCCAACGGCAGAGGCAACTGCAGCCGTTGACACTCGTCGGCAGTAGCCGTAGATGCTCTTTACCGTTGGCTCGTGCCGCTCAGGTATTTGAGCACGTACTCAAATACACGCCAACGCGTCGACTGCTGCATTTGCCTGTATTGACGGCAGGCAACAACTTGTCTACGGCTGATGCTGACTTGTGTCGACGGCTGCAGTTGCCTCTGCCGTTGGCAACGTGCCTCTCGTTCATATGAGCACTAAGCCGTGGGCTATTGTGAGCCGGCGCCGTTATCTAGGTCCTTCAAATCGCAACACAGCAGCGATGCTTGTCAAGAGGTAGTACTTGCCCTGATGTGCTCGTTCATAAAGAGCACCAATACGAATAAAAAAATGGGTGACCACTTTTTATTTCCCGTATATTTTCTCACAAGAAAATGTATAGGAAGAACTTCAACTAGTGATTGATTACGTGATACCCACCCTATAACACGTCTGTATAAGAGGGTGTAAAAAGACCCATCATATAGTCGTTAACGACCTACGCATTCTGTACATCAAATTATGTAACATAGCACAAAAATAATTGCTGGGAAACGACTTTTATTTTTGGTGTGAAAAATCGCTGTTTTGTAGTTCGCAACGTAACGCAAGCAAAACATTGTGTTTATGGGTGTCTGCAACAGTTCAGGGTTCATTCAAAAATTAAATAAAAACACTTATAACTTTATTTCTGTAAAAAAACGTCTGAACTTTGACCTTCAATATCTCCGTAATCAGAAGGTTCAATACTCAACACTCAATTTTTTATTGCATTCCATATGTTACATAGATGGTATAATAAGTAAAAGATCAATATGGACCCTGTCGGACACAGCAAAATTAGGAGAGAGGAAGAGGGCTAAGCAGAAATGTAATGTTATTATAAATTATTAATTTCCTAGGTAGGTTCCCAGGTATGACCCAGAACAAAAATAAGTTCACCATGACGGGAATAATAAGTGGCTTTTGGCTTCGTTAAGTTTCTTTTTACACCCGTTATACATACTTACATACATATATGGATTTGTGTGATAATTGCCTTTTGAAGTGAGTCTTGTTTCGAGTAAAAATGTATGAGACAATAACTTTTGCATTATTTTTAGAGCTCAATTTTTTTTTTCTACTTCTCTGAAAATCAAGTCACTCCTCAAAAGGAACGAGAACTTGCTCTCAACGTGTTTATGACTTCAGAGCAATCATCACAGGTTTCCTCACAATGTTTTTCTTTGCCGTAATTTATTTCATAAATTACTTTCAAACAATATTTCTTTTGTAACAATAAGAAATTGTGTTTCTAAGATAATATACTTATCTTTTACTAAAGTCACGTACGCTTTGGGCAATCATATAACTATCTCTTTATTACTTATTATAGTTATTACTTACTTTATAGGTTTTATTATTTCGTTATTATACTGTTATTAACTTACCTATGTATGTTATCTATTATTAATTTTGCGTAAGCTTTCTCATGATTTTATTCTTACGAAATAATTCGTATCTATTAGATAAAAAAAACTAAAAAGGGACCTCTTATCATCTTTTGTACATTTAGGTATAGATCGCTCATGATATCGGGCGTTTTTGCTTAGTCTCGAAAACGCCCGATACACTCCGTAAACTATCACGATTAAATGCTTAACGGCCTTTATAAGATCTACGAATGAATCCTAGAATACATGCTATGCAGTAGTACAAAAACATGCTCATTTGGAGCAGATGCTACCCCATAGCACACAATTAGCATGGTATATGAAATGAGTATGATCAATTTACACACACGTAAAGCATCCTTGCTAACAAACTAGCATGGTAGGTATGTGTATTTTAGACTTAGGTACTTTACCATAAATATGTACAGAGCAGTGGTGGCCCAGTGGTAACGGCCGCAACTTATGAGTTGTAGGTTTTATTATTTCATCAGCACTGCTCTCAAAACGGCGACGGAAAACGTCATGAGGAAACCGGCATGTCCTAGATCCAAAAACAAATCAAAGACGTGTCATCTACCAACCCGCACTGGGACCGCGTGGTGGATTACGGCCCACTCCCTCTCACAGAGAGGAGGCCTGTGGCCCAGCAGTAGGAACATTATAGGCTGATTATGTTATGCACGTTATGATATGCATTGGTAAATATGACATCTAAAATGAATAGGTTAGTCGTTCCAATCCGATGGATGAACCTAAAATGCGACGACAGCGAGATGGGTGCCTAACTACGTCAAAATGATGGTCGGGAGATAAAAAAATTACATTCCTACATTTAATTAGTAGACTATAGGTTAATAATACATCAGAAAAAATCGAAATTCATAAAACATGTGTCGTAATTCCTCGTTTTATCACCAAATTACACACCGCTGTATTACAAATTAATATTTAAACACATTAAGGTACACACACAATTTTCCAGGAATTGGTTTTATAATTACTACTGTTTTAAGGTTATAAATAATTGTCAGAGTGTAATGTTTCATTTTCAAGTAGTCAGTATGGGGACTAGATTGTTATTTCTTTATGTGATATGTCAGGTACGTTATTTATCTTTTTATTTTCACGAAAAGTAATTAATAGCCCTTCCTTTCTTTATAGTAACGGGTGATTCATTTAGAGGTACTTTTTTATCTATGGATTTGTTGACAGATAAAGCGTCAGTCGTGTTATTCTATCATGGTATTTTTGTTCAGTATAGTTTGACATTTCATCATGGAAAGACTTAGGCCGACACAGCGTCTACAAATTATTCAGCTGTATTACGAAAATCAGCTCTCTACGAGGAATGTGTTTCGTGCACTTAGAGCAACTTACTGTCGCGTACACTTTCAGCTACCGCCGCAATATTTTCTTCACTACGTGCTGGATGTGGTCTATTTGGTCGTGTATTATCTAATAATGTAAATTGGCTTTCAAACTTTTCGATCGTATAGCGAATCGTGCTTTCGGTAGGCCGATTATGTGAACCATAAGTTGCTGCACTCCATACATAAAAACTCACAAATTTTCCTCTTTACAATATTAGTGTAATAAGGATTGAATATTTCTGTACCAAAATATGTATTTACAACTGATGGAATCCAATCTGAAAATATAAATCTTTTAAAGTAAATATTTTTAGAATCAGTTTATCTAGTTTTTTAATATTTTATTGTGCAGATAGCACGTAAGGACACTATCTCAACTCAACAGTACCCAAGAGGGTCGTAAAAGGCAGAACCAAGTAACAATAATACTGAATTAATTTTAATATCAGTTCCAATGGGAAAATGTCTCAGACCATTAAGCAAACAAGGATAGAATCTAAAACTAAAAAGATGTAGAAAAACTGTCTGAGAAACACGTTTTAGTATCCTAACTAATGCTATAAATGCGAATGTGAGTTTTTTTGTTTGTTATGCTTTCACGCTAAAACGGCTGAACGGATTTGGATGAAAGGCACATAGGTAGACCATGACCTGGAAAAGGACATAGGCTACTTTTCATCCTGGATCGCAGAAGATGGCGCGGGCGACAGCTAGTAAATAATAATACAGATGTTTTAGAACAATTAAACAAAATGGAACTTGAAAACATTTTAATTGTTTATTAAATTTTACCTATTGTTTGTTACATTTTTATTCTGATATGACCGAGACTCGTGGGAGATTTATGTGGGTGAAACCGCGGAGCGCAGCTAGTAATTTATATTTTATTGCATGCAAGGTCAAATAGAGACTCTTCAAGGATTCTTCTAAACCAATTTTATTATAACAAAACATTTTGTTTTCAGATTGTCATCACAGAATCCCTGGGTGGAGTCACACTACCATTTCCAGATTTGATAGGAAAAGTTACGCCAATTAAACCTAAGCCCTTACCAGCTTCAACAGTTTCATCGACAGGTACCAAATCATCACTAACATGTGACAGTAAAGATTTAATATCTAAATTGTTTTCACCGGCTCCAGGATCTCGAGAATTTTCATCACCACTAGCTTTTACGTCATCATCTAAAGCTTTGCCTGTACCGAAGATTGATTCATTATCAATCGCGGATGTAAAATTGCCAGAAAGATTAAGAGAAAAGTTCTTATCTTCTAAACTATGTAACGGTCCTATAAGAAATGCTAAACAAGATATTGGTACACCAGACGTATCATTGCCATATAAATACCCATTTTTGTCATCGCCTAAAAAATTACCAAATGCTTTACCAAGTTATTCTTCTATAAATAAAGTGTCATCACTATCAAACATAAAGTCTTTGCCTGCTGTTCCTTTAGAACCATTAAAAAGTAGTAGTACTGATCTGTTTTGTTCACCATCAAAAAGCAATAATGTTTTGTCATCCCCAGCTATTACTACATTACCAAGATCTAGAATTTTAGGTGCCCCACTGACTTTGGAAGCGAGAAAACCTTCAATATCAGAACAATTTACTACAAATATTTTCTCCCCATTAGATGCTTCGTGCTCAACGCCGTATCCATTATACTATAAATCTATGGTTTTACCTGGAGTAAGGACTCCTTCTGAAATCTTGCCTTTAAGTTTCAGACCTATCTCATATGAGGCTGCTGGCAATATAGATTTTCCAAGTCAATCTGGTTCCCGGAATGTATTAAGTCCAAAAACCTTAACATCTGACACCAGTCTAAATTCACTGCCTGGCAGAAATAGCCCTTATTTGAACCCAATAAAAACTGCAGAGATCCCGAAACCTATTAATACAATCGAGCTACCGAAAAGATCTTCAAATGTACCCGTTTCAATTAAGCCAGTGTTTTCGGCGCAAAATATAGCAACTAAAAATATAAGGCCAACTTTAGAAGTAAACTCTGGCTCAGCTTCCGTGGCTTTTGAATCCACAATTGCACCACAAGAGGTTTTATCATCTCCAGTTTTAAAAGATTGTACAGTTTCAAAAATGTTACGTAGTTCTATACCATACTTATTGACTGATAAAATACCTGACTCCAAACTGAAACCTTGTACTCCTGTTAAAATTAGACCTTCGGGATTAGTATCAACCTCAAACTTTTTAAATTCTCCAGTAACGCCTTTGGCGCCAATTTTACCATCTTCTCCTATCGTTGATGTGTTGTCAAACAGGCAGAGTAAATTTGACTGTTCAAAACATATGAATACACCTTACATGTTTCCTATCATAGGTGCTTGCGTAGAGACTATAGAAAAATCAAATACAAATGTTCCGAGTAGCAATTGTCAAATATGCGTTGATTCCAAAGATGTCACTAATTTGGAACGAATAAGTCTTTCCAACCCGTTTGCACCTAAATTAACCTCTTATCAACATCCATTATATACTGAAAAATGTGTTACAAACCCAATTAAGTATTCGCCGCCAGTAATTCCACTTGAACCAATACCCACAATTTCTTCTGGATCTTCTGCCTTTTCTCCACTTACCTATTTTCCCTCTCAAATACCGCAAACTTCTTCTATCTGTAGCATAAATCATTCTCCTTCCTCTATTGCTCAATCAACTTCAAAAATTGTGTCTTCTATTAATGATTTGGTGTCAAATATAGCTCAGAATATACTATCTTCATATAAGTCTTACATAGACTCTGTTCCTACAAACGTATATCAAAAACCGACTTATAAAATTCAATCAAATACTTATGATAATCCTGAATTTATAACCGAACAAACAATACCAGTTTTGCCATTGTCACATGGGGAATTAGTAATAAATGAACCAATGTTACCGATGATTAGTTTACCCACTTGTATTAGTCCATCAGCTATAGAAACTTCCACTATTGTATCATTAGATGCACCTTGCAAAACATCAGCATTCGAAATTTCATCAAATCAACCTTTGCTCATTGCTTCACCACAGCCCACAGCAACTGTATTACCGCCAACATCATTAATTACCGTTGCATCACCTCAATTCAGCCCATCATACTTACCATCACCAACTTTACCTGCATACGCTACTATAGCGTCACCATTTTATATAGAAGCTCCTGTTTTTAAAGTAAGTTCACTGAAAAAAGATTCTGATATAGAAAAATTAATCGAGTTGATGTTATTAGCTGAAATATTGAATACTGATGAAAGCTTTGATTGGGATGACTTAGATACATTGTTAGCATTTTTATCTGTCAGTTAAAAATGCATTATGCTGTTTATAATTTGGAATAATAATAATGGAATCTACGGTGTAAGTTGGAAGACCTGTAATAGCTATTTTAGATATAAGTTAAGTTAAATATATAAATAAAATCGTTTTTTTTACATTATTTTGTTGTTTTATTTAAAAGCTTATCAAGTTACTTGGAATTTCTATAGTATTAGCTGAGTATAATATTTACGTAGCTTAGCAAGAGAATAAATACGTAAGCATACTAAAATAGCTAAGTAACGGCGGGCTAGTAGAGCCTAAATAGATAAATAATAAATACTAAACAATCAAGAATACGAAAGCTACCTAACAAGTTAACTATTTATCATAAAAGGTAAAGTCAGACAGAAATCTCAGAAATAATGTTAAAGATACATTTCTTTAGGAATTTATTTTAGGCTTCAATAGCCATGAATTATTTTATTGTAGTCTGTATCATAAAGGTGAAATATATCGAAGGGCGTATCATTTCTAAGAAGAAAACGAATATAGAGTAGGTATTTAAATGCTTTCACTCTCTCTTTCTAAATGTGACAGGTGTAATGGGCGAAAAATAAGTATGTGTAACGCGTGCAAGGAACATATACTCACCTACGGCGAGAACGCGTGTGGGTAAATAAAATAAAAATGGAATTAATTTTTATAATATTTTAACTCCGCGTAGCTATGAAATGAGTCACCGAGACGCGATTTGCGGAACCGGAAACCCATGTCGCTTGACGCAAGTCACATCTCTCGAGGCCGTGAACCTAATAGGGTGTACTGGGATTTTGGTTACATCAATAAAAACTCTGTTTATTAAGCAAAAATAAATTAAATAATTTAATACTTACATTAAAGTTTATTGGCATAAATAACTTATGAATTAAACCTGTTTCACACACAAGACTCATATTGGCGGTTCTCTTTTTCTTGGCTTTTCAAATTCTAATAGCTTTTCCTTCTACCAAAAAGTTTCTGGGTAATCCAAAGATGTTGCCATAACATAAGTCGTGCCGCCATCTTTAAGATAGCTGTCATCTGTCAAATCTTGATTACTAGTTCCCGCAGAAGTAGAATCATCTTCTGGGTTATAAACTGGACCGTAATTTACAACTTTCGATCTTGCGAATACTGTTTCTACGTCTTTCTGTATCTTTTTACTATTTTCTTTAGTTCCTGCATAATATGGGACTTTAGCTTCGGAATAGACAGATGCCTTATCTCCAAGAAATCTCGGATCAAAGTCGTAATTTTCATCAAAATCGTAGAAAGGTTGTGGGTTAATTTCACTCCTTTCGATTTTTTTAGTTTGGAAATCAGGTATTTCTAGTTGTGGTGGACTACGAAATTCTATAACCTCTTCTTTTATATCTTTAAAGGTAGGTTTAAAAGCGTTTCTTACACCTTCTTGTTCTGCATCATCATATTTTTTATTTACATCATAATCTTTTACAACGCGTTCGGGGAGTCCAAAGCCTTCGAACCGCATTCGGTTTATAAATTCCGGGTTTCCTTTATCTACTGCATAATAATATTTAGTATCGCCTAAGTTCTTAACATAAACTTCTCTATTATTGGCAGTAGGATACGCAGCACTATCTGTAAACTGTGGGTAATAGTCTATGTATCCATAGTGGAGAGCCGGATCTGTTATATTTGATTCCATATCTTTGATTTCTCCATTCTCAAATTCATGTACAGTGGCTTCAATTACTTCAGCTGGTTCATCAATAGATTTAAAATTTTCCTCTTTTGGAACTGGTTCGATATTTGTACGCGTTTTTTCTTTAATGTATACAGTTTTTTCTGTAGTTACTACATTAATCTTTGGACTATTTATTGGTTTTGAACGATTTGTTTGAAGAGTAGCTTCAGTTACAGTAGAATTTTTGTTCTTCGCTTCAGTTTTAGTTTTAATATTGTTTCTTCTCGTAGGTTTTCTTCTTATTACCTCTCTCTGATCATTGGTACCCTTATTATTAGCGATCATAGACTGATATATATTTTCATAGTTAGCAAAGAATTGACTCATAGCAGGATTATTAAATTGTGGCAGTCCTTTGAAGTTGAAATTGTTGGCAATATTTTCAGGGAGATTAGGAATTGACTTGAATAAATTATTGCCATCAGGTATAAGATTTCTCGGTATTCTATTCTCTTCAACGATTCCTTCGTTAAAATGAGCTAAGTTTATACCTTCTTGTATTTGGTTTGATTTCGTTTTTTGTTGTTCTGAAACAACTTTCTCTGCATTATCTTTATCTGGTTTCGATTTTTTCTTATGACGTCTTCGTGGTTTCGGTTTCTCAACTTCAGTATTTTCTTCAACAGGATGTTTCACATCAGATTCTTTATTTTTTCGTTTTCTCTTTTTAGTTTTCTTATTGTTTTCATTTTCAATATTTTTTGTGAGATTGTCGTGAGAAGCAGCATCGGCTTTGGCTTTGCGAGAACGTTTTTTTGACTTTCTACTGAGTTCTCTATCGTTACCTTGTAAATCATTGGCTTTATCATTTTTGCTTGTACTATTTTGATTCTTTTCAGAGTCTTCATGTTTTCTTCTAGATTTTGACTTTCTTTTTTTACTTTTCTTACGTTTTTCTTCTGTTTTAATATCCACTGCTTTTCCTTTATCTGCACTCGTCATTTGATTATTCACATACTTATTTGCCATAGGAGTTGCAAAATTGTTGTTTACAGCATTCGGTACAATCGCATTATTAAAAAGCTCAACCAAATTTGAATCATAATCTCTTGAGTTTTGGTCGAAAATCGATTGCATTTGTTGACTCGATAATATTTTGTTCAATAAAATTTGCCTTATGTTAGAAGGTGATAAGTCCAATGGTGGGGATTGATTTTGAACCATCATGCTTTGTTGGTAGGGTGTGATATCGCTTGGTTGGTTAGCAGAGGGATTCGCGAACCCATTCTGTTGGTAAATAGGATATGTTTGAGTAGGTATTATCGGATATCCGTTGTTGGACGATACCTGGAATCAAAGGATGATTGATTATAACAACTGTATCGTGTAGATATAAAACGAACAAATAATCCTTCGTACAAATACCGTATTCTGTATGTATTCATTTTATCGAAAAAATACTTCAAACAAGATACTATAGACTGTTGCGTAAAGGTGGGCCCTGACCGGGTGTTACGGGGCGTAATGTTTTGAAAGTAATTCCTAATTTTTCGACCGTGGGGTAATTCTAACTAAAGAGAATTTTCTACTGTATTTATTTATTTATTTTTATTTAAATGCCTTAAAAACTACCATTACAGGTCGTAGCCTAATGCGATAGCCAAGGAATGTATACATAATTAAAATTAAGATCATAGTTTATAACATAACATAAATAATAGTACTTTTGCGAATTCACCCCAGTGACATGTAAATATATCAATTTTGACCTGAATATCATTGATGGTGCGAATTGCTTGAGTAAGAGGAGTTTTGGCCAGCAAGTTGGTCCTGGCTGATGGTACGACCAGCAGTGGCGGGGGCCTGCGCCTCCACACATAGCGGTCGGGTACGTACAAGTGCAACCGCTGCAGCACTCTCGGATTGTGCTCAATGTATTGAAAGATAAGTATTTATTTGAATTATTCTCAGTAGTTAAAATTACCCCCCAGTCGTAATAGCCCCGCCCGACCTTATACAAAATATTGTAAAATATTTTTAAAAGATTAACGGTGGAGTTTCTTGCCCATTCTTCTCCATACGAAAACTACCTTTTGGAAGGGGCAACTAGAATCAGTTCTGCTCTTTGTTTTTGACGTTCAAAAGTGCCTTTTTGTGCCTAATTGAAATAAATGATTTAACTTTAATTTTGACATTATATGTGTATTACGGAATAAAGTACACCGCGGGACTTTTAAGAAAAATATCTACAAATAAAATTAATAAATAGTTATTTATGCAACTGTTATTAATAAGGAATCCGAGTGTGATAATAGTATCACATGAGTGTTTTAATACCTAATTATTTACAGTTGCATACAAGACTTTATCTACACCCATGATAATTATCAATCCTCTGTAAAAGGTTTGCAATACTAATATCGAACAAAAATGGAGGGAGACGACCCACGTGAATTCGAATCTTTCGAATTCGAATATCCAATATGTTTTTTGTTTAAATTACGGTGCTTTGTTAGTGAAACGCGCGTGCATGACATGAGGTTTTTTAAATGAGTTGCATTATGAACATTATAGCACCCGTTTGGATGTTATTATGGTTACTATGACACTGGTTGTTTTAATGTTGGCAATATGCTAACTGTTTCAGGAACTTTTCTATAGGATTTATAGCATGGGTATAAATAAACTAAATTACGTACCAACATTCCGTAGGAGAGAAGGAAAACAATTCTTAGAATCATCTTCTTTTATAATCATTATTCACAAAAACTATAATCAAACATGAAAACACTTTTAATAAAAATATCACTGTCTGTAACAAAATCTAATATTCAAATACGTGCCCGTTATATAATATTGTATTTATATTCATTAAAATCGAATGATAATGGATATCGATTGTCAATGATCGATAAGTTTTCTCGATTAGGCACGCAGTTGCTTATCAGTTTCTCACTATTCGATTCCTTTCTCAATTCTTACGCAATACTTTTGCTAGCTCTATTTGTTTAACTTCATAAGTAATGAAATTATCACATATCATTATTATCATCCTCATTTTCGGCCATTGCTGGACATAGGCGTCTCCAATCGAACGCTACACTACCCCAAATCAACTTGTGGCGGCATCTACATCGCCTCATGCGAACTACGCATCACACTGACGTCATGCAAAATCCTGCATCGCAGAAGCAGGGTTTATCGCGCGACTAACGTTTACAGGGTGTAAGGGTAAACACCGTTGTCACTCAAACCATGGGTAGGTTAGTTGACTTAAATATAAAATAAATGACCGAATAACAACAAAAAAAAACGTTACTTTCATCAAAAGATTTTTAAAAGCTTCTATCCGACACCGTGCTTGCTAGCGAAACAGCTGACTGACTGAGGGAGGGGTCGCGCTCGCGGCCGGTCAGGTCACGTCCCGCGCTCCCCACCCGTGTTGATACGCAAGTTCGTTGCCCTAGCGCATAGGTGAAAAGGTGAAATACTCTAGAGGTAAAACGTAATTAAAAAAAAAAGAATGTAATTTTCCATTGATTTTACGTTCTATAAATGACACCAAACCACTGGTTTCAAGGATAAGGGTGTTTACCCTAACACCCTGTATAAGGTGTATATTTTCATACAAGAAATCTCTTAAGGGGTCATTTTACTCAACAATATGAACAACTCTCACTATGTGACCAATCCTGGAATCAGCCAGGACGGGGAGCAGCTCATGGCTAAGTAATAACAGCCGCATGGGTCGATCCAACAGGTTAAGCTACGCTTGCCGGGGTTGGTCCATGGATAGTTGACCATCTTTACATACAGAGACTCGGCTGTCACCTGTGGATCTTTGAAAATCGTTACGGGTCGTCAGAAGCCCGAAAATCTGACAACGAGTCTTGCCAAGGGGTATCGTATTACCCAGTTACAGAGTTGTGGTGGTCAGATAGGCAGTCGCTCTATGTAAAATACTGGTATTCAGCTGCATCCTATTAGACTGGAAGCTGACCCCAATATAGTTGGGAAAAGGCTTGGCAGATTGACTCTCACTTCTGCACTCTCACTTTTGCACACAAACATAGTCATTGGAACCACTCACACGTCAGGGATCACGTTTCAAACCACCAAATTGACCCTTACCTTGTTAAAATGGACGTGTGTTAACTATTCTCATAATAATAATGTAGTATGTAGGTACTCTATAAAATCTTCACGACCCATTATGCGGTCAAGTAACGTCTAGAAACACTCTACCCTGCGCTTTAATGTTAAATTTACGTTTGCAGTTAGAGAATTGACCGTGAGGTATCTGGATGTATAGGAGAACATTTTTCAACGATAAGAAATTGACACGTCTTTCACCTCTCAACAAGGCATTCTCAGGATGACGATTGACCAATCGCGAACCCAAACACGACGTGTCGCCATGCCGAGCGCTGGACGCAGAGTCAACTCCACGTCCAGTGTATTTTTTTTTGCTAGTAGTGTATGCCGCGAATCATATTTATTTCGACATACATCCTGATACTGACCTGCAAATTGCAAAAAAAATGAGAAAATTTTAATTTTGCGGACTAATGCCTTTGGCGGTGTTAGCGCATACTTTTCAATCTATTATTTAGTGTGTATAAGCCCCGTTGAGTTCTCATACAAAATTCATTGTTTCTAAGTGTGCCACTTAGCTTTCGCTAAGAGCCTTAAATCTCTTGGGAAACAAGTAGCTAGTCTGGTAATTTAGCATAGCTATATTATTATTACACATTCAATGCTATAATGACAAGATTAACACCCTTGGGGTATTTGCGTGGCACACAGTAGCAATGACTTTAATTTTGACAGTTCAACAATATGAATGCCATTATTTATTACTAGCTGCGCCCCGCGGTTTCACCCGCGTAAGTCTTGATCCCGTGGGAATATAGGGATAAAAAGTATCCTATGTCCTATAATTATTTCAAGTCATGGTCTACCCTTGTGCCAAATTTCATCCAAATCCATTCAGCCGTTTTAGCGTGACAGCGTAACAAACAAACAAACTCAGTTTCGCATTTGTAATATTAATATATAATTATAGGATTTTTTATTTCTTTATTTTTCCTCTACAACTATTTTTACAGCTCTTAGATCTAATTCGATAGTGTGGCTATCAACTATGTTGTGTATTTTATGTTTATCTATGTTGTTATATATAACTTTATGTTGTTGAGCAGACATATTTTCCAAAATAATTATTATGAAGCAATGCATAAGCAATATCCTTCAAAATTATTCAGATTGTGATTGATATTGTGTTACGCAAATATGGTGGTGTTTCTAAGAGGAATCGCTCGATTTACTCGCACAATCAACATGATACATAATTATATTCATAGTTGATCGCTAACGTTCACGCCGCCGCGCATACTCTTTAGTCGCAGCGACAAGAGCTATCAAAGATAGTACCCACTCGGCGACCCTCGCTTGGTGGGCAGAACACTCGCTGAGGGACTCACGCTTGGAACATACACATACCAGCATGATCGCTTGTTGTCGTCGCGCACTCACTGCTCTTTGCTCGCCATCACGTGTTTTAGTTGCTAGCTCTACTCGCTCGCAGACGTGAGATAGGTGCCTAATGAACACAAAATGATAACACACTTATCAACTCCTCGCGTTGGTGCTAGGCTTCAATTTATCGAAAATATTTTTTGAACCACATGCTTCAAAAAATGTTTACTGCATTAGATAATTCATGCCATAACACATGGTTTATTAAAAGGGTTAACAATATCAATAACAAGTACCCTTAAATTAATTTTTTTTTAAACCCCCGACAAAAACAAGTCATCTAATATATATATATTTTTAACTACTCTCGATCAGGTCACCTTTCAAACCAAACCAAAAAAATTAAAATCGGTTTAGCCGTTTGGCAGCTACGATGGCGCAGACAGATCCACACGTTAAACTTATAACACCCCTCTTTTTCCGTCAGGGGTTAGAAAAGAAAAATTACGCATGATTTTCAAAACATTTATTTACATAACAACAAAAAACAGTTAAACCAACAACTTTTCCAACTCAACAACGATACTAGTAATCAGTTTGATCAGACTGCTCAACAAACCGGTACCATCTGTCAAACCACTCAACAAATTGAGCACTAAATTCAGAACTTGAGCTACCAATCCCAACAACAAACCAGGGGCTGCCAACACATTGGATCTAAATAGAGAGATTAATACACTTATGTACAAGAATAACACAGATGCTAAATCTGTTAAAGTCGCATAAAGTAACGGTAAGGTACATCCAAAGTAAGGCAACAATGCTGGAGTCAAATTCTGGACAATGTTGGACAGATTGTTCAAATTGTTGATAAGGTTTATCAAGAATGGTAAGAGAAGGCAAGCGAGTTGATTGGCTATGGGTAGGACGGTGGAGATTTCGTCGAAAGCTAACCGGAGAGCGGAGACTGAGTATGCGGGGATCATTGCTTGAGTTTGGCCGATCTGAAAAACAAATGAATTACGTTAGTGATGAAAATAACAAAAGAATAATGGTGGCGCTCTTTTATAAGTGCTTGTTTCTTTGTGTCCGAGAAATGATTTTTTTTATTTCACTTCAAAGACACAAACATTTGTGTAGCCCTGCCCTTTTACCAGAAGTTCTTGTATCACTAGTTAGACCTCTCAATTTACAGGTAATATGTTATAGACCAGAATGAGATACATTTATAGTTATATTATGCAATCGGAACAAAATGTTTTAAATTCGAATAGATGGAATTCGGAAAAATGTGCCAGCGGATCAGCGAAGTAATTTCTTTGATTCGAATCGGATACAGTGCGCAAAAACTCTACAGCTTGATTAGCATTTTTTGGTGATTTTTCAAGCACGTTTTAGCATCACTGCAGTACTGCTAAGTACCTACGGCGATGAATCTTTTATATTGTGGTGTGTAAACAGGCCCACAAAGTGCAGCCTTATTGAAAATTCTAAGGGACAGATTGCAATAGTCTCAATGTTTAAGATTCGTATTTTCAAACTTATGTCTAAAAAAATTTAGCTGAAAATTGCCATAAAGCAATGTACAAAGCAGTGGACAAGCAGCAGACAGCCTAGTGGAGTGACCGTCTGACTGCCAAGTCATAGGTCTCGAGTTCGAGCCCAAGATACCTCTGACTTTTCGGATTCATGTGCGTATTGTATAATTATCACTTGCTTCAAAAACGGTGAAGGAAAACATCGTGAGGAAACTGGCATGCCTGATATTTCTCGACGACATGTGAAGCCAAGTCAGATTCCCTTGGTTGACTTTAAAACTCTGACACCAAGTTAGTCCCTAACACACACGAAAATGAGAAGAAGAATGTACAAAAAGTATACTAACCAGCACAGCCACTGACAATCCAAAGACAACAACTGAAGGACGCATGTTTAACGTCAACACTAAATCTAGATATAAATTATATTTGTCTATAGTTTCCGAAGTATGTCTTTATAAATACACCTGTTATCTTTAACAAAAGTTATGTGAAATTGTTTTACATAATTCGTTAAGCAATTATGTCAGTTTACATTTGATTATGACATGTAAAGAAATGGTATGTCATGTGTGGTAAGGCTAGTTTTTTTTTTGACAAGTAATTTATTACTCAATCAATTTGCCCAGCCTTTTCCCAACTATGTTAGGGTCGGCTTCCAGTCTACCGGATGCAGCTGAATACTATCATTTTGCACGAAGCGACTGCCTATCTAACCTCCACAACCCAGTAACTGGGTAATACGATACCCCTTGGTACAACTGGTTTTGTCAGCCTTTCGGGCTTCTGACGACCCGTAACGACTGTCAAAGATCCACAATTGACAGCCGGGACCAACGGCTTAACGTGCTTTCCGAGACACGGAGGAGTCTCGATATGTACAGATGGTCACCCATCTACGGACCAACCCCGGCAAGCGTAGCTTAACCTGATGGATCTACCCGTGCGGCTGTTATTACTTAGCCACGAGCTCTCTGTAATTTATTACTATGATTTATTTTGGCAAATATTAAATATACAATCTAACACCAACATTATGTAGTACAAAGGGAAAAAATAAAATATAAAGGAAGGGCTCATAGGGCATCAAAAAATTCATCCGCATCGCTGTCAGTGGGATAACTGCCCAAAAGGCTGGCAGCATTGCCACGTTGGATGGTAATGCTGATTCTTTGACAGCTACTGACTAATCCTAACAAGTAATATTATAAATGCGAAAGTGAGTTTGTTTGTTACGCTTTCACACTAAAACGGCTGAACGGATTTGGATGAAATTAGGCACATAGGTAGACCATGACCTGGGTTAGGATAAAACATATTTTTTATCCCAATATTCGCACGGCGCCTAGACTTATGCGGGTGAAACCGCGGGGCGCAGCTAGTACAAAATATTTTACTAAGGGTGACAACGTGATGTATGTTCCAGATAAAAAATAGTTGTCGAGTCGTTTCTCTTAAAATTCCAAAGATCCTTGGATTATGCTAAAGACGAATACAAGTGACAATGATAAATTACTTCTACCTAACCTTGTACCTGGCGTGTAGTCAAAGTTGCAAGGTATAACACAATTTATGTCTTGATATATAACTTCTTTTTAACCGACTTCTTCAAGAAGGAGGAGGTACTGTATGTTTTTTTTGTGTGTGTTTGTTGCGCGATTACTCCGCCAATTATGAATCGATTTTGATGATTCTTTTTTTGTTTAGTAGGTCATGCTTCAGAGGTAGTTTCATATAAATTTTATTAACTTTGCTTGCGTAGTTTTTGAGTTAGCTTCAATATTACGTATTTTTTTCCCACTTAGTAATATGTAGACGGTGTTTTAAATGACTCCATCACTATTATTTACATATCAGGAATCGAATTTGTGTGGGGTAGGTACCACTACTAAAAATTAAGAAATAAAAATGATATATTTAGCTTCAGGTAGTGGTATTCGAATTTGTGTGGGGTAGGTAGGTACCACAACTAAAAAATTAAAAATTTAAATTATATATTTAGCTGACATCCAACCCACACTGTGCCCGCATGGTGGAATATGGCCCACTCCCTCTCAGAGAGAGGTGTGTGGCCCAGCTTAGTTCCTATGGGGCTGGTTAACGCGGAACCTAGGTTAATTAACCAACCAATTTTCTGTGAAAAACATTTTTTTGTCAAATTAATTTTACTAATGCCAATATTTTAAAACAAAATCTGCTCATTCAGCATCTGACAAAAAGTAGGTTAGTAACAAAAGAATCGCTTACGAATCAAAACTGCACATTCCGCAGTACTAAGCATTGTTCGTTCTGATTCAGTTACATAACAATGTTGTACAACTAGCACTTTTGAAAACAGGTCAAGTTCAATTACGCTGGGGCTACATTGACGCATTATCGCGAACTTTTCTTCGTGTGCTCTCTGTTGCTCAGCGAGTAATCGAGGGGTGTGCGAGAGAGAGCACACGAAGAAAAGTTCGCGATACCGCGAAGTGTAGCCGTAGCATAAACAATGTAGGTTAGTATGTACGTAAAGACGTCTCCATTCCTCGAAGGCTAAAGTACTCTACCCTTTTCCAGTCCATCAGAGCTATGAATTTGTGCCCAGTTGATGGCTATGGGTCATTTTCAGAAAAAGTGTACAATATCAAAAATGTGGCGAATTTTTTTTTTATACTGTAATTCGTTTGTTTTAATTTATTTTACAATTGATATTCTTTACACTACATGAAAGTTATAATAAAACCTCTTAATCAGGATTATTTACTGAAATACACTTAATTTATTGTCCCTGGGGAACAAAATTTATTCCATTCCGAAACTAATTGCTTTCAGCTAAAAAAATAAAATAAAACTCGTTTGGATTTAATCAAATAGTATATTTGGATAACAATGTTTTTTACTTCAATACAAAATAGATAAAACATCAAATCAACAATAGCAAACATTAAGTATGTTTGCTATTGTTGATTTGATGTTTTATCTATTTTGTATTGAAGTAAAAAACATTGTTATCCAAATATACTATTTGATTAAATCCAAACGAGTTTTATTTTATTTTTTTAGCTGAAAGCAATCACCATTTTAATTTCCATTACGTTACTCTTTGGACCAAATTAGTTCAATACTTTCTGGTATATTTCTCAATTAGGATACAACTTAGGAACTCTTTTTATAATTACATTAATCAAATGATTACACTCCAGGGTATCAAAAGCTAATTACCAATTAAATAGCGTTTCACTCTAAAAATAATATTTAAAACAAAATATAAAAAAAATCAAGTAATAAAAACTAAAACCCAACTACGACTTAAAAGGTATAAACAAGACACCACAGACAGACGAATTAAAAATCCGGAGTCACACGTGTTAGGGCATAAATCGAACAGATTATGTGTGACTCCGGATTTTTAGTTTGTCTGTCTGTGGTGTCTTGTTTATACCTTTTAAGTCGTAGTTGGGTTTTAGTTTTTATTACTTGATTTTTTTTTAAATTCTTTTGGGGTTATAATATATATATTTTTGAAATGTGCTCATTAAGCAGCCCTTTCATTTGATACCCAACATGGTACGATTAAACCATTTTTTTTTTTAAGTTCCTCTCTTTATGTTCTCTAGAGGGCGCCATTTTTAATTTAATGTGACTTCACATAGCCTATAACCAGCAGACAATCACGACGCTTCTAACGATACCTCATTTGTCGAATTGTGATAAGTGGTTTGGAAGATAGGAGGGAACAGATGAACATACATACATACATACATACATACATACATACCGGTCAAAATCATAACCCTCCTTTTTCTTCGCCGTAGTCGGGTAAATAGGACAGTCACGGAAGTGACTGTTCCCATAACGGAATAGAACGCCCCCTGTTACATGGGACTTAAACATAACTAGCGAAATGATGATTACAGGTACCACACCTAGTCTGCCCAAACCTTCGGGCAATACAGGCGTGATGTTAATGTTATGTTTACCCTTTTTTAACCATCTTCAAAAAGGGGGAGGTTTCAATTCGTCTGAAATTCGTTTTTTTTTTGTTTTTTGTATGTTTGTTACGCGATTACTCCCCAAATATGAATTGATTTTGATGATTCTTTTTTTTTTTGGTAGGTCATGCTTCAATGGTGGTCCCATATAAATTTTATTAACTTTTCTTGCGTAGGTTTTGAGTTAGCTTCAATATTACGTATTTTTCCCACTTAGTATATGTGGACGATATTTTTAAGTATTCCGTCACTGTTATTTACATAGCAGGGTATTCGAATTTGTGTGGGGCAGGTACCACAACTAAAAAGTAGAAAAAAAAAATATTCCGGAATGTTTATGTGTACGGGCGCACCCAATCACAAATTGCTTAGCATGATCCTCTGTTATGCCGAAAATACTGCAGCATTAATTTTGAAATAAATATATGTTAAAGTTGAGGATTTATGCTAGGTCTTATATGAGGCGAAAACACGATTACATAAAATTTTCTCTATAGAAAAAAATTCCAAAGTTACCTCTGCACAGAATTATAAACCGCTGGTATTCAAAAAATACTTCAAATTAGATCATGAAACTTTGCATGATAACTGAACTAACTATAAAGCAGGGTATGTGTGTATTTTTTTAAATTACGATTAATAACAACGTAAAAAGCAATTACCTAAACTTTTCGACGCTTTAGAGCCGCTAGCTCCCCACTCCGTCTCGTTCTCACTCAGGTCGCGAGTAGTATGGTGCGAGCGGGATAAAATCTGAGGTAGGGTGCGCCCTTAAAGTAACATAATTATAATGTTTCAATATTTTGTCGAGTCTTAAAAACCATACGAAGCAGGGGCCAATATTTCTTTTGTTTTTCCCATAAGCGTGCACATACTAACGGGTTATTCCTTTTAGGACAGATTCTGGTTTGGGCAGATTCTTTTTTTGGCAGATTCGTTATACGGCAGAAGTAACATGACCAACATAAACCATACAATTTCAAAAGTGTCTTATCAAGAATATGTCAAAGTCAACAAACTAAAAACCTTAAAGGTACTTCATCTGTAACATCCGATTTCGCGTCCAGGCCAGTTCTTTTTAAACCATGACTTATACCTCCTACAAAAACCTGATCTCCTAGTACTTTTGTAAATTTTATTTGGCAAATCAAGATTGCGATGAAACTTTATTGGGTAAGTTGTTGTCTGCACGCTCGCGTAGGCTTCCGAGATCCTAGACAAAGTGACATTCTATCAGCGATAACGATGATGGAAAACGCAAAATTGTATAGGACTGACATAAGCTATCGAAAAGCTTTTGTCAATCCTGTTGAAAGTCGTTGTAGAAATACGAAACGCTTTCGAAGCGATTGTCACTTGTCTAGGGCCTCTGAGCTTTCAAAACCATTCTCTACGCGAGCTAAGCCGCGGGCAAGAGCTAGTTTGATATAATTCCATAATTCTATTGTTTCTTTCTAGCCCAAACCTTATCAATGATAAGGTTAATCTAGCTTAATCCAAGGCTACTCGGCAAATTACCTGTCATCAAAAATACATTTGGTCCCTTCATTGTATTACTTTTAAGGTCATTCAACTCTAGATGTATTGCCACAGAATAGTACAGAAGGCGCACTCCGCGTTTTAGGTATGAAGCTACAAGTACCTACAGTATCTACGACACAACTTAGATGTAGCATCAGCAAAATTCGTAAAGCGATCACCATAATAACCGAGCGCGGCTTCAAAATCTCCAAACTTTATTACTGCTTTAGGTGAAAATGATCTTTACGGAAAAGCAATAACTTGTAAATTCATATTATAACGAAATACATTCGTAAAATTGAAATGAATGAATGCAAATTTTCTATGCTACATTAAAGTTGCATCGTACAGCGGTGGGCTCGTCTTGTTGGGCTCGGGAAGATATATGAGGTGAATCTGTAGGTAATTAGCGCGGTAATGTGCGACCCGAATTTCACTTTATTGTGTCGTAGCAAGAGTCGCTTTTTATTTAAATGATTTGGCGGAATGAACCATCTGTATTAATCTGTGGTATTGCGTAGCTCATCACAGCATGTTATTTTCACAGAGTATAATACATACAATAACATCACGCCTGTATTTCCCCGAAGGGTTAGGCAGGGTTGTCTATAGTACATCCACATTTCGCCAGTTATATCCCATGTAATAGGAGGCGTTATGTTAATACTGTAGAGGTTTTATGCGATATGCAACCTCACGTTGGGCTGGCTGACTTAAGCGCAGCCTTAAACTTGCGAACGCTCCAGCAGTCGGTATTTAAATGTTGACAGGTGTGTTTTTTTATGTTGTGAGTGGCGGAGCAGCCCGGACCCTCCATATGTATAAACGTGTCTTCTAATTAATAAACTCTTGGAAAACCTCCTCCTCTTTGAAATTACCTCCACCACACACCCTCACATATCTAAGTAACGTCCGTAAGACGTTACAATACCTACCGAGATGAATTTTTGGCTAACATAGCTAATGTTTCAAAGTTGGTCCTATAGGCAAAGTTGTTTACATTCATGAGAACTTTCACTCCTGGAAACATGCCAACGGTTACAATTTCTCACAGATTATGAATGGGTAACAACTTTACATGTAATAAGGCGTCAGCCCGTTTGCCAACACAGAGAAATTTCTGAATAGAAACATTATGTTTTTACTAGAAAAGTTGTTACGCAAAATTCTTTGCTTTGATTATTATAATAATTAGGCAACTATTTTGTGAAATTATAAACGATAAAAGATTACCAGCCATTATCATTTTTACGTTACAAATATGTGAAGTAACTTTTAAGTATATAAAACAGTTTTTTACCTGAAATAAACATTGTAAATATAATTTTAGGGAAGGTGTAACATTCCTTTTTAAAATGTCGAAGATTGGTTTAGTTTTTCTGTGCGTTGCAGCAGTTTTTGCTACGGTAAGATAAAACATACATACACTTTATAAAAACTAGTCTAAAATAGAAGTAGAAAAAATAAAGAAAAAAAATCATACACTTTTATTGTGTGTGATAGCTAGACTTAGGTAGAAGGATAGAGAGAATAATTATTTATTATCAAATCTCGATCTTTCTTGATTCTTTCACGTAGAAGTGATAAATCATCCATACTTATATTATAAATTCAAAAGTAACTCCGTCTGTCTTTTTGTCTATATGTTACCTTTTCACGCCTAAACCACTGAACGGATTTCGATATTTGGAATGGAGATAGGTGGCATCCCGGGGAAGGACATAGGGACTACTTTTTATGGACATACCACGCGGGCTAAGCTGCAGGTGGAAGCTAGTTTAACATAAAGGTAGCATTATGTTTTAATATTTCATAGGACTGTCCCTTTCTATCTGGTTAAGTTTGAAAGTTAAGGTATTTTCAAGAGATCAAACAGAGACTGAACGAATTTTAATCACCAAGCCGCCACTCTAATTGAATTAATCCCAACTCTGTATGAAGTGCAAGTAAATAGCAGAGAGCCTATGTGATGTTCTTTCAGTGATAACTAAATTATTGACACTTGATGTAGATTGATAGTTGTACTGAAAACATTATGTCAACCTAGTTAATTGACTTGAAGCGCGACTGCAGAGCGTGGGGTCCTGGGTTCGATTCCCGGGTCGGGCAAAGTGTTATTGGATTTTTCCATTAGGAATTTCGTAGTAACAGCCCGGAGTTTGGAAGTTGGCGGTGTGCTACCCCCGTGCCTCGGAAAGCACGTTAAGTCGTTGGTCCTACGCCTGATCTCTCTCCGGTCGTGTCGGATTGCCGTCCCATCGGACTATGAGAGTGAGGGAAGAGAGAGTGCACTTGTGTCTGCGCAAACACTTGTGCACTATAATATCTCCCGCGCCGAAGGCTAGTCTCCATTGAGATTGGCCGCCGTGGCCGAAAATACGGTCTGGAGGACTATAATTGATTCAGGCGTGACTTTACGGAAATCCATTATAAAATACAATAGACGCTGATATATTTAGTAACCTATTCCGCTTGACTATTCTTCAAGAGTCATAAAAACCCTGTGAGAAATCGACACGTGTTTCACCTCTCAACGAGGCATCTTCTTCATCTGCATCTTACAGGGTTTTTATGACTCTTGAAGAATAGTCAAGCGGAATAGGTTACTAAATATATCAGCGTCTATTGTATTTTATTATGTCAACCTGTTTAAAGAAATGCTAAACGCGCTTTAAAAGCGATTGTCACTTGTCATGGCTTTTGTAACTTACAACTCTAAAAATTATTCCACTAAAGGCTCCTGCGAAAAATATCGATAGGTGCCGTATGTGGAATACCTCAGGTGCCATTTGCTCAGGTGCCGTTTAAGCGGGTGCCCAATGTGGAATACGTCCTAATTAAGAATCCAAATAACAAATTGATTCAGGCGTGACTTTGCGGAAATCCATTATAAATACAATAGACGTAGATATATTTAGTAACCTATTCCGCTTGACTATTCTTCAAGAGTCATAAAAACCCTGTGAGAAATCGACACGTGTTTCACCTCTCAACGAGGATCTTCAGGATGAGGATTGACCAATTGCAAACCAGAACACGACGTGTTGCCACACCGAGCGCTGGACGCAGAGATGCGGAATAGGTTACTAAATATATCTACATCTATTGTATTTTTTAATCCAAATAACATCGAATGCAGAAACCTCTAATATTTCAACCATTATTGTTACAGCAACCAGTATCAGCAACCAGCGTGCAGCTTCCAGCAGTCTACCCCCTCGTGAACATCCTCTTACCACTCCTGAACAACGTATACAACCTCCTTCTCTCCCTGCTCTCAATCTTCGACACCCTCCCTTCAAACATCAGCTGCATGATACCAGTAGACCTCGGAGCTTTGGAGACCTCCTTACTAAAGCTGTATTCACAAGCCCTCGCTATTGTAAACTTCCTAAGATCTTTGCCGGAGTATGCCATCGGAGCTAACCCTAATACGCCGCCAGCGAATGTGGTCAATCTTCAAGGGCTGTTGACGACTCTGATATCATCTGTGACGGATCTGACAGATGATGTGTTGACAGCCATTGGTGGTGCGTTGTTGCCAGGGTTACTGCAGCTGGTCGTGATGGTTGTTCAAGCGTTGTTGAGTTTGTTGTTGTAGATTAGTTTTGGTGTTTTATTTAAATAAAATTTTGTTGTTGTATATTTTTGCTGTTTTCTTTTTTTATTGACGTGTTTGAATGTCATGAATATTTTTACAAGCTTTATATTAAGCTTGTAAAAATATTTACATATTTTTTTTTAATTCATGGTCTTCCTTTTATTTGTGACACTATCTTAAAGCAAAAAATAATCCTTATGATGAAGCCTTTCGATCGGTATAATAAAGCTACAGGATGATTATTTTTCTCATGTAACGGGTTCGATTCCCGGTTCAACCATGTAATTATTTAAATATCTATGAATGCGGTTTAAATTGTTTTTTAAATTCAAATAATGTCTTCTTTCAGTAAAATGTTCCATCTACAATATTCAAGGTACTTTCCCTCCATGTGGCATATCCGTGGGACGCCCTATATATTTTATCCTATTAATAAAAATTATCCCTTTTGTGGTAAACCATATTCATACTCAAAACTTTCCTCACGCCAAAATAAAACTTCGTATATGAAGAAATAAAAACTTGTGTCAAATGTATAAATAACTAAAGTCCTACGTCACAGCGTGTCACAAGCAGGTTGAAGCTACATAGATAGCCGTTGCAACACACGAACGTGCAACATGTAACTTAATACCCACTGATATAAGGTTCAAATTACAATGATTGTGCAATTCAACAACTATACCTACTGAATAGCGAGCTCGTGGCTAAGTAATAACAGCCGCACGGGTCGATCCATCAGGTTAAGCTACGCTTGCCGGGGTTGGTCAGTGGATGGGTGACCATTTTTACATATCGAGACTCCTCCGTGCATCGGAAAGCACGTTAAGCCGTTGGTCCCGGCTGTCATTTGTGGATCTTTGACAGTCGTTACGAGTCGTCAGAAGCACGAAAGTCTGACAACCAGTCTAACCAAGGGGTATCGTATTACCCAGTTATTGGGTTGTGGAGGTCAGATAGGCAGTCGCTCCATGTGAAATACTGGTATTCAGCTGCATCCGGTTAGACTGGAAGCCGACCCCAACATAGTTGGGAAAAGGCAGGCAGATTGATTGAACAACTATACCTACTGAAATAACTCTGACGTCACATGCATGTGAATACTAAAATAGATAATTATGTATGACGTTGTTTAACATGACTGATATCCATTCACCCTTAAAATATTTTTATGTCCATAACGAGGTTCGATGCTTAGTTATACGTGCCGTGCCGTGCCAAACGGGTGCATATAATAATGATCTCATTGATAAAACCTTACCACCTAAACTAAAAACACATAAATGATTGAGTAAGTCCATCATCAGTCATCAGGCTACAGCAGTCCACTGTTGGACATCATCATCATTTCAGCCGAAAGACGTCCACTGCTGGACATAAGCCTCCCCCAAGCACCTCCACTTCGACCGGTTCTGTACTTCTCATCCAGCGGACTCCCGTGGACATAGGCCTCTTCAATTGCACGCCATTCAGTTCGATTCTCGGCAACTCTCATCCAGCTGCGACCAACCACCCTGTGAAGATCTTCGCTTCTCCTAGGCTGAGGGCGTCCTGCCTTACCTGCTTTTTGAAGTGAAAACTTCTTTAGGCGCTTTGAGCACTTTTTGTGTGAACAAAAATCATGGAACTCGCGTCATCGTTACCGTCACGCTTGAAGAAATGTTTTTAGCGCCATCTACCGTCTACTGTTTGAATTACATTGAGGTTACGCATTGTTGCTTAGTTTTCACTTCTACCGGCAGTCCCTAAAGACAGCCCCGCATGTTTTTTAGAGCAGTGATAGCCTAGTGGTGTGACCATCGGACTGCCAAGTCATAGGTCACGAGTTCAAACCCAAGACACGCACCCCTGACTTTTTGGATTAATTTGCATATTGTATAATTATCAGTTGCTTCAAAAACTTTGAATGAAAACATTGTAAGGTTTATGATAGATAGATAGAATACTCTTTATTATGTACACCATAAAAATTACAGACATAAATTAGAAATTTTACATAGGGTGACACAATGGGCGGTCTTATCGCTAAATCAATTTGTTAATCTTATCAATTTGTGAAAAAATATCATCATCATAATATTCCAATTTATTCGTGGTCGGCGTAACATAATCTTTTTTTTTCCATAACTCTCTATTAGTCGTCATCTCGGTAGTCACCATTCTAGCCATATCATAAGATTTGTGAAAACATAAGGACATAAAATGAATGTCGTTTGGGACAGACACACTGGAGTATGTAATTACATCAATTAATCTGCCTGCCTTTTCCCAACTATGTAAGGGTCAACTTCCAGTCTAACTGGATGCAACTGGATACCAGTATTTTACATGGAGCGACTGCCTATCGGACTTCGACAACCCAGTAAGTGGGTAATACGATACCCCTTAGTAAGACTGGTTGTCAGGCTTCTAACGACCCGTAACGACTGTCAAAGATCCACAAATCACAGCCGGGACCAACGGCTTAACGTGCTTCTCGAGGCACGGAGAAGCGTTGCCCACCCATGCACGGATCAACCGCGGCAAGCGTAGCTTAACCTGATGGATCGACACGTGCGGCTCTTATTACTAAGCCACGAGCTCCTCCCATTGAATTCTAAAGTAATTGCATAAAATAAATTCATCAAAATTAACTACTATAGTCTAAAACTCTGCCTATCCCATTTTTTTTTTTTGACGGTGAGAAATCTTGAGAAATATTTTTGTAAACAAGAAACTTCTGGCGTCTCTGTCTGTTACCTTTTCACGCCTTAACGGATTTGAATGTTATTTGGCATTTTGGATTATGACCTTATTTTTTTTTTTGGGTTGGAAATCATCCAATGACTTCTCCCGCTCTGGGCGGAGCGGAAGGGCGTGTCAGACTTTTACTGACTAAAACCCATCCGTGTTCCTTCAGTTGCCTGTTGCCAAGGTCCCGATATCCCTTTCGGACTAACCCGCAACCCTGGCAGGCATCGGTCCTAGCGGACCCCGCCAATTGTGCTGACATCTCTTTGAGGCGCGCGTGGAACACGACGCGCCATCGACCCGGGCCTGGTCCTAATCGGACGGCGAGCTACCCATTGCTCGACTTTTATATCTGCCTACCCCCTAATATAAAAGACGTGAAGCATACGTTGACGCTTATCTAACTGACGTCAGGTATATTTTCGTGCTTCCATTACTGATAAGTAAGGAATCGGACAGACAGGAGAATCTAACGATACGATTTTGCGACTGAAATGCTACCGTACAAAAATATTTGTCGTAGCCTCATAGATGAATTTGAATTATTATTAAGCTTTGGATTTCTAAAAAACGCTTTAAATGTTCATACAGTAACGGCTGTACAAAAACGGAGCGGTTTTTGACACTTTCATTACCTACATACAAGTACTAAATTAATGAAAGTAAGAAAATAGTTACGTTTATTTGCGGTAAAAATGACGCAAAAAAAAAAAAAAAATTAGAAAAGGTTACAAAGGTCAAGGTCAAGGTTAGGTTAATGGTGACTTTGACAGATTTTTGGAACCGCTTTCTTGGGGAAGATTCAGTTTTTTTTTCTTATATCAAATACATAATAGAAATTGTCATCAACATGCATTTCAGAAGAATGATTAAATATTCATAAAAGCACTTGGGAACTGTGGTCAAATAAAAATCGTTTTTTTTTCACACTAGGAATTGAGTTGGTAAATATTGTTCTCACTCTTGCACTAAGTATAGTTATTAATTTTAACAGTATTTTTTTTTACGAAATCGAGTTACTCTACTACGAACTAAATTAATTTACACAAAAAAGATCAACCATTTAATTTTATTTCTAACACCATTTTAAAAATTCTTCAAACCTTTACTTGTTTATTTGCTACGTGGACAGCTACGGCGTAGCCCACATGTACTACGGCGTAGCTGTTTCGCTAAAAGTGCGAATCTCGCACTTTGTGTGTCTCATTTTCGAAATATTGGTGTTTTTTTTCCAAATTCGAGTTTTTTGTACTAAAAAGCCTATTTCTATGAAGATTATTCACTTCATATAAGAATAACGACGGTTTTAAACCGGCTGAAAAACCTCATAGAAAACATTTAATACAAAAATACTATAATAGCAAGTCTTACCGCCTTACTAATAAACGTTGTATAGCGCCTGTATAGTTACACAACGCTTTGTCTTCTTCTTTCAAAAGTAATTTGACTTTTGAAAAAGAAGACAAAGCATTGTGTAACTATACAGGCGCTATACAACGTTTATTAGTAAGGCGGTGTGTCTCTTACCATCCCGGAGACAAAGATGAAATATCTCCAGTGCCAAACTAAAACCAAAAAAGTCGCCCATAACTTGCCAAAATCCTGTTAATCGCACTGCCTTACCCGCCCACCTGGCCGCACCCTATACCCTCCCCATCATGCGCAATGGGAAGCCTGGTATGGATCGCCAGTTCTCCACGGAACGCCGAAGACAGCAGTCATGCATCGGTGAGTACCCCTCTTCATATTCCTGCTTTGATTTTTCAACATTATTTTGTTAAGGATATAAATAGGCAGCTTTAATCGTGAATGGGATTTTTAGCTGCATTTGTTTTTGTTTTGAATTTAGAATTTTGATTAAAAAGTTTGGTTTTATTTTTGGATTTTGTGTTGAAGATAAAGTTTTGAATTTAGAATGTTGGGGAAAGCAATTTCATTAAGGTTATTTGTACCCAGACCGCCAAGGAAGAGTTATGAGTTACTTTTTTTCGTTTTTTTCCGCCATGGTTTTTTAAATGACTAGAATAAAAGTTTTTCGGTTGTGTGATTTACGGATTCCTGATCTATCATTATCATAATATTTCGTGTTATGTTTCGCGTTTATTTGTTGCTTTCCGCATTAAATAACCTTTGACCTTTGTGTGACAAAACCATGTATAAATAACTTTTATAAATTACCACGCGCCGGAAAGTTATTGAATACGATTTTATTGCTTCTGAATTTACTTCCGAAATAATAAAAAAATACTGCGTTTGGTTTTAAAATGTGTCCGTTTTTATGTAAAAAATAAAGATTTGGTACACACGGACAGTTTTTAGACTGTGCTGAAAACATGTAAAATAATTTTATTATTTTCGCGCGCAAATCTCAACACAACTTTTTATACTAACTCATTGAATTACTTAACAAAATTTTTTTCCAAACTATATTTGGCCGTCTGGATCATTACTACATTCAATTTTAGGGTTCCGTACCTGAAGGGCGCCAAACGGAACCCTATTACCTCCTAGAACCTCCGCTATCTGTCTTTCTGTCAGCGAGCTCTATCTCATGAACCGTTATAGTAAATACAATAGGTAGACAGTTGAAACTTTCACAGATTGTGTATTTCTATTGCCGCTATACCAACTTCTTTTTAATTTTTTTTATTCGAATACTTGTGACTTCCACCAACCCGCACTGGGCCCACGTGGTGGATTATGGCCCACTCCCTCTCACAGAGAGGAGGCCTGTGTCCCAGCAGTGGGAACATTATAGGCTGATTATGCTATAACAACTAATAATACAAATAAAATGCGTAACGACGTGAGCCTACCCTACCTGAGGGCCTAGACAAGTGACAATCGCTTCGAAAGCGTTTAGTATTTCTACAACGACTTTCACAGGATTGACATAAGCTTTTCGATAGCTTATGTCAGTCCTATACATTTTTGCCTTTTCCATCGTCAATATCGCTGATAGAATGTCACTTTGTCTAGGGCCTCTGATGTTATTAATAAGCGTGGGTTCACGATGTCAAATCAATAGTGCAACGGGTGGATCCGAATCAATAATGACGTCTCCCTCGCTGGCGACTGTCCGACGCGGTCCGATTAAGAGCGTTGATTCTAAAAGTTGGCAACGTCGCAAATAACTGTCAAATATTTACTTGTTTTGATTATTTTGGCAATATTACTGTATGGAACTATGAAATATCATTAACTTACTTACTAGAATATTAATAATGAATTGCAATTACACCGAATTTAAGTTGTAACAGGTTTTAGGTGTAAAAAAGGCATTTGGAAAGTTGCCAACTTTCAGAATAAACGCTCTTACCCAATTATGTATTACCAGCGACCCGCTCCTGTTTCACAAGGTTTTTACAACTTGACAAAACATCGAGATTTCTTAGTGAAAATGTAACTTTAATATTATACACATAAACCTTCCGGAATAAATTCTCTAAATGAGGTGAAAACCTCATCAAAATCTGCTGCGTGGTTTAGAAGAACAACGCAGATATACAGATAAAAATGAAAAGCGACTTTATTACCCGACTACGGCGAAGAAAAAGGAGGGTTATGATTTTGACCGGTATGTATGTATGTATGTATGTATGTATGTATGTTCATCTGTTCCCTCCTATCTTCCAAACCACTTATCACAATTTGACAAATGAGGTATCGTTAGAAGCGTCGTGATTGTCCGCTGGTTATAGGCTATGTGAAGTCACATTAAATTAAAAATGGCGCCCTCTAGAGGACATAAAGTGAGGAACTTAAAAAAAAAAATGGTTTAATCGTACCATGTTGGGTATCAAATGATAGGGCTTAATTAGCACATTTAAAAAATATATATATTATAACCCCAAAAGAATTTAAAAAAAAACAAGTAATAAAAACTAAAACCCAACTACGACTTAAAAGGTATAAACAAGACACCACAGACAGACAAATTAAAAATCCGGAGTCACACGTAATCTGTTCGATTTATGCCCTAACACGTGTGACTCCGGATTTTTAATTTGTCTGTCTGTGGTGTCTTGTTTATACCTTTTAAGTCGTAGTTGGGTTTTAGTTTTTATTACTTGTTTTTTTTTTTGATTATGAATAGATAACTTCTACGAGGTACACACGGCTACACATCAAGCTATATATTTCCATTTTATGCTGATCGCACATTGTATAGGATTTCCGTACAATATGAGGTCAGCTTATACTGGAAATGTACAGCTTGATGGGTAGCCGTGTGTACACTCACGTGTCGAAAACGTTGATCAGTTTGGAAGTTGTCACATTAACACTAAGGTTCTAAAACGCTGATAACGCCGCAGATTCCCTTGTTCTCAAACTTAACTAAAATTAGACAATTTACACCTTTTACTGGTCGTGGCAAAGTAATAACAGCCTCATGGGTTGATCCATGAGGTTAAGCCACGCTTGACGGGGTTGGTCCGAAGATAGGCACCCCATTTACATACCGAGACTCCTCCGTGCCCCGGAAAGCACGTTAAGCCGTTGGTCGCGGCTGTCATTCGTGGATCTTTGGCAGTCGTTATGGATCGTCAAAAGCCCGAAAGTCTGACAACTAGTCTTACCAAGGGGTATCGTATTACCCAGTTACTGGGTTGTGGAGGTCAGATAGGCAGTCGCTCCATGTAAAATACTAGTATTCAGCTGCATCCCGTTACAATGGAAGCCGACCACAACATAGTTGGGAAAAGGCTAGGCAGATGATGATTGATCATCCTTGATTTAAACGATGGCAGTGACGACCCAGCGACTTTGAATTTCGGACCCAGTCAGTGGGTCCAGTCATGTAGACGAGATCGGCAGAAAGTCAGGGGGGGAAGCTGTGACGAAAGTGTGTTTGTTGGTTTGTTTGTTACGCAGTCACGTTAAAACGGCTGAACGGATTTGGATTAAATTTGTCACAGGTGTAGGCCATGACCCGTAGAAGGACATAGGACACTTTTTATCCCGGTACTCTTACGGGATCAAGACTTATGCGTGTGAAACCGCGGGGCGGTACTATATTAGAATAAAATAATAAATTAGAGCGCTAGACAGTAGGTAGACATTAATATTAATGTAGTGTTACTTAAGTACTAAGAGCAGTAATCAACAGAGCACTTTACTAATTAATAATCTCTTACACCTAATTAAAATTAATATTTAAGTAAGAATATTCATTTTAATTAGGTGTCCTACTTAATCTAAGTAATGCATGATGTGCTTACCTGTAAGACATTGGTACACTATTCTATAAGTATTGGATCTATCTCTTATCTTTGTATCGGTGTATTCAATTGTTGGTGAGCCAAATAAATAAATAAATAAATAAATAAATCTAAAGACAGTCTTGTAAATTATGTGCTTATTAAAATACAATAGTCATAGATATATTTAGTAACCTATTCCGCTTAACCTATTCTTCAAAAGTCATAAAAAACCCTGTAAGAAATCGACACGTGTTTCACCTCTCAACGAGGCATCCCCAAGATGACGATTAACCAGTCGGAAACCAGAACACGACGTGTTGCCACAGCGTCGCAGAATCGTGTCGATTTCTTACAGGGTTTTTTATGACTCTTGAAGATTAGTTAAGCGGAATAGGTTACTAAATATATCTACGTCTATTGTATTTTATCATGAATTTCCACTAAGTCACGCCTGAATCAATTAACTGCTTTATTAATATCAAGACTTACGTGTCAATCTTAAATAATATATGAGCGTTAGGGCGTAGGCCTTTGAGCTGTTACCTACCTTGGTATATCAATGGCGCAGGCTGTCTAGGGCCCGCATGTCAGATCAATATTGCATCGAGGGAGGCTCGAACGGTAGAGAGAGTACGCGTGGTTGGCATTATGGTTCCTATATTTTACCGGTCGTTACACGTTAATTTGACTAGTCGTTGACCTTTACTGAAGTACCAATAACCCTAGGCTGTATAGGCTCCCGATAGTGGATCGATATTGCATTGGGAGGGTGGAGCCCGAAGGTTACGCATGATTGTTCAGGGTACCTAGATGTTATTATACCGGGAGTGATATGTTTGTTGGATATGAGGCGTCAGGTGCATTCTAGTGAATATTAATGCATTTATAAAAAAGAAAGAAAATACGTTTATTTGCGGCAAACATGACGCTAAGAAAGGACAAATATACGAAAATAACAAGATGGGGGAAAATATGCGCCACATTCACGCAAAACTGCCATCACTCAGCATAATGCTGCGACCCCATGTGAGACAGAGCCCCAGCGCTGGTTTATAGTGACAGTTGGCGTTGGCGTTGATTTGAAAATGCTATCATTTTAAATATAGAACCACTGGCTAACGAAACAATTCCATTTTTAAACATGGTGTTGATTTCGACGCCGACATCCGTAATAAGAGCGTTTGCCCACATATCCAGTGAAAAAAAGCCAATTAAGAGTGTTTATTCTGAAAGTGGGCAACATCGCAAATAGATGTCAAATATTTCGCTGTTTTGATTAATTTGGCAATATTATTGTATGGAAATATGAAATATGGCCAACTAGTTGTCTAAAATATTGATTATGAAATGCAATAAATAATATCGTAACACCGAATATGTAGTTTTAGATGTAAAAACAGGATTTGGAAAGTTTCCAAATGCCTTTTTTACACCTAAAACCGGTTACAGCTTAAATTCAGTGTTATATTTGCAATTTATTATTAATATTTTAAGTCACTTAGTTAGCGATATTTTACAGCTTAAATTCAGTGTTATATTTGCAATTTATTATTAATATTCTAAGTCACTTAGTTAGCGATAGTTCTTACTAATATTGCCAAAATAATCAAAACAGGTAAATATGTGACAGTTATTTGCGACGTTGTCAACTTTCAGAATAAACGTACGTAAAATAATCTTCAATATAGAAACCAACGAAACAATTTCATTTTTAAACATGGTGTTGATTTCGACGCCGACTTCCGCAGTTTTGCCCACAAGCCAATTAAGCCTTGTGATTTTATAATTATGCATTCTTTTTTTATACTAAAACTAACTGATAATACTGTTTAATTATGAAGAGTAAAATATACCGGCCAAAGCCTAGGGCGTTTGCCCACATGACCGTATCCGGTTCTTATTCGATTCGTGTTCGTTTCTGATCAAGTTTAACCATCCCAGTAATTGTACAAACCGTGTACGCATGAGTGCAAAAACATCCATATACATAACTTCATCCATTTTTTCACCAAACGAATAAAGAAGAAAAAAAGTACAGTTGAATGATTAATTACTCTATACTTACCTACAATAAAATATTTTCTAATAGCCAATGAATACCAGGAATATTAAAATCGATATTTTATCCTCCAATATTACTTTTCAACTTTACACAAGCCGCGGGAGAGTTCCATATTACCAAATAATTACAAAAAATATATATATTTTCAACAAGTTTACCTGTTGCTTCTCGTTTTAATTGAAAACCAACATGTTGTGGTTTTAATTCTGTTATTAACCGCCTTTTTAGTAAAGCTTTGATGTTTTGAGAAGCGTAAACACTACGTTACCTTTCATAAATTCAAAATGGCGGAGTGTGAACGGTTACAACTTTTTACTGTAGATTTTTAAATTGGAATACCTAGTATAGCTGTTGTCGTCACGTAAAATGAACGCTGAGCGACAGTGCAAGGGTTGTGTCTGCACACGGGTACAGTCGCGTCCTACAGTACTAGGGCTAAAAATATAAGTGTATTTTTTTATTGTAGAATCATAATAGGCACTTTACTATCTACTTAGTACTTTTGAATAGACTGGAATCGATAAATCAGTCAGTGCTTAGATAAATGGCCAGTGTTCTTTTTACGAGACGGGGCCTATACTACCGACAATGCAGTGGAGAAGTTTTCGAATGGGCCAAAAAATATAGTACACTGTCGTGCCATCGTCACGACGAAGACGAATAATTGGAATAGTGAGTCAATCAATCATTAGGTTGAATGACAAATTAGTCAATTGAGAGACTGGAGTTTTTGGGTAATATATTTATATTTTCTTCCTGTATATACTTGTACAGGTACAGTATCGATACTGATTAGAAATACCAATAGTATAGGTACTACGAGTACGTCTAGTACCGGTATCATTCCAAGGTCAATGGTATCGGTTTCCAAAAATACTGGTATTTCAAGGCCTGATATATTGTTATATCAATCATACATTACAAAGTGCCTAGTATTTGTAGAACTTCCCTTTGTAACACTTCGTTCGTATAAAGGCCCCCTCGGGTCCTATTGTGAGGGGTTTTAATACTTGATACACTGACTTTAGTAAAATACTGGCTGGTTAAATCTCTAGAGGGGTGTAAATTCACAATCTTGATGTTTAGCAGCTTTTGTCGAAACAACAATGTTCTGGTCTGTCGGGGTTTTACCTAACCCTAACTGACTCAAAAAGCGTGAGTTGCTGTCTGCCATGTCATATTAGACGACTACGGCTTAGTCATATTTTTTACCAGAATAGTGATAAAGAAAATCCTCAGCCAAACGTGTTTAAAAAGTAATAACATTTGAAAACATCTCACTAAATTGTGAAGCGTAAATTAAATCAACCCCAAGGGGTGAAAGAATCTCTTTCACGCATACTTTCACCCCTAAATAAAATTGCTTTAAATATATTTGCAGACATTTTTATTAAAATAAACTTGTAAGTTACAATTTTTATAAAAGGTCCTAATGAATACTTAAAGCACTATTTAGGCACTAGTAACTGTCTTCTAGATAATTTAATTAGAAACACCCTTAAGGGTTCAACTAACATTTACTAAAGAAATTTTACCTATTTAATTATTAAAATCAAGCTCAATAGACCCCGGGGGCGACTAAACACGAGCCATTTAAGGAAGTCGTGTTTGTTAAATATTAAAAGGGATCCAAAATTGGGTGAGGGGTGAAATAATTTAGTGTGGGTTGAATCTGAAGACAATGAATATTACTTTAACGCCATTGGCAGACATTATTAAAAAGAAATCTTAAAGAGTTTTTAATAACTTTTCGAGAACATAAATACGTCCTTTATAACCGCTTAAAGTTCAACTCTCTGCCAGAATTTGTGTTTCCCGATAGCTAGCCCTAGTTAAAAAAACTGCTTGATTTTTCAAATTGATGATTCACTGATTCAATTACTCTCTGAAATATTTTTGAATATCTTAAACACATAGCCTGTATTTCCCGAAGGTTTAGGTCTACCTAAACCTTCGGGAAATACAGGCTCTAGCTGGGGTGGGTGTCAGGTGATGGTATACTATTTTTTGAGTTTTCTTACGAAATTAAATCAGAGAATCAGTTTACAATTATCCGCTAGTCGTCAGTCATATTAGAAGCGTTTCTAGTTCGTCCGGCACTTGATCATTATTTTTTAGCATCCCTTCTCAAATAGTAAATTATGTATATTCTAGAATCCCAATTAAACTTGATTGGTCTAATTAATATCAACAAAATTATATGGGTATGTCCACACAGCTATTTGATTGGATTTGGTTGACTGAATTTAATTTAAATAATTGGTTTGAAACGTGTATGAACCACCCTTTTAGTGAATTTTATTTATTAAATCAAATTAATATTTTGTTATCGAATCTACGTTTATGAAAAAACCTGGAAGGGATTTCGATAGATATAAATGGCATCCCGGGGAAGGATAAAGGCTTCTTTTTAACATAAAACAGACATTTGCACCGTAGCCGAAATCGCATCTGCACATATTATACAACTCTAGGGAATAAAATGAACAGAATAAACCCACTGGCTTAGGTATGTCACATTTTCTTTATGGTACACGCAAAACGCAACACAACGCAATACAATAGGATTACTGAAATCATTTGACCTTTGACCTTTGCCCGCCTAAAACCGTTTCACGAAATAAAAATACTTTGTCTTCTTATAAGTCGTTGGCTTCCAGAGAACTTTTCCATTTGTTGGCTAAAGCTGACGGTAGCGTAAAAAGGATAAGGGGGTGAAACGGGGGGCCAAAGTTTGTATGAAAAACATTTTATTCCCTGTTTATAAACGACATTGCTCTGCACTATACACTGTTATCTTAAGAGCCAACAGCCTCAATCTTCGTCTATCGTACTTTATTCAAGCTCGATTAAAGTATAACAGTACCTATTAATTCCATGCACTAGCTTGACAGTTGATGCCGGCTAGTGTCACTCGTTATAAAGTGACTCAACGGTTTCAAGCGCTTTAGCGCAACACTCATCTTTTTGTAACAAAAAATCCAAGTCTTATAAGAAGCGCTGTAAGCGCTGAGTTTTTTATTTTTTAATAATCATCCTGGTTTGAAGTGGTGCGGGAAAAGAGGTCCTGAGAAGACTTGGGGGAGGCGTTTGCCTAGCAGTGGGACAGCAAAGGCAAATTTTAAAAAATCTTCTTTAAAAAAAAAGTCTTTCATTCGTCCAAATAAGGGGGTGGAAAATGATCAAGAATAAAATCGTGTTACCACTCTTTAAAATGATTAAGTACGCGTTTTTGAAGTGTCCGTGCAATTCAACTCAACCTCACTCCCACCCTGATACTTACCATACTAACAAATAAATCGCAACTGTTGGCGCCACTGTTTCCGGCGACCAAACATAGCGCCAGTATCGCGAGTCAAGCGACGCACCGTGGCTCCAGTGCTGCCACCTGCGTCGCACCGGACGTTGCAACATTGATGACGAATCACTGGCTACCTGCATCGGCTGACGTGACTTCGGTGGGGATACCAAGTCTTTAAATACCCCGAGCAAGCGGGTGGAGGGGTCAGTTCACTCGCGCTAATCGTAGAATCAACATCACAATATTATCTTATTGTAATTAATTAATATTAGTTGTGGAATAAAAGTGATTAAAGTGTTATCCATCTATTTATTTTTGCTTTAAGTAGACTGATCTTACACAACTATAATTAGTAAGCTTTTAAAAAAATGTTAACGTTTCCCTAATTGCATACCATTTGTACGAGTACATAACATAATTTGTTAAACTTAAGGCTCTTACATACGGGCGCGATTCGCCACGCGACGCGACGCCGCCGCATTGTTCGCCGTGAAGTTTTCTCAGAAATTGTTTTGTTAAAATTCAAATTAAAGTACCTATGTAAGAGCCTTTAAATGAAGGAGTCCTGGTGACCTAAAATACAGGCGTTGAGCCTAGTTTAGGCACCAGTCTCCCACAATATAATACCCCTAATAATATGTTACCGTAGAAATAAGGCTAGCAATTTTATTAAGAGTAATATTGTGGAGAAAATAAATTATTTTTTATTTATTTATTTAATTAAAACAATAGATTTATCTAAAACATAACATAAGGAATTATCGTACAGATTTCATAGGACGTGTTGATTCGTGAGACGATTAGAGCATGTACAACCCGTGCGCATTAACATGGCATCTGCGTCGGAACTCAATACTCCCCCCGCTACCCGCCCCGCCCCCCGCCGTCGCCGTGCGGGGAAGCGGGGGTAGTCACAAACGTCATTGAGCCAGGTGCCATAATTCGCACATGTTGTAACTCTTCCCCACTCTTCTCTTACGATCTTCTGTTCTCTACTCTAACTCTCTCTCTCTCTTGCCTACAGCACCACGATGGCTGTGACCGCAGTGCTGGTGCTGAGCGTAGCTGGCGCTGCCCACGCGTGGGGGGGGCTGTTTAACAGGTTCAGCTCCGACATGTTGGCCAACTTGGGGTATGGGCGCTCGCCCTATCGTCACTATCCGTATGGACAGGTGAGTGTATTAGCGTAGTTCTTTTTGCGATTTTTGTGCAGCAGTATGGTTTTTCGCGGGTATACCTAATACTAGCTTGTGATATAGAATGAAATGAAATTATTTATTCTGTAAATAGGATATCGGAATCACTTTTAAACGTCGTAATAAAAAATATTAAAAATAAGCGTTTCCTATCTGACTACTCTGAGAAGAAAGGCCGAAAAAAATCAGAGGTCGCGGTCGCAGTCTCTTTTAAAGTCCAGATGTAAGCCAAAGAATCGGCATTTCCATACAAATTTAAAATTTAATTTTTTTGGGAAATAAAAGGCTTATAATTCTTAACTCATAAATACGCGCGTAATTCCGTGGCAGCTTAACGCGTAAATCCGTGACAACTTAACGCATAAATCCGTGGCAGCTTGACGCGTAAATCCGTGGCTCTTAACGGGTCATTGCACATTATACTGACGTAAAGGTCCTGGCCTATAAATGTGAGCCTGTTTAATTTGTATTTATAGTACAATGGATTTAGTAGGTAATATATTGTGATTTGTTGCTTAATAACGGTTAGATAAATTCTCGTGGAAGGCCTTGATTAGAGCTGGGAAAAATGGTTAACATTAATTAACTTTTGTAGGGTTCCGTACATCCGAATTAAGAAACGGAACCCTAGGACCACTCCTGTGCCTGGCTGTCTGTTCCTCTGTCAATTTGCTACGAATCGAATGGACCGATTAATTTTTTAAATGTTTGTTTATAGGCTTCAAAGATGATGTTTACAAGGCACTGACTTAATAAAAGAACGAAATATCAGAATTTTAATAACATTTAATCACTCACATTTAGAGCTCTGTAGCTCCTTACGTACTAACGATCAAGAGAAGTCTTCTTAATAAGAAATATTCTCCTTGATGAGATCTTTCCATTGGTTTAACTAAACGCTAATGGGCGTCAGGGCAGAAACGCCCATTCTCCTTTGGTACACATATGAATTGAATCCGTCTTTGTCATATTCAAACGATTGACGAAAACAGAACGATGTTTCAGAGGCCCTAAACAAGTGACAAGCTCTTCTAAAGCGTTTCGCATTTCTACAAAAACTTCTAACAGGATTGACATAAGCTTTTCGATAGCTTATGTCAGTCCTATACATTTTTGTCTTTTCCATCATCGTTATCGCTGATAGAATGTCACTTTGTCTAGGGCTTCAGAGACGTTTAGTCAGAACTTTAGGAGACCCAGAAGCTGAAGAACCCTTCTGTATCGTTCACACGAATAAACGTTTTCAATCTGAATGTCTTTGCAGAAATCAGCTTATTATTCTCAAAGACATTGTCACCTGACCTTCCAATCTTCACCAGGAACCCGAGGAGGTGTACGCGGAGGCTCTAGAAGGCAATCGTATCGATGACGTCATAGACGAGCCTGGCCACTGCTACAGCGCCCCCTGTACTACCAACGGAGACTGCTGCCGCGGTCTTCTGTGTTTGGATACCGGTAAGTACGTAGAAGCATAGTCTACCACTAGGCTTACTTTTTACGGTTCCGTAGTCAGCAAGGAACGCTATTTCCGTCTGTCTGTCCGCGGCGTAGCTCAGAGACTCTTAGTACTAGAAAGCTGTAATTTGGCATGGGTATATATTTTAATTGAGGTACTTGCCATCGTTCTAGGGGTGAACGAACTCACCAACTCTGAAACAGCACAAATACTTTTTTAAGGATTTTTCATAGATGCTCTATTGACTACTGAGCTATTTTCGGTCAGAGTCGTAGACCCTAATAAAGTCCATGTCCAATATGGATTTTTATTAGCGTTTAAGGTTCTGCAGACTTCAGGCTTCAACTTCGAGAGAATAACACTGCAGAGGTATTGAAGAAACTGACTTAGATGATAAAATTCCGTTAAATGAAAATTCTGTAAAACACGGCTTTCTACATTTGTGATCATTATGATCATATGCCTATCCTGGTCCCAACTATGTTGGGGTCAGCTTCCAGTCTAACTGGATGCATCCAATCAGGTATTCATATTATGCATTCAATATATAATTATGCTTGGATGGTTTGGTCATGTTAATGTGATGAAGATGTAAATTTTCGATGCATAATAATTTTATTTCTCTGAATTTGATTTATTATTGTATTTTTCACTGTATTTTTTAATGTATGGATTAATTTTATCTGAAATAAACTGATTAATAATCCTTAAATAACTTGATAACTTAGATATTTTTCGCGATAAATGTATTTTACTTATTTCTAAATTGTGTTGTCACTGTTATTTTAATTTTGTTTTAATTTTTCACGATTTGAACTTAAGAATCTCACATTTATTACAGCTTCGAATACTTCGACGCCTGAGGGTCCCTTTGTTTTTATATCTATTAGTAAGTCCTTTTAGTTTTTGTTTTTTTTTGTTAGTTATTAATCCTATACTTAAATATATTTAAATAAACTTACAGCTTAAATACTGATTCCCCGGTCTTCGTCTTCATAAGCTAATGACACTACTTCTTTTGCGATTTGCATGATTGAATGGATGTAATACTATGCACTATCGCAAAAAAAATAGTGATGTGAGCTCAAATCAACGGTCTCCGAAGATTGTGTGAAGAAAGTTTTTTTTTTACTGTCATTATTTTATGCCTACACGGTACGTATTAAATACGCCATAATGTAAAGTCAAATAAAGTCAAATCATTTATTTCAAGTAGGCACATTAAAGGCACTTTTGAACGTCAAATACATAGAAATAGAACTGATTCTAGTTGCCCCTTCCAAAAGGTAGTTTTCGTATGGAGAAGAATGGGCAAGAAACTCCACCGTTACTCTTTAAAAAAAAAATGTTTTACAATATTTGGTATAGGTACATCAATTATATAATTACATGTGAAGACGATGCACCGAGAATACAATTACAATAGGTAAAAAGAATTAAAAATGGAGCAATGACAAATAAATAAATTAAGTATGTGATAGGTACATGGTGCTCACATATTTACAAACATTAAAGTATACGTACGATAACACAATATTTCTACAAACTTGCAAGTAATACTAATAGGATAGTGTGTGAGATTAATTATCATAAAATGTAAAAAAATCGATGATATAAAAATAATAAATTTTACAACTAGATTAGCAACCAGTTTGATTTTGTCCAGCCTCAAATTTGTCCTATGGAGCAAGACCAGCATGTTTCCAAGCATTCTTATCTTGGATATAATCCTCTAATTTGTAATATGCTTGTTTACAAAGTGTACTTTTAACTTTGTAATAATTATGGTCTATTTAATAAATACGTAATGTAATCATTATGGTGTATTTAATAAATCCGTACCGTGTCCTAATTAGAGCGATTGGTCGAGAGAAACTGCGATCGTCGCGTGCATATGTCAGTCACTTGTTCAATAAACGGAAAGCGCCCTCTGTCGACTTGACGACACGTTCGGGTTCACCGAAGAAAATGAACGCGAAGGCCGCGTGTTTTCGCGACGATGGCTTTGGTTAGGACACGGCTTGTAGACAGGTGCTATTGATTATAATTTAATAAAATGTTAAGATAAACATATTTATTATGTATGTAAAAAATTATGTGTATGTTTTTTTTTTTTATGGTGAATCTTTTCATACACGAAATCTCTTCAGGGTTGCAAAAAGTGAAAGTTGTCCATAATGATGGATACATGGGTAGATTTCGTGTATGAAAAGATACACCATAAATAGTTTTTACAGGTTAAAAGAGAAACCGTGTTCGTCTCCAATAATGTTAATGTAGCTAGTTCTTTTGCGATTTGCATATATTAAAGCATATACTATGCACTATCGCAAAAAAATCTAGTTATGTTAGCGCAGTCAACGAATGTCGAAGATTGAAGATGGTGAAGTTTTCATCAGTTCATTTCCGACATTATTTCATTTTATAACGAGGTGTATTGTAAATTGAGGTGTATTTTGGCAAAATGTCTACTTTTTGTGTGTTTGTTTACTTACTAAGTATTAGGTAATTATGTATTACTTATCTTTTTACATTGATTTACGTCTTTTAAACAGCTAATGTGGCTACTAATTTAGCGATTGTATACAAAAATAATGATAAAGTTCAACTCAACTCAACTTACTCAATGTTTATATTCTCCGTATCGTTTTAGCAATAAATGATTTGACTGACCCAAACGTCGACTTTTTAATAGTATTTATAATGGGTCTTGCAAAACTACAAAAAAATAAGACATTTGTTCACAAAATTAGATTTAAAAAATTGCTTAAATTTTTTCATTTATCCTCGTCATCCTAATAATGTCTATCAATACAGTATTTCTCGTTTATAAAAAAAACTGACGGGTATTTAAAACCAATTTACTTGGAGAAACATCATTAATTATTTTTATTTGTTACTTCCGACGATCGAATTTTCACCGCGAGAGCTTCCGGTCTGAACCAAGTACAAAGGGCAACTGATAGAAATCCGACGACTGACGAAACACGAAGTTTGCTGAGGCACATTAAGAAAATAGGTGTACTGTATGTAAAGTTATGTACGTACAAACATAATCAAACTTCAGTTCCGTGAGTAAAGTACCTACAAAAGCTAACGTAATCTAATTAAAATAATTTGCAATGTAAATGAGTGGTAAATACATGTTTTGTAATGGTAATTCAGGTAATAAATTACTAGTAGATGTTTTCGTATTCGTAATTTTAGTTCTACAAAGCATAACCTTGAACTTTTTAATCAAGGAAGTAGTAGACGGGACGCACCGAGTAAAACGGGTAGTCAGAAGCCCGAAAGTCTGATAACAAAACGGGTAGTCAGAAGCCCGAAAGTCTGATAAAAAAACGGGGAATCAGAAGCCCGAAAGTCTTATATTAAAACGGGTAGTCAGAAGCCCGAAAGTCTGATAATAAAACGGGGAGTCAGAAGCCCGAAAGTCTTATAATAAAACGGGTAGTCAGAAGCCCGAAAGTCTTGTAATAAAACGGGTAGTCAGAAGCCCAAAAGTCAGATCTTACCAAGGGTTATCGTGTCAGTTACCGAGTTACTGTGTTGTGGAAGACAGATATACTGCAGGGATCCAGCAGAATATCAGCGTCAGGTATATTTGCCAGGAGATAAATGGCATCCGGGGGAAGATCCGTGATACATAAGGTACGTTTTATAGACATACCACGCGGGCGAAGCCGGAGGTGGAAGCTAGTATGTTATAATCACAATACATACACTGAATTTTTATTATTATGTATAAAACATTGTTTATTTTTTTAAATTAGAAAATAATATTATGCTGATTGTAGGAGAGAATTGTGGTCATAATAATATTACAAATCTGTGCACGCACGGACACGTCTAATTGCCTAATAATAAAATAATAATATACTGCGTCCATTTTGGTTTGTTTTGAATATACAGTAGAAATGTGGCCGTAATTTACGCACTTAGCTTTAATTTATTTTTGGGTTACTTAATAGAATACTTATTAATCACTTTACTTTTATCAATCAATCTGCCTAGCCTATGACAAACAGGCTAACCAGATGCTAGCGACTGCCTATCTGATCTCCACAACCCAGTAACTGGGTAATACAATACCCCTTGTTACCGTCTTATCAAGTGGTATCGTATTACCCAGTTACAGTCGTTACGAGTCGTCAGAAGCCAGACAAAGACAGTTGTCAGACTTTCGGGCTTCTGACGACCCCGTAACAACTGTCAAATATTCACGAATGACAGCCGGGACCAACGGCTTAAAACGTGCTTTCCGAGGCACGGAGGAGTCTCGGTATGGAAAGATCACCTACCCACGGACCAACCCCGGCAAGCGTAGCTAAACTGAAGGATCGATCCGTGCGGCTGTTATTACTAAGCCAGGAGCTCCTCAACAAACTACTTTCATAATGTGCATCAATTACACATTGTACCTATACTTTTTTTTATAGCCTATAATGTTTCCCACTGCTGGGCAAAGGCCTCCCGTTTTCACTCCAAATTGTGTGCGATTTCTGGCTATGTTGGCCCCCTAAATATCATAAGATCTTATCTATTTTTACTTATCTATTTTTTTCGAGTTAACTTATCTTTTTAAGCGCCTGTTTCTGTGAGAAAAATACCTATTTTTCTTTATCACACGTTCCCGAGTTTTCGCCTTAGATATAGAGTAGGGGAAACTTCCAGACACTTTCACATAAGTTAACGAAGTACTCTCATATTTCACGTTGATGTTTATGCGAAGTGTTTTTTGTCTCTTGTGATTTACACACTGATTTTCTCGGGAAAGGGAAAAGCTAGCAACGTGTGTGGAATCGTGTGCAAAATTATTTCTGCATTTTTACACTGCTTTATTTTTATTTTTTTTGAGTGTGGGAAAACATCCAATGACTTCTCCCGCTCTGGGTGGAGCGGAAAGACGTGTCAGACTTTTACTGACTAAAACCCACCTGTGCTCCTTCAGTTGCCTGTTGCCAAGGTCCCGGTATCCCTTTCGGACTAACCCGCAACCCTGCCAGGTTTTTTTTTTTTACACTGCTTAGTATAGGTTCTTTCTGTAAGGCCGTGGGCAGGGAGGTGTTTTGGGGGTAAACCCGTCCCTCCGCCTCGCCCTGAAATGAGAATATCCAGAATCGTTGTCACACGCTTTATTTCTGATGGTTATCCACGTAGGGTGCCTTTCGTTTTGTCTTTGGTTGCACGCGCGCCTCAAAGAGCACAATATTGACTGGGTCCGCTAGGACTGATGCCTGCCGGGGGTGCGGGAAAGTCCGAATGGGATACCGGAACCCCCGGCTGATTTCATCAAAGTCAGATATCTTTTATCCCTGGAATAATATTGTCGTCTGACAGTTTTGTATGGGAAAACTGTAAAAATTCCAAATTTATTCGCAGGATAAGACTAATACTTGGTATAAAAGTTTGAAAATATTAGGTGACGTACAAACGTCAAAATGTATGGTTAAGGGCGCACCCAATCACAAATTGCTTAGCATGATCCTCTGTTATACCGAAAATACTGCTGCATTAATTTTGAAATAAATATTATATGTTAAAGTTGGGGATTGATGCTAGGTCTTATTGTGAGGCCGTTTTGACGTTTCGTTCTCGTACATGTAATAAAACGTTATGCCTTGAGAATCAGTTTTAAGAAATGTAGATAAGTCGTCGATTACAAACTCTCTAAGTACGTTCAATCGATATGTCTCGAGAATCAGTTTATAAGAAACCATTTTTTTTTTCATCGCTACGCATTTTTATAGCTGTCATAACGGACTTCTTAGATTGTCGCGAGTCTACATAAAATTTTCTCGATAGAAAAAAAATCCAAAGTTACCTCTGCACAGAATTATAAACCGCTGGTATTCAAAAAATACATCAAATTAAGTCATGAAACTTTGCATGATAACTGAACTAACTATAAAGCAGGTCTTAATGTGTGTCATTTTTTTTTAATTACCATTATTTTCAACGTAGAAAGCAATTACGCTTAAGAGCCGCTAGTGCCCCACTCCGTCTCGTTCTCACTCAGGTCGCGTGTAGTATGGTGCGAGCGGGATAAAATCTGAGGTAGGGTGCGCCCTTAAACAGTCGCTAATCATTAATTATCTATAAGCAACGTTTATAAATAAACCCTTAAAACAACAACCATGTTATTTTACGACTACCCTCACGACGGCAGTTGTTTTTCCTTCCTAAAAATAAACATCCCTTGAACTCCGGGTTACCTTTATCGAGTAAACAACGAATTTAATGCGCAAATAAAGTTAATAGCACCCACTTAGTGACGTTCTAGGAAAAGCGGAGTGTTGTTATTTGTTGTACGAACTATTTACGGATAAAGAGGATAATTATAAAATTAAATAAATACCAGCCTTCCTTTTGAGTATATTGTGGCGGCATCTACATCGCCACATGCGAGCTGCGCATCACAAAGACCTGACGTCACACAAAAATTCTGACGTCACATAGATCCTGCATCGCGCAATAAGAGTTTACCGCGGACATATGTACGGGATTCCGACATCAATCGTTGGGCAGATGCCCACAACACCCGTCTGGTGGGAGGATCCTCCCTTTTCTATGGTGGATGAGTGAACTTTACACCCTGTTCCTCCTAACCCTAAAATCGACGTCGGTGAAGGAAAACATCGTGAGGAAACCTGGACTTAATATAAGTCTGAAATCGCCAACCAGTCTTGCGTAAGCGTGGTGACCAATGCTCGTGCCTTCTCTGTATGAGAAGAGACTTTTGCCCAGGAGTGGGACAGAAATAGGCTGGTATTATTATTATAATAACAGCCTACTATTATTAAAGGCGTCTCTCTGCCACTTAAAACCTTTCTATGTTCCATTACTAAGCCATCTTGTTCTCAATTTAAAAGGTTTATTTTTGCACTTTTAATTGTATACAATAACTTTCTACAACTTTTTTTTAAATTACCTTTTGATACCTATGGTATATATGGTATGATAATAATAATAGGTTTTTTTTCACCATTTCTTAGGAAAGCCTGACGTGCGACCTATTTACAAAATTGTAATGTATCTTTCTATTTTTCTTCAACATCATTTGCGCCCTTTTATCAATTTAAATTAATTACAATACATGGTAAGCTACTCCACGACCCTTTTTATAGTTCCGTACCCAATGGGTGCCAACTGGACTATATTACTAAGGCTTCGCTGTCTGTCCGTCCATCCGTCTGTCCGGGGGCTGTACGAGTATCTTTTGAACCATAATATGTAGACATTTGAAATTTTCACAGAGTGCGTATTAGCCATGGCCGCTCTGACATAAAATAATAAACATAAAACAAAGTCAAAAATTAAAGGGTAGGTATACAAGAAACGAAAAAAAAATTATGTAGTGTTCAATATTGTACGTTATTACGAGTCAGACTCACACACAAAGGGTTCCCCTTCGTGTGAGTCCGACTCGCAAATGGCCGTTTTTATTCTGAAATACCATTATCGCCTTCTTTGCAGTTTTTATTTACTTTTGCAAACACGCAGCACGTAGGAAAAACCATTAAAAAACCATTTAGTGTTAAATGAAAGTAGTGTGTAGTATAAATAAATGTTTATTTTTATTTTCCTTTCACGCTGGTTTTCCATTAAAAGGGAAAAGCGAGTTGTTTTTTCATTGTTCGTATAACAATAAAACAAGCTTTTGTGGACGTACTGACTATTTTTATAACGGAACTTTTTATTCAAATGTTAACTTTTTTATACAACCTGAATGTTTATGTTTAATTCAGTTGTGAATAAACAGGCATTTAAAATAGAAGTTTGTCATGAAAATAGAGGCTATATTTATAATTACGAAAAGTTTTGGTGAGCATGTCAAACTCAAACGCAAACTCAAAGCATTTATTTCAATTAAACCATTTACAGGCACTTTTGAATTGTCAAGGGGTCGGTCAGTCAGAAATATGAAGCTAGTTGCCCATTCCAAAGCGTAGTAGGTACCTATGGAGAAGAACGGGCAAGAAACTCCACGGACACTCTTTTAAATCAAAATATTGTTACAATATATGGGTTACATCATTCATGTTGAAATTATACATGTGAGAACAATGTAGAAAGCACGTTAAAAGCGTCCGCAATTATAACATACAAACAATTCATAAATTAAAATAAGCCATGGCAGCTAAGAGATGACCAGTCACAACTGACGGCGCCCGTTCACGAACATGACGCATGGATCAGCACCATTCAGCTCAACCATTTTGAAGGGTGTTAAATGATCCAACACACGCGCCACCATCAGCGAGACATTTCAGTGAGCATGACATGTAATAAGTTAAGTAAAGCCTCCATAATTTGAAATAAAAGTTTTTTGTGACTAATAAACTCTACGACTGCTGCTGACCAATCCTTGGTCTAGTGATCGCAAGTGCTACTGCTGAGCATGTTCCCGTGTTCGATTCCCGGCTCGGGCAAAGTGTTACTGGGTTTTCCATTTAGAATTACTCAGTTGCAGCTCGGAGTCTGGACTAATCCAGACTCCGAGCTGCAACTGATGATGATGACCCGATTGATGGCATAACTCGAAAACTTTGAAAAATCTCGGATCATACTTGGGGGTGATTCGGATACCCCACGACACGAGGGAGCAATTTTTTTTTTTGGACGTCACTGATTCGGCCACCCTGTTTATACTCGTCGCGCAGTAAACTCTGCTTACGCGTTGCAGGATTTTACGTGACGTCAGTGTGAGGCGTTGTAGATGCCGCCACAACACCACACATGCTTCGCAAGGAACGCATTTCTACAGCTTTTGCCTCTTGCTACACCCATCATTCACTTCCATACAAAAGCGTAGGACATTAAAATGTAGACAAATAAAAAAGAAAACACAACTCATATTATTACGAGTATATTGTTTTATACATTTTTATCATCAAATTAGGATACAAATTACATCGTGTACCGACAGTGTACATAAAATACAAACATTTTACGAGCTTAAACCTACATTATATTATTATGAAAGGTACGTGTTTCATACAACTCACATATTTACCTAATAAAGAGGCCAAGTGGGAGTCAGACTCGCACAAAAAGTCAAAAACTCAAAATCAAATAATTTATTTCAATTAGGCACATAAAAAGCACTTTGAAATTTGAATTTGAATGTCAAAAATGCCACAAACATCAAAGGGTTCCGCACCACCCTACAACATGTAAGACTACTTATTTTAACATGTTTCCTGTATGGAGCCCCCCCCTTTCATTTTTATCTTTATTTTATTTTTTGTTATTTTATCGGCCACACACTGGAAAAATTTCAGGTGTGTAATAAGCTTAAAAAGATATAGCCCTGTGACAGACGGACGGAGAGCAGTGGAGCCTTAATAATAGGGTCCCGTTTGCACCCTTTGAGTACGGAACCCTAATAAAGTACCTACATGTACAGATAGACAGATGTAATGAGATTGTGTATACATGTCTTGAATGTACCTTAAATATACAATCTGCTTCTATGAATTTGATTGCGTAGTATATAGTATTTAAATTCTTCTTTGAACAGAATTGTTTATTTTTAGAACTTTTTCTTGGAATTGAGAAAGAAGATATTTATATGTTCCTTATTATTTATGAAGATGAACCCTAAGGAGTTTTATCTACATGTTTGTCAAAGACGATACTTTTAGTTATATTCCTATTAAATACTGAGAGAGAGTGAGAAAAAACGCCGGAACACGCCCTAGAAGGACATAATTATAGTGACCTTTGCTGATGTTCTTCAGAAAGGTCAGATGCGTAGTAATCGCAACCGGCGTGACCAGAGGCCCTAGACAAAGTGACATTCTATCAGCGATAACGATGATGGAAATGGCAAAAATGTATAGAACTGACATAAGCTATCGAAAAGCTTATGTCAATCCTGTGGAAAATCGTTGTAGAAATACGAATCGCTTTCGAAGCGATTGTCACTTGTCTAGACCCTCGATGTATGAACTCGATGTTGTCACACGCTTTATTTCTGATGGTTATCCACGTAGGGTGCCTTTCGTTTTGTCTTTGGTTGCACGCGCGCCTCAAAGAGCACAATATTGACTGGGTCCGCTAGGACTGATGCCTGCCGGGGGTGCGGGAAAGTCCGAATGGGATACCGGAACCCCCGGCTGATTTCATCAAAGTCAGATATCTTTTATCCCTGGAATAATATTGTCGTCTGACAGTTTTGTATGGGAAAACTGTAAAAATTCCAAATTTATTCGCAGGATAAGACTAATACTTGGTATAAAAGTTTGAAAATATTAGGTGACGTACAAACGTCAAAATGTATGGTTAAGGGCGCACCCAATCACAAATTGCTTAGCATGATCCTCTGTTATACCGAAAATACTGCTGCATTAATTTTGAAATAAATATTATATGTTAAAGTTGGGGATTGATGCTAGGTCTTATTGTGAGGCCGTTTTGACGTTTCGTTCTCGTACATGTAATAAAACGTTATGCCTTGAGAATCAGTTTTAAGAAATGTAGATAAGTCGTCGATTACAAACTCTCTAAGTACGTTCAATCGATATGTCTCGAGAATCAGTTTATAAGAAACCATTTTTTTTTTCATCGCTACGCATTTTTATAGCTGTCATAACGGACTTCTTAGATTGTCGCGAGTCTACATAAAATTTTCTCGATAGAAAAAAAATCCAAAGTTACCTCTGCACAGAATTATAAACCGCTGGTATTCAAAAAATACATCAAATTAAGTCATGAAACTTTGCATGATAACTGAACTAACTATAAAGCAGGTCTTAATGTGTGTCATTTTTTTTTAATTACCATTATTTTCAACGTAGAAAGCAATTACGCTTAAGAGCCGCTAGTGCCCCACTCCGTCTCGTTCTCACTCAGGTCGCGTGTAGTATGGTGCGAGCGGGATAAAATCTGAGGTAGGGTGCGCCCTTAAACAGTCGCTAATCATTAATTATCTATAAGCAACGTTTATAAATAAACCCTTAAAACAACAACCATGTTATTTTACGACTACCCTCACGACGGCAGTTGTTTTTCCTTCCTAAAAATAAACATCCCTTGAACTCCGGGTTACCTTTATCGAGTAAACAACGAATTTAATGCGCAAATAAAGTTAATAGCACCCACTTAGTGACGTTCTAGGAAAAGCGGAGTGTTGTTATTTGTTGTACGAACTATTTACGGATAAAGAGGATAATTATAAAATTAAATAAATACCAGCCTTCCTTTTGAGTATATTGTGGCGGCATCTACATCGCCACATGCGAGCTGCGCATCACAAAGACCTGACGTCACACAAAAATTCTGACGTCACATAGATCCTGCATCGCGCAATAAGAGTTTACCGCGGACATATGTACGGGATTCCGACATCAATCGTTGGGCAGATGCCCACAACACCCGTCTGGTGGGAGGATCCTCCCTTTTCTATGGTGGATGAGTGAACTTTACACCCTGTTCCTCCTAACCCTAAAATCGACGTCGGTGAAGGAAAACATCGTGAGGAAACCTGGACTTAATATAAGTCTGAAATCGCCAACCAGTCTTGCGTAAGCGTGGTGACCAATGCTCGTGCCTTCTCTGTATGAGAAGAGACTTTTGCCCAGGAGTGGGACAGAAATAGGCTGGTATTATTATTATAATAACAGCCTACTATTATTAAAGGCGTCTCTCTGCCACTTAAAACCTTTCTATGTTCCATTACTAAGCCATCTTGTTCTCAATTTAAAAGGTTTATTTTTGCACTTTTAATTGTATACAATAACTTTCTACAACTTTTTTTTAAATTACCTTTTGATACCTATGGTATATATGGTATGATAATAATAATAGGTTTTTTTTCACCATTTCTTAGGAAAGCCTGACGTGCGACCTATTTACAAAATTGTAATGTATCTTTCTATTTTTCTTCAACATCATTTGCGCCCTTTTATCAATTTAAATTAATTACAATACATGGTAAGCTACTCCACGACCCTTTTTATAGTTCCGTACCCAATGGGTGCCAACTGGACTATATTACTAAGGCTTCGCTGTCTGTCCGTCCATCCGTCTGTCCGGGGGCTGTACGAGTATCTTTTGAACCATAATTATGTAGACATTTGAAATTTTCACAGAGTGCGTATTAGCCATAGCCGCTCTGACATAAAACAAAGTTAAAAATTAAAGGGTAGGTATACAAGAAACGAGAAAAACAATTATGTAGTGTTCAATATTGTACGTTATTACGAGTCAGACTCACACACAAAGGGTTCCCCTTCGTGTGAGTCCGACTCGCAAATGGCCGTTTTTATTCTGAAATACCATTATCGCCTTTTTTGCAGTTTTATTTACTTTTGCAAACACGCAGCACGTAGGAAAAACCATTAAAAAACCATTTAGTGTTAAATGAAAGTAGTGTGTAGTATAAATAAATGTTTATTTTTATTTTCCTTTCACGCTGGTTTTCCATTAAAAAGGAAAAGCGAGTTGTTTTTTCATTGTTCGTATAACAATAAAACAAGCTTTTGTGAACGAACAGACTATTTTTATAACGGAACTTTTTATTCAAATGTTAACTTTTTATACAACCTGTATGTTTATGTTTAATTCAGTTGTGAATAAACAGGCATTTAAAATAGAAGTTGTCATGAAAATAGAGGCTATATTTATAATTACGAAAAGTTTTGGTGAGCATGTCAAACTCAAACGCAAATTCAAAGCATTTATTTCAATTAAACCATTTACAGGCACTTTTGAATTGTCAAGGAATCGGTCAGTCAGAAATATGAAGCTAGTTGCTCATTCCAAAGCGTAGTAGGTTCCTATGGAGAAGAACGGGCAAGAAACTCCACGGACACTCTTTTAAATCAAAATATTGTTACAATATATGGGTTACATCATTCATGTTGAAATTATACATGTGAGAATCCGCCCGCAATTATAACATACAAACAATTCATAAATTAAAATAAGCCATGGCAGCTAAGAGATGACCAGTGACAACTGACGGCGCCCGTTCACGAACATGACGCATGGATCAGCACCATTCAGCTCAACCATTTTGAAGGGTGTTAAATGATCCAACACACGCGCCACCATCAGCGAGACATTTCAGTGAGCATGACATGTAATAAGTTAAGTAAAGCCTCCATAATTTGAAATAAAAGTTTTTTGTGACTAATAAACTCTACGACTGCTGCTGACCAATCCTTGGTCTAGTGATCGCAAGTGCTACTGCTGAGCATGTTCCCGTGTTCGATTCCCGGCTCGGGCAAAGTGTTACTGGGTTTTCCATTTAGAATTACTCAGTTGCAGCTCGGAGTCTGGACTAATCCAGACTCCGAGCTGCAACTGATGATGATGACCCGATTGATGGCATAACTCGAAAACTATGAAAAATTGCGGACCATACATGGGGGTGATTCGGATACCCTATGACACGAGGGGGCAAATTTTTTTTTTGGACGTCACTGATTCGGCCACCCTGTTTATACTCGTCGCGCAGTAAACTCTGCTTACGCGTTGCAGGATTTTACGTGACGTCAGTGTGAGGCGTTGTAGATGCCGCCACAACACCACACATGCTTCGCAAGGAACGCATTTCTACAGCTTTTGCCTCTTGCTACACCCATCATTCACTTCCATACAAAAGCGTAGGACATTAAAATGTAGACAAATAAAAAAGAAAACACAACTCATATTATTACGAGTATATTGTTTTATACATTTTTATCATCAAATTAGGATACAAATTACATCGTGTACCGACAGTGTACATAAAATACAAACATTTTACGAGCTTAAACCTACATTATATTATTATGAAAGGTACGTGTTTCATACAACTCACATATTTACCTAATAAAGAGGCCAAGTGGGAGTCAGACTCGCACAAAAAGTCAAAAACTCAAAATCAAATAATTTATTTCAATTAGGCACATAAAAAGCACTTTGAAATTTGAATTTGAATGTCAAAAATGCCACAAACATCAAAGGGTTCCGCACCACCCTACAACTTGTAAGACTACTTATTTTAACATGTTTCCTGTATGGAGCCCCCCCCCCTTTCATTTTTATTTTATTTTTTGTTATTTTATCGGCCACACACTGGAAAAATTTCAGGTGTGTAATAAGCTTAAAAAGATACAGCCCTGTGACAGACGGACGGACGTACGGACAGCAGTGGAACCTTAGTAATAGGGTCCCGTTTGCATCCTTTGAGTACGGAACCCTAATAAAGTACCTACATGTACAAATAGACAGATGTAATGAGATTGTGTATACATGTCTTGAATGTACCGTAAATATACAATCTGTTTCTACGAATTTGATTGCGTAGTATATAGTATTGAAATTCTTCTTTGAACAGAATTGTATATTTTTGGAACTTTTTCTTGGAATTGAGAAAGAAGATATTTATATGTTCCTTATTATTTATGAAGATGAACCCTAAGGAGTTTTACCTACATGTTTGTCAAAGAAGATACTTTTAGTTATATTCCTATTAAATAATGAGAGAGAGTGAGAAAAAACGCCGGAACACGCCCTAGAAGGACATAATTATAGTGACCTTTGCTGATGTTCTTCAGAAAGGTCAGATGCGTAGTAATCGCAACCGGCGTGACCAGAGGCCCTAGACAAAGTGACATTCTATCAGCGATAACGATGATGGAAATGGCAAAAATGTATAGCACTGACATAAGCTATCAAAAAGCTTATGTCAATCCTGTGGAAAATCGTTGTAGAAATACGAATCGCTTTCGAAGCGATTGTCACTTGTCTAGACCCTCGATGTATGAACGTAAACGAAGCGAAAAGAGTACTATGTAAGGGTCGTAGCATAGGTGGCGTTCTGCAGTTTCTACCTGGGGTAGGCTTAATATTATTGAAGCTAACTCAAAAACTACATGACTGGCCTACGCCGCGTAAACCGTAAAAGATACATTAAAAGTAATGTTCTACGGGATCACACATCTTAACACGTTCCGGGACACTTGACTATATGCAAATGTCATGATAAATTATGACACTACAAAATCCCATACATTTTATCATACCGTCTACAGCCGTACTACCGGCCGTACGTACGGCGGCGGCGGCGCACATGCCGTAATACGAAATATCAACATCACTGTACTTGTATGGCTTAGTCTACGCCTGTCGGCGGGGTGAATGTGTCATAAGGCACTGCATATGTGTTGAAAAATTACTTGAAAAGTGTTGGCCCCGTGACACTAGATCATGTGATTCCTAGGAATGTTATGGGCAAGCAACGGCTATCGACGGTTTTCCAAATTACATGAAATAAATTTGACCATGCACCCTTAGTCGTACTGTCACGTAACTATTTCGACCGGCATTATTAATCCACCAACAAAATAATTATGTTATTTAAATTGAGCTGCCCTTCACAAACCAGTTACTGGGTAACACGATGCCTCTTGGTAAGACTGGGTGTCAAACTTTGGAGCTTCTGACGACCCCTATCGACTGTCCACGAATGACAGTCGGACCCAACGTGCTTTCCGAGGTACAGTGGGGTCTCGTTATGTAAAGATGGTCACCCATTTACGGACTAACCGCGAAAAGCGTAGTTTAACCAGATCGATCGACCCGTGTGGCGGTTATTACTTAGCCCTTGCTCGAGCGAGCAAAAGTAACCAATAATCTTCCTTTCGTCGCTATGAGGGCATTGCCCTCCTATGGTACAATTACTGACAAAGATTAATTTGTTATTAAAAAGAATTTTTTAAGCAGTCTTTGTACTTGTTATTCAGACAACAGGATCCTCTAGGCACTCATAATTCTCGTAATAAACCAGCCTTGTTCACCAGTCTAAGTTCAAAGGCCTAACGTACATAATTAAATTTTCCGTCTACACGAAATGAAAAATTAAGCAGGAACCGACTAACTAATATAATATTCATCTCGTCTAAACAGCGCGAAACGGGTTCATCCCTTTTCATAAAGAATTCATCGTTCGTTGGACTGTACATTCTAAAGTGTTTATAAATAACTTTAAAAGACTTTTCGAGTAAATAAATAATTACGAACGTTTAAAGAAACCGCGAAATAATAAAAAATTCATTAGTGGCGTAAGGGGTTGTAATTTTTTATATTCTTGGGGGTGAATTTAAAACATTGTTTTTTTTTTGGTTTTTAAATTAATTGATATGGATAACTGATGTTTTATTTTTGTATGATTCCGTTAGTGAAAATGATGCCCATCCCCTTGGCCATGATTGGAATTTTCTCTGAAATGTACGGGTTTACCCCACCAGCCGAGAAATTCCAATATGCAATTCAGAAACCAAAAGGTACCCAATACGAAGACCCTTTCGAATACTTTAATCCTCTTAGATGTATGAAAGTGGTGACGGAGACATTCTGTAGTTTCTGCCTACCCTCAATGGGTAAAAGGTGTGAACGACCAATTCCCAAAAAGCATTCAAAAAGGAAATTGCCTTAATAGTCACCATTGACAGACAGATTAGGGATCTATTGTGTGTACAGGGTGTAAGGGACAGCCCTCCGCAAATTAACAGGGGGTATTCAGCTCCTTATTTCGAACCATATTCCACTGGAAATTTTGAAAGGATTTTTTTTTTTAAATCGTTTTTTCAGTTGCTTTTCCTTTATTTCCATGTAAAATTACGTTCTCTGTACGCAGCAGTTCATTTATGTAAGTAAAAAAGCTAAAATAAAAAACCAGCAATGGATGTTGAAATCCGAACCGAACGACGCGTGAAGCTCATAATAATTTACATTGATAAATCAAGTGGCGCGTGCCCCCACCCCCCGCCACGAGAAGTGCGGCTACGTATGTTGTGCCACGGTAACGATACATTGTGTGGGAGGTAATAAAACAAATCAGGTTTATTGGATTCCCATAACATTCCTGAAATAATTTCATGTACCGGTCGTCTTAGTATGATATGCTGAATTCATCCCATCAGTTTGTGGAGGGCTGTCCCTTACACCCTGTATAACAGAAGACAAGACACTGTTCTTTCCCATCCCCTTAACATCTACGACCTTTACGTAAAGGTTTCCCTTTTCTTTACCAACCGGATATTTACGATATAAGTACGAAATCTTTCCTCCCACAGTCTATTAGAAATTCAACACACATCCGGCGTTTCATTAACGGGTAGGAAATAACTTTTGCTATCGGAAATGACTCGTATAAAGGGATAAGTACAGGTTTTTTTGGTAGATATAAGTCGGCCTTGACATTAATTGGTTTAACTGGTGACCTATTTCTGAACTGTCTTTTTAATAGAGGAATGACAGTAAAAATCATCGTTGGTAAAAATTATCGCTGGTAAAAATGATCGCTGGTAAAAATGATCGCTGATAAAAATGATCGCTGGTAAAAATGATCGCTGGTAAAAATGATCGCTGATAAAAATGATCGCTGATAAAAATGATCGCTGATAAAAATGATCGCTGGTAAAAATGATCGCTGGTAAAAATGATCGCTGGTAAAAATGATCGCTGGATAAAGTCATCGCTGATCGAAAATTGTCACTGGCAATATATGTCTTGCGATATCTGAAAAACGTAATTTCGAAATTCGAACGGTGTTTCGTTGTGAATCACAGTTTATTAGAAATTCAACACACATCGACGTTTCATTGACGTACAGGAAAAAGCTTTTTGTATAGGAAGTGACTCGTTTAGCGGGAAAAATACAGGATTCTTTGTAGACAGATAATTTGGCATAGAATTGAGTATTTTTTATGAAACAAAATGGGAATTATTTGATGTTCGATTAACATTTCTTGCTCGGACACAATAGTTCAACAATTGCCCTGCACTTTTTGTTCAAAGGACAGCGAAAGTGTTTAATACATGCCCTTTTTACCCGACTACGGCGAAGAAAAAAGGAGGGTTATTAACAGTTATCAAATAAAAGGAATAACAGTAAAAATCATCATTGGTAAAATTGATCGCTGACAGAAAATCGTCGCCGGCATAAAATGTCATGTGATATTCGAAAAACGTCAATCCAAAATTCGAACGGTGTTTCGTTGTAAATCCGCGATGATTAGTTACTTTAAAAACAAATGAGTTCCCTTTCGAATTGTGAAAATTAACTTTATCTACACCCATGCTATAAATCGTCTATAAAAGTTTCTGAAACATTAGCTTATTGCCAACATTAAAACAATCCGTGTAACCATAATATCATCCAAACGGGTGTTATAATGTTGTACTGAATTTCATAATGCAACTCATTTAAAAAAAAGTTAATTGTCATTCACGAGCGTTTCACTAACAAAGCACCGTAATTTAAAAACAAAACACATTCGAATTCGAAAAATTCGAATTCACGTCGTACCGCGCCATTTTTGTTCGATATTGGTATTGCAAAGAAACTTTTATAGAAGATTCATATCATGGGTGTAGATAAAGTCTTGTATGCAACTGTATATCATTAGGTATTAAAACACTCATGTGATACTATTATATATTAAACCCACATTCGTGTTTTGATACCCCTTATTATATAACAGTTGCATAAATAACTATTACAGAATAGTGGGACAAAATGTTAATACTAATATTTGCCCTCAGAGGATGGCGGTCGCTGCCTGCCAGCCTTCGCCGGCAGGAAACTGGGCGAGATCTGCAACCGAGAAAACCAATGCGATGCTGGACTAGTGTGTGAGGAGGTGGTGCCTGGTAAGTAACCTTTGCCCTTTGCCCTAATACTTAGACCAGTGCCCTGTTTATCAAAACTTACAAGCCTTGTATTAGGCCACCTATGAAATTGGTGTTTTGTATGGGGAAATGTTAAAGAAGTTGCATTTTTCATACTAACGTTTTCTTAATTTTTATAACAACCATGAACACTACTGTTTTAAAACTTTTATGCATTACTGTTTAAAACTAAGATAATGTATGCCACCTAGATTTTAAGCGACAAAAATAAGTTTTGGCTAAGTTAAAAAAAAAATTGTGGTCATTTCTGCTAACAAAACGAGGAGTCATTTTTAAGGTATCTTTTATGTTAAAAAAACTATAAGTAATAAGGTTTTTTTACTATTAGTAGTTGTCTATGATGGTCATTATTCGATATAATACCAAGCAATTGATGAATATTTTAAATCATAGAAGTGACGAGGTTCTCTATTAGTGAGAAAAAAACGCCAATTTCATAAGTGGTGACCCAATATTACCAAATGTCATTATTTAGTTCACAAGTACTTATATTTTTACACTTTTATTCGTGATTTTGTTTAACAACAAATTATGTGTAAGTTACAACTTGTAGAAAATCGTAACAAATCCTGAGAGTGTCCGGCGACTCTCGATTCCGTCTTACAAGTTTACAAGTGTCGTACTTAGTACCGCAATAAATGTTTAAATTCGATTTTCTTTTTAATGTGGTCAAAAGAGAGACGACCTGATGCCCGTGTCCCAGCAGTGGGAACATTAAGGCTAATTATGAATATGGAGATAAGCTATGAATTTAACGAAAATTAACATTCTAGGTAACTTGTGAACGTGTAGACTTGTAATTTTGATAAACAGGGCCATGGAATTTTTATTCCACTTGCGCAAAAATGTGACCGTTAATATTACTTTTGCAAGAATAACCCCTAATCTTTCCTCTCCACCTAGGTGAGATGCACGTCTGCCGCCCACCGACTGCCGGCCGCAAGCAATACAACGAGGACTGCAACTCTTCCAGCGAGTGTGACGTCACCAGAGGCCTGTGCTGCATCATGCAGCGACGTCACCGGCAGAAGCCTAGGAAGGTGAGATATCCTTGGTGTTTGAAAGATAATGTTATTTGTAACTTGCTGGAACTGGAACTGAGAGTCTGGACTGGAACTGAGAGGAGCTCGTGGCTAAGTAATAACAGCCGCACGGGTCGATCCATCAAAAGAAAGAAAGAAAAATAGGTTTAATTGTCACAGAAACACGTGCATACAAAAAGATAACAGTAATCAGCAATATTTACCACAATACAGGATGTAAGGGTAAACACTCTTGTCATTCAAACCATGGGTAGTTGACTTAAATATAAAAATAAATGACCGAACACAACAAAAAAAAAACGTTATTTTCATTAAAAGATTTTAAAAAGTTTCTATCTGACAACGTGCTTGCTAGCGAAACAGCTGACTGACTAAGGGAGGGATCGCGCTCGCTGCCGGTTAGGTCACATCCCGTACCCCCCGCCCGTGTTGAGACGCAAGTTCGTTGCCCTAGCGCATAGGGCAACGAACTTGCGTCTCTTGTGGTAAAATTTAGATCTACAAAAATTAAAAAAAAGTTGTAATTTTCCATTGATTTTACGTTCTATAAATGAAACCAAACCACTGGTTGCAAGGATAACGGTGTTTACCCTAACACCCTGTATATCTAAATACAATTAAAAATAAAATAAACATATGAGATCACGAGTATAGATAAATAATCGGCAGCTGCACGTCATGACTGTGACAAGAAGGCTTCCACTCAGCATGAGCAGATGCTGCGCTATGGGGACCCACAGCACAGCGCCGATTTTCAGTGGTCACCCGAAAAAGACCAGGTTAACCAACGCTTGCTGGGGTTGGTCCGTAGATGGGTGACCATCTTTACATACCGAGACTCCTCCGTGCCTCGGATAGCACGTTAAGCCGCTGGTCCCGGCTGTCATTTGTGGATCTTTGACAGTCGTTACGGGTCGTCAGAAGCTTGAAAGTCTGACAACCAGTCTTACCAAGGGGTATCGTATTACCCAGTTACTGGGTTGTGGAAATCAGATAGGCAATCGCTCCATGTAAAATACTGGTATTCAGCTGCATCCGGTTAGACTGGAAGCCGACCCCAACCTAGTTGGGAAAAGGCTAGGCAGATGATGAACTTGCTGGAACTGCTGAAAGTTTTTTTTTTTTTAGAGTAGTGAACATTATATACTGATAACCAATAGGGTCTTGAGAGCAGTGGTGTCCCAGTGGTAACGGCCCCGACTTACGCCTTGTTGGTCAGGGGTTCGAACCTAGCGCTTTACTTTGTGTAAATAATTTCATCACCACTGCTCTCAAAACGGTAAAGGAAAACATCATGAGGAAACCAGCATGTCCTAGAACCAAAAATTCAAAGACATGTGACATCTACCAACATGCACTGGGCCCGCATAGATTACCCACTCTCTCTCGAAGAAAGGAGGCCTGTGTCCCAGCAGTTGGAACATTATAGGCTGTTATGTTAGTAGGGTCTTGGTAAGCAATACAATGACGGAAGCTGAACTTGAAGCCTATAAAATCAATCTGTGTTGGGTTTAATTTAGCTTCTAAAATATTTAACCCAACAACAGTAAATAGCCTTGAGGAGATACCTCAAAGAGAAGTAAATTACTAACTCTCTCTGGGCACATACACACAAGGCCATATTTTTTAATTTTTTCCATAACAAAGTTTGGCAAAAGCTCTGAGGCCTTAGACAAAGTGACATTCTATCAGCGATAACGATGATGGAAAAGGCAAAAATGTCTATGACTGTCATAAGCTCTCGAAAAGCTTATGTCAATCCTGTTGGAAGTCGTTGTAGAAATACGAAACGCTTTCGAAGCGATTGTCACTTGTCTAAGCCCTCAGAAGCCCTAGACAAAGTGACATTCTATCAGCGATAACGATGATGGAAAAGGCAAAAATGTATAGGACTGACATAAGCTGTCGAAGCTTAGGCCAATCCTGTTGAAAGTTTTATTTATTTATTTATTTTATTTAAAACACATACAACTATCATCACAGGCTTACCTAATACAATAGTGTAGTTATAATTATAAGTTATAAGTTATAAGAAGTCTCGATGTTTAATTTAAAAATTAAACATCGAGACTTCTTAGCCATATTCAACCTTAACATTAGCTTATTATACACATCAACCTTCCGTAATAAATTCTAAACTATGGCTCTAATTTATAATATTATGTATAGATTATGAACAACCCAGAGATAATTTACAAAATGCGGCACGTGTGAATTCACTCAGAGTACAATTGAAGCAGTCGATGTGTTGTGACAACATATTGAGTGCACGCAGGGCGCGCGTTAGTGGCGCGTGCTGCAGCAAGTTGTAGAAATACGAAACGCTTTCGAAGCGATTGTCACTTATCTAGGCCCTGTGGTCTTTCATGAGGCAATCCGTTGGGTATCATAGCACACGTGATTGCAGTCCACTATTAAATAAGATTTTTTTAAATGCGACTTTTTTTGTGCCCAATACAAGCCAAGTGTCATAAAAAGAGGTACCCAAGAGAACCCTTAGATGTCCTAATCTGCCCTGGCGTTATGTATATTCATATTTTAATTTCGTGTGTAAGGTCGGCTTACACAATCGCTTTTTTGGGTCCAATTGAACTATTTAATTATGCAGCACATTTGTACTGTGATTGAGGGGCTCATGGTTACGTAATAACAGCGGTACGGGTCGATTTTCAAGTTTAAGCAACACAACACACCGGGGTTGGTCCGTGAATGGGAGACCATCTTTACACACCGAGACTCCTCCGTGCCTCGGAAAGCACGTCAAGCCGTTGGTCCCTATTGTCATAATAATATATGTATCTTTGACAGTCGTTACGGGTCGTCAGAAGCCCGAAAGTCTGACAACCAGTCTTACCAAGGGGTATCATGTTACTCAGTTACTGAGTTGTGGAGGTCAGATAGGCAGTCGCTCCATGTAAAATACTGGTATTCAGTTGCATCCGGTTAGACTAAAAGTCGACCCCAACATATTTGGAAAAAGGCTAGGCAGATGAAGATATGTGGCCCTAAAACGGCCACATTAGCAATTCCTCTAAAGGCAATTCATTTCCTGTATTTCCAGCTTCATTAGCAATTCCTCTAATTTGACACAAAAGCAATTCATAACGTGTGGACCATTTTACGAATCTCCATAGAAAACTGTCAACCAGATGAAATATTTCGTAATATGAATCGCACGCAGATCAATATTATGAATTGTCAGTTTGTGACATTTTACATCAATCATAATATTTTCCTATTATGATTCTGCTAAAGTGGCTGTTTTAAGCCCCCAGTCCTTACTGTAATTCTGTTTTATATTAACATAAGAAAAATAAGAACTCTAGATTCAGAAAAATATGATTTATATTCTAACATACTTCCAGAAAAAGATTTTGAGACAAAAAGCCTTTTACTTAGGCACAGTATACTAACATAACAGTATTATACCTCGGCAGTGACCTTGAAATAATTACCTATGGCCGCTCGGCAGATAAAACCTCCGCATCCTTTTGCGTATTGATAATTATACATTGAGATTTCGAAGCGCGTCGTTCGACCGTTTTCGATGAAGACATTATACTGTACATATGTGCGTGAACTTAGCAGATCATTTCCCAGCAGAGCATAAAAAAATGTGAGTTCTATTCGCATGCGGCTGAGTTCTAGATAGGTACTGTTACTTATTTATACTGTGACTTAGGCGTGGAAATAAACATGAATACGAAAGATTCCTTTTAAAAGATACTTTCTTTTTATACTTATCTTTTATTGAACAGCGTTTTTGTTGAAGTAGGTTTTATTGTGATCTTGTGTTTTCGAAGCGAGAAATTGGTGGTAAAATGTTTCTGATCGTGAAACAAATTGTTAGATTTTTTATTGGTTCGTTTCAATTTGAGATTTTTTTTTTACTTATCTATTAAGCTTCGGGTTCCTAGGGAAGCGGTTCCCTGTAACGACCGTCATAAAATCTGTAATTTTCACCAGTATTTGACATTACGGTGTTAAGAAACGCTCTCGTATTTGGACAGCCGTTAAGAGGAAATAGGGTCGGTCTTTTTCTCCATACAAAAAGTCATAATTCGAGGTTCAGCTCTCGTCTAATTCCTCCTCCAATATTGGACCAATTTGAAAGATATTTAATAAATTGAATAAGAAGGATATTTACTGTGCCCCTATGTTTTTCGTTTTGATGATACATAATCTGTAGAAGCACTAGAACTCTCAGAAAATGCTCAAAATTGCCTGTTTAGGCCGCTGTCATCAGAGGCTTATTGTACAAATTTGACAATTAGAAATGAAAAAAGAAAAACATAGGGGCACAGTAAATATCCTTCTTATTCAATTTATAAAATAAGTTGGCCTCCGGCCTCCGGCTTGGTAAGACTGGTTGTCAGACGTTCGGGCTTTTGACGACCCGTAACGACTGTCAAAGATCAACGAATGACAGCCTAGACCAACGGCTTAACGTGCTTTCCGAGGTACGGAGGACTCTTGGTATGTAAAGATGGTCACCCATCCACGGACGAACCACGGCAAGATCGACCCGTGCGGCTATTATTACTTAGCCACGAGCCCCTCAAAAACACAAAAGTCAAAAAAATATTATGGAGTCCAATTTTCAATTCGCAGACAGCTTTCGTTTATCCAATTCCCACTCAAAATAAATAATAAAAAAGAAGGAGCTGCTTTTGTTAAAACCTTAAGAAATACTTCGTTTTCCTCAATAAAATTCAGTTACAATGTCAGTTCTGTTCAGTTCTTAATACATTTAGGGGACGCCGGAGTCTTAATAAAAATATTAACTCGGAGAACTCGGGCCCATTAAGTAAAACGGCGCAAGAAAAATATTTCTTCTTGAAGACCATTTGTGGTTTTGTCATGAAAGATTGTTCGCGTGTTTCAAAAATGAAGATTTTTGATGAAAATTCACGCCACCAGAGGGCTTAAAACGGCCACTTTAGCAGAATCATAATAGGAAAATATTATGAATTATCGTAAAATGTCACAAACTGACAATTTAATAGTATGATCTGCGGGGCAATTCATATTACGAAATAATTCATCTGTTTGTCACTATTCTATGGAGATTCGTAAAACGGTCCACAAATTAAGCTAATGACATCTGGGGATTCAGGAAATTTATCACTTTTAGAGGTATTGCTAATGTGGCTGTTTTAGGCCCCCAGATGGCGCCACTTAGACAAGTGGTGATGACGTTCATCATTCAGTCACGTCTAAAGGAAATATAGGCGCTTTTTCACTTTTGACCCGCCTCGAAGTGCGAGATGGCAGAAGTCACAATCTTTACACAAAGTAAATCGCCTGTCAAGTTTCGAACTTACTTACGACCAACAACTCGTTAGTCACGGCCGTTGCCATGAAAAATCTCTATATAAGTTCCCAATTCGAATTCATTAAAATTTTAATAAATTCGAATTCGGAACTTCTGAAGAATTATGTTATAAAAACGCCTCTGATTCGTTTAGAAGCCATTTAAATAAAAATCATTTACCAAATTAAAAGAGTTCTTTTGTCAAAAGTTTTATAAATCCCAAATTGGTTCTTAGAAAAAATATATCAGGGATTGGAATATTGAAGACGGTTTAGCGGAAATAATATAATGAAATCACTCGGTTGAGGAAAATATCGAAGTTTAGGCATATTCGAGGAAAAATTCAACCTGATTAAATTACCCATCGCCAGAAGCGCCTTTTCTTTACCGTAACTCGTTTGATCCCTGTGTCGATTTCATGTGATTCTCTTTATTATTTTTTTTATGGGTTTTTGGTTAAATAATAAGAGCTGCATGGGTCGATGGAGGAGCTCGTTGCTATAATAACAGCCGCACCGGATCGATCTATCAGGTTAAGCTACGCTTGCCGGGGTTGTTCTGTGGATGGGTGACCATCTTTATATACCGAGACTCCTCCGTGCCTCGGAAAGCACGTTAAGCCGTTGGTCCCGGCTGTCATTCGTGGATCTATGACAGCCGTTACAGGTCGTCAGAAGCCCGAAAGTCTGACAACCAGTCAAATTCAAAGTATTTATTAGTGCGATTTTTGGTATACAGTAGGTCTTATAATTAGGTTATGGTAACTCAAAAACCTACCCTCAAAAACCATCCCAGTCTTACCAAGGGGTATCGTATTACCCAGTTACTGGGTTGTGGAGGTCAGATTGGCAGTCGCTCCATGTAAAATACTGGTATTCGGTTGCATCCGGTTAGACTGGAAGCAGACCCCAACATAGTTGGGAAAAGGGTTTCCTCAGCCTCTAGACCCTAGAGGCCCTAGAGTCTAGGGTCTAAGGGATCTCTATACAGGGTGAAATTGAATTCATGGGCGTCCTCTTAAGGCGTCATTGTACTCATAATTATGAACAACTTTCACTATGGAACCAACACTGGCATCACGAAAATAAATCTACTTTTCCCTACATTTTAATGAGCTATCTGATCATAAAAGGGAACAACAGATTGAAATGAAAACTTCTTTAGGCGCGTTGAGCACTTTTGGGTGAACAAAAATCATGGAACTCGCGTCATCGTTACCGTCACGCTTGAAGAGTGCCCTCAAAGACTGCCCCGTATGTTTTTTTTTTCATTTATTTCCACGACTTCTCTTGTGATTTGTGAGACGGACTTTTGGAAGACTTTGTACAGATAACATGATATAACATGTACATTTTTTGTCCTCAGAGCTGCGGATATTTCAAGGAGCCCCTCGTATGCATTGGACCCGTTGCCACTGACCAGATCCGCGAGTTTGTGCAGCACACCGCTGGGGAGAAACGCATTGGCGTTTACAGACTTCATTAATTTGTTTTACGTATTGCGTCGCGTAAAATGGTACATGGTGTATAGCGCGTCAATTGTTTTGTTTTTTTGTATTTTTTTTCTTATTCTCTTTGAATATTGGCTGGAATTTAACTTATTTTTTTTTGGAAATTAAATGTAAAGAAAGTCGTTTAGAAAAGATACTTAGGTAAAAGATGGTGTAAAGAAAAAATATTTGCGTCATCATTATAAAAAAAATTGACAATCATTATGCCATTTTACGCAACGTCACATAAACAAACATCATTTTTACTAATAAAATTTAATAAAACAGAACTTCTATAATTTGCAAAAACAAAGCTTCATCCAATCTTTTTAGATTTTTATTAGTAAAAAAGATAAAAAAATCTTTTACGAGGCTCTCCATTGCTAAGAACTGGTACTCGTAAAATTTTATGTCAAACTCATTAACGACTAAAGTTTTGTGATTACGCGCATAAGTTTCATAAAAATAAATTAGATTTTTTATTACTTTTACTCTTTCTTTTTACCGTTCGCCCTATCTTTTAATCTTATTTACATTCAGTAAATAAATTAGGTACTTACTATTTTTTGTATTATTTTTTTGTGAGCGTAATTGCAAAACGAAAAATGGAGAAAAAATATGAAATTTCGCTTCGAAAAACGGTCAACCGATACGCTACATTTTATTTGTATAAAAGAGGCTTTGAAAAAAGATAAAAAGAAAGATAGGCAAAGCTGAGACATATCATTTTTAGTTTTTAATTTATTGTGTAGAATTAGAAATATGGAGATTAATGTTTCAATATTAAATACTTATGAATGTTATTTAAAAATTAGTATTTATGGTGACAGTTGTCACATCTTATTATAAAAAAAACAATTTTAAAGTGTTTAATCTCTAAATATTATGAATAGATTTAAAAATAACATTAATTAATAAGTCTTCAATGAAACAAATACATATCTTACTGGCTGAGGCATTTATATTAGTAAATATTGATGTTAAAATTAATAAAAATCTATTACTAAACATATCATGTATGGGTAGTCCTAAGATAAGGTTATATCGTAAGAAAATATTTTTTAATTTCTCGCTTAAATTTTAGTGAAACTCTCAAACTATGCTAGGTGCCTAGGAAATACATATCAAATGAAAAAAAAAGTTTTTTTTAATAAGAAAATCTAATTGTTATCACATTTTTATCGTATATTCACTGTTTTCAAATCCGTTGATGTTTGTCGAAATAATAAAATAAATAAAAAATATAGCCTAAATACTGTGATGTGTACCTATTTTCTGAAACTATTTAATGATATGTCGAGATAATTTTTCGCCCATAGCATTTGTTAAAGATATAAAATATCTTCTCCATCTGTTTTGTGTTGATGGCCTAACGTCTCTAAATGTACTGTTGTTATAGCTATCATAAGACTACATTATATGTACCTTGTGTATTAAATATGTGTTAAATTATATAAATTATGTCAGCAATGTCGTTTTTATTTCGCCCATCCTTTGAATAGCATTTGAAAAACCAAATCAAAGCAAAATTTCATATATATGTACGGCTGCAAAATAGACTGAAACCAATTCGCTCTCTCTAAACAACGAATAATAAAAGTTCGCTACAAACATAGAGATATTTTTACCTTACCTTTTTTTACACAAAAGGAGGAGCTCGTGGCTAAGTAATAACAGCCGCTCGGGTCGATCCATCAGGTTAAGCCACGCTTGCCGGGGTTGGTCCGTGGATGGGTGACCATTTTCACATATCGAGACTCCTCCGTGCCTCGGAAAGCACGTTAAGCCGTTGGTCCCGGCTGTCATTTGTGGATCTTTGACAGTCGTTACGAGTCGTCAGAAGCACGAAAGTCTGACAACCAGTCTAACCAAGGGGTATCGTAGGCAGTCGCTCCATGTAAAATACTGGTATTCAGCTGAATCCGGTTAGACTGGAAGCCGACCCCAACATAGTTGGGAAAAGGCTAGGCAGATGATGATGATGACCTTTTTTTACACAAAAATATTTAACAAATAAAAGTGACTTTGAACAAAAGTTATACAGGGTGCAAAGGTCCTCCTAAGGGGTCATTTTACTCATCGTTCTGAACAATTTTTAATATGGGACCAACCCTAAAATCGCGAAAGACAAGTCAGCTGTTACCTACATTTTCACGAGGTATGTGAACATAAATGTATGTAACAAACTGTTATTTTTTTCGCGATTTCAGTTTTTTTCCCATAGTGTTTATAATGATGAGTGCAATGACCCCATAAGAGATTTCGTAGATAAAAAGATACTCATTATATACAAGATCCCGATATCATTGGTCAGTTGCCCGGCCCGCCAGCCACGACATCCTTTTAGTCAGAGGATCCTCCCTTTTCTATAGAGGATGATTGAACTTTACACCCTGTTCCTCATACCTCTAAATAGGCATTTTAGTAAAGGGAATTAGACTTCAAAAAATAAAACCTGCCTTTTAGAAACATTTGAAGATCTCTTGAAAGCTTGCACTTGAATAAACTTCAATAGCTACCTCTTGCAATAAAAGCGAGAGTCTTCAATCCGAAATTAAAAGAAGTCTTACTGGCTGAATGCCGTTTGAAGCAGAAAAAAATATTTAAAAACCTTTGAAATAAAACATTAACCTTATTACCACAAAATCGTGTATATCAGTTGTTTAGCCTAAACACCTTATAAAAACGACATTTCTTTAACGAGTTTGACATAAAACTGACAGTAGACACGCGTTTAACAAGTGTCTTAGGGCGGCCGTACACGGACTGCTCGAGCAGTTAAAGGCTGAGCGACGTACACGGACCGCTCGAGCGGTCGGCGTCGACTGCTCGAGCGGTCGGTTGTTGACTGCTCGAGCTGTCGCTACCAACCGCTCGAGTAATTGATTTTTGAGTTGATTTTCTACCGCAGTCGAGTCATGGATTCTGACGAGGTCGGAGAGCTGTCGACTGCTCTGGCGCAGTCAACTGCTCGAGCAGTCGGTGTATGCCTCGCGACCGCTCGCGAGCGGTCGACGGCTTGATAGAATTTCGTCATGCAGTTGACGGCTTGAAGCGGTCGCGACTGCTCGAGCAGTCGTGTGTACGGTAGCGAATGAATGACTATAGTTCACCGCGCGGTCGCGGCTTCAAGCAGTCGGTGTCAACTGCTTGAAGCAGTCCGTGTACGGCCGCCCTTAAGGGGGATGCGCTAAATTTAATGAAATCGTCATTCAATGCACTTACATGAACTTAGAGAGTTGTATTGCTGATTCTAATGTTTATAATTCTGTAAATCCATATTTGTTACGAGCGCTAATAATATTTAGATCAACATACAACCTGATAATGACCTGCAAATTGCAAAAAACGGAAGAAAATGAATTTCGCGGGCTATCCTAGCGCATCAACCTTAAGTTTTCGTAAGATCCTAAGAGCGGTAGCACACGGCGTATTTTAAACGCGCAGACGACACACGTTTCAAAGTTTTTCTTCGCCGTCCGAAGTCAAGTTTAAAATACGCCGTGTGCTAGGGGCCTAAGTGCTGTTGTGTCCTACTCTGTGGAAATAACATTTCTAGATCTTGGTCAATAATATCGTGGTGTAAGTCAGAAGTGATGGGACATCATGCCTGTAATACCCGAAGGGTTAGCCAGAAGTGTATACCCACATTTCGCCAGATAATTTAGAAATAATTAGCCTTCCAAAAAATTGTTGACACAGTAATGTGCATTGTTTTTTTTAATTGACGACACGGTTGGCGCAGTGGCTGAGCGATGGACTGCTGCGCAACGTGTCGCGGGTTCGATCCCCGCACGGAACAAATATTTGTATGATCTGCAAGTAGTTGTTCCGGGTCTGGGTGTTAGTGTATGTGAGTTTCTATGTTTGTAAACGCACCCACGATACAGGAAGAAATTCTTAGTGTGGGGCAACGTTTTTAAAAAAAAAAAAAAATCCTTTAGTTACGTGTAGAAATGAATGATTTTTTTCGCAATTTCACTACACCATTGATTAGCGGTGCACAATACCTACAGCACACCACTTATTATCTCCGAGTATAAAATGGATATTTGTTATCCGGACGGACAGAAAGACTCTATAGACATAATGATCACACATAATGATAAGATCTATGGACATAATGATCTTCCAAGGGTTCCGTTTGGCTTTGGTTTGCTACGGAACCCTAAAAAGAAATAGATTTACTTGTAGGTTCACGTATGTCAAATCAAGTAGGTACACTTCTACGATTAGTCTAACATCATTGTCAACATGCCCCAAAGCTATTTAATTATAAACTCTATGCCCTCGTAATTAGGCGTAAAGCCACGCTTTTTCAGCGATTCGGGTTACGAAATCGGTTATTTTTGGTATAAATGTGAAAATGAGTGTGTTTTGGGTGCCATTTTAAAAGTATTTCGGTCGAAAATGGCGTCTGTGATAAAAGTTTTGGGCTTCATTTTGAGTGTCCTTGCTTTAATTCAGGTTTGTTCATTTTTTTTTTATTACAAGACTAAAAGGTATACTAGGAGCTCGTGGCTAAGTAATAACAGCCGCATGGGTCGATCCATCAGGTTAAGCTACGCTTGCCGTGGTTGGTCCGTGGTTGGGTGACCATCTTCACATACCGAGACTCCTCCGTGCCTCGGAAAGCACGTTAAGCCGTTGGTTGGTCCCGGCTGTCATTTGTGGATATTTGAAAGTCGTCTTAAAAGTTGTGAAAATAAGATGATCGGCTCTGAGATAGAAAATATAATTCGATACGTAAAGGTTCTATTTAAGACCACTATTTTGTTACTTTTTTCAAGTTTTCCGATCTAGTATACCTTTTCAATCAATCTGCCTAGTGTTTTCCCAACTATGTTGGGATCGGCTTCCAGTCTAACTGGATGCAGCGAATACCAAGATTATACATGGAGCGACTGCCTATCTGACTTCCACAACCCAGTAACTGCACAACACGATACCCCTTGGTAAGACCGGTTGTCAGACTTTCGGGCTTTTAAAGACCCTTAGCGACTGTCAAAGATCCACGAATGACAGCCGGGACCAACGGTATAACGAGCTTTCCGAGGCACGGAGGAGTCTCGGTATGTAAAGATGGACCAACTCGGTATGTAACCCAACCACGGACCAACCCCGGCAAGCGTAGCTTAAGCTGATGGATCGACCTGTGCGGTTGTTATTACTTAGCCGCGAGCTCCTCGCCGCTAGTACCTGAAACTAACATTTTTCGTCTCCTTTTCAGTACATAGATGCCCAATGGGAGGACTTCCCCATGTTTAGTATAGAGGACAGAGCCTACTTCAATCACTACATACCAAACGCACTAGTCTCTCGTTCGTTCTACAACAGAAGACCAATATCTGTGAGGTGGCGACCTCCGCGCGCTGGATAAATTGTATAACGTACAAATAAAGTAATTTAGAAATCTCTGGTGTATTTAATTTATTAGACGTACCTTCACGAGTCTTCATCATCATACAGCCAATTGTTCCACCTGTGATGTGGCGACATCTAAATCGTCATATGCAAACTACGCATCAAAGACCACACAAATCCTGCATCGCGCAAACAGAGTTTACTTCGCGATCGACTTATATAAAACTCGTCGGACAATTGCCCGCCAGACACGACACCCGTCTGGACGGAGGATCTTGCCTTTTCTATTGAGGATGAGTGCACTATACACCCTGTTCCTTATACCTCTATACACGCTTTGCTAAGTAAAGCCCTCCTTTTGTGCCATACTTCCCTGGTACTTTGTAGTTGATTCACCTGTCTGTTTGACCTATGTGTATGGACAGTTTATATATAAAAAAGTTGTTTAAAAATCTCTGGTGTATTTTACTAATTAGGACATAGTCATAATTATTACTGACAGCCTTGTTCCACCCGTTCCTGAGTAAAGGAACACTCCCTTTTTTTGCCTGTCTCGAAAAAAGTGAGCACTCGGACCCCATGTCTCTAGTCTTTCACCTCCAAACTGCTCGAACATTATAAGATACAATAAGATTGGAGTATTTGCGCCGTTTGAGGTTTTCCGCACCTGCAGCAGCGGGCCCAGCACCGCCGCCGTGCTAGGAAGATGGGATGGCCCTAAGGCGACACATGCGGCATCCCACACCAAAAGCCACCATTATTATAATTGAATACATTCCCTACAAGTAGTTAGGATATTCTCAATAACGGCTCAGTGTTTGGATAGTCTCGCGCCCCATTGCAATATCTGCCTAGCCTTTTCCCTAATATATTGGGGTTGGCTTTCAGTCTAATCAGATGCAGCTGAATACCAGTGTTTTACATGGAGCGACTGCCTATCTGACCTCCACAACCTAGTAACTGGGTAATACGATACCCCTTGGTAAGAGTGGTTGTCAGACTTTCGAGCTTCTGACGTCCCGTAACGACTGCCAAAGATCCACGAATGACAGCAGGGACCAACGGCTTCACGTGCTTTCCGAGGCATGGTGGAGTCTCGGTATGTAAAGATTCGTAGATAGGTGCCACGGACCTACCCCGGTAAGCATACCGGTACCTTTCTGACCTCCACAACCCATATACAGTGGGTCTTGGCTAGACATTTTGTCAGACTTTCGGGCTTCTGAAGACCCGTAAAGACTGCCAAGTATCTACAAATGACAGCCAGTACCAACGGCTTTACGTGCCCCATTTTTTTGCCCCCAGATTACATGGGACTTAAAATATGAATACTGAAATTGTGGGTATAACTACACCGCTGCTAACCCCTTTTGGAAATACAAGCGTGATGTTATGTTATGCTGCATTAGTACATTGCTTGTTCAGCAATATGTATGCATGTAAAAATGTAACTAATAAACATCAATGCAATGTCACAGTTATTAATTTTAACATCTAAGTCAACATGGTGGTTAGTAGTGGTAACAATAATTGATTTCTGATAAAGAGAAACATGGAAACCGTAAAAAAGTACATTCAAGTCATTAGAAAGGCAATGGGCTATATTAGAAGCCTAAACACACTTTTTTTTTTTTTAGTGTTGGATATCATCCAATGACTTCTCCCGCTCTGGGCGGAGCGGAAGGGCGTGTCAGACTTTTACTGACTAAAACCCACCCGTGTTCCTTCAGTTGCCTGTTGCCAAGGTCCAGGTATCCCTTTCGGACTAACCCGCAACCCTGGAAGGCTAAACACCCAAAGGGCAATGGGGAGGGCAATGCTCGGAGTTTCCCTGCGTGATCGAATCAGAAATTAAGAGATCCGCAGGAGAACGAAGGTAACCGACATAGCCCGAAGAATTGCCAAACTTAAGTGCCAATGGGCAGGGCATATTGCTCGCAGAACAGATGGCCAATGGGGCTGAAAGGTTCTGGAGTGGTGACCGCGTACCGGAAAACATATCGTTGGAAGGTCTCCAACAAGGTGGACCAATGACCTTGCGAAGGCCGCAGGACTGCGCTGGATGCGGGAAGCACAAAACCGGTTGGATTGGCGGTGCTGGGGAGAGGCCTATGTCCAGCAGTGACATCTTTCGGCTGAAATAATGATGATGTTGAGAAAGGCAACGGATTTGAAGAGAAAAGGTCGGACAAGAATCAGCAATAGAAATCCCCAAATGTCTTGATTTCGTCGATTATACGAACTTAGAGAGTTGTATTGCTGATTCTAATGTTTATAATTCTGTAAATCCATATTTGTTATGGTTGCGAAACATATTTTATCTACACCCATGCTATAAATCCTCTCTAAAAGTTTCTGAAAGAGTTAGCTTATTGCCAACATTAAAACAACCAGTGTCATAGTCACCATAATATCATCCAAACTGGTGTTATAATGTTGTACTGAATGATAATGCAACTCAACAAATAATGAAATGTCATAATGCAACTCATTTCAAAAAAAGAACATTGTCATTGACAAGCGTTTCAATAACAAACCACCGTCATTTAATAACAAAACATACATTCGAATTTGAAAAAATTGAGTTCACGTCGTACCGCGCCATTTTTGTTCGATATTGGTATTGCAAAGAAACTTTTATAGAAGATTCATATCATGGGTGTAGATAAAGTCTTGTATGCAACTGTAAATAATTAGGTATTAAAACACTTCCACCCACCCCACCCTCCTTCGTGTTTTAATACCCCTTCTTATATAACAGTTACATAAATAACTATTAATCAACATACAACCCGATACTGACTTGCAAATTGCAAAAACCGTTCGAAAATTTAAATTTCGCGAACTGAAAATGACACAAAACTGAACTGAAAATGACAAAGACAAAAGCTTCAGGATAACGAACGATCCTGAAGCTTTTGTCTTTAGTATTTTATAAAGAGAAATTGCAAAATAGTATATTATGCAATTAGTGAATAAAGGACGGATTTAAAGCGAGGGCCATAGGTGAATCACGAGCAAGTGAAGGATTCTAACGACTGAATCACGACCGAAGGGAGTGATGATTGAATCACGACCGTAGGGAGTGATTCAAGTGTTAGAATCCTGAACGACGCGAGCGATTCATGGCCCTCGATATAAATCCGTTTTATTCAAGAGTTGCATACTATACTTTATACCATGACTACGAGAAAAAAAACATGCAATTTCGAGTATGTTGCTATGTCAATTTTATGCCTTGTTTTTATAGTACCTACACCGTAGCATAGAATACATACTCCATAAGGTCGATGACTTCTTTTTCTTCGACAACTCATTAAAATAGGAAAACAGACTCTGAAAATTTGGTCAGCTTGATTTTCATTTTTCCATTTACTCAAACAAACAAACAAACTCACACTCAAACTCATCGTAGGCTTTGATGTAAACCAGCCGTGATTTGTTGGTTAGCAAGCTTTCTACTATATTGGCCGCCCTCTCTTTCATAAACTCAGGTGTTAACACATCTACATCACTTGAAAACATTTTCAATCGATTTATTATTAAGTAACCCTAAACTTTTTGTTCGTACAACTTACAATTATTATTAAAAATAGCGCCCATTTACTAATGACAGCAAAGAACACAAAACAGTTTTAATTCTAATGCTAAACTCCTGTTCGAAAATCAAATCGAATAGGAGTTTGGATATCATTGAGATGGAGTTCGAACAAATTGGTGTTCTAAATTCAAACACCAAAACAGTGATTAAAAGTGCTTTTTATTCACTGTTTTCAGTGAATAAAATAAGCTTTTTAGAGGGGGCATGGTATAAAAGTCATTATACCAGTAGGGGAGTACTATTTCAGCTACCGAATATGCAATAAACAAACTCAACGCCTGACATTTTAACTAAAGACCGACATTTTCTATTCCTGAAATAAACTGAACTAGTTAAATTAAAACTACAATGTTTTTCAAACAACCCTCTGAATGCATAATATCTGCCACAGTAGAATCAACCCTATACATTACGGTAAAGGTCTCATTTACATTGAAAAATATTCCTGAACAAAAGTTTTGTCGAGCGATATTGAACTGTATTGCAGGTAAATAAGGTGTAGTTTGTATTCATAAGTGCTTTGATTAGATTCACCGTTAGATGCCACAGGGTCAGGAAAAGTGATGACGTAAACAGGACGATTAGTGACGTCCTCAACAAAGTATCGATAAGGTTGTATTTTTTACGTCTGACAACCAGTTTTACCAAGGGTATCGTATTACCCAGTTACTGGGTTGTGGAGGGCAGATAAACAGTCGCTCCATATAAAATACTGGTATTCAGCTGCATCCGGTTAGACTGGAAGCCGACCCCAACGACGAAAAGGTTAGGCAGATTGACATGGATCGACTGCCTATCTGACCTCCACAACCCAGTTGCTGGGTAACACAATATACCTTGGTAAGACTGCTGGTTCTCAGCCTTTTGGGCTTCTGACTTCCCGTAACGACTGTCAAAGATCTGCAAATTAAGCCAGCCAGATCAATAGCTTAAACTACTTTCCGAAACACGGAGGGGTCTCAGTATGTGATGGATGGTCACCCACCCACGGACCAACCTCAGGAAGCGTTGCTTAACCTTGAAGATCGACCCTTGCGGATATTATTATTTAGCAACGAACCTTACTCACCTCCCCACTCACCTCTCATCATTACTTAGTAAGTAACTAAAAAGATATTTTGAAAAAAAATATCGACAAAATCATGACCCTATCAGTAACAACTTATTATTGTTATTGCAAAGTTAAGATGTTCGTTTGTTTAGATTAGATATTGGTTACTTAAGCTCGGCTAAACAGAATTAGATAAACAAACAGATTGAATATTCCAACAAATAACATAACTTTGGTTACTTTGGGATTCTTTGGACTGTGTTTTTTTGGTGTTAATACCCTCGCGACTACTGAGCGTGGGGTCCTGGGTTCAATTCCCAAGCCGGGCAAAGTGTGATTGGGTTTTTCCGTTAGGATTTTTTCAGTAGCAGGCCGGAATTTGAAAGATGGTGGTATGGTGCCGCGAGCCTCGGAAAAATCACAGATATTCACGGTGATTTTTAATCCATTCGCCGTGAATATCTATGATTTTTTAAAATAACCTTTCAGGAGGTGAAAGTTCTCATGATTATAAACAACTTTTACGATGGGACCAACAACGAAATACATCTGTTTCATACATTTTCATCAGGTAAATATTACATTTTTGAAACGTCAACAGTGAATTAAAAATCGCCGTGTATGATTACCTATTATTAATTTAATGCAAAAATGCGTTGCCTGGTACTAAATACCTACGAGTACATATCGATTTTACATCACGGAAGCTAAAAACACCTGAGCAGGAGCGGGGCAACTATCATTACTACAACCTTTATCGACCACATCCCATCACTAGTCAACGCAACATTACACCTAGCGCATCTGCAGTGCGCCAGTGCAATCAATGCAGCCATCCCGGGCCCCGGACACCAGCTTACGTCACTAGGTGGGCAAGGAGGATGGGAAGGGGGACATGAGGGGTAGGATATTGAATTAATTGCGGAGGATGTGTGCTCGGATGGTATTTGTGATGGAGTTTGTATAGGTTGAATGATTTCATGTAGAGTAGGTACCTTTTTTTTTTTTGAGGGTGGGAAATCATCCAATGACTTCTCCCGCTCTGGGTGGAGCGGAAGGGCGTGTCAGACTTTTACTGACTAAAACCCACCCGTGTTCCTTCAGTTGCCTGTTGCCAAGGTCCCGGTATCCCTTTCGGACTAACCCGCAACCCTGACAGGATAAATAAACCCCTAAAACCTAGACCTACCTAGACTATAAATAGGTTCAGCAATAATTTTTTATTGTTGCAAATGTTGTCTATGAGTCTGTGCTGCCAGCACAGACTCATAGACAACATTTTAAAAGAGTGACTAAGGAGTTTCTTGCCCATTCTTCTCTGAATATGAAATTACCTTAGATAAGGGGCGATTAGAATTATGAAATAAATTATTTGACTTTGACTTTGAGTTTGACATACGATTGCATGGTAGGTACACTATTCTCTATTCATATTTCAAACAAGTACCGAGTTTCTTTGTCGCAACCATTATTTAAAAAATGGCCATTCTGTTTTGTCCTAAAACAGATTTCTCGACTTTAAAAACTTATAGGTACTTACCAACATGCTTAATTGACTTTGAAAACCAGCATTTAAAAAGTTTCCGTTATGACATAAACAATTATATAACTGGACCAATAATGTGCAATAGAAAATTAGAAACAAAAATCTACTATAAAAACAGAATACAGTAGTTATTGTGATTAAGGTTAACTTAACCGCCTACTGATAACCCACGAGCAAAGAAAACAGCACGTCGCGACAGATTTTTGCTATTACATTTACTGTAGGCGCTACAAACATAATTGTGTTCGTTCAAACATATGTACCCCGGTTCTACGAATGCTGCATAATTTAAAATGTCTGAGGTTGAAACTTAAAACCCCTTGAGGTCTTTAGTTGAAAAATAAATGCAAATCTGCCTCTGTTTTCTTGGAATCTTAACATTCAGGATTTAGTAAACTTTAGGTAGACTATGTTTATTATGAAAACGGAAAAGGTCGAAAAGTTTTTCTTGGATTTTTCAAAGCAAGTCATTTTCTATTTGAAATAAGTTCCAGGTTGCTTGCAAATATGCGAAATTTTGGTGTACCTCTGCATAGTCCCTTTGGGAAATACAGGAAGTTTTATAAAGAAGTATGGAAGAAAAAGATAATATTGCGCCAACCCAAAATAAATTGGGACAAGGGCAGGAGGTTATCGTATTACCCAGTTACTGGGTTGTGGAAAATAAAATACTGGTATTCAGCTGCATCCGGTTAGGCGGGAAGCCGACCCCAACATAGTTGGCAAAAGGCTAGGCAGATTGAAGGGCAGGAGAATGACAGATGATGATGCCTAGAGTTTTTTTAAATATTGATATAATGATACTTTCTGTGGATATCATAGCCTGTTCTTGAATTGTCATTAGCCCATTTATAGTGCATCTGATGATAGCCCAGAAATCATCGCTAAATTCGCAATTATCATTCTCAGTACGAGTACCAATCAACTTATCGCGTAATTGAGCCTCTCAGAAGACTGTGATTAAAAATACACACATTTAAAAAAGGAACAATTTTACCATCACATATATATCAATACCAACCGGTACTGCAACTCATCTGATATTGCAAAAACACGAGCTTCACATAACACGACCAATAAATCTTGATCCTTCAGAGTGGCGCCACTTGCAAAGGCAAAATCAACGTCCAAATTCAGTACATTGCAATTTAGTTCCTCAATCGGCCGTGTGTCAAAATATAATGGTCTTCAGAATTGGATGAAGTAACGCTTCCTCTGCGCGCAATCGACTTTTTAATTTCGTTTTTTTTTTGTTTTCATTCACCATCCTGTTGTAATAATCAACATGTTGGCTAAATAAAAAAGTTAAATTGATTGGCTATTGATCGGATGAAAAAGAAGCGAGAATGGGCACAATGTTTAGATTGTAGTAAAGTATCCGACATTGTTACCATCCCGGATAGACTGGATGACAGGGAGGGTGGAGCTTGGGGATTGGCACAAGAAGAAGCCTTTGCCCAGCAGTAGGTGTGGATGATAACGATGATGATCTTGACTCCATCATGTGCCTAGCCTTTTCCCAACTATGTTGGGGTCGGCTTCCAGTCTCACCGGATGCAACTGAATACCACTATTTAACATGGTGCGATTGCCTATCTGACCTCCACAACCCAGTAAATGGGTAATACGATACCCCTTGGCCTTGGTAAGACTGGTTGTCAGACTTTCGGGCTTCTGTCGACCCGTAACGACTGTCAAAGATCCTCGAATGATAGCCGGGACCAACGGCTTAACGTGTTTTCCAAGGCACGGAGGAGTCTCGATTTGTAAAGATGGTCACCCATCCACAGACCAACCCCGGCAAGCGTAGCTTAACCCGATGGATCGACCCGTGCGGCTGGAGCTAATTAGATTTATGTTGCGTAATGTAAATGATTTTACATACTTTTGTATAGATTCATTTTTTTTGTAACTGAACAGACAGCTGTGCTGCTGGGGAGTTTGTTGCGCCACTTCTTCTTCCCAGCTAAAGCACTAGGAAGTGGTGAAGGGTGGGCGTTTTGGGGGACTGTCTTATGTAATTTTGACGTTTGAAAAGTGCTGATTCTCAGCCTAGTTTGAATAAATGACTTTTTATTTTGATGTTATGGTAGGTTAACGAAAAAAAAAATTTTTTTTTCATCCAAATTTTCGCCTGTCGTGTTCTCAGCCGACCCTCATGGGAACGGACAGACAATTTAATTACCCACAGTAGCTGTGCATGTGAAACCACTCTGTGGGTCATTGCACTCAACAGGTTTTTAGGAGAGGACAGACAAACAGATTCACAGTGTCCTCCTAAAACGATTGCATTTGAATAATATTAAACGCATATAAAATCATGTCCTGTTTTTTTTAGGATCAGAAGCCCTAGACAAGGTGACATTATAATTATCAGCGATAACGATGATGGAAAAGGCAAAAATGTATAGGACTGACATAAGCTATCGAAAAGCTTATGTCAATCCTGTTGAAAGTCCGAAACGCTTTCGAAGCGATTGTCACTTGTCTATCCCCTCAAAAGTAAGAAAAATGTATGTGCCCATACATTATGCAAATGTCCTTGAAACTCTCAAGTTTGGCAAAACCTTTGCGAATGCATGAATAAACGGTAACTTAGCATTTAATGTGGCAATGCCGTTGATGGTTTAACATGCATAACATCACGCGTGTATTTCTCGAAAGAGTAGGTAGAATAGGTGTATTAGTACACCCAAATCAAATGCAACAGTCATTTATTCAAACTAGGCTGAGAATTAGCAATTTTCGAACGTCCAATTACATAAGACAGTCCCCCAAAACGCCCACCCTTCACCACTTCCTAGTGCTTTAGCGGGGAAGAAGTGGCGCACCAAACTCCCCAGCAGCACAGCTGTCTGTTCAGTTAGAAAAAAAATATTCTATACAAAAGTATGCAAAATCATTTACATAACGCAACATAAAACATAAATCTAATATTAGTCAGCTGGCAAAAGCAATAAAACAACCAAAAAAAAAATCATACAAATAACATTTCTTCAGTTATATTTATTTATTATTTATTTATTTGCTCTCATGCACATCACACATTTTACAATAAATTAGGTACTGTCGATTTTTGTACCCTGTCAGGGCACTGCAAAGCACAATATTAGTTAGCTGTTGAGTTTATGAACAATAAGGTATTAACATAAATTAAGTCAAACTTATCAAAACACAATACAATACATTTCAGAGTAAAAAAATATGATTAGATGTCGATATGATGTCCAATGCCTTTGTGGAAGAGAAATAAATGTTTATTTATGTTTATGTTTATGTTAATTAACAGTAACACACAATAACACACTTATAATCATAATATATTTAAGTCAGATTGTTTAACAAGAAGGTAGTAAATAAAAAAAAGGGAATAGGTAATAATTACAATCATGTCATGTCAAGATAACACGTTATCGGTAGCTAGTAATTAAATTGAAATAAGGTGGGTATGTTATTTACATATAACATAAATGATAAAATAAATGTAATGGCACTGGAATAGAAAGTATTTATCTTAAAGTTATGAGTTAAAGTATCTACATTTATAAAGTTTTATCCGTCATTATTTGGTGTACTGTGTAATAGCATTTTTCTGTTAATTTGCTGTAGAATGAATTTTTATTTTCGTCATCTTTTATGTATTTTGGTAATTTATTATAAATTGTTACGATTCTATAGTTAGGGCTATTTTTCATATTTTTTTAATTTTGGAGCCGGTGGTTTTTAATTTATGACCCATAGAGGGCGAGGGTCTTATAACTAAGTCATAACAGCCGCACGGGTCGATCGATCAAGTCAGGCTACGCTTGCCGCGGTCGGCTCGTAGATGGGTGACCATCCATTACATATTGAGACCCTTCCGTGGCTCGATAAACACGCTAAGCCCTTGGTCCAAGCTTTCAATTGTAGATCTTTGAAAGACGTTACGGGTCGTCAGAAGCCCGAAAACCAGCCTTTCCCAGGGGATTACTCAGTAACTGGGTTGTGGAGGTCAGATAGGCAGTCGCTCCATGTAAAATACTGGTATTCAACTGCATCCGGTTAGACTGGAAGCCGACCCCAACACAGTTGGGAAAAAGCTAGGCATGTTGATGTTATAGATGTCAATCAATCTGACTAGCCTTTTCCCAACTACATCGGGTCGGCTTCCAGTCTGACCCGATGCAGCTGAGTACCAGTATGATAGAGAAGATAGAGGTGTATGGAATAAAAAAATATTATAACACGCCAACCATAAATATTTGAGATAAGAGCAGAAATATGACGACAAACTTAATCTAAAAGGCTTCGGCTTGGATAAAGTTTTTAAGTTTATCAAAAAAGTTTCTACTTAGTCCCTGTATATAGGCAGGGCAAACATTCTGAGAACTAGGCTCATCAAAATGAAAGTATTGTGTACCTCTCTTTTTTAGTAAATAAATATAAGTTAAATTAAACCAGTTTCTTGGCAGCTTTTTTTCGAAGCTAAGAGCTATTGTGAAAAACTTTGTCAAACTCAAATCGTTATGTTTTATTTCATAAATGCGCCCACCACTGCTTCGCACAGTTTTACTACCAGGGGTCCGACCGCCACCCTCAGGAAAGAGATGGACCTATACATTCTGTAGAGCTTCATCTCTTTCCTACACTGAAGTAATATTAAAATAATACTGCTGTAAGCGGTGGTGGTAGGCCCCCTGAAAAACATCAAGATTTCTTTATTAAAAGTAATATGTATAATTATGTTACAAGTTGTGTGTATTATACATATAAACTAACATACATAAAATCACGCCCTCTTCCCATGGGGGTAGGCAGAAACTACAGACAACGCCACCTGCTACGATCAATGTAGGATGCTGTAAGTATATGAGGAATGGAACGCAGTGTGTGTGAGAGAGAAGGAATGACAGTGAGAGAAGGAGAAGAAAGAGGAAGGAGATGTCAGTTTGGGATTTGGTTTTGGAAGGAGAAGATGAGTGAGAATAATTTAAATATATTGTGTTGTTGATAATTTATTTAATAAACCATCGGTAAACTGTTTCAAGCACTTTTACTTGCCCGACAATCCCACATACCACATTTTGGGGGCTCGTCCGGGATCAGGGCAAATGGTTTAAGGAAAAAAAAGACTATCGCGACACAAAAAGTGGAAAAATTACGATAGATACGAAGAAGACGCATTACAAAGACGGAAGACGCAATTTGAAGACGAAAGACGCAATTTGAAGACGAAAGACGCAATTTGAAGACGAAAGACGCAATTTGAAGACGAAAGACGCAATTTGAAGACGAAAGACGCAATTTGAAGACGGAAGACGCAATTTGAAGACGGAAGACGCAATTTGAAGACGAAAGACGCAATTTGAAGACGAAAGACGCAATTTGAAGACGAAAGACGGTATTTTAAAACGAAAGACGATATTTTAAAACGATTCCAGGGAAAACACCCAAAATCGAACGACGATGGCGGACAGCAAAGACACATTTTACAACATGTTTGAGGTGACTCAGTTTAGTGGTGAAGACCATACCTATGCATCCACGAAATGGGCTCAAGATCTGGATGATAACGCGGAGATATTTGGATGGTCTGCGCAGCAACGGCTTATCATTGCTCGTAGGTCATTGACGGGAACAGCAGGGCTGTGGTTGAAGACTGAAAGAGTGCACAAAACATACGAAGAATTGAAGGCAGCGGTGCTGAAGGAATTCCCGGATGCCGCGAATACCAAAGAAATGCATGAGATGATGGCTGCACGTAAGAAGCGCAAAGACGAATCCTATTACCAGTATAAATGTTAATAATTAAAGAAATGGGGAAGCGAGCTAAATTTCCCGACTGCGTCGCCATTCAGTACATCATTGACGGGATTCAAGACCTAGAAAACAATAAAGCTATTCTTTATGGCGCAAACACGTACCCAGCTTTGAAGGAATACATACGTCTGCTTTTGCCTCGTTTACTTTCATCTATCCAGATAGATGAACGTAAACGAGGCAAAAGGAAAGGAGAAGGTCTATACTATATCGATTTCGATATATCAAAAAAAAAACAAATAATAAATATCGCCTAAAAAAATATTGATATATCGATACATCGATATTTTTTCGTATTGCCTAGTTAAGAAGATCAAACGATGACAGACAGACACGAAGAGTAACTTATTTTTATTATTATAGAAAACTTATTATTATAAAGGTAAGTAGGTACAATTTCAAGATAAGACTTAAAAAAAAAAAATACTACTGCCCATTCCAAAATGTTCGGCGTAAAAATGTCAAAATAAGCTTTGATTTAAAAAAAATCGCGACAGTTCGTTCGCCATAATCCAAATAATAATAAACCCGAATCCTCCCGAACCCATCCGACAGTCCACGATCTTCACCCAGACACCCACTACATTACAAATTCCCACATCTCCGTGAATCCACGACCTTCGACATCGCCATAAAAATAGAAAAGAAACCGTGTAACACTCATTACCACTCTTTCTTAAGTCGGTAAACCAAAGGAGGCTTGTAATAACGCGGTGGCTATCAAAACTTTTGTGGCTGTACAAGATACAACCCAAAACCTACCTTACTCTTAATCAAACACAGTCCAATTTTCATTGTCTTGTGAAAAAAGGACAGACGCAAGGAAAATCCAATCGACTTCTCAAAGCAATAAGGTTGAGTTTCATTTGGAGTGTGGTCTCAAGTAAGGATGTTATAGAATTGTTGAAAAGCTCAGACTTCGAAGGCTCACTTCGCAATCGTGTTAAATAAAGGCCGTTACATAATGAAGTCACATTGATTTATTTTAGTTCGTCTTCTTCCTCTTTCGTATTGGCACTAACTGACAGTTTATGCCCAGACCTATTCTCATTACAGTTATTAGCTGTAATGGGAATTAGCCCTGGGCATGGTAAGTATACAGGATGTTAGGGTAAACACCGTTATCCCTGAAACCAGTGGTTAGGTTTAATTTGTAGAACGTAAAATCAATGGAAAATTACACCATACGCGGTAGAGCAACGAACTTACGTCTCAACATGGGCGGGGGGCAGGGGACGTGACCTGACCGGCTGCAAGCGCGACCCCTATTGTGTATTTATTCAAGTATTGTGTAGGTAGGTAGGAGGAGCGGCGACCTCGGGCGCATATCCATGAATTTGCGGACGGTGTCGGATAGAAACTTTTTATCTCTTAATGAAAATAATGTTTTTTTTTTGGTTGTGACTCGGTCATTTATTTTTATATTTAAGTCAACTACCCATGGTTTGAGTGACAACGATGTTTACCCTTACAACCTGTATTTGAGAGTCAGCAAGGTGGTAGGGCTGGCTGGCTGTTCACCCTGACGTCAGTGACGTCTCTCTCGACGACTCTGACGTCCTGCGTCAGACGTAATAAAGCCACCTGTGGGGGCATTTTAAGTGCACCTGGCATAACTACCAGATAATTTATGAGTGGCAAAGATTTTCATGAGATTTAGAGAAGCTTGTCAAAGAATATAATATCTTTATTTTGCATAAAATATGGGAGGTACATAAAAGGTCTTAAATAGTTTTAATTAGATACATCAGGTTCAGCTACGCTTGCCGGGGTTCGTGGATGAGTGACCATCTTTACATACCGAGACTCCTCCGTGCCTCGGAAACCACGAAAAGCCGTTGGTCCCGGCTGTCATTCGTGGATCTTTGACAGTCATTACAGGTCGTCAGAAGCCCGAAAGTTTGACAACCAGTCTTACTAAGGGGTATCGTATTACCCAGTTTCTGGGTTGTGGGGTTCAGATAGGCAGTCGCTCCATGTAAAATACTGGTATGCAGCTGCATCCGGTTAGACCGACCGACCCCAACATAGTTGGAAAAAGGCTAGGCAGATTGACTTGATTTTATGTCGCTAAATAACAGTTTTCTTAATTTTTTAACTCGAAAAGTCGTCTTCATTCTGCTAACCTGAAAAATCATATTAAATCATCATCTTGATTCTCCTGCCCTTATCCCTATTTATTTGGGGTCGGCGCAACATATATAATTCTTTCATACTTCTTTATAAAACTCATTCATAAATAACAAGATAAATTAAGCAATCACACTAACTTCACATACGATACTTAAACCAGAGTCGGAGTCCACACATAAAATAGTTAATATAGGTTTTAAAACTGAACCCAAATGACTAATAAACAGCACCTAACCTGCATAAGCCTTAGCGCATTCCTTATACATAACACCCAAGAGCCAAGCCACCTGCGTAAACGCAGCCTAACTCAATCAAGCATTCAAGTCAAGGAGAAAAACCAGTCGCCTTGCTACCGCCGCGCGGAACGGACGTGTGTGTTCCGGTCATACAACAAAAACACGCCCGAAAAACGTAATGAAAATACATCTAACATGTATTTGTAATTAGAATCTGTTTAATTGAGTTCCAAATTCGATTTCTGTTTGATCAGCTGTCAAAATTTTGAGGTTATCAAAACTTTTTGGTGCAGTGCAAGTGATGTGAGTGTTTTTGTCTGTTTTGTAAGTATTTTCTTGTTTTTTTTTTGTGGTTTTACCTGTTTAAGATTACGTAAGTGTGGAAGTATTTAGTTTGTGGCTAAATTGTGTTTGAAGGACTTAAGTGCCAAGTCTAGCTAACTACTTAAGTTTAAGTTAACTCCTACACAAGCAAAGATCTAATGACATAAACTTTGAGGTGTGAACACTTAGACCTATTATCGTTAAATTCTACTTACCAAACTTTGATAACTTTGAAGTAGATTGACAAATCCTTTTAAATAAATCCAACCTCTTTAATTGTCTACTTAGAGCTTTGACGAATAACCAAACATAACCTTTCTTCGTGCTTTTTTTTTACTGTTTAAGAAATCGAGCTGTCAAACGATTCGTTCCAGGAACTTTGTTGTATCGTTAACATGTGGGAGAGAGAGAAGTGTGTTAAAACAGGTGAGAGTGAAAGGGATAAATATAGGATTAATCCGCTGCTAATAATGTGACTTAGTGCAAGTGAAAATAGTAAAGCAACCTCTATTTCACATGTAAATGGATCAAACGGATCTTGTTTCTAAGAAGACTTTGATGTTAAAAAGCATTGTATAATTATGTCAGTAAAACAAGCCAGTCAAGAGATAGGCAATAATGAATCTTTTGACCAGTTTAATGAGCTCATGCTGCATTTTCGGTCTCAAGATTCAAATCACGACTCCATGGAGACCTAATACAGCCCTCGTAAGTCAAAAAGTGGATCTAATTTCTTTTTTTTTTGCATCTGATGGCTTGTTACATTCTGTATCAGATGGACTCAATCAATCTGCCTAGCCTTTTCCCAACTATATTGAGGTCAGCTTCCAGTCTAACCGGATGCAGCTGAATACCAGCAATATTTCACGAGGAGCGATTGCTTATCTGACCTCCACAACCGAGTAACTGGGTAATACGGTACCCCTTGGTAAGACTGATTGTCAGACTTTCGGGCTTCTGACAACCCGTAACGACTGTCAAAAATCCACGAATGGGACCAACGGCTTAACGTGCTTTCCGAGGCACGGAGGAGTCTCGGAATGTAAAGATGGTCACCCATCCACGAACCAACTCCGGCAAGCGATATTAAAAAAAAACATCAGTATCGATTTCGATATATCGGAAAAAAATATCGTTATATCGGTAGAATTTAAAAAAAAATACTTCCTGTATTTATAATCATTTATATACCAAACTAGGAAAAAAAAAACTTTTACGGCTTTGAATTCCAGCGGTTTTAGTCACTGGCGAGTTGGCGACAACGGTGTTACTATTGGAAATATGATCGTTTTTGATACTTGATATTTTGTATCGATACATCGATTTAACGAAATAAAAAATATCGTCTAAAAACACGAACAAAAATATCGATATTTTTTCTGCAAGCCTACTATGGACCGCAAGAGGCTGTGTTCTACAAAAGAAAGGACCTTGGAATGACCTCAACAGTCATTGTAAGCTTACAAGTCATGAGAACTAATCAAGGCAAGTGACTCACCGTGGTTGCAGTTTCTGTATCCCACGCACTCAGCTGCATATATGACCATAATCTTTAAACCTGCTTAACAAGCCCACCTTATGTTCAACAAAAACACATGTGACTAAGAGAGTGATAAATATAAATGTTGGTCTGACCACCAGTCTTACTTAAGGGGTATCGCATTACCCAGTAACTGGGTTGTGGATAGATAGGTGGTCGCTCCAAGTACAATACTGGCAATCAGCTGCATGCGGTTAGATTGACTGGACCCCAACATAGTTGGGAGAAGGCTAGAGACATAATGAACTATGGTGTCCCATATCAAAGAGGAAATGGAGAGTGCGAGGGAGGCAATGTATGAAAAGATTTTTCTTAGGGGAGAATTATTTATGGAAGAGTAAAGATAATTCACAGACGTCAAGTAACATGCCATTGCCTCTCGTGGAGAGGAAGACTGTGCCCAAGCAGCAGGAACATTATAGGCTGATTATGAAGTAACATAGGATAATAGTAAGCGGAAAACGTCCATAATCAGCCTATAATGTTCCCACTGCTGGGACAGGAGCCTGTGAGAGGGAGCAGGCCTTAATCCGCCACGCGGGCCCAGTGCGGGTTGGTAGATGTCACATGTCTTCGAATTTTTGGTTCTAGGACACGCCGGTTTCCTCACGATGTTTTCCTTCATCGTTTTGAGAGCAGTGGTGATGAAATAATTGACACAAAGTAAAGCGCCTGTCAGGGTCAAAACGTCCAGCTGAAATGAATCCAAATTGTATTGTAGAACATCGTGAGGTAATCGCAAACACACTGTGAGTTAGTGACCGATTCTCGTTCTATTACATAAGAAAAGTGAATCGAATCCTGGTAATCAAGAAAACAAGATCATACCAACGTTTAGTAAGCTGACCATCCGAGCACGTGGACCACCCTTTCTAACATAACATCACACCTATATTCCCCAAAGGGTTAGGCAGAGATAGCACACCCACATTACGCCAGTTATGTTAAAGTCCCATGTAATAAGGCAGACCTATTGCCATCAAGCGGGCACAAATCCAGAATCCGGGCTGCTACTGAGAAATTCCAGATGGAAAAGCCTTTGCCCGACCCGGGAATCGAATCCAGGACATCATGCTCAGCACTAGCACTTGATATAATCAAGCCTAACAGCTCGGCATCTAATGCCGAGATCCGACGATCCGCGATTTTGCGGACGGACACGAACGGCAGACGACCACAGACCGCCAGGCACCGCGCACCGAGGAACTTCCGATGTCTGCGATACCCCGCACCACACCTTCCCACGGTGCGTCGTGCGGGCTCGTCTGTGTCCGTCCGCAATATGGCGCACCGTCGGATCACGGCATTAGAAACTATCAAATATCGCCTCCCGGATAGTAGCGTAAACAGTTTTGATATTAGCACATACGATATCTACATAAGTCAATAAAATGAACTGGTAATAAGGAAATGCCGGTGACCAGTCAATGATGTCACCTCACGATCATACTTTAAAATTATGCATCTTTGATATTTCTTAGAAAGACAAACAAGAAGTCATCTACATATATGAAAAGATTTCAATGAAAAGGCTACCATCAGATGACCAATACGTCATCTCAAAAGTTAAGTCTCAAGTTTCCATTGCAATGGGTGCCCCGTTATACCCCTTTTGGCATAATATAAACATCAAAAACCCTTAAAATACAGTTGAAGATAATAATTTAAATGATAATCAGGTGTCTGTCATAAAATTTAAGATTGCAGTCATAAAGTATTTATTAGTTATTAAGTATTTTATTACGAAACCTATATTCTTTGGAGTTTAATTCGAAAGTCTTTGTTAGGAGGACGGGAAATGGACAAGTCGTAACGTGTGATCATTATTAGATATAATAGACTGTGATAGCCTAGTGGTGTGACCGTCAGACTGCCAAGTCATAGGTCTCGAGTTCAAACCAAAACCACCTCTGACTTTCGGATTCATGTGCGTGTTGCATAATTGTCACTTGCTTCAAAAACAGTGAAGGAAAACATTGTGAGGAAACCGGCATGCCAGATAGATATTTCTCGATGGCATGAGAAGCCAAGTCAGAGGTCCATGGGCGGGTTTAAAACTCTGAGAGCAGGTTAATCACTAACCACACGAAAATATGAAGATTATTAGATAATACTTCACAATAAAAATGGAAGACCAAAGAAATTATGTTATATGGACGGATTGTGTGGAGGGCTCGTGGCTAAATAATAATAGCCGCACAGGTCGATTGAAGGTTAAGTTACGCTTGTCAACGTCAGTCCGCGGATGGGTGACCATCCATTACATATCGAGACCACTCCGTGCCTTGGAAAGCACGGTAAGCCGTTGGTGCCGGCTGTCATTTGTAGATCTTTGTCAGTCGTTACGGGTCGTCAGAATCCCGAAAGTCTGACAACCAGTCTTGCCAAGGGGTAGTATCATATTACTCAGTTACTGGGTTGTAGATGTCAGATAGGCAATCGCTCCATGTAAAATACTGGTATTCAGCTGCCTCCGGTTAGACTGGAAGCCGACCCCAACATAGATAGTTGAGAAAAGGCTAGGCAGATTGCAGATTGATTGAACGTCTTCTTAACTTGCACTTTTTCATATACCAAGACAGTAAAGATGGGAAGGTTTTTTCCTTATAGCTTCATTACATAACGTAGTACTTACTTATATTAGAAGCTCACGCAGGGCTATCTTACAATATACAGGGTCAAATGCAAATAGCTAGCGAAACTCTATTCTCTATTCTATGGCAGGCGTACGCTTCTTTCTTAATACCAAATTTACTAAACCAAATACCTGTAGACATTAGAGACTCAATGAATAGTAAAAATATAAAGCGTAAGTTGAAAGACCATTACATCAACTCGATTATAACTTAGCGCGTTGATCAAATCTCAGGCTATGGCATGCTAAGACAGACCCCAGAGATCTAATTGTGTGCTTTTTTTAAGGAACTTATTGTACCAAATTTATAAAAGAAATAAATAAATACCTAAATAACTCCCCAAGAATGATGGGTATTTTTACATAAAAAAACCGGCCAAGAGCGCGTCGGGCCATGCACAATGAAAGGTTCCTTTGGTTGGAATGAATTTATCTCGAAAACAAACATAACATTGTAGATGAAAAACATATTCTCCCATAATTGCAAAAGTAAGTTGGTCGATTATTACTAGTTAACTTGTAGAGCCTACTCAGCTGTGATATAGTTCGTAATAGTCCTTTTTACTTTTTTATGTATAACGAAGAAAAAATATATACATAGATATTATAAGATATTATTATATTATTACTGCCATGAATTTTTTCACATATCCAAAAACAATCAGCTATTTGGCAGGGGGGGATACTTGACTCTAATAAAAATTAGCACTTTAAAGCTTAATAGATCGCAAACGGATCCCTGAATCCAAAAATGGTTTTACACACCCACAATATTTTTGAACAACCTTTCCAACGACGCACCGCACCATGGGAGAGACGAAAAAATTACATTCCCACTTTACGTGTAGGGGGAGGTACGTTAAAAAAAACATGGCGAAACTATAAGGGTTCCTTATTGTTGACTACGGAACCCTAAGAAGGACAATAAAACTCCTAAACTTAGTCATAGACTAGCTCATTTGATTATATTCCAACCTTTCGTTAGCAGAGGGGAACTCCAGAAAACATCCTGGTTCTAAAATTAATTTAGCCTGGTTTTATATTTTTATGGCAAGTTGGCAACCCTATAGTTCGAAATAATACGACTCATCTTCATACAAAGAAGTATGTATTTACCACAAAAACCATTTCCGCTACTGTCAAAGAAAAAACTAAATGTATGAATGTTAGTGCTCATGCTGTAAAGGTCATTTTTTTATTTCGTCACCAATTTGGTAGTTATATAAATTAAATAACATAAGCTTTTGAGAAAATATTAATAATCTTATTTATTTATGTAAAGGTTGCTTCACAGCTGATTAATTAATAACTTTTAGGGGTATGAGGAACAGGGTGTAAAGTTCACTCATCCACCATAAAAAAGGGAGGATTCTCCTACCAGACGGGTGTTGTATCTGGCGGGCAACTGCCCAATGATTGATATTGGGTTTTTGTATATAATGTTCACCGCACGGTAAACTCTAATTGCGCGATGCAGGATTTATGTGACGTCAGGATTTTTGTGTGACGTCAGGTCTTCGATGCGTAGTTCGCATGTGGCGATGTAGATACCGCCACAAACTAACTAATTAATTACTCTTAAATAGGTTATTGTATTGAAATTAATTACTTATAACACAAGAGGTTATGAATTATGATACAGTAAGATGGTTGAATCGGTGATATCCGTAGGGATCATTCAAATGTGTACCGTAATTTATACATTATTATAAAACAAAGTCCTCCGCCGTGTCAGTCTGTCTGTCTGTTCGCGATAAACTCAAAATCTTTACATACCGAGACTCCTCGGTGGCTCGTAAAGCACATTAAGCCGTTGGTCCCGGCTGTCATTCGTGGATCGTTGACGGTCGTTACGGGTCATCTGCCCAAAGTCTGACAACCAACAAGTGGTATCGTATTACCCAGTTACTGGGTTGTGTGGAGGTCAGATAGGCAGTCGCTGCGACTGGAAGCCGTCCCCAACATAGTTGGCAAAAGGCTAGGCAGATTGAGGTATGTAGGTACTGGTGCGTTTGAAATAGGTCCATAAATCAAATCACGAAGATGTTTTAATCTTGGCTTAGAAAACATCTCAATATAATAAAGAAATAAAAATCTAAAATTAATAGTCACACAAGTTTTATGCCATCAAGAAAAACATCGTAATTTTTTAAAACACATCTTTGATTAGCCAGTGAGCGCCCAGCGGCGTTTCTCATAAAAAAATACTTCGTTTTTTCAAACATCATAAAAACATGGTGTCCAATATATTCTAGATTTTAATTACAGTTGCAATATTTATTAATCGTTTAATAGATCCTCTTAGAGATTAGCAAAATAGTAATAAACCATGGCATAACATGGCCGAAGGGTTAGACAGAGGACGTACCTATCTATAGTACACACGGCTACGCATCAAGCTATACATTTCCAGTATAAGCTGACCTCGCATTGTATGGAAATCCTATACAATGCGAGATCAGCATAAACTGGAAATGTATAGCTTGATGTGTAGCCGTGTGTACTCCCACATTTTTCGCTAGTTATGTTTAATTTCCATGTAATCTCAATTCTCACGGATCAGTCAGTTAAGAAAAGCCGGCGCCATCTAGTTTAAAAATATTTACCAAAATTGACGTGTAAAAGTGTCCTTTTTTTATTTTGATGGTGGGAAATCATCCAATGACTTCTCCCGCTCTGGGCGGAGCGGAAGGGCGTGTCAGACTTTTACTGACAAAAACCCACCCGTGTTCCTTCAGTTGCCTGTTGCCAAGGTCCCGGTATCCCTTTCGGACTAACCCGCAACCCTGGCAGGGTGTAAAAGTGTCCTAAGGCGCTCCGCAAACAAAGCAACTTCGATCTTCTTATCGGCAACAGGCAAACTCGCAACTAGTTGTTTACATTTTATGAAGAAACTGCGGCAGACATGCTATGTCTCTAAAAAGAAATAAAGAAAGAAATAACCAAAAAATAACAAATTGGGGGAACTATGCGAGACAGAGCCCCAGCGCTGGTGTTCAGTGACAGCCGGTTCCGGGAACTCTAGATGCGAGTATCGATGATCGACAACAGCGGGGCAATTCCCTTATTTTTATGAACGTTCACATACGCAATCTGTCAAAAAAACCATCAATATACCATCGAGATATAAGTACTAACGTACTAGAGAAGACACCGTAAATTCCTACTTTGTCTCGTTCAACTGCGGCGATCGCGCCGCAGTTTGTCGAAGAAAACGCGTAAGTGCCGTGATTTACGTGGCGCTTAAGACCTTTTTGCCGAGAATAAATACACTTCCGCAGCAAATCTAGCACTGTGGTAAATTAGGTACGGTTTAGACGATTTGTTATTATTTTAGCGCTGCAGCGAACTAAAGATTCAATACGAAGAATAGGACAATTCAGTTATTTGACGTAGCTTCTCTAGTACGTTAGTACTTATATCTCGATGCAATATACCAACATTTTTGACAAGTTAGTTTGATAGATTGCGACTTGAATGTAAACGTTTTTTATGTAAGAGCATTGGCCCTCTGAGGGCCATTCGGTTTTCAGTTCCTACACTAGATGACAAAATCAGTTTCAAATAGACCCAACTAGCAACTGTCAAATGTGTACTAGTTGTGTCACGTTGTTGGTTTCCCCAATCGACAATCGCAACGCGTCGAGCGAGCTGCTTCTTCGAGATCCAGTCAAACTGACTGTTGAAAACGAATTTGAAAAGTTTATTTCGAATTGCGTCAACTGGACCTTTTTGTTGCTGCAACTGGCAACCTTTGTTAACAAACACTTTTAAAATGTTTACAGTTTCTTCAACTAAGTTGATAGTTTCTTTAACTAAGTTGATAGTTATTTATTCAACTAAGTTGATAGTTTCTTCAACTAAAGTTGATAGTTTTTTCAACTAAGTTGACAGTTTATTCAACTAAGTTGACAGTTTCTTCAACGAAGTTGACAGTTTCCTCAACTAAGTTGATAGTTTCTTCAACTAAAGATGCTGTCTGCGGAGCGCCTTAAAGATATACATACAAAAAAAAAATTCACGCACTGGCCTGCGTAATCAGACTTTGTTATGAACTTATGACATAAAGGAAACTTTTCGTGTACCCTCACTTGACCCGGAACTTTAAGTTAATTAACATCTAACCACATCACATGTTGCCAACGAATAAACTAACTGGTTCACACAAAGGTAACGATTATTTTAATTATCAATCAGTGCCCGGGAATCGAACCCGCCACGCTCTGGTGGCAGCCAGCGATGCGTAGGCTGAACAATTTACGGTACTACTTAAACTGTACAGACGGACATACGTAGATAGTGGTATAGTGAACTCATTATGTTAAAAGAAACTTGGTTAGACGGAAAAGGGACTTCCGTGGTTCGCTTGTCTTATGTAATTGCGTTGCTTTGTAGAAATTAAATTAAATTGTCTATCTACAACCAATGCTATAAATCCTCTATCAAAGTTTCTGAAACAGTTCTTATAGCCAACATCGTAATGAATAATCATTCGTTTAGTCTAAATCGAAATACATAGGCAGGTTCGTTTTCTCAAAAATTAAATGGCATTTTAGTATCAAAATCCACCTATACCACGACGTATTAATGCCATCATTTTTCCAGTGTTAGTGAGAGACGGAGCTTTATAAGGCCGCTAGCACCATCCTTTTTTCGCAGTGGAATAAGCAGATGGCATTAAAATTCATAGTTAGCCCCATTTAGCGGCCAAATAAATTACTATGAAAACCCAGATCTGTCGTGTTAAGTATTTAAAAATGGAACGATCTTTTAACTTCAGCAAATGGCATCCAAGGAGGTAACTTATCAAAGATATTATTTTTTCGATTTGGCTCGCAAATAATAAAAAGTGCTGTTTAAAGTAAAGAAGAAAGAAACAAATGAAGTTAAAACGTTAAAAAATTATCGTTGTCGTCACTGATTCTGGAATTAAAATTAATTTACTTCCAATTTTTTTTTCTATAGGCTTATAAATTGTCAATTTTAACAAAAAGTTTGTGAAGCAAAAGGTTGGTTTTGGTTTCGTCTTGGTTTGAACACAATTTGTTAACGCTGTTTGTTCGTCAGCGGATACCTCCCCTGGGGGTCTTCACCTTCCAAGCGTGGCGTCACACGTAAGGGGTTCACTCGTGGTGAAGCTAGCCCCCTACATGCGCTACTGCGGGCTTGTTAGCCCCCAACTAGCCACTCTACAGCCCCCGCCAAGCAGGTGACCGGGAAGTGCCTGGGGTGTCTAACTATTACCCAGAGAGAAGTTGGTATTGAGGTTCTTTGTCGTATTTGATGTTTGATTTAGAAAGACACCCGAGACCAACCAGGTCAACCCATATCAGGTGGGCCCCGGCTAGTGGGTCGGTCGATGAAGCGACCCCAGGGGAAGACCAATGGTTAGTCATCGTCAGTCGTATATATTCTACTGCGCAGGAAAACTTCACTTGCGCGATGCAGGACTGCAACTTAAACGCTGAGTTTTCTCTTAAACTACAAACTTTTCTAAACGTAATTTTATATCAAAATATGCAGTTATGCCGTCTTTTTTATTTTGTATCGTTCTTTAATAGGATTTATGTCACGAAATGGTAGAATTATGCATTTAATTCTTTTTGATGTTCGTATTTATTCTGACCAATAGCGGTATGATTATGCAGGGGAAGTATAAATAGTGCCATCCACGAAGACGCGCCCCACTCCTCTCCGCTCCGTACTAGAGTACAGCATACACTACAGTAATCGCGGAGAGGGGCGCATCTTTACTATCTGACAAGTAGTAAAGTAGAAGTCAAACGTAATTCTTTCGATTTTCGCTTTTATATCGAAGAGTTTAAGGGTGAAATTGTTCTGTAGTTGGATATCAGTTAGTTTGTTGCTTAATAATATCCTATTGTTTATTTTTGTATGACCACTGACTTAGTTGCACTGTTCATTTCCGGACGTTAACTGACGCAAGAGTTGATAAGATTATTTTAGTCAGTTGGTAGGTCGGTCATAGTGTTATGTGAATGGTGACAATGTAAAGTGATGATCATTAAGCAATTGTAATGGTATTTTAATCTATACTTATTATATAAAGGAGGAGGAGGAGGAGCTCGTGGCTAAGTAATAACAGCCGCACGGGTCGATGCATCAGGTAAAGCTACGCTTGCCGGGGTTGGTCCGTGGATGGGTGACCATCTTCACATACCGAGACTCCTCCGTGCCTCGGAAAGCACGTTAAGCCGTTGGTCCCGGCTGTCATTTGTGCATCTTTGACAGTCGTTAGGGATCGTCAGAAGCTCGAAAGTCTGACAACCAGTCTTACCAAGGGGTATCGTATTACCCAGTTACAGGTCAGATAGGCAGTGGCTCCATGTAAAATACTGGTATTCAGCTGCATCCGGTTAGACTGGAAGCCGACCCCAACATAGTTGGGAAAAGGCTAGGCAGATGACTTGTTTTATAAATTAAATTCGCTTTTAGAATTCCGATATCCACGTTGTTCTTCTAAACCACGCAACAGATTTTGATGAGGTTTTTACCATCGTTTAGAGAATTTATTCCGGAAGGTTTATGTGTATAATATGTCATATTAAAGTTACTTAAAACTAAAAAATCTCGATGTTTGGTCAAGTCGTAAAAACCGTGCGAAAAGGGACGACTAGAAGTTGGTGGCAGCGACGCGTCATTTATATAAATAAATGACGCGTCTAATCTACCCCATCCAACTTGGACCCATCTTTATAATACTAACCCAACGTGATTTTTTAAGCTGGGACTTGTAAGATTGGACAATGTGAAACCCTAAAAAGCATGGACCTTCGATCATCAAAAAGTAGGTAAGATGCATTATATTAGAAGACCAAAACATATTCTGGACGTTCATTATTTTAAAATATAAAAGATATAAAAACTAAGATACGACAAAAAAGCCAACTTTAAAGGCATAGACAATAAGTATATCAGAGACAGACAAATTAATAATCCAGAGACACACATTTCTTTGTTGTTGTGTCAGTTTTTATAACTTATTTTTACATAGATTATTTTGGAGTTATAATATTTTTTTTTTGTTGAAATGTGTTAAAAGCCCTTTCATTTGATAGGTATCAAACATGGCACCATATTTTTTGTTTTTTTTTTAGTTCATTGCTTTATGTCCACTAGAGGGCGGGCGCCAATTTCAATTTAAGCGGATGATCAAAACGCTTCTGACGATACCTCATTTGTCAAATTCTGATCAGTGATTTAGAGGTTATGAGGGAACAGATGCACATAGTATAAAACAAAGTCGCTTTCTCTGTCCCTATATCCCTATGTATGCTTAAATCTTTAAAACTACGCAACGGATTTTGGTGCGGTTTTCACCAATGGATAGAGTGGTTGTCGAGGAAGGTTTTAGTATATAGTAACCGACATCCACGCGGGCGAAGCCGCGGGCATCGGCTAGTACATAACAAAATACATACCGGTCAAAATCATAACCCTCCACCGCCGTAGTCGGCTCTATATTAATACCTAGTTATTAATTTACTAAGGGCGAATTTCACCAAACTTTTATACCGAGTATAAGTCTTATCCAGAGAATAAATTTTGAATTTTTGACAGTTTTTCCATACAAAAACTGTCAGACGTCAATTTTATCCACGGATAAAAGATATCTGACTTTGATAAAATCAGCCCTTAATCAGTGTTTTCTTGTTTCAGGTAAATAAAGTGTCAAGTGATTTGTATAAACAAAAACCTTCAAAATGGCGGCTCTTAAGTTTTTCCTGTGTCTGTGTTTCGTTCATGCTGCTTTGGCTAAAGGTAAGTCCTTGTGTTACTTCACTGGATTTTAAATTAGTTCTTAGACTTCAAGATTATGTTCGTATAGGAATGTCGATGGACTATACACAATTAGTTTTTGTTTATGCTAAACCCGAAAAGGGGTCATTGTACTCATCATTTTGAACAACTTTTTCTATGGGACCAACCATGAAATGGCGAAAAAAAAATCAGCTTTTCCATACATTTGTGTTCACTTAAATCGACAAAATGTATGGAACAGCTGATTTTTTTTTAATGTTGTATATGAGTAGGGGAAGACCAAAAAAACGATGGATGGACTGTGTGAAAGATGATATGGCTAGAAAGGGGGTGACTACCGAGATGACGACTAATAGAGAAGTATGGAAGAAAAAGTATTTATCAGTATTTTAAATGGAGCGATTGCCTATCTGACTTCCAAAACCCAGTTACTGGGTAACACGAAACCCATTGGTAAGGTTATCAGACTTCAGGGCTTGACAGACCCGTAACCGACTGTCAAAGATCTACAAATGACAGCCGAGACCAACGGCATTGCGTGCTTTCCGAGTCACGGAGGAGTCTCGATATGAAATGGATTGTCACCCATCCAAAAACCGACCGTGGCAAGCGTAACTTAACCTTCAATCAACCCGTACAGCTGTTATCAATTAACCATGAGCCCCTGTACAATGAACCCTCATTTTTTTCCGTGTAACAAACCATTTCAATCCACTACGCGTTCAAAACTTAGTTCAAATGTCCATGACACTACATTAGTCGGCCAGTGTGCCAAACCGTGTTAAATCGTGGCCAAAAATCAAAACCGTGTAATTTAATAGTTTCCATACATTCTACGGTAACAGTGCCGTTATACTCGTGTTTTATATGATTTTAGTGTGAAAACATTAATTTTCTTAAAGCGCTGTTTAACGTTGTATGAAATTCGTGGCTGATGAGAGGGCGATTATTATTTTAATTAATGTTTTTTAGATTATGATTGATGATAACGGTGAATAATTATAGAGTAAGAGAATCGTCAGTCTGTGTCGATGTTTGAAACTTACCTTATTTTGGAAGCTAGGACCACACACAAAATAAGGTAAGTATAAGTACATAAAATAAAGTATTTAGGATACATAACCATGATCCATGCGTCATGTTCGTGAACTGGCGCCATCAGTAGGGCTTAGCTGCCACGGCTTATTTTAATTTATTTCAATTTTTGAATTGTTTTGTTTTACTTTAATTACGGACGCTTTTAACGTGCACCTTTATCTATATTGTACTCACATGTATAATTTCAACATGAATGATGTAACCAATTGATTGTAACAATATTTTGATTTAAAAGAGTGTCCGTGGAGTTTCATACCCGTTCTTCTCTTCCTTAAGAACCTACTACGCTTTGGAATGGGCTTCATCTATGTGGCTGACCGACCCCTTGACAATTCAAAAGTGCCTGTAATTGGTTTATTTGAATTAAATGCATTGAGTTTGATTTAACATAACATCACGCCTGCATTACCCACAGGGCTAGCGCCCGGCAAAAGAATAGGGAACAGTTTTCTCTTGTAAAATAACAACAAAACAAATTACTGATAGTGCCATCCAGAAAGTAGTAGAACACCAGCTGCTATGACCCTTACATACTCCTTTTGCCTCGTTTACGTTTATACGAGTACATCTGGGGACCTACCACCAACCGCTTACAGCAGTATTTTTTTAATCTTACTTCGAGGGGGAAAGAGATGGAGCTATAAGTCCTGTAGAGCTTCATCTCTTTCCTACACTGAAGTAATATTAAAATAATACTGCTGTATGCGATGGTGGAAGGCCCCCTGGTCATAAACGTACGCCGGTTGCGAGTACTACGAATACTACGATCGATTCTGTATTAACCATCTCACCGTGAAAACTTAGGTGAATTGAGCGTGGAAGATCAGCACATCACCAATAAGGTCACTATATTATTCCTCCCGGTGAATAGATACTCTTTAATATAAAATATGACTTTCCTATACATGTTTCCCGGATCCATATTTCATATCGAGCATATTCTTATTATTCTTATTAGCAACCACAGAGCATGTTATTGTTCATAGAATGAACGTGACAAGTAATATAATGTCGTGTCAAACCACGTCGTGGCGTTTCCATGTATTGCCTTCAGGGTATATTGGCTATGTTATTGAGATTTTGTTTAGTTATGGATGGAGCGATTGGCTAAGTAATAACAGTCTCACGGGTTGATCCATCAAGTTAAGCTACGCTTGCCGCGGTTTGTCCGTTGATTGGTGACCATCTTTACATATCGAGACTCCTCCGTCCCTCGGAAAGCACGTTAAGCCGTTGGTCTCGGCTGTCATTCGAGGATCTTTGACAGTCGTTGCGGGACGTCAGAAGCCCGAAAAACCAATCCGCCATCTGATAACCAATCTTACCAAGGGGTATCGTATTACCCAGTTACTGGGTTACTACTGCTTTTCATGAAAAAAGAATAAAACAACATCTTCAAAAAAAAAACTAGCTGGCCTTACAGTAACTACTCGCTAATGTGTAACATCTGAAATCTTGGCTGACAGTACCAACCTCTCGGAAAATTGGTTGGTACCATCTGACAGTCAAATCAAATAGCGCACGCTTCCCCGGCTCCCTGTTACACACTTCCGTCCCTTTTCTCGAAATCACTCCCGCAGTTTGCAGGAAAACTGATGTTACACATAAAACGACTTTTCCTCCTCAGTTGTTACATTAGGAGGCTGAAACATGTCGAAACACTCTTATTCCTCTTGTTTTTTTTTTTGAACATTGTATACATATTGTACACACGGCTACACATCAAGCTATACATTTCCAGTTCATGCTGATCTGGCATTGTATAGGATTTCCATACAATGCGGGGTCAGCCTATACTGGAAATGTATAGCTTCATGTGTAGCCTTGTGTACTACCGTCGGCCTAGGAAATCAGTTATCAAGTCCAATGTTAGCTGTAGTTCAAAATCAACACCGCCCAAAAGAGTAGGATGAGATTTTATATAAAGAAATCGAGTAGATTTGCATATTGTTTTACCTAACTCCGTTATAATAATATTCTTTATTCATACCGACGATAATAATAGCTTTTTTATTTAAAAAAAAACAGCAAGGTTCAAAGAAATACCGCCCACACCATAAAAATATATCGCCCACATGAAGTACGTAATTAAAATCAATAAACTTTTTGCAACCTAACGGGGCTTTTTGGTTCATCGGTTACTCACTCTTCGCGGTCATTCCGGCAACCTTATATGGTTGGTGGAACCCATTGTGAAAGAAATGTAACGTAGGTACTACAGTCAGCTTCAATGGGCAAAGACAACATCTTTGTTAAACTTCAGTGCCCACAAAACCAAGAAAATGCGACGAAAATGTTTTTTTTATTCTGAAATACGCAACGATTTTTTTTTTTTATTCTGGCGTTTGTCTTCTATCGCTACACTATTTCTGATTTCGTCTGATAAATAAAACTGATGGTGGATGTTTTTTATGAAGCTTGCTAGATTTTATTGACTTTGAATACGTAAGTACTTGATGGAAGTATGACATGCAAAAAATTTAAGTATACGAAAGTTAAGCTGAACAAAACCTATTAGTAATCTGGATTTTTGAAGTTTAATCTTCTAAGCGCATTGAGCGATTTTGAAGTGATTTTTATAGGGGGTAAAGTTCTATTCTATTCTATTTTTTGTTATGGCAAGCAAAGCCGATGTCGACCATTCTGCCAATGTCTAAAGTGAGTTGGAAAAGCAAGTGCGTAGCAAAAAAAAAAAAAAAAAGGGGGTAAAGTTATTGATTCTTGTCGCCCCACGTCGAAATGTAATAACCTAGAATATCCCTTCAACTGACGTGACGTCTAGAAAATTGACTGATTTTCGGCCTATTTCTGCATCATGGCGCCAATCAGACTCAGTCAACGCTCTGTAATTATTGTAAGAAAGTCAAAGTTGCCTAGTTTGAGAGTCATTTTACAAGTTTATTTGATTAATGACGTATTACAAACGCTAAAATCGTTCTAACAGATTTAAATATTACCACTTTTTAACAAAACCACAAAGCGGTCGACCACTAAAGACGCCACTCACAATAATTCTAATAAGAAAAACTAAAACTCTATGGTTCATCATTATTGATTGATTTTAATAAAAACTATATTAAATTAGTTATAAATTAAAAGATATAGATGGCGCTAATACCAGTTTTAATTTTTCGCTTCTGTAGGCAGTCCCCGATGACTTGAAGTTTTTTTAAAGTAATTGCTTATATGAACTACACACAAATTAAATGTGAAAGCCCTCTATAGAAGTCACTAAACTCCAGACAGTGTCGACAAAAAAAGGCAATCAATCTAATATAATAGGTAGGTAATAAGAAGATTAACACCGCACAGTGGGTCGAACGCGTGTAGGCGTGGAAAAAACATGTTATCTTTTATTAATATCTCACCCGTGGGTTAAATGCCATCGCGCTTCGGAAATGAATATAAAACGGACTGTTTATAAAGGTCATCTGCCTAGCCTTTTCCCAACTATGTTGGGGTCGGCTTCCAGTCTAACCGGATGCAGTATTTTACATGGAGCGACTGCTTAACTAACCTCTACAACCCAGTTATTGGATAACACGATACCCCTTGGTAAGACTGTTTGTCAGACTTTCGGGCTTCTGACCACAACTAAGACGTGAAAAAAAAAACTTTTTACAAAAAAAACACATAATCAGTCTATAATGTTCCAACTGCTGGGACACAGGCCTCCTCTCTATGAGAGGGAGTGGGCCGTAATCCACCACGCGGGCCCAGTGCGGGTTGGTAGATGTCACATGTCTTCGAATTTTTCGTTGTCGAATGTTTTCCTTCACCGTTTTGAGAGCAGTGGTGATGAAATCATTTACACAAAGTAAAGCGCCTGTCGGGGTTCGAACCTACGACCTACAACTCGTAAGTCGCGGCCGTTACCACTGGGCCACCACTGCTCTCCACAAAAAAAAAACAGCAGTACTGAAATAAAAACTTTATCGTACAAAACTTTTTTATTTTCCTAATGCTGTTAATTAGAAGTTCTGAAGCGGTTTTGTGGAGAGGCGGAGTTTTCCAGTTAATGTCACAAGTTGGCTTTGATTAGGGTATAATTATGTATTTAATGTCGACAAACTAAGTTGTGGTATTTTTAATTAGCTGCGATGCTGTGCAGTGGGCATGATATTAAAATCTGAAGCTAGATTAGTCATTATTCGCACGAAAAGAAGAAGATATTTGAAAATTAATAAAAAATAAAAAAATAAATTAAAATTAATAAATTAAATTAAAATGAAATGAGTCTCTCACATCATTGTGACGATTCAATCGCCTTAGCCTTTTCCCAAAAATGTTGGGGTCGGCTTCCAGTCTAACCGGATGCAGCTGAATACCAGTATTTTACATGGAGCGACTGCATATCTGAACTCCACAACCCAGTAACTGGGTAATACGATACCCCTTGATAAGACTTGTTGTCAGGGCAACTTTCGGGCTTCTGACGACGCGTAACGACTGTCAAAGTTCCACAAATTACAGCCGGGACCAACGGCTTAACCTGCTTTCCGAGGCACGGAGGAATCCCGGTGTCTACAGATTGCCGGACAGCTTGCCGGGGTTGATCCGTGGAAGGTCACCCTTCCTTTTAGTTAGCTTAACCTGATGGATCGACCCGTGCGGCTGTTATTTCTTAGCCACGAGCTCCTCAATCATTGTGATGATTATTATTCAATAATTAAACCTAATAATCAGAGCTATTTTCTGCTCGATTAAATCAATATTATTACTCTCAAGCACCTATCTATTAATTACAACGGTTAGTAACAGACCAGTACACTATTAAATAAACAAGTAAAATTTTTTCTAACAGCCAAGGTTAATGCACCACAAATCAAACATAGAACATGAAGTTTTTTGTCCACCTAGCTAACTGGTTTGGTACACAGTGCTAAACGGTCGGTGACTTGGCGAATTTCGTACACAATACGTGTACGTGTACCCACTGTGCGGGTAAGTGGGTGGGGTTGGTGACGTCATCATCAGTACCATTTATTAACGGTTATTTGAAGGTTATAGCGATTAGTTTTAAGAAATTAAATTTTGATGAAGAATAATGTTTGTGTAAATGAGGTAGGTACGTTGGGGTAAATTCAGCGCTAGGATAAGACCGTATGAATCAAATTCTGGGCCATTTTATTCTAGCCGACAGTCGGGGCAGAATAAAATGGCAACGAAACACAATGTTGTCAGAATTAGTTATTTAATTTGGGAAGTCGGTCTCTTTGCTTTTCAATTGTCGTTTTTTGCCACCGACTTCCGAAAATTAAAGTTATTTTTCACTTTGTAGTTGTGGTACCTAACCTACCCCACACAAATTCAAATACCACTACCTACAATGTAAATAACGGAGTCAAATAATATATCATCTACATAGACTAAGTGGGAAAAATACGTAATTATTGAAGCTAACTCAAAAACTACGCTAGCAAAGTTAATAAAAATTTATATGGAACCACCTCTGAAGCATGACCTACCAAAAAAAAAAACATCAAAATCGATTCATAATTGGCGGAGTAATCGCGTAACATACATACAAAAAAAAACACAGACGAATTGAGAACCTCCTCCTTTTTGAAGAAGTCTGTTAAAAAATATTGTGAAATTAGCCGAAATTTGACGCGTATTCCAGTGCCGAACTAACCCCCCCCACCCAACATCCCGTTTTAATCAGTTCACAATAATTCTACGCCTGGGAATGCTGCACAGTAACACAGCTACATACCTAACTACATATTTTGAATAGTGAACCATTTCTGACGTGTTCCTAATCAAAATTCGGATCACTTATGCACAGTGTGCAGAATAGAATAATAATTTGACAAAAACCATTAGGTAGGTAACTCAGACCAAATAAAAAACCAAGACAGAGTGCTGCGAACAATACAGTGAAGCATGCCAAAATTACACCTCCGCTCTGTGCATACACGCTCACACGCACACATTTACAATTAAACTACACCTCGTTAACTGCACACATGTTTACGAAACCGGCCTCACGTCACTGTTGACAGCGCTATGTCTTGGTTTTTTATTTGGTCTGATCCCGGAAATCAAGAAAATCAATTAATCAACACTAAATTAATTCTCGTTAAAACTCAGACTGCTTAGTTTCAGAATTCCCGAGAATTTGCTAAACGACTCGTGAAAGCGGTTTAATTCCGAATCAATTAGTGATTACATTTAATGTACGAAACGACCGATATTACTTGGCAGTTCCGAACTTCGCACAGAGGTCTGTGCAGTGTGCTTTTTTCAGGAACCAAGTGGTGACATAAGTGTGCGTTACCCCAACAAAATAATATCGAAAATAGTCATTTAAATCTTACTTTAGTGTAAGAAATGAAATGAAATAGTATTTCACCCTATCACCCTAGGGCGCTAGGGCAACGAACTTGCGTCTCAACACGGGTGGGTGGCGCGGGACGTGACCTGACCGGCCGCGAGCGCGACCTCTCCCTCAGTCAGTCACTCAGTAAGAAATCGACACGTGTTTCACCTCTCAACGAGGCATCTTCAGGATGACGATTGACCAATGGTAAACCAGCGCTGGACGCAAAGTCTCTGCTTTCTGCGCTCGGTGTGGTAGCACGTCGCGCTCTGGTTTGCAATTGGTCATTATGAGTCTTGAAGAATAGTCAAGCGGAATAGGTTACTAAATATATCTGCGTCTATTGTATTTTATAATGGATTTCCGCAAAGTCACGCCTGAATCAATTAACTATATTATGCATTTAGTAAAAAGCTGTTATTTTGACATTACAAGCAGACACTTCAATTTTCTAATTGTACGTACAGATTTTTATGACAATAATTATTTATTCTGTAATTACATAAACATTAAATTAATTCTCTTTAAAACTCAACCTCCACTTCATTACCCGAGTGCTCAGTTTCAGATTGAATTCCCGAGAATTTGCTAAACGACTCAAGAAAGATATTTCATTCAGAATCAATTAGAGATTACATTTAATGTATTCCGACAGCGTTCTATCAACTTGGGTGGTGTCTCAGAAACAATTACTAGGGAAGAATCAAGGAAAGATAATGTTTATTTAAAGGGAACGGTAATGAGCCTTTTGGATTTTCGATTCTTGGAAAGAAAATGGCGTCGTTAGGGCTCGTACACGCGATACCGCTGACGTGCGGCCAACGCGCCGCCGCCGCTACGTCGCCGCGCCGTCTCCGCTTGATTAATTTATAACGCGCGTGCACTTTTGGAACCAGCCGAATAAAAAAATAGTTTAAACAATACTAGCCGTGTGGTAGCGATGCGGCGGTGGCACGGCGGCGGCGGAGGCGTCCTGTTTTTTTAAGTGTCATTATGACAGGGTACGGAGACGCCTGACAGCCACTGCTAGAGGCGTCAATGTCAACAATTTCCATACAAACCAAACGTGTCATCGCTTACTGGCACTAATGACACTAATGACTTATAGAACCTGACAGCTTAGAAGGCGTGACAGATGTTATGCGCTCGACGCACTTTAATCGCCACGAATTTGATTAGTACTGCCATCTTTAGACGCTGCCAGCGCGACTACTCCGAGTTCTGTACGTGTCATAAAAGAGGACATTACGGATTATGTCAAAAAAAGACGGCAGAGTTTTCCTGCTTGGCTGTTACAAAAAACTACTATCACCGTCTGAAGAGTTTAATAAACTTTTAAATTCAATAAAACATCTTAAAAACGGATACAGAGTAGGAACGTTTTCCTTATACAGAAAAGTCTAATCACTCCGCGTTTTTATAGCGTGTTGCGTGCCACTTTTTCAAGGCAGAAAACGTGCCGTCGACGTACGTTACATGGAACCATTTAAAACGTGGTGTTATCGTGTGCATAAGCCCTAAGCTTCTAAATTCAAATAATTTGAATAATTATATTATTTAATATAATAAATGTAATTTTACTTTAGAAATAAATAATATCCTTAATAATTCATACTAATATTATAAAGAAAATAACTCTGTCCGGCTTTATGTTGCCTTTTCACGCCTAAACCACTGAACGGATTTCGACAAAATTTGGCATGGAGATAGATGGCACCCTGGGGAAGGACATAGGCTACTTTTTATCGACATACCTCGCGGGTGAAGCCGCAGGCGGAAGCTAGTATTTTTATAATACTTTTTAAGAGAGCAAACAATGTCTATTTGTTTGTATACCATTGAAAATGTTGTGAAAATATGAATAAGAAGATCAAATCCCGTGAGTTTATTTCGCCCTTCTGTTCTCAGGGGAAGTCAAATAGTAAATTAATATCGACTCTATCTAGCTTACATTTTTTATGACGTGTAAAAGTGATTCCGATATCCTATTTACAGACTAAACAATTTCATTTATTTAATAACTAGCTGAGGCCCGCGGCTTCGCCCTCGTGGATGTCAGTTATTATATACTAAAACCTTCCTCGAGAACCACTCTATCCATTGGTGAAAACAGCATGCAAATCGGAGCAGTAGTTTTTGAGTTTATCGCGAACAGGACGACAGACAGACGCGGCGGAGGGCTTTGTTTTATAATATGTAAGGAGCTGGCCACACAGAAGAGACGTGAGACGAGGACGGGACGCAGGCGCGGCAATAGTAGGCAGATGGAAAAGCGACGCGCCTGCGTCATGTCTTTTCTATATGTTTTGTGCCAGATGAAGTCTGCGTCCCGTCTCACGTCTCTTCTGTGTGGCCCGCGCCTAAGCATGACATGTAAAAGTGATTCCATTATCCTATTTACAGAATAAAGTCAGTATCTGTCTAGCCTTTTCCCAACTATGTTGGGATCGGCTTCCAGTCTAACCGGATGCAGCTGAATACTAGTATTTTACATGGAGCGACTGCCTATCTGACCTCCACAACCCAGTAACTGGGTAATACGATACCCCTTGGTTAGACTGGTTGTCAGACTTTCGTGCTTCTGACGACTCGGAACGACTGTCAAAGATCCACAAATGACAGCCGGGACCAACGGCTTAACGTGCTTTCCGAGGCACGGAGGATTCTCGATATGTGAAGATGGTCACCCATCCACGGACCAACCCCGGCAAGCGTAGCTTAACCTGATGGATCGACCCGAGCGGCTGTTATTACTTAGCCACGAGCTCCTCCATCCATCTACAGAATAAACTATTTCATTTAATTGCTTGTGTCAATGCATTCTCTCAACAAAGACAATTATTTTACTTCACTACAATAAATTTTTCTTTCAACAAAAAACTTGGAAATACTTAAACAAAGGCCACAAACGACAAAACTAGTCATTTCCTCAGACATCCGTCTTCACTCAATCACTCAACTTTTTCCCCCTTTTTTTGTCCCCCAATTTGTGGCCCCCTATAATCTTGATCCGCTTAATTCCACAAAAGGCTATAATTTCGGCTATGATACGTTAGTCCCTGCACGCTCTACTTGGTTCGGACAAAGGCCTTTTTTGTCCACGTATTTTGGTGGATTGTAGCACTGGGGACCAAATGAAGTGTAGTATGGTTGGCACGTTAAAGAAATTGCTTTTTAAACTTTTTATGGACTCTTTTCGTCGTGGTGGTCTACAGAATAAAGGCTCTTACATACTGACGCGATTCGTCGCGCGACGCGAATTTTAACAAAACAATTTCTGAGAAAACTACACCAATCGCCCCAGTATGTAAGAGCCTTAAGGGTCAGTTAATACCGCGACGTGAAGCGACGTGACGCTGCGCGCACTTGTTAACAATTATCGAACTTATTTTCTTCACGAAAAGGAATAATTTCAGTGCGAGCGTTGATACGTGTCAAAGGACACTGAGATGTGCGGTGCTGCGCAGCGCGTGTACCTTATTGTGTAGTAAATAAGTTCGATACTGTATCGGATCATTAAATAAAAAAATTTTGACAAAAAAAACAACCGACTTCAAAAAAAACTTTTAACTTGTCTTTGCTTTTTAATTTTCGTTGTTACCACCGACTTCCGAAATTAAAGTTATTTTTCACTTTTTTAGTGTTTTTTTTGAAGTCGGTTGTTTTTTTTGTAAAAAGTTTTTATTTTTCACTTTTTAGTGGTGATACCTACCCCACACAAGTTACTACCTGCTATGTAAATAACAGTGAAGGAGTCTAATAATTATATCGTCTACATAGACTGTGGGGAAAAATACGTAATATTGAAGCTAGCTCAAAAACTACGCAAGCAAACTTAATAAAATTTATATGGGACCATCTCGGGAGTATCGTCCCTTTCGAACTAAAAAATAATTTTTAAAATCGGTTCACAAACGGCGGAGAAATCGGTGAACATAGATAAAAAAAAAAAAAAAAAAAAACATTCATCCGAACGTAGTACCTCCTCCTTTTTTGAAGTCGGTAAAAAATGCGCGTCGCGTCACGTCTCGTAAACTGATCCTTAACATCACGCCAGCATTCTTCGAAGGGTTAGGCAGTGGTGTATCCAAACTACACCCACATGTCACCAGTTATGTTTACGTCACAAGTAACAGCGGGCGAGCCTATTGCCATCAATCAACTGGGCAAAATTACAGACTCCGAGCTGCGACTGAAAAATTCCAGATGGAAAAACCCTATAACACTGCTCGACCTGCGAATCGAACCCAGGATCTCATGCGTAACAGTAGTGATAGCCACATGACCAACGAGTACATATGAATTCAAAAAGTTACATACTTGCCTGGAGTTGAACCCACAGCCTCGTGAATGAGAAGCGAGGTCCAACTAACCGCATATTTTGGGTTTCCCAAATAAATCAAACGAGCTACGCCCCGCAGTTTCACCGGCGATCCTGTGGGGTTATCGGTATAAAAAGTACCCTATGACCTAATCCAGGTCATGGTCTACCCATGTGCTAAATTTCAGTCAAATCCGTTCAGCCGTTTTAGCGTGAAAGCGTAACAAACAAACTCACTTTCGCATATACCTAACTAGCTTCCGCCCGCGGCTTCGCCCGCGTGGTATGTCGATAAAAAGTAGCCTATGTCCTTCCCCGGGATGCCATCTATCTCCTTGCCTTTGTCGAAATCCGTCCAGTGGCTTAGGCGTGAAAAGGTAACATACAGACAGACAGAGAGACAGAGTTACTTTCGAATTTATAATATTAGTATGGATAGCAATATGAATTAGTTAGGATAACTAAAGTTTTAAGAATCAATTAATCACTCACGAAAAATATTCCTTTTTCCATTTCCAGGTGTGTCAGCCCTGAGACCGTATGTTTGGCACCCTAAGGTCTGTTTTTATTGCAAAAGTTCTTTGACCCTATTTCCCTTTGTAGTTATTCATAAGCTTTGACCGCATACCTAGAGCCTTGCCCTATCTATGTTGTGGTAAGCTAATATGCTTGTTTGATGTAGTGGTCCCAAAAAAAATACAATAGACATAGATATATTTAGTAACCTATTCCGCTTCACTATTCTTCAAGAGTTATAAAAATCCCTGGATGAAATCGACACGAGTTTCACCTCTCAACGAGGCATCCTCAGCATGACGATTGACCAGTCGCAAACCAGAACACGACTTGTTGCCACAGAGCGCTGGACGCAGACACCGCTACGACCTCTACTCTACGTCCAGCGCTCAGTATATCGGTCATAATAAGGGTTAGCTTACCATACATAGTGCTTCCTGAGAAAATAACACCAAACACACTGACATACATACACCCACAGGCTGCGAAGGGGTAACCCTATAGCCAATCATCGGACAGAAATCTAAAGTGTTGGTTACTAGTATTTCCGTATAACGGTTTCTCGTATGACCTATATTCAGCATTGGATATATATTATAACCCATACAGTAACTCTGTCTATTTGTCTGTCTTTATGTATGTTACACACAGCGCGTACAGGCAGTGCATACTGGCAGCGCGTACTGGTAGCGCGTCCTGGTAGCGCGTACTGGTAACGCGTACTGGTAGCGCGTACTGGTAGCGCGTACTGGCAGTGCGTACTGACAGCCCGTACTGGTAGCACGTACTGGTAGTGCGTACTGACAGCGCGTACTGGTAGCACGTACTGTTAGCGCGTACTGTTAGCGCGTACTGGCAGTGCGTACTAATAGCACGTACTGTTAGCGCGTACTGGTAGCGCGTACTGGCAGCGCGTACTGGCATCGCGTACTGGCAGTGCGTACTAATAGCACGTACTGTTAGCGCGTACTGTTAGCGCGTACTGGCAGCGCGTACTGGCAGCGCGTACTGGCAGCGCGTACTGGCATCGCGTACTGGCAGCGCGTACTGGCAGCGCGTACTGGCAGCGCGTTCTGGCAGCGCGTACTGGCAGCGCGGCCTGGTAGCGCGTACTAGCAGTGCGTACTGGACGCGATCGCGGACCCAGACGTGAGCAAAAGCTTGATAAGTAAATATTTTAAAAATGAAATACGGTCTCGTCCACATTTGCAACAGAATTGTCGCAACGGTTAACCCAAATAACGTCCATCAGTTCCGGTCCTACGTATATGGTTGTCGGGCGGTGTGCAATAAGCCTTACTTGGTTACATTTGACCAATTTGAGCTTGACCGCTCCGCGTTAAGTAAATTGTATGAAAGTGGAGCGAATGTGCCAAAAAATTACTTTAGGTGTGCCCCTAATTTGGGTGCGGAGTCGTGGTCACACCAGTGTGACTAACAGGAATAGTTGTGGTAGTCTTCGTAATAGTCACACTGCTCATATTTCTACACCATGTACACACGGGCTACACATCAAGCTATACATTTCCAGTTTATACTGACCTCTCATTGTACGGAAATCCTATACAATGCGAGATCAGCTTATACTGGAAATGTATAGCTTGATGTGTAGCCGTGTGTACCACTGAATTAATAGCGCGGTGAAAAAATCACGAAATCAAAAGAAAAATCCACGAAAACTATTCCTGTTAGTCACACTGGTGTGACCACGAGTCCGCACACCCCTAATTTCGACACAGTAGGTTACGTCATCTGCCTAGCCTTTTCCCAACTATGTTGGGGTCGGCTTCCAGTCTAACCGGATGCAGCTGAATACCAGTATTTTACATGGAGCGACTGCCTAACTGACCTCCACAACCAGTAACTGGGTAATACGATACCCCTTGGTTAGACTGGTTGTCAGACTTTCGTGCTTCTGACGACTCGTAACGACTGTCGAAGATCCACAAATGACAGCCGGGACCAACGGCTTAACGTGCTTTCCGAGGCACGGAGGAGTCTCGATATGTGAAAATGGTCACCCATCCACAGACCAACCCCGGCAAGCGTAGCTTAACCTGATGGATCGACCCGAGCGGCTGTTATTACTTAGCCACGAGGTTACGTAATATCAGCATTAGCCAAATATCACACTGGTATCGCAAATGTAGTGAGTGATCGCTAGCGCTACAGCTGAGCATGAGGTCCTGGGACCAATTCCCAGCTCGTACAAAGTGTTATTTTGTTTTTCTATTCGGAATTTCTCAGTGCCAGAAGCCTGGATGTGTGCCCGGTTGATGGCAATAGGCTCGCACCCTATTAATAGAACTTATACATAACTTCCAACGCTACGTCTTCCGGCACGCGGTCGCCACTCCAGAACCATTCGAATCAATCAAACCAAACCAGAGGCCTTAGACAAAGTGACATTCTATCAGCGATAACGATGATGGAAAAGGCAAAAATGTATAGCACTGACATAAGCTATCGAAAAGCTTATGTCAATCCTGCAGGCGTAGCATGAGCACCGTTTTGTCGACGGAAGAGTAGACAAAAATGACGTTTCCTGTAGACAGTAGATAGTACGAGACGGCAGCAAAGTAGAAATAGTCAACTGCACTTTTTACGAAATTCACTCTTTTACATAACTCGAATCAGATTTCTTTGTTTTGTCATACGATTTATCGGTTGTCAGTGTGATTTTGACAGTAAGGATAGAAAGCTTTCTTCCGAAATAATCTACCTACAAAAAGACCTAGACAAAGATCGTTAGAAATGAAAGACAAAATGACAGATTGTAGAAAGATTTCTACGGTGGATGTCAAAAATGAAGAAACGAAAGGTCACTTTGTATGGAAAATGCTATGTCTATTCTGCGTAGAGATAGAAAGCGCCATGCTACGCCTGCTGTTGAAAGTCGTTTTAGAAATACGAAACGCTTTGGAAGCGATTGTCATTTTTCTAGGCCCTCAGAATCCGCTAGATGCGAGAGCACAGAACCAGTCGAAGTGCCGGTGCTCACCAGTAGACGTCTTTCGGCGGAAATAATGATGACAATGATACATAGTAGGCGAAATATGGGTGTACATCTCTGCTTAACCCTTCGGGGAATACATGCGTGATGTTATTTCAATACTTTTGCGATCAAATCACACAAAAAAAAACTTTTGCAAACGTTGTGTTCGATATTCAAATAAATTCAACTCCCACTTTAAAAGAACGGCCTTCTTACCAAAAAAGGTAACATGTTTGGTAACGCTACTGAATACTAAATTAGACCTTAAACCAAAGGCATAAGGAGTATTTTTAATTACTCCGGTGGTAATGTAAATTTGTTGTGAACCCACTCAAAGCCTTGCGACCTACTCAATGGCGTCATCGATCGGTTCAAATCCTTTCACTAACTAAGCGACTCCAAAATCATCATCATCTGCCTGCCTCCCAACAATGTTGGGGTCGGCTTCCAGTCTAACCGCATGCAGCTGAATACCAGTGTTTTACATGGAGTGACTGCCTATCTGACCTCCACAACCTAGTTCATGGGTATCACGATACCCCTTGGTAAGACTGGTTGTCAAACTTTCGGGCTTCAGACGACCCGTAACAACTGTCAAAGATCTACAAATGACAGCCGGAACCAACGGCTTAACGTGCTTTCTGAGGCACGGAGGAGTCTCGGTATGTAAAGATGGTCACCCATCCAGGGACCAATCCCGCCGAGTGTAGCTTAACCTGATGGATCGACCCGTGCGGCTGTTATTACTTAGCCACGAGCTCCTCCAAAATATAATAAAAAATTAAAAAATGTTACCTAGCTCAAAAAAAAAGATTTTTAGGAATTGATGGCGACACTTTGACCTTGAACTGGCTTAGCGGAAGGTTCAGTAGAATATGAGGTCCCGGGTTCAATTCCCAGTAGGGGCAAAACTTTCTGCTCGGTTTAGTTGGTGGTAGGGCTTGTTCTAAGTCCGCCTGGCTAACTATTACCATCTTATCTAAGTCTGTCGCCATAACAACAATGTTAACAACATTGTTGTTTCGGCAGTTAGAGGTAAGATAACCAGTTCCTCTGTGGTTGAGGATTCCGGGTGAAGCTCACTTCCACCTTCGGCCTGATCATCATTTACCATCAGGTGAGATACAGGCCAAGAGATTCCCCGTTCAATCAATCTGCCTAACCTTTTGCCAACTATATTGGGGTCGGATTCCAATCTAACCGGATTCAGCTGAATACCAGTATTTGAAATGGAGCGACTGCCTATCTGACCTCCACAACCCAGTTACTGGGTAACACGATAGCCCCAAAAGAGTCCCTGTTGTAAATAAAAAAATAAACTTCTCTATTAAAATACGCTATCTGGGTAGTCACTCCCTTTCTAGCCATATCATCTTTCACTCAGTCCATCCATCGTTTCTTTAGCCTTCTGTGTTGTTTATGGTCACAGAATTTATCATAGCAATTACACAAATGACTATAGTGTCAGTGTCACCATAATTTTAATAGCAAAGCCTTAATAAATACGAATGCTAGAGGTGGGCTTTATGTGGGTGGTGGTTTCGGCATTCGTTGTATTGGTTTCGGCCGAATATATGGTTTTAAATGACGAGTTTTGAGTTGATATGTTGAGACTGAGATTTGAATTAGAACGTTCCTAAAAATACGAGAATTGAGCCTTAGATGTTAGCTCAAAAACAATACCAACTGTGCCACCATTTGTTGATTTATATCAATCTAACTACTAAATAAAAATTCTAAAATTAATTCATTCACTGGCAGACAACGCACTGTCTGCACCAACATTTGCACTAAGGAAAGAGAGCACTAAGTAAGGATGTTTTTTTTATGTATTCCCTTAAGCAGTATATGTAGACCATGCAGGTCCCTATGAAATTTCGTCATGTATGTCAATGGGAACCCATAGGGCGCACGGTTTTTATGAAATAAAATGAATAAAACGCCGATTGATAATCGAGTTATTTGCCGAAACTGAACTTTCGGCAAAACTCATATTCAGCACATCTGTAATGGACGCTAGTTCCATTTAAACCGGCGCACACTCGCGACATTGTTTTAATTTAAAACGCTGCGACTAGTCGTAATGCGTGTCCGTGCACTAATTGCTTACAAAATGAACAGGCAAAGAAATTAATTTAAAAGTGGAATGCTTTATACGTTTTTATTTTTAAACTAGAGAAGGAACTGGTCTCGTTATTTTATTCGTTTGCTATGTTTTAAATTACTTTTTTTTTTACCCGACTGCGGCGAAGCCAAAGAAGGAGGGTTATGAGTTTGAATTGTATGTATGTATGTCCGTCTCTATGTCCCTCGTCACTACTAAACGACTGAACCGATTTTTATGAATGATTATGTCGTTAGATTTGTCTTTATTGCGCGAATGTCACTGAGTCATCTGTGCCTAATCTTACGCATTGGCCCAACAGCCCAACAATATATCAAGATCTTCGTTAGGTCTTGGAATATTTTGCCATTACCTGCAACAACTACCAGCACACTGATCGATGAGTCTTCATACCTCAATAATCGAAGATGAATCGATGGCGGATAATCGAATAATTAATAAAACAGCATTATCACTTATCACACTCAATATAAACACCTATTTTAGGGGATCCCTACACTTAGTGACATGATAACGGGGCGATTCTATTGGGATGAAACCCAACCGCTTTGAATGTTCGTTTAACACTGATTTATTGAAATATAATATTTACATACAATTATTTGCAATTGAGGAGCTCGTGGCTAAGTAAGGCTAAGTAATAACAGCCGCACAAGTCGAACGATCAGGTTAAGCTACGCTTGCCTGGGTTGGTCCGTGGATAGGTGACCATCTTTACATACCGAGACTCCTCCGTGCCTCAGAAAGCACGTTAAGCCGTTGGTCCCGGCTGTCATTCGTGGATCTTTGACAGTCGTTACGTTACGAGTCGTCAGAAGCCCGAAAGTCTGACAACCAGTCTTACCAAGGGATATCGTATTACCCAGTTACTGGGTTGTGGAGGTCAGATAGGCAGTCGCTCTATGTAAAATACTGGTATTCAGCTGCATCCGGTTAGACTGGAAGCCGACCCCAACGTAGTTGGGAAAAGGCTAGGCAGATTGATGGATATATTATTATTTGCAAATGCTGTATGTGCAGAATGCACAGCGCGTAAAGGCTCTTACATACTGGGGCGATTCGTCGCGCCGCCGCGCCGCATTGTTCGCCATGAAGTTTTCTCAGAAATTGTTTTATTAAAATTCGCGCTGCGAATCGCGCCAGTATGTAAGAGCCTTAAGTCGGTAATGTACGGTTCCGTACAACTACTCTTAGAGCACCCATCAACTTCACTTCACCCCAACAAGGTGGCAAGAGCTCTTCCGACCCTCATCTATGCACAACAGCATGAACATGCACTGCATCGCTGACTTAAGTGGTTCACACATTATGAGTGGTCACGAATCCATTAAAAAGTATGATTTAAACGATCGAACATTAACATTTTAAATGATGTAAGACTTTGACGGACGGGTTGTGTTTATAACTCTATGTAGGTACTTGTATGTTGCTTTTTATGGAAAATGGAGAAGGATTTAGCACTGACATGTGTCTTTTTAAAAGTTGCAATACAGTTATTTACGTTGTCAAGTAAACGAATTTTTTAAACAAGCGATGGATTAGCATTTTTTATTAGGTTACACAATTGGAGTGCGGGCCCGTAATGCTGACTAACGCCAAAAGCGTATATTCAATTTGAAATAAGATTAGACATTTTATCTACACCCATGCTATAAATCCTCTATAAAAGTTTCTGAAACAGTTAGCTTATTGGCAACATTAAAACATCCAGTGTCATAGTACCTAACCATAATATCATCCAAACGGGTGTTATAATGTTGTACTGAATTTCATAAAGCAACCCATTTAAAAAAAAAACACTGTCATTCACGAGCGTTTCACTAACAAAGCACCGTAATTTAAAAACAAAACAAATTCGAATTCACATCGTACCGCGCCATTTTTGTTCGATATTGGTATTGCAAAGAAACTTTTATAGAAGATTCATATCATGGGTGTAGATAAAATCTTGTATGCAACTGTTAATAATTGGCCCTTATTATATAACAGTTGCATAGATAACTATAAACAAACCTTTTTAAAGTCCGTTCAAATGATTTTGACTTCTATTGCGTTGGAGGCATGAAAAATGGCAGTTGCAGTAGACAGTTTGGTATTGTGTAACCTTTTTTGCTTTTAATGCCATTCGCCGCGACACTTCTGGTTTCCATAAATTTCTATGAAATGTCTTCCGTAGCTAGCGATACCTCGGTTTCATAGAAATATGTACATAGAAACCAGTCGTGTCGCGGCGACACATCGTCTGCAGTTGCCGCGTGCCGGTCGGCTACGGAATTGTATCTTTAATTTTGTCACTCCTCAAAATGCATTACTTCAAATGTTCGAAAAGTTTGTCAGCATGACAAAAGTTCTCTCTCTCAAAAGGACCTATGATAGGTCCTTTTGAACTTCTGAAGAATGTCTGAAGTTAAAATGGAAACAGCAATTCGGCAGCTGCTTGTCGATAAAAAACAAATCTGGATAATGGATGCATCGCACAATTCCCACATCAATCAATCTGCGTAGCCTTTTCCCAACTATGTTGGCGTCGGCTTCTAGTCTAACCGGAGGCAGCTGAATACCAGTATTTTATATGGAGCGACTGCCTATCTGACCTCCACAACCCAGTAACTGGGTAATACGATACCCCTTGGTAAGACTGGTTGTCAGACTTTCGGGCTTTTGTCGACCCGTAACGACTGTCAAAGATCCACGAATGACAGCCGGGACCATAGACTACTACATATTGGCCGGGACCAACGGCGTATCGTGCTTTCCGAGGCACGGAGGAGTCTCGGTATGTAAAGATGCCACAATTCCCACATAACTTTTAAAAATAATCTTCTAAAGTCTGAACTTATTGTTCAAACAATGAGCTTTCGTATGAGAGTAGATTTATATTCCTTGAACAGGAGTCAAGGGAAAACAAAGTGACAACAACAAAAGCCACAGAAAACACCGCCATCTTTTTAATCACAGACTAAAAATAAAATCTAACTTTTTTTTTTCTTGTCGCGAAAGCGCGTTCGCTTTATCGTCATTAGGGAATATTTTGCACATACTGCCTGCTTGCTACTCTAATTATGGGCTAACAAACAATGTGCCTTCTCAGAAATGGCGACTAGCCGTGTAAATACTTGTGTGTGAACAAAACGTTACTTGAGTTTATTTTTAGAAGAATAACGCGCTTTTGAGAAGAATGTTAAAATGAAAATGGAATAAAAAAGATGGCGACGTGACTGGAGTTCGTTATAAGATTAATTAATATTCATGCTGTAAGTACTTACTGTTATGTAGGAGATAAATGTAGGATTTCAAAATGTGACATGTAATTTAATTTTTAAATTACGTAATGCAACTTTGTAATATAATACTTGTAAGTATACAAAGGAAAAATAAATAAGGGAAGAGATATCTGGGCATCAAAAAAATTTTCCGTGTCGCTGTCTGTGGGAAAAGTGTCCAAAAGTTGCCATTTATTATTTAGTGTTAGTGTTAGCTTGTATATTGTATTGTACCTATTGGTTTTTAATTGAGAACGTAACTAAAAAATAAAATTTTTAACTTTGTAATAAATAATCATCAAATTCTCTACACGAAATAGTATTAAATTCGTGTGTAGACACAGAACCCATGTTTTCTGCCTATCAAACTCTACACTCTTCTTTTCTGTCTCTAAAGGTACCTATACAAATTATACATTCACGATAATGTAGTTATAATACATTCTGGTAATTATTCCTTTTGTCATTTTGGAAAAAAATACTTAAAGAAGGTAATAATTACGGTACAGCATGTTCTAAAAACATACAAGACTAATAAAACAAATTATAACAAAAAAAAAACTCAAAAAATGAAATAATAATAATCTGCCAGTGCAAAAATCATCAAAGCGTAAAGTTTTTCTATTCAACAACGTTTCAAAGCTAGCCAACTCTGTATTTCCCTGGCGAATAAAATGTTTTTTTTTTGTTTTTCCGGTAGCTGTTTGTGCTGGCAAACAAAACACAATTTTTTGAAAAACGTTATGGAATATTTCATTTTCTTCGTCTTTTTTATGTCTGTCAAACTGAAAAGAGGTTTGTTGTAGTATTTAAACCTTTGTCATACTTAGGGCTGATTTTACCAAAGTCAGATATCTTTTATCCGTGGAATAAAAATGGCGTCTGACAGTTTTTGTATGGAAAAACGGTCAAAAATTCAAAATTTATTCGCAGGATAAGACTTATACTCGGTATAAAAGTTTGGTGAAATTCGCCCTTAGAAGAACTCTTAATTTGAAAGACAGCGCATCAATCCCTTATTACCTACAGTTTTAATAACCATAACATCACGCCAGACTTGTTATAGTTTTATTTTTGGTTTCATTTAGCCTGACAAGTGACAATTTAACAAGTTATTTTCATCGTTTTTTCCTTCATTAAACAGCACCCGTCATGAAATTGTGTCATTTTGTAATTCTTGACAAATTGTCAGTTTTATTAAAGCACCAGGCTATGCCATAAGAAGTAACCAACACCATAACAAGTTATTCCAGAGTACCCTGCTTTTAAATAAAATTAGCATCGGTCGTCGGCACCATCAAAGCTTCAGATACGCTGTAAATAACAAGATAACGATCTACACGATGCTTATAGACTGACACTCCGTGTCCATGGTAGCTTGTCTAGGGTAGCTTAGTAACCTATTTACTTGCTAGTAGTTTACTTGGTTATAACTTAATTATGTTGGTTTTTATCTGTGATCGGAACGGTGAGTTTACATGACGCGTTTATTTTTAGTAGTAATTCTATAATTACTATTTTTTGTTTACATTATGAAAATGTAAGGTTATAGAATTGTAGTTAAGTAAAGGGAGTATAGTCGAAAAAAATCAATAAAAACAAGTGGAGATTTAGCGTAAAAAACTTCGGTAGTTTCTCACGCCAAATACTGAGAGGAGAAGCCAAATCTTTCATGAGCCTTTTTAATCTAAATGACACTAACAAAATAATATGATGTTTATTTTTTTTATTGCTGAATCTCGAAATTCTCTTGATCTCCTGAGAAAAAATGTTTTTTCCCTGAATTATATTTAAAGTTAAATAGTTGAAAAAAAGTCTGACCAATGCCTGCCTAATGCGCCTTTAGGTAGGTACAATAATAATGGTTAATCTCGTAAAATCCATAGATAGTTATTTATTAGATAGAATTATATAAAACCAACATACTTTAGAAAAATACTAACTCAATAAAAATACAACCTGTATATTAAAAATCTTTCGCACATTTAACAAGCTCACATAAACATAACTATCAGTTTTAGTTTATCAAACTATTATAACTCAATTTACATACATCCAGCCCGTATGCAAATGGAGTCAACTTCGCCATCAAAATAACTAAGCACAAAAAGTTTTTATCTCAAAAAACAATTGCTTTACCGGACATAAGTTGAAAATATCTTTTGAAATAATAGCATTGACTATAAAGAACTGAAATATCGATGTTACACCGCAGTAAGTTCAGTATGGAATGCGATAACAGCCAATAATATCGATATAAACCTATCACTAGATTCGTATCGATAAGGCAATCGATTTACTGCTGTATTTCGCTTCCCTAGCGAGTGTAGTGTTGCCAAATAATTTAAACGCATTCCGATAGGAGGTTTTAAGTTTCAACTTTTTATGGATAACCTCTTTCGTGGGTTTTTCCTTTTATTGTTAAAATGTTTAAATGTCGTGGTAAGATCATTATGAGTCCTCTTATTGATCTTATGAAGCAAAGAGGTGCGAACCACACATTTCTGCAAAATGCTGTATATTCTAAGTAAATTAACGTCACTCCCCAATAATGTACGAAGGAAAACTATCAAACTTTACAACAATATGTAAATAATAAGTCCTTCTTCCTCAAGTTATGATGGTTGACTAAGAAAATTATGTTATTATCGTGTTCCGACTCCATAGACTAACAACCTACCATTATTTATGCACAATTGTGGCATGAAACAGAACGTCGCTACATACTTGGAATATAGTTAACTTGAGCGACACTTAAAACTGTTGTTTTGACAGAAAGATACAAGAAAATTACGTAGATTAAAAAAAAACTAGGACATGAGACGAAATTGAAATGTATCTTCCATTCTTATAAAAAGTTCCGTGAGTGACTGACTGACAGACAATGGATAGCCTGAACTGTCGGAAGAAACAATGTGGAAAGGCTTTTCCTTCAAATATCCATTGATTTTTTAACCCCCGAGCGGAGCGGGTCAAAGTTGAACGAAGTTCTTAAGCCACTGTTGAAATCTGTTCAAAAATAAAGCTTAAGAAACTTCGAAAGGAACCTCCTTTCGATCTCAAATAAAAAATGTTCAACACGCTTCATTCTAACTTTGTGGTCCCTGAAACTAGCAAACCTTTCAACACTGTTCACGACACCGCGACGCGGGAAAAAAAGTAAAATTGACACTGGTTTAAAAATAGAACGCGTTCCCGCCGACATTGTTGTAGTTTTTTTTAAGTGACATTAATATTTTCTCCGGAGCCAGGTCTTTTTACATTGTTACTTTAAAAAAAGAACTATAATGTACGGTGTCTTTGCACATCATGAAAGCATCATTGCAATTTGTTGGGTCGCGAGTTATTACAACTATGGTGACTTTTTAGCTTTTATTGCTTTAATGGCAGGCCTTAAATTCGCAAGTGTTTTACGTTTAAAGCCGTATGTGATTCTGGCTTTTTTCAGAACACGTTTAACGCACCTGTGCGCGCCATTTTAAGATAGGACATCTTGAATTTATGTTGAATGTTTATTAGAAAGTATGGATATTGAATAAAAGAAAGAATAGTTAATCCGATGCTTCTAAGATTTTAAACGCACGCACTTCGTGAGGATTTATTTTCTAAGTTCATAACAGCCTGTTTTAAAACTACTTAAGTTATACTTTATTAAATAAAAAAATACTCCGCACAAGAAGCTGCAGCATAATTGTATTAAACACTCGCAATTGTTAGAACCTTTATTCTGACAGCTTAATTATATTCATTGCGATCATCTTGGTAAAGAGAAATGAGATATGAACACGAACTAATTTTAAAAAATAAATTTTGCTATTTTAAATTATTCACATACACTAGGATAATACGGTTAGTTTCCAGTCTAACGAGATGTGGTTCAATATTATTTTTAAACTAGTTTTTTACCGCGATTTCATTCGCATCCTGGGAAAAAGCTGCCTACATAGGTCCTCCACGTACTTTGATAAAAAGTATTCTACGTGTTAATCCACCAAACATCTTCACAAAATATTCACATAATTTAAAAATATTCTTGTCTGTTTTTTTATGTCGTAGACTAATTTGACATTTCAAGTGATTGTTGTTTGTTTTTTCAATTTGGAGTTTGACATTTGCAACTGTCAAATTATCGTGCGGGATTAAAAAACAGACTTTAGTAGAGTAGAGGTACTCGTAGCTTATTAAAAATCGGCAAATCAAACGCTAATATTATAATGATGCTCATTGATTTGTACTGGCAGTCAGCACTTTATCTTCTTGTTCCTGTTTTTATTTTGTAGTAAACTCTCGTCCTTTTCCTTTATTTTGTCTTGCTTGATACAGTAACAGGCTTAAAATGCCTAATTAAAATGACACCACGACAGAATGCTAATTTTCGTACTTAAAAAATGTTCACATTCAAGTCGCAATCTATCAAACTTGTCAAAAATGTTGAAAAATTTATTGTATTTTTGACAGATTGCACACGAGAGCAAATGCGAACGTTCTTTAAAATTAAAATAGGAATTGCCCCTCAGCTTAATTAAAAGCAAAACACAACAAGGAACATGTCTCTATTTAACTTGTAATTTTGATAAATCACTCCATTATACATACGTCACTCATTGTTAATAACTTTCTCAGACAATTAATAGGTACTCAAAAGAGGTTCCATACCATCTTGATAGCAATCGGGGTCGTAAGCAGATCGTGTGAAACCGATATCAATCTATCGGCGTTCTATTATCTGTGGCACAAAATGGCGGCCTGTCAAGAGGTAATTATGGCGGGCTTTTTTTATTTAATTGTACTTTTATTATAGGCTTTCTTAAAGATGGTTTATGACTGTGAATAGTCGTTCAGGTTGTATTAAAGCTATAAAAGTTTTATTACGATAGATTTTCTAATTATTATGTGCCAATGAATTATTGTGCAATAAACATCAAATTGCAGTTCCGTGTCAGTCAATTTTCGCGCCATTTCACACACTCAGAGGCTTATAAAGTTTTTATGATGTAAGTGTGGTAATAATTAATTACTTACTACGTATATTATTAGTATTGTGATGTTAGGGAAATAATTATTAGTATAAAAAACATCATTATTTTCTTGAAAAGAACGTTGTCACAGCATATTTTTTTTATTGTTAAAGAAAATTCACTTCGGACCATTTTCAACATGTACGTACTGCTTTGAATGAAATTAAGATCTTATTATTAAATTCTATCGATCTTTTAAACTCCAGTTACTTTGTATATGACGGCAACAGAACAAAATAACACTCCTAGCCCACTGACTTACATGTCAAACATAACATGTCCACAGTTGGACATGGGCGTCCCCCTACCGCTAACCGAACGGTCATAGACAACATAATTTACCATAAACAACACGCTTGAGCTGTCAACTTAATAATCACAACAGTTTAAACCGACAAACTTATCAGTGCGTGTGACAAAATAGAGAACTAAAATGAAAATGTTCTGTATTTGACGCATTTGTGACGTTACTCCTTCACTTGTGGCGCCACTGTGACATGCACGGAAAAGTTTGTGGGTTTGTAATGACTTGTTAATTTTCTTTGAAATATTACCACTTCTAAGTGTACGGTAATAGTTAATATCCTGTTATTCCCTGCAATCTTGTATTAACATAATAATATGCCTAGCAAGTAAGTCATCCAGCTCGGTAGAAATCACACTGTCGCCACGCAAAATCCTGCATCGTGCAAGCAGGGTTTACCGCGCGACTAGCATATATACAACGTCCCGACATTAATCGTTAGGTATTCCACCAGACACAACGCCCGTCTGGTCGGAGGATCCTCCCTTTTCTATGGAGGATGAGTGAACTTTACACCCTGTTCTTTATAGTTTTATACCACTCTATAGCACTGGACTGCGATAGTCTGAGTTGATTGATACCTAGCTAGACAGATTAATTAATTAAACTACACACCACACCATGCTTGTACAGTCACGAGCACCAATATGTATACACTTAGCAACTTTTAAAAGTGATTTTCTCCTACTGTATTGATTGTAATTTTATTTTATAAGGATCATAGTATTTTGGAACCTATTACTCGTATGAAATAGGTATCATCTCAAAGTTGTAATCGTTATTCCACGAGAAAATCGTTATTGAATTTTGCTGAGTGTATACATACTTTTGCTCGTGACTGTACTTATTTCCCGCAAGAACAGGCTTTTCAGATACAAGTATGGTGATAAGTTATTTAAAATATTAAATAATTATAATAATAATTAATTAATTAATTATAATTAATTATTATTATATTATATTATATTATTAATCAGACCAGCAAAAAATCAACTGGCATATTGTTTTTTTATCAATTATATTATATTAATATTATAATTTTTATTGATAGTTCAAGTTTATAATTATTATAATAATTATATAAAATGTAAAACAATAAGTTGGTGATAAGTTAATTATATTTTTTTCTGGTTTGTCTAGTGGTCGCATTCCCAGGTTTTTCCGTCAGCGATTTCTTATGCTACGGCTACACTTCGCGTTATCGCGAACTTTTCTTCGTGCGCTCTCTCGCACACCCCTCGATTACTCGCTGAGCAACAGAGAGCGCACGAAGAAAAGTTCGCGATAACGCGAAGTGTAGCCGTAGAATTAGTAGCAGCCCGGAGTCTGGATTTGTCCCCGGTTGATGGCAATAGGCTCGCCCCCTATTACATGGGACTTAAACATATCTGGCGAAATGTGAGTGTACTATAGATGGACCTCTGCTTAGCCCTTCTGGGAATACAGGCGTGATGATATGTGAAAGAGACAAATTGTGAGACAAAGAAGTTGACCCAATATCTTAAGTATCTTTAAACTCAGTATCTTAAAACGGCCACTTTGGTAGAATCATAATAGGAAAATATTAGGAATCATCGTAAAATGTCACCAACTGACAATTCATAATATGATCTGCGTGTAATTCATGAATGAATGAATGAATAGCCTTTATTAACAATCTTACAACCTATTTACATATTGTTTAACTAATAAAAATAAAAATAAAGTTAATTCTTCAGACATTGGTTTCATCAGAAGATTGTTTTGCTTTAGCATAGGCCTCCCCCATATTCTTCCACAGTTCCCGGTCATGGGCTTTCCTCTTCCACATTGGCCCCACTGTCGCTTTAAGATGTGTAATTCATACTACGAAATAATTCATCTGTTTGTCAGTTTTTTATGGAGATTCGTAAAATGGTCGACAAATTATGAATTGCTTTTTGTCACATTAGAGGAATTGCTAATGAGAGCAGGAAATGAATTGCTTTTAGAGGAATTGCTAATGCGGCCGTTTTAGGCCCCCTGGTCCAATGACTAAATAAAATACAGACAAAACATAGACAATTTGCAAATGGCATTAACCCGAACAATTTGACTTATTCTTTTATTTCCTATATTTGTTTCCCAGACTAAGTTATAAGTATATAACCCTCTCAGATCCGAGATAAATCGTGGGATTTTTTCTAAATTACAGTATTAAAATCTAATCTAGTTTTAAGATTCTATCTGAGCGTCATCTTAATAATAATTGTGTGAAAATATTTGTATGGGAACGTGATTTAGATGAGATAGTGTCTCAGGAGGTTGAAAGAGGTCTCAATTGTAGGTTTTGTGGTAAAGGTGACAATTAGTGCGGATAGTTGGAGTTAATAGAGCTGGTAGGCATGTTAGTGGCTTAAAAATATGCAGGAGAAAATCTTTTGAACAGAGGAGGGGCTTAAAACAGTCACTTTGGTAGAATCATATTAGGAAAATATTATAAGTCATCGTAAAATGTCACAAACAGACAATTCATAATAATGATCTGCGTGCGATTCTTATTACGATTTAATTCATCTGTTTGACAGTTTTCTATGGAGATTCGTAAAATGGTCCACACATTATGAATTGCTTTTGTGTCAAATTAGAGGAATTGATAATGACAGCTGGAAATTCAGGAAATGAACTACTTTTAGAGGAATTGCTAATGTGGCCGTTTTAGGCTCCCAAATTAATAATTGAGCGAGAATTGAGAATAAAATTTCAAGGACGCGTCATGTTTATGCACGTTTCGTTACATGAGAGAGAAGAGAAATATAACTCTCTCTTTCCCTCACACTAAATCTATCTTATTCTTTATTTTTTGAGGATTTTCAATACTATCACGTGTACTGTACTGAACGCGCCATTTTTTTTATTGAATTATTTAAAATACAGCAGGGTTTAAGTCTCTAACTAAGTGTAAGTAGAAAGATATGATGTGATTATCAAAAGATCTTGGCAGCTCTAAAGAACGTATTTCACAAAGATATGGCACTAATTTCGAAACTGTCAGATTTCAATCTAATCTCCAAACTTTACGTTGTTTAAGATCTGAGTTTGTTTAGTTCTTCTAGTTTTAAAACCAATATAATTTAATTTTGACGTGTAAAAGTGTTTTTTTAACCAATTTAATAGTTATTTATGCATATAATATACAAGACTTTATCTACACCCATGATAAGAATCTGCTATAAAAGTTTCTTTGCAATACCGAACAAAATGGCGCTGTACGACGTGAATTCGAATTTTTCGAATTCGAATGTGCTTTGTTCTTAAATTACGGTGCTTTGTTAGTGAAACTATCGTGAATGACAGTGTTCTTTTTTTAAATGATTTTCATTATGAAATTCAGTACAACATTATAACACCCGTTTGGACAGGATGATATTATGGTTACTATGACACTGGATGTTTTAATGTTGGCAATAAGCTAACTGTTTCATAAACTTTTATAGAGGATTTATAGCATGGGTGTAGATAAAAAAAGAAATCATTTTTATCAAGTTATCAGCAAAGATTTGTATGAAATACCGAGTTTTGAATTGAGATTTATGACTGGAATATAGGATTATAGAAGTATTATTGTTGTGCATGAATTGTTTTGTTAATTTATTACAACATAAATAAAGTTTTTTTTTTTCTTCGCAGGTAATAATCGAAAAGTGACTTCGGAACACTGCAAATCTAGGCTATTTATGAGTACCTAGCGACCCGCTCCTCCCACGGTTTGTACAACTTGACAAAACATCGAGATTTCTTATTTATATGTAACTTTAATATTAACGTATTATACACATAAACCTTCCGGAATAAATTCTCTAAACGATGGTGAAAACCTCATCAAAATCTGTTGCGTGGTTTAGAAGAATAATGCGGATATACAGACAACCATAAAAAGCGGCTTTAATTTACTTATAATTATGTGTATAGGTGGGAGTGCCCACAATTAAGACGAATCTAACGACACCTCATAATATTTTAAAATCCATCAAGCCGTTTCTAGGCTACAGAGCGTGCCAAAGAAATAGACATACATACATGAAAAACATTACCCTCCTTTGTAGACAGTCGGGTAAAAAGAAACGTCAATCCAACATTCCATTCCATTCCATTTTTTTTCCATTAATTTTCATTCATTTTCATTCATTCATTCGTTCATTTTCATTCATTCATCCATTCATTTTCATTCATTCATTCGTTCATTTTCATTCATTCACTCATTCATTTTCATTGTTTTTCATTCATTCATTCATTCATTCCTAGTTCAGGCAAATATGCATCTGTGCTCTATTTTAAACTGTTATTGTATTTATTGTAAACGTGTCCCTTCTTATAAATAAACAAATTATTATTAATATATTATTATATTTTGGACACCTAACCAACAAGTGAAGGCTAGGCTAAGGCTCAGTATAGATCTCCTAGTACTTTCACAGGCAGTCGGTCATCAATCAAACACGGCCGACATGTACAATCACTGGTCCTGTACCAGATAACTCGCCCTAGGTCATAAGGTCGGGTTAGGGCCAGGACAGACCGGCGACTTTCTAACAATCATGCAGTCAGATCAGCGAAAAGTCTTGTTAGTGATGTTATTTGCTATAAATAAATATTTTATTATTATTTATATTTCCACCTTGTAGGTGGACCAACGCTACATCTTCCGGTACGCGGTCGCCACTCTAGAACCTTTGGGCCCCATCGGCCATTTGTTCTGCGAGCAATGTTCCCTGCCCACTGCCACTTATGTTTGGCAATACTTCGTGCTATGTCGGTTACCTTCGTCCTCCTACGGATCTCTTCATTTCTTAATCGATCACGTAGGTCGATATCTAAACATGATAAAATGCTTTTTAAGACCAAAATCATGAAACTATTCTATTGTGCCCTTATGTTTTCCGTTTTGATGATAAATTATATGTAGAAGCACTAGAACCCTCAGAAAATGCTCAGAATTGCCTGTTTAGACCGCTGTCATCAGAGGCCTATTGTACTACAAATTCGACAATTATTAATGAAAAAAGAAAAACATAGACCGCCCATTGTGTCACCCTATGTTAAATTTCTACATTTGTATCTGTATTTTTTATGGTGTACATAATAAAGAGTATTCTAATCTATTCTAGAGGCACAGTAAATATCCTTTTTATTCAATTTATAGAATATCTTTCAAATTGGTCCAATATTGGAGGAGGAAATAGACGAGAGCCTAACGAATTATGACTTTTTGTATGGAGAGAAAGACCGACCCTATGTCCTCTTAATCGCTCGCGTGGACCCAGCCTAATCTCTTAAGATATTAAGGTACCCACGACTAGCCCGGGGGCTTAATTTGAAAGCATAACACTCCGACATATCCACCGTATGTACCATGTACTACCACGGACTGAATATGGTTTTGCATTCAATTATATCATGCAAATAGAATTTAGAGGTAACTCACGGAAATTGCTCGACACTGTAACTATTTGTTTAAGGGAAGATGTTTCTTGTTGCTTACTCTTAGGACAAGATCTATAAACGTTACTTAGCTAACGCGTACTTGGCTAAGCGCCACAAAAAAATTACACTTTTAAACAAAGATATCAATTCATAACCTCGTTACAACAATAAAATTCTTTGCAGAACTCAAACTCAAACTTTGAATATCAATTAAATTCCTCTTTATTTTGATGTGCTTTACTAGGCAAAGCGTTATTCCTGACACTGTCGCACAACTGTCAAACTTTATGTGCAAGATGGAAACGGGGACATGCCTATGCTAAATGACGTTTATAGATCTTGGGCTTAGAGAAAAATAAAGGAAGTATTTAGATAAGAAGATATTTTTCATGTACAGTAATTCATGTACACTAATATACAGTACTAGCTTCTGCCCGCGGCTTCGCCCGCGTGGTACGTCGATAAAAAGTAGCCTATGTCCTTCCCCGGGATGCCATCTATCCACTTGCCAAATTTTAGCGAAATCCGTTCAGTGGTTTAGGCGTGAAAAGGTAACATACAGACAGACAGACAGACAGGGTTATTTCGAATTTATAATATTAGTATGGATGATGACTAACAAAGGACGTTCCCGCTAACTAGCAATAGTCTAAAAATGCTAAAAAAATATAACATTTTTTTTTTTTTAATATAATTGTAGTGAAATTGTGCGTGTACAGAGTGTTTCTTTTACGTGTCAATTTAATAGTTTTGTGAATATTTCACAACTTACATTTTTTTTTTTTTCGTAATATTTTTTTGTCAAGTGTGACCGCGGGTTTACGGAAACGTCCTTTGTTAGTACTTACAGGTAATAAAAAAAACTCGTTTGAAAAATTCAAGCATTTTTTTTTCATCTTAGCCTGTTGATGACAATATTTAAATAGAGTCGTCGGCCCAGAATTTGGCTCGGGGAATTCGACAGGCATTATAGAAAACTTTTTTGTTAAATAATGTAAATTCGTTTGTTCAGATTCGAGTAAGAATCAGCACTTTCCGACAGTCAAAAAATTACAATAGGCGGTCTCCAAAATCCGCCTCTCACTGTTTTTAAGTACGTCTTTAAGAATTAAGTAGGTAGCTACCCGTTTTATTTCAAGATTCTTCAGTATTTTTGTTGATCTGTTTGTCCGTTCAGTATTTACATTATTCATCAGTATTACATAGCCTATGTCCTTTCTCAGGCTCTAGACTATCTGTGTACCAAATTTCATGTATATCGGTTCAGTTGTTTTGGCGTCAAAGCGCGACAGACAGACAGACAGACAGATAGACAGACAGAGTTACTTTCGCATGTATAATATTAAGTAAGGATTACACGTGTAAAAGATCAATGTTTTAGGATATTTTGTACACATTACATGGATAAAGATTTTTCCTAACATTTTTTACGAATAATAAATCAGTGTGTAAGCCAAGTTCTCACAGAATGTAGAATTAAGTTGCAATGTATGAGTGTTTGTAATTCACAGTAGCAGTCGCAAACATAAAATAATCACCTTAATGAATTAAACCTGCAAGCGAACCCAGCGCTTAAAACCACTTAATTTCCCACATAAATCCAGCCAAAGCCACTTATAACAAACACCGAATTATCTTTTCCACACAATTTTACACAGTTACTAACCAGCCATTGGTAGCTAGTACCTAGTTCACGGCAATTTCCCCTGGCCCCTGGGTCAGTGCAGGCAATCAGCCCAGCTCTTTCCCGGTTTGTATGTCTCTATGTTACCTACATACCTAACTACTAACTATCAACTACTAACTATAAAGTATGCGTAGTACTGTAATTATAGGGATGGGGTGGGTTTAGTTTTGTATTATGTGATTTGTCGATAGATTTTTGTGTTTGTAGTCGATTTTGGTTTGAGATTTGAAAAAGATAGATTATTTTTCCATTTTTCTTTATAATTGCATGGTTGGGGTTACATATTAAACTAACGATATTTTCTGAATAATAGTTAGAATTTCTATTCTATTCTATCTGAGAAAAAGTTGCCGAAACTTGGCTTTTCTTGGCTTATTTGACAAGCCGAAGAATAAGCCCTGATATGTTATTCCATCGACTTGTGAACGTAAACGTAATACGTTTAGGATAAATAGGAAGATAATAATAGGATATTGTTATTACAAATCAAAAGAATAAAAAAAGTTGCCTACCTTTCCAGCTGAGTAATTATGTAACACACTAATAATTACAATGTCTTTCATTTTAACAATTCAACAACATACATTGCATTATTGACGTTGTGGGGCAGAAGAATGTTTCAAACATATGAAGCAATGAATTCGGAATCTCGTTCAAAATCCTACGGATTGTGAAAGAAAGTGTGTTACGCAATTGGGGTGCTGATTTCGATACCCAATATTGCCAAGAAACTATTCAAACTCGATTCTCCATATCGACAGCACCCACATCCCTAGTGCTTTACGACCAGCTATTACCAACACCTGTTTAGAAGCAAACCCAGGTATACCTGTTACTGCAATTATGTGTTCAGTTAGACATTAGGTAGGACAAATTTAGATCTGCCTAGGTACCTCTTAGCCCACGCGTCACGGACGTAAAAAAATCGCGCACTGAATTTTCAACTCTCGATGTTACGCCTAACGTTGAGAATCAAACAGAGCGCTTCGCAGCGCGTCAAAAAATCACACTGTTGGATTTGCAACTCTTGGCGCTAAGCAGAGCGTTCAAAATCCAGTGTGCGCAAATAACCGCCCGTGCGAACCTGTGCTTACCTCAATAGCTACCAGTTTTATTAAGATTTCATTTTCATAGGCATTAGCCATAGAGTTTATAGGTGTTGGCATAAATCATTAATGGAATGAGGTATGTCGCACAATATCAACATAAACATATAAGGTACCGCCATCTCTGACCTCGTCCACTCATTATCGAGGCAATTCTAAGATTGAGTGAGAGAAGTGGAGTTTCTTACCCATATAAAACTACCACTTGGAAGGGGCGAGAACAATCAATAATATATATTTGTATAAGTCAAAGTCAAATAATTCATTTCAATTAGGCACATAAAAGGCACTTTTGAACGTCAAAAACAAAGAAATAGAACTGATACTAGTTGCCCCTTCCAAAAGGCTAGCTTTCGTATGGAGAAGCTTGGGCAAGAAACTCCACCGTTACTCTTTTAAAAATGTTTTACAATATTTTGTATACATCAATCATCGAGAACTCAAACTCAAACTCAAACTCAAACTCAAAGCATTTATTTCAATTAAACCATTTACAGGCACTTTTGAATTGTCAAAGAATCGGTCAGTTAGTCAAAAAGTTGAAGCTAGTTGCCCATTCCAAATCGTAGATCTCTATGGAGAAGAACGGGCAAGAAACTCCAAGGAAGAACGGGCAAGAAACTCCAAGGACACTCTTTTAAAAATGGATATAGATATTACAAAATCCTGGGTACAGTATTCTTGGTGCTTCTATATGTGAGAACAATGTCAAATGAAAAATAATCAAAAACAATTCAAAATATAAGATTAAAAATAAGCCCTGGCAGATGAGAGATGACCAGTCTCAACTGACAGCGCCCGTTCACGAACATGACACGTGGGTCAGCACCATCCAGCTCAACCATTTTGTAGGGAACCGAATGATCCAACACACGCGCCACCATCAGCGAGACATTTAAGTGAGTATGACATACTCTCATCAGCCATGCAAACTATAATTTGCAATGTACATGAAAGATTAAAATAATAGAATTTAAAGAAAAAAATAAATAAACTTAAGTTTGTAAAGTCAGAAAAAAAAAAGGGGAAGCAACTCTTCCAAATATTAAAATTTTTAACTAGTAAGCCCTAGTGCCTGTGGAGCAGGACCAGCATTAAGCCAAGCATTTTTATCTACAATATAATCATCCAACTTATAATATGCCTGTCTACATAGTGTGCGTTTAATGCATGTTTTAAATTTCTTCTCATTTAGTTGAAGAATAATGAGTGGTATTTTATTATAACATTTTACACAGTACCCCATAAAAGAAGTATGTACTTTAGACAATCTGAAACGTGGTTGATCTAATTTGTTCCTATTTCTAGTGTTAAAGTTATGCCTGTCACTTATCTTACTAAAAAGATGTAGATTTTTCCGAACATACATAATGTTTTCATATATGTACTGACAAGGAACCGTCATGATGTTAATTTTTTTAAACAGTTCCCTTAGAGATTCGCGTCTGTGGAGGTTGTAGATGGCTCGGACAGCCCTCTTTTGCAAAATAAAGATAGAATCAATATCTGCAGCCCGTCCCCACAGCAAAATACCGTAAGACATGATGCTATGAAAGTAACTAAAATAGACCAGTCTCGCGGTATCCACGTCTGTTAGTTGGCGGATTTTCCAAACAGCGTAAGCGGCTGAACTTAGTCGCCCTGCAAGTGATGTTATGTGAGGACCCCACTGTAGTTTTGAATCAAGCGTGATCCCCAGGAAAACTGTCTTTTCGACGAATTCTAGTATCTCCTCGTTCAGTACAACATGACATTCACTAATTCTTACATTCGGTAACGTGAATCTTATGCATTTAGTTTTCTTCTCATTTAATACCAAATTATTTATAGTAAACCAATTATGGACCTTGAACATAGCGTTATTTACGTCGTCAAGCTCCCGTACATGTCTATTTACTTTAAAAATCAGTGATGTGTCATCAGCAAATAACACCATTTGTGGTCGATTTTTCAGTAGTTGAGGTAAATCATTTATATATACTAAGAAGAGGAATGGACCCAATATCGAGCCCTGTGGTACACCCATTCTAACTTTTAAACCCAATGAGTTCACACCGTTTATTTGAACTTGCTGCATTCTATCATTCAAATATGATTTTACTAAGCTAAGCGCAAGTTTACCCAGTCCGTAATGCTCAAGTTTCAAGAGCAGCGTTTCGTGATTCACGCAATCAAAAGCCTTAGATAGGTCGCAAAAGATGCCTATTGCATCTTGTGCCTCTTCCCATGCCTTAAAGATGTGTTTTAACAAGGTGACACCGGCGTCAGTTGTGCAACGTCCTTTGGTGAAACCATACTGTTGATCGTGTAGGATGTTATTACGATTAAAATGATTGAGCATTTGATTTAACATTACTTTTTCAAACACCTTGCTGAAAACCGGCAAAACTGATACGGGTCTATAATTATTAGTGTCTTTGCTGTCCCCGGATTTGAAAAGTGGAATAATAATAATAATAATAAAAAAATTATTTTCCAAAAGTAATGTACATAGTAGGTATGCGCGTCTAACGCGGCGGAATAACTTTACTGTACTTCATTAAATCTGGGAATACCCCTTGATCCACACACAAATTAAATATTAAAGCTAAGTAGGGTGCAATTGTCTCAATAATGGATTGACAAACTTTAGTAGACATGCCCCACAGATCTTCGGTAATTTTGATCTTGAGTTGCTTAAAAGCTTTTACAACGACCACAGGGTTTATATGTTTAAATTTAAATTCCACAGGACAGGCTGAAACATTCGCTCTTAATAAATCAATAGCAAGTGAGGGCGAGGAATTTAAAGTTTCCGTAGTTTTAATTGGAATATTGGTAAAAAAAGTTGCAAATTCCTGAGCAACATCGATGTTAGCGCTAATGAGACCGCGGGAAGTGTCCAGTGTGTAATCAGTATTATGCCTTTTGCTCTTATTAGTTTCATTGTTAATAATTTTCCAAACTGTCTTTATTTTATTGTCTGCTGATTTAACCTTGTTGCTAATGAAAGAAGCTTTAGCTACTTTGCACACTATTTTAAAAGTTTTAGAGTAAGTAGCAACATATTTATTAAAAGTTTCCGTGTTAATATACGGCTTAAGGCCATACAGTTCAAATAATCTTTCCCTACTTTTCCTGATGCCTTTAGTTGCCCAGTCACTGAATAAAAACTTAGGGCAAATAGTTTTCGTTTTTTTCTTAAAAGAGTTATTAAACTCTGTTTGCACTAATGAAAAGAATTCTTCATACAAAATATTACCATTGTTTATATTTAGGCCCTGAGTACTTAACTTACTAATTAAAGTGCTATTAAACCTATTTAAATTACCCGATGTTATCGGTCTAGTTTGTATTTGCACTTTTTGAAGTGGTGTGTTGGACTCAAAATTAACGGTTTGACCGCTGTGATCAGAAGGGAGATAATTTACAATGGCTTTATCTAAATAGTTGCAGCTACAAAAAACATTATCAATACATGTAGCAGTAGTCGTAGTAATTCGCGTTGGTTCCAAAAACACATTTGACAGATTGAATGATTTGAAGAGACTTAATAATCTACTGCTATTTGAATTATTTTCCAAAATATTAATATTAAAGTCACCACAAATGATTACTGATTTATTACCCGTTGCAAGTTTTGCCAAAACATCTTCCATTACTGACTCAAATATAGAGTAGTTTTGATAATTAGGAGGTCGGTATACGCACACTATATAATGCTTATCTAGCTCAACACAGGACAGTTCAATGCTATGTTCCACCGATAGTTCAACTATGTCTTTACGAGTCTTAGATTTTATACAATTTTTAATTAAGATTAGTGAACCTCCACGCAGCATGGATTTTCGGTTAAAACAACTGCCCACTTTATAATTCTCAAAATTAATTAGCATTTCATAATCTTTCAACCAGTGTTCAGTTATGCAGATAATATCAAACATTGTTTTTTCTAAAAACAATTCAATTTCCAATTGTTTGGAAGAAAAACCCTGAATATTTTGATGAAACAATTTCAAGGTATTCTGCTTAGCCCCTTTTTTGCAATTAACTAATTGAATGCTAGAAGATACCATGTTGGTGGTGAGATTAACTACATTGTTACTGGTACCTTCTGTTGTCTTACTGACTAGTTTAAAATATTATTAGTATTATTACTAATTTTTGTGGTGCTAATTACATAAGACTTCGACATACTACTTATGTCTGAGTTTATATTAAAAGCTAATAGCCATGCTATTTGACGTCTAAAACTAATAGGCAGATACGCAGTATCCCTAGTCGATTTTAATTTCTCAACAAAAGTGTTGGTGTCAAAAAATATAAGTTTGTCACTATAGTGATTCGTTAGTAAATGCATATGGTTATTTAGCATATGTATATAATGATTTTGCCTACTTGACAAGTGCTCGAAGTATGGAAAAGCACACAATATTATTTTCTTACAATTAATCTTCAAGATTTCAGTGACACTGTCAGTGATGTCATCTATTTTTACTTTAGTACTATTGCCCACAAATACAGAGATGATGGCTTTCGGATCATATTTATTCCCAGTTATTGATGACATTATCTCTTCGTAAGATTTTCCAGGCATACAATAATTAACAGCAGATTGACTCAAGTTGTTACTTAATAATTTACCTAACCCTCTCCCTAAACTATCTGAAAACATAACAGAACAATAACAAACTTTACTAGAACAAGCCTCTGTCTGTGCTACTTGAGATGAAGCTTGCACCACATGTGGTGTATCTTGATCGAGGATACAGTCCCGAGATCCCTCAGACTGGGACGGGTCCTCCGTTTGCTCTGGTTGAAGAGCCTCAAGGCTGGATTCCCTTTCACAAGAACATTGAGTGGTGCTGAGAGTCATAGGGACCACTCTGTCTGCCTCATCATTACACATTTCTACTAACTCGTTTGCAGCAAGGATGTGTTCCTTTATTTGTTTTTGAGAGCTCACATACTTAATATAAAGTGAATGTAGTGACTCTTCAAGGACCTCAATTTCACACTGTAATTGTTGGGTATCAATTTGATAAATGTTTTTACTGTCTTCTAATTTAATCTGATAGTTTTTTAATTTATTTATTAGAAAAACACGCTCTTTCCTTAGTTTAATATTGTTGGAATTGTGTCTTTGTTGTTTCCTGAATTTGTTGCATTTATTTATGATTTTATTTAGTTTTGCATATTTTTTTATTTTATTTTGACTTACTTTATAACAACTATTATTATGTTTCAATAAAGAATCATCAGTAAGGTCTATTGTTACTAAAGAATGAGGGTTGCAATTAGTGTTAAATAATTCACCATATAAGTGATTAGTTTCCTTAGCCCGAGTACAATCTTTTTGTTTTTGTAACTTAGAAATTTGTACATTTGCATGAATTAGTTCTTCTTCTAGGTCCCTAACCTTACACAAAGCCTCCTCATATAAGTTACTGCAGTTACTAAAACCATCCGTAACCAGCCGCAGTTTGTCCCGTTCATCAATAACATCCAGGTATTGTTGGTGTAGGGTTACTAGCTCCTGCTTTAAGCTTGTATTTTTGTAAACGACCTTCTCGACTTCCTTCTCACTATCATCTATTTCTTGTAACAGCTGTTCACATTTACTGTTTGAAGCCTTAAGATCTTGAATGGTCGTTCTCAACTTAAGCTCCAACTCCTGAGCAGCAGCCTTACGGGTCATTACAGGCATGGTTTCAGGAATTAGTACTGAAAGTAGAATTAAAGGAACGGTGAGAACTAATTAAGACAGACAAACAAAAATATATTATAATTTAACTTTTGCATATGTGGGTAGGATGCATAGATAAGAAAAAAAAATCTAGTATTGCATAAAGATTACAATTAAAATGTACATAGGTAATGTTGTTGTTGATGTGTACAATATAACAATTATAATAGAATTACAGTATTTAGATATTTCGCAATAGGTACTAAGTTTCGTTAGCTTTTAAACAAAGTGACTTAGACCCAGTGCAGGGTGCCAAATCAACCAGTAAATGTGTTAATAGGACTCAATTAATATTTTACAGGGTCTAAGGGACGATTTTATGCTAGTTATTGATTAAAAGTAAACAATACTCCCCTTTTAAATCCGCAGGTCGAACATCAGCTGTTCTTGATAGGTTACCGGTAACGGTGGGTAACCAAAAACTATGTTTTTCTTCGTAAATTTGCAGGAAAACAATAATCCTGAGTTTTGATACAGTTACTTTGCATTTAGTTATAATGTTACACCTTAATTACACTTAAAATTAAATAAAACTAATTTTAAAATACGGAACAAAATTTTGACATGTCACTTGGGCAGTGTTGCCAGTACCCCCAGATATAAGTACTAACGTACTAGAGAAGCTACGTCAAATAACTGAATTGTCCTATTCTTCGTATTGAATCTTTAGTTCGCTGCAGCGCTAAAATAATAACAATTCGTCTAAACCGTACCTAATTTACCACAGTGCTAGATTTGCTGCGGAAGTGTATTTATTCTCGGCAAAAAGGTCTTAAGCGCCATGTAAATCACGGCACTTACGCGTTTTCTTCGACAACGAGACAAAGTAGGAATTTACGGTGTCTTCTCTAGTACTAATTGATGTCATCGAGATATAAGTACTAACACTTATATCTCGATGACATCAATTATATAATTATTTTAAAAGTGCCCTTCATGTGCCTATTTGAAATAAATGATTTGACTTTGATTCAGGCAGAAATTATCAGGCATTCGGGCTTCTGTCCTTGCTATCATAGATATTAATACGACAGACCTTTGATCCGTTTACTGTGCTTTCTGAGATACGTTTCACCATATTTTTTTTGGGTGACACCTGATCACAGTTACGTTATATGTACGTAATCATTTAACCACGAATTTCATCCAAATCCGTTCACCCATATTGGTCTGAAAGCGTAACAAACAAATAAACATAAGTACATTTCGCATTTCTGAAATGAATATTAGTTAGGATAGTATTTACCCTTCGACACAGGAGTTTCCAATACCATTAAACTTAAATTATAAACCCAAATAAAAACACGTTTTTATTAATAAAACTAAAAGATGAAAATTCGTAAGGTCATAACACTGACAAATTTTATCGACAAACGCTTGCACATCACTAGTTTATAAACAGCAGTTGTCATTTGTGTATAGTATGTTAAACATAAAAAATACTATATACATGTTTTTATTAATAAAACTCAAAGATGAAAAGCCGTAAGGTCACAACACTAACAAATTTTATCGACAAACGCTTGCACATCACTAGTTTATAAACAGCAGTTGTCATTTGTGTGTAGGATGTTAATAATGTAGTATGTAGTAATTATGATTATTATAATATACGTATTCTGCCTGAGGGCTACCTTGTAATCACATTGTAGCGACTTCAAGCAAACTTAATTGTAGATATGAGGGGCTCGTGGCTAAGTAATAACAGCCGCACGGATCGATCGATCAGGTTAAGCTACGCTTGCCGTGGTCGGCTCGTGGATGGGTGACCATCTTTACATACCGAGACTCCTCCGTGCTTCGGAAAGCACGGTCCAAGCCAATAACTGGGGGTAATACGATACCCTTGTATCGTATTACCCTCAGTTATTGGGTTGTAGAGTTCAGATAAGCCGTTGCTCCATGTAAAATTCATACTAATATTATAAATTCGAAAGTAACTCTGTCTGTCTGTCTGTATGTTACCCCATCACGGTAGTACTGGTATATCACTACATAGTATAAAAAAACAAAGTCGCTTTCTCTGTCCCTATATCCCTATGTATGCTTAAATCTTTAAAACTGCGCAACGGATTTTGATGCGGATTTTTTTAATAGATAGAGTGATTGAAGAGGAACGTTTATATGTATGATAACAAGCCCGTGCGAAGCCGGGGCGGGTCGCTAGTATATTTATAAATGCGAAAGTGAGTTTGTTTGTTTGTTACGCTTTCAAGCTAAAACGGCTGAACGGATTTAGATGGAATTTGGGCACAAGGGTAGACCATGACTTGGAATAGGACATAGGATACTTTTTATGCCGATATTCCCACGGGATCGAGACTTACGCAGGTGAAACCGCGGGGCGCAGCTAGTAAGGAATAAAACTTTAACCACACACGTACCTACCTAGTAATTATAACTTAGCTTTAATTTCTCTATTACAGTAAAAGTGTGCACTTTCACGGCAATTATCTTAGAGCTTAGGGTAGCTAAGGGTCATTTAGGTTTAAACCCGCAATGTTACGTGAGCTCTTAGTATTTAATAGTTAATATTAGCAAGACTAAATATTAAAGTTTTATATGACTGCTTCATATTTTTACGACTTTTGAGGTTACGGGTGTACGACTTGGTTTGCTAATGTCACTTTTTCAATGTAATGTAATATAGTAACTAAGTTTTATCAAACGTTGTGTTAAAACCTTCATTTATTTGTGAATGTGGAAAACATCGCCACGAAATCTACGTAACATTGCAAAGTCAAAGTCTAATAATTTATTTCAGGCACATAGAGGCACTTTTGAACGTCAAAAACAAAGAAATAGAACTGATTCTAGTTGCCCCTTCCAAAAGGTAGTTTTCATATGGAGAAGAATCATCATGAAATACGACCGTTACTCTTTAACAAAAATGTTTTGACAATATTTTGTATACATCAATTATATAATAATATGTAAAGTCGATGCAGCTAGAACAAGATTACTGTACCACAATAAGTAAAAAAAATCAAGTAAACTACGACTTAAAAGGTATAAACAAGACACCACAGACAGACAAATTAAAAATCCGGAGTCACACGTGTTAGGGCATAAATCGAACAGATTACGTGTGACTCCGGATTTTTAATTTGTCTGTCTGTGGTGTCTTGTTTATACCTTTTAAGTCGTAGTTGGGTTTTAGTTTTTATTACTTGATTTTTTTTTTAACTCTTTTGGGGTTATAATATATATAGTTTTGAAATGTGCTCATTAAGCCCTTTCATTTGATACCCAACATGGTACGATTAAATCATTTTTTTTTTTAAGTTCCTCACTTTATGTCCTCTAGAGGGCGCCATTTTTAATTTAATGTGACTTCACATAGCCTATAACCAGCGGACAGTCACGACGCTTCTAACGATACCTCATTTGTCAAATTGTGATAAGTGGTTTGGAAGATAGGAGGGAACAGATGAACATACATACATACATACATACATACATACATACATACATACATACATACATACATACATACATACATACATACCGGTCAAAATCATAACCCTCCTTTTTCTTCGCCGTAGTCGGGTAAAAAGAATTAAAAACGGAGCAATGAAAAATAAACTAATTTTGTGATAGATACATCGTGCTCACATATTTACAAATATTGTAAAAATAATCGATATCACAATATAAACTAATAAGTCAGTCAGTATGTGAGTTTAAGTAATCACGCCTGTACCTATTCCCCGAAGGATTAGGCAGAGCTGTACCTAAGTACACATACATTACGCCAGTTTGAGTCTCATGTAACATGGACTAGGGTATAAATAATCAAAGTTCACACATTGGACATACATTTAAATATCACCATCTTGTAGAGGCTATATTAATGCTACCCTAGTCAGCCAACCTATCAATCAATCAATCTGCCTAGCCTTTTCCCAACTATGTTGGGGTCGGCTTCCAGTCTAACCGGATGCAGCTGAATACCAGTATTTTTCATGGAGCGACTGCCTATCTGACCTCCACAACCCAGTACACAATGGGTAATACGATACCCCTTGGTAAGACTGGTTGTCAGACTTTCGGGCTTCTGACGACCCGTAACGACTGTCAAAGATCCACGAATGACAGCCGGGACCAACGGCTTAACGAGCTTTCCGAGGCACGGAGGAGTCTCGGTATGTAAAGATGGTCACCCATACACGGAACAACCCCGGCAACCGTGTTAACTTGACGGCTGTTATTACTTAGCCACGAGCTCTTCAGTGAACCTGTATTCCTATAGTAATCTTAAAATAGCCGCGATCTCTCGCTAACCTATTTATCCATTTAGCTTGATATAGCAACCACCTGTAACATAGTAAGTTTTTGCTATCCACATACCGTACTATTAATTTATTCTATTAATAGTAATAGTAACCTGTCCGGCTGGTCACACCTGACTCATATGCATTTTTATGACTCGACACTCCCTTTTATGGCAATGGAAAACGGGCCCTTTGGAATTGCGTCATTTTTTTTTGTTGTGGCAACATTTTTGTAGAACTGACCATCACTTTACATTGTTCATTTAATAACGACTGATATGACATGCTATGCATTAAGTATGTAACCGCGCGTTTACATTAATGTATACAAGCCGATAACTTGCAACTACTTTAAACAATTTCGTGAGTGTTTTCAGTAGTCAACCATACTTTTACGTCACTCTCATAAGCTATAAGCTCAAAAAGTAATATTAGATAGATAGATAGATAGATAAAACATTTATTCGGTACAAACATAGAAGACACAACACAAAAGCATAGTTACATAAATTCAAGTTTTAAGACAAACAAAAAAAAAAAGAAAACAAGTAAATACGAACATTAAAAACATAAACCCTTCCTTGGCAGTTGGGTAAAAAGAACATACAAACAAAAAACGCAAAGAAAGTATTGTCTGTGGCAATCTTAAAACTACCTACATCCTTAAAATATTTTAGTTAGCCAAAACCCTTGTGTGGTGCGTGTAGTGGAAAATGAATATTATTTTGCCTGTATACCAAATAACTTGTTCGACTGTACATATTCTACATCTTTGACAGTCGTCACGGGTAGTCAGAAGTCTTAAAGTCATGGGCTATCGTGTTACCCAGTAACTAGGTTGTGAAAGTCAAGATGGAAAAACCCAATAACACTTTGTCCGACCCGAGATTCGAATCCAGGACCTCATGCTCAATAGTAGCAATTGCGACCACTAGACCAACTAATTATAACTAGCTTCCGCCCGTGGCTTCGCCCGCGTGGTATGTCGAGAAAAAGTAGCCTATGTCCTTTCCCGGGATGCCATCTATCTCCTTACCAAATATTATCGAAATCCGTTCAATGGTTTAGGCGTGAAAAGGTAACATACAGACAGACAGAGTTACTTTCGAATTTATAATATTAGTATGGATTATTTTAATTAAAGGCCATTTCATTTGCCTGAATAACCATTTTTACCCATGGGAATAAGGAAAGCGCTCTAAGCAATGCCATACGGAAATATTATCACACACATAGGGCTTCATAATTGGCAGAAAAATAAAGCAATTAAGTCGGCCTAGTACGTGTCTTAACAGTTTATGTTACTCTATGAAAGTGGCGGTCGTAAAAGGATTGGTAGTGATGGGACATGTTAAGGACACATATCGATAAAAATACATTCGATATTTTTTATCAATCCGCAGCTGTTTCCCCCAGGGTTAGGCAGAGATGTCTTATAGATCGACATTTCGATAGATATGTTTGTATGTGTGTATAAGGGCGAGCCTATAGCCGTAAATCGGGCACTAATCCAGATTCAGAAATTTCTGATGGAATAACATATATTTTTTTATCGTGTTTGATTATCTTTAAAACACATTGCGTTAATAATACTTACTTTTTCATCATTATAAAATTTTGATCATTTCAGCCAATAGACGTCCAGCAACATAGGTCTCCCCCAGCATCGCCACTTCAACCGGTTCTGCACTTTCAGCATAATTAACTTAAGCTAAGTAAGAGAGGTTGGTCATGTCAGCTGCATGCATAGCGACCGCTGGGCAATAGTATCCACACGGTGGGTGCCTGAGGATGGACGGCGCCGCCGAGGCCGGCCCAGGAAGAGGTAGCGAGACGATCTAGACGCGTACCGCAAGGGTTGGGTCGAGGTGGCCCTAGAAAAGGATGTTTAGAAGGATTTGGGGGAGGCCTTTGTTTTGCAGCAGTGGGACAGTGTACGCTAAAATAAAAAAAAATAAAAAGAGGTTGGTTAATATCTTGTAATCTTCAAAAATATTTGAAATTATCTTTTGAGAAATTCTACCAATGAAGCACCCGATTTCTATACTTCTTTTCATTGTTAGTACCATCTTCGTTCTGCATTCTTTTGGGAAATCAGGTCTTTAGTTTTCCCTCAGGAAATCATTATGTTCAAGCCACCGCCACTTTCTAGTTTAATGCCCAGTCGATTTACGACAACCGCAGACAAATCGAGTCTTCTTAGTGAAAGTTAAACTTGCAATACAATTCTAAACAGAATACTGCAAGGATTATTTTATTTTATTGAAGACTAGCTGCACCCCGCGGTTTCACCCGCATAAGTCTCGATCCCGTGGGAATATTGGGATAAAAAGTATCCTATGTCCTAACCTATGTGCTAAACATTGTAATTCGTATAGCCATTTTAGCGTGAAAGCGTAACAAACGAACATTAAAAAAAAACAAATATTTTCTCTAATCTTTTCTAAACTAATATTATACTTATATATTATGTCAACTTCTTTGTCTCACAGTTTGTCTCTTTCACATAACAAATCACCTATATTCCCGGAGGATTAAGCAGAAGTACAGTTGCATTTCGCCGGTTATGTTTAAGTCCCATGTAATAGGGGGCGAGCCTATTGCCATCGACCGGGCACAAATCCAGACTCCAAACTGCTAGAGACAAGTTCCTGATGAAAAAACCGAAAAATACTATTGCCGACGCGGGAATCGAACCCAGAGCCTCATGCTCAGCAGTAGCGCTTGCAACTACTACACTAACAAGGCAGTCCTCTATTGTATAGAAGAAAAGCCACTGACTTTTATACTGTTTCAACAACTTTGTCCTTCTTATCCCGTCACTCTTTGGTAAAACAAAAAACCATTTCGACATTCCAAATTATCGATACTTTTCCCATCACTACCACTAAAGTGTCGTTACGGCTGAGCCTTTTTTCTGCGCCCATAAACTACCGCTCTATATACAAATATTGTAATTTACATCACTATGCTTTCATATGGTAATGTGACGATCGATACTAAGCTACTATACGAACAGTTTATTTATATGCATAGAGTTTTTTTACTGTTTTACCGTTAATTATGTATTTTATAGCGTGAGAACTATATACAAAAATCAATATGCCTGACTTTTCCCAACTATGTTGGGGTCGGTTTCCAGTCTAACTGGATGCAGCTGAATACCAGTATTTTACATGAAGCGACTGCCTATCTGACCACCACAACCCAGTAACTGGGTAATACGATACCCCTTGGTAAGACTTTCGGGCTTCTGAGGAACCGCAACGACTGTCAAATATCCACGAATGACAGCCGGGACCAACGGCTTAACGTGCTTTCCGAGGCACGGAGGAGTTCGTTATGTAAAGATCCCATCCACAGACCAACCCCGGGACCGACCCGTGCGGCTGTTATCAACCGACTTCTTCAAAAAGGAGGAGGTTCTCAATTCGTCTGTGTGTTTATTTTTTTGTATGTTTGTTACGCGTTTACTCCAACAGCTAAGCATTGATTTTGATGATCCTTTTTTTGTTTGGTAGGTCATGCTTCAGAGGTTTGCTTTCGTAGTTTTTGAGTTAGCTTCAATATTGCGTATTTTCCCCCTGTATTTTCTAGACGATGTTATTGTGTGACTCCGTCACTGTAATTTACATAGCAGGTGGTATTCGAATTTGTGTAGGGAAGGTACCACAACAAACAATTGAAAAATAATAAACTTTTTACAAAAAACAAAAACAACCGACTTCCAAAAAAGTACTAAAAATTGTGGCTAAGTAATTACAAAAAAACTTAAAAAAAAAAAAAAATAACCGACTTCCAAAAAATAACACAAAAATGTGAAAAATAACTTTAATTTCGGAAGTTGGTGTATTTGCTTTTCAATTTTCCGAAACATAAGTTATTTTACACTTTTTACTTTTGGTGTTTTTTTTGGAAGTCGATTGTTTTTGTTTTTTGTAAAAAGTTTTTTTTGTAATTACTTAGCCACAATTTTTGATAACATGTAGGACTCTATATTCTATAACAGTACAGTCGCACCTGTCTTGTCAGTAAGTTATTGAGCCAGACGATATTGATAAGGGTTCCGCAAATTGTCCGATACGACGGTTGAACCCTCGCCGAGTTTTATAACGCGAAGTATTATTTGAAGTGACTGTTTTATGTCCGAGTTGAATTCTTCACATAAAAATATAGGTACGCACAATACTCAGACACTGAATAATTTTATACAGGACGAAATTGAATTTATGGGCATCCTCTTAAGAGGTCATTGTAATAATCATTATGGGACATCTTTCAGTATGGGACCAACACTTTTTTTGTTTTTTGAGGATTGGAAATCATCAAATAACTTCTCCCGCTCGGGGCGGAGCGGGAGGGAGTGTCAGACTTTTACTGACTAAAACCATGTTTCTTCAGTTGCCTGTTGCCAAGGGCCCCGGTATCCCTTTCGGACTTTCCCGAAACCCTGGCAGGATGGGACCAAAATAGATTGCGAAAAAAACTTAGCTGTTCCCTACATTAAAGGAGATGGACAAAATTTTCCCCAAGCTGTACATAATTAAAAGTAATACAATTAATTTAATTAAAATAAATGAAGAATTTATAGCAGCTAATATCACTTCATTGCAGTCTCTGAAAAAAATACTAAATTAAAAGAATTTTATGCGATTTTATACGTTCAATTTCACTTGGAAGTATCTTCAATGTTGCCACTTAATAATATCAATGCTTGGAGGAAAAGTTAACTAAACGCACGTAGCAATAATTAAAATATTCGTAACAAATTATTTATGTATTATATTTTTGACGGAAAGTAATCCATCAAACCAACCTTCTCTTAATGATTTTATAAATCAAAAGTCAAAATATACATACGGATAGGATATTTTATTTAGATAAAATATAGTAACGTCATGTATTGTAACATTACTTGACTTAATTACTAGCAACACTCAATGAATCTGTTAAATGTCAAATAACTGTCATTGGCATTTCAAATCTCGTCGCTGTTGCTGCTTTACGGTATTCGTTTGCTTCGTATTTGTGTTATTATTTTATTTCACGTTTATTTTATTGTGTCGTAGCCCCACGCGAGTGCTCCACTAATTATAATAAACAGTGTAATTAAGTAAGGAAAATGGACCTTGTACAATCGTGTGGTATCGCTATTAGAGAACGCATCAGGCGGCATGAAACATCATCATTACCCCCTGATATGACTGTTCTTCTATCGGAATTTGTTCCACCAGCTTCATTTCTGGATAACGTACTTGTAACATTGAATGATTAAATGTATAAAATAATCTATTTGTTTTTATTCTGACCAATATACCTATGCTAGAAAAAAGTTAAGTAACTGCTGTACCAGTTTTTCCAAGTTATAATATGATATACTAATCACCTAAGATAAATATATACACCTCAACCTATTTAACGTTCAGGAAATTATGAATAAATTGTAAAATCATGATGAAAACTGAGTGAAAAAATCAACTTTTTCAAAACTTCATAACTTTATTCCACGACTGCATAGCTTTATGTAACTTATAATTCTTAATGATTGAAGATCTGCCCTATTGAAAAACATAGATTTCATATCTGTACATTCTGGGGTACAGGTCCTAACAATTATTGGCCATGTCCTTTAAGTTCGCACTGATTATTTTTTCGCGATTTCTCGGTTTGTCCCATGAAAGTTGTTCATAGTGATGCCCATCACATGAATTCAATTTCACCCTGTATAATTGTGAATGAAGATGAAGTAGGTTTTCGAACTCAACCTGCAACCTATGTACATAATATCCATCAATAGATCTGGCGATTCGCACAACGCCTCTGACGTATTATTATTTATTTTATTTTGTGGCATCTACATCGCCTCATGCGAACTACGAGTTAAAGACCTGACGACACAAAAAAATCCTGCATCGCGCAAAAATCAAAATATTTTATTTCACATTTAGGTACCTACATGGGTCTGCCAGGGTTGCGGAATAGTCCGAAAGGGATACCGTGACCCTGGCAACAGGCAACTGAAGGAACACGGGTGGGTTTTAGTCAGTAAGAGTCTGACACGCCCTTCCGCTCCGCCCAGAGCGGGAGAAGTCATTTGATGATTTCCCACCCAAAAAAAAAAAAAAAAAATTACCTACATGGGCACTTATGAAACGTCAGAAGCTAGGTGCACGGTTCCAATTGGTCGTTTCCTATGGAGCCGACAAGAAAAATAATTGGCTGTTACAATATTTTCGAATTACAGTTTTATTAGGTATGGGAGGACAGTGTAGGCCTTTCAACAAGTACCAGGTAAGTACTTAACAAAATATAAAATCTTCAAAAAACTACTACTAAGCCTACATCGTTCTCACATTCACAAAATGGAAAAGAATCTATATATTCGCAATTAGGGTTTACCGCGGTATCTACATAGATCCCGATATAAATCGTTGGGCAGTTGCCCATATAGTGCTCTATGAAGCCCGCCAGCCACGACACCCGCCTGGCCAGAGGATCTCCCCTTTTCTACGGAGGATGGGTGAAATTTACACCCTCTTCCTAAATAATAGCTCATCGGCATCAGGAACAAGGTCTAAGCTACCGGTGGTTAGGGCTCCAGATACAGGAACCGCCTCACTTTCTATATTAATGTTATTATCGACTCATAATGCTACTCAGAAATTCGCCAAACTAAGGACCTATGTTCAGAACTAAAACACCAATAAGCGGTTTAAAAAAAGCGGGAACCCTGAACCCTGATCGCCTCTCCACGATGTTTTAATATATTCACAAATATCGCATTACTATGCAAATGCAGCCCGTTAAAAACATGCACCTATGATAAAAAGATAATTCTGCCATTACCCCAGTGGGAGCAGGTTCCAGACCTGTTCCTAGACATGTCCACATTATGGCCAGGTGAGGCGGTCACCTGCATACCTAGCCCAGATATGTCTCGTCCGGGAAGCTATGGGGTTTTTCTATCATACACTAGTTACGTAGGATCGCACGGGCGCATAGACGAGGTAAAAAACTTGTGAGGTCCTTAAAAATTGCTGTATTACGGACTTTTTTTACTTTGTAGGATTCTAGAAGTAGGATACAAGGCAGATACACGGTTAAAACATTCTATGTCGTGACCTAGCATAGCATAAACTAGTAGCCTGTCATGTCCCCACTGCTGGGACACAGGCCTCCTCTCTGTGAGAGGGAGTGAGCCGTAATCCACCACGCGGACGATATTTTTTGGTTGGGAAATTATTAAATAACTTCTCCCGCTCTGTGTGGAGCGGGAGGGCGTCACAGACTCTTACTGACTAAAACCCACCCGTTTTCCTTCAGTTGCCTGTGTGTTGCCAAAGGCCACGCACGATAACCCTTTCGGACTTGAACCACGCGGGGCCCTAGTGCGGGTTGGTAGATGTCACAATATCTTCGATTTTTTTGGTTCTAGGACAACCGTTTATGAGCAGTGGTGATGAAATAATACACAAAGTAAAGCGCCTGTCAGGGTTCGAACCTTCGACCTACAACTCGTATAAGTCGCGGCTGTTACCACTGGCAAATTATTCAGCAATTCATAAATAAAATTGTGTAAAAAAATAATAATAGGTTATTTTTACCCGACTGCCCCAGAAGGAGGGTAATGTTTTTGGAAGACTCAAAGTCAAATAATTTAATTTAGTGCCTAGATGTAACTAACAAACATCGGTTCGACACACGTTTGACTAGAACCAGGCCTCGACATACATTCGGAGACGCTAGTGCAGGCACGTGATCGGTAAATAGACACACAGATTCGTCTAGTGTAATAAGTAAGTGCGGCCAATGTAGGTTGGCAGGACCAGGGGGCCTACCACCACTACTACAGCTGTATTATTTTAATCTTACTTCGTGGGGAAAAGAGATGGAGCTAAATGTCCTGTAGAGCTTTTTTTTATAGTTTATAGCTTCATCGCTTTCCTACACTGAAGTAAATAATACTGCAGCTGTAAGCGGTGGTGGTAGCCCCCCAGGCATCATATTGATCTGTCCTAGAGTCATATCAGTTGCATGAGAGTCACCGAGGATTGGAGAGGTTTATATTATTTTGACGACTTATGCGAACATAAATGTAGGGAACAGCTGTTTTTAGGGTTCCGTACCCAAAGGGTAAAACGGGACCCTATTACTACTAAGACTCCGTTGTCCCTCCATCTGTCTGTCTGTCTGTCAGTCCGTCTGTCACCAGGCTGTATCTCATGAACCGCGATAGTTAGACAGTTGAAATTTTCACAGATGATGTATTTCCATTGCCGCTATAACAACAAATACTAAAAAACAGAATAAAATAAATATTTAAGGGGTCTCCCATACAACTAAAGTGTTTTGTTTTTATAGATAATGATACGGAACCCTTCGTAGGCGAGTCCGACTCGTACTTGGCCGGTTTTTATTTTTTTTCGAGATTTAAGGGTTGGTCCCATAGTGAAAGTTGTGATGATAAGTACAATGACCCCTTTAGATGATTTAAAACGACTATTTAACCTTATTTATATAGTTAAATCGAGTTGTATTTAGCAGTACACACAATCTTATTTTTTCCCTTTCACAACCATACTACAACAGCCAACCAATCCTAAAGCCTACAAAAACCCTATAGCCCTTTTTATACAGTACGAAATAAATTAAAAACCGCCATAAAAATAGGTCGCTGCTCGATAATGTAGTTGCCGTCCGTGCGCACACGCATCACATCCGGCGGCGTGCAAAAGCGCCATCTGACGTGTTCTGAATAAACTATTAACGTCTGGGTGTGACGTAACGATGCTTTGATGTAACCGCGGTGGATTTTGTAAGACTGACCGAGGTCGACATTTAAAAATCCAAATTACTGAGAAATTCCAGATGGAAAACCCCAATAACATTATTGCCCGACTCGGGAATCGAACCCGGGTTCTCATGCTCAGCACCTTTGTGACCACTAGACCAAAGAGGCACTTGAAGTCAATAAAATAAGACGTGAAAAATCTCGACTGGCCTTTTATACACATCTTAATCTAGCAGGAACCAATTAAGGCACTTAATATAAAGCCTAAACTTTTTGAAGTTCTAGGTATAATAGAAAGAGAACAGTTAATTTATTCGGCCGCATAAGGCAGGTCGCATGCGCAGATTTACGGCCCCTGGCTCGCTCTCACATAAATACAGGGACGCGCCTTATCGGAGCGGCCGCCGGGTTAAACGTTAACTGTGAAATTGGAGCAAGAGATGAGAGGTAGCGGGTTGGACAGGACAAAGCTTACAACCCGTGCGCATTAACATGGCACCTGGCTCGGAACTCAATACTCCCCCCGCTACCCGCGCCGCGCCCCGCCGTCGCGATGCGGGGTAGTGAGGGGAGATACAAACGTCATTGAGCCAGGTGCCATGTTAATGCGCACGGGTTGTACACACGGCTACACATCAAGCTATACAATTCCAGTATAATCTGACCTCGCATTGTAAGGAAATCCTATACAATGCGAGATCGGCTTAAACTGGAAATGTATAGCTTGATGTGTAGCCGTGTGTACAAGTTTTGAAATTCGCTTATTTTGGCCATTAAATGCTGTGGAAATCGTAATGACCGTGGGAATCAAAGAACTCGCTTAGAAATGTTTAAAACTAGGATTAAATGTATATCCTGTGTTAATCCAGAGTGCTATAAAATAGCCTCCATAAGGCCAGTCGTTGTAGCGGTATCTACATCGCCACATGCGAACTACGCATCAAAGACCTGACGTCACACAAAAATCCTGACGTCACATAAATCCTGCATCGCGCAATTAAAGTTTACCGTGCAAGAACCCAACATCAATCATTGGGCAGTTGCCCGCCAGACACACCACCCGTCTGGTCGGAGGATCCTCCCTTTTCTACGGTGGATGAGTGAACTTTACACCCTGTTCCTCATACCAAACCATTACCAAAATTCAAACTATTTTACTAGGCTGAGAATAAGATCTTTTTGAACGTTACAATCACATAAGACAGTCCTCCAAAACCCCCGCCTTTCACCAATGGATTGAGTCATTTCCGAATAATCTATTAGTCATTTAAAACCCGCTACCGCTTATGCATTGCCCCATACAACACGGAAACAATACTAGTGACCAGTCGGTTACCAGGAATGGCTGCAAACCTGACGGTCTACAGGCTACAGCAGATGATGATAACAAACAGGATTTGTTTGAGATATGGAGACTCTCCAAAATTAGTAGCTTATCAAGAAGGCCATCACCACTGGCTCTGTGGTAGCGAGTGGGGGTTTGTTATAGCAGTAGCGATGGAGCTACTGCTCCATCGCTACTGCTATAACAAACCCCCAAAGTAGCGAAGGGTTAACATATCCAAAGAAGCTGATGGTAATGGTCCTCACTGCTGCCTAAATCATGCAGAGTAGGAAATTTTTAGCAAGGTTTTATACGTATCACATTCATTAAGACCCTCCCCCCCTTTTCCTACAAAATGGTTGATCTGGATGGTGCAGATCCACGTGTCATGTTCGTGAACGGGCACTGTCAGTTGAGATTGGTCATCTCTCATCTGCCAGGGCTTATTTTTAATCTTATATTTTGAATTGTTTTTCATTGTTTTTCATTTGACATTGTTCTCACATATAGAAGCACCAACTGTACCCAGGATTTTGTAATATCTGTATCCATTTTTAAAAGAGTGTCCTAGGAGTTTCTTGCCCGTTCTTCTCCATGGAGATCTACGATTTGATATGGGCAACTAGCTTCAACTTTTTGACTAACTGACCGATTCTTTGACAATTCAAAAGTGCCTGTAAATGGTTTAATTGAAATAAATGCTTTGAGTTTGAGTTGAGTTGAGTTTGACAGTTAAGGCTCCCACCGTTATCCATACAGGCGCAAAAACAACCGACTTCCAAAAAAAACACTACGAAGTAAAAATTTCGGAAGTCGGTGCCTTTGGTTTTGTATTATCGTTTTTCGTGTTTTTTTTTTTATATTGGTGGATTTTGAACTCTAATATCTAGTATTGAAACTAAAACTGCAAAATTCAGTGCTATCTCCATAGAAAACTGTCAAACAAATGAATAATTTCTTAGAATGAATAGCACGCAGATCATATTATGAATTGTCAGTTTGTGACTGTTTACGATGATTCATAATATTTTCCTATTATGATTCTGCCAAGGTAACTGTTTTAAGCCTCCTGTTGGGTGATGGCCGCGGGAATCCGCTGGATGCAAGAGGCACAGAACCGGTCGAAGTGGCGGTGCTTGGCGGAGGCCTATGTCCAGCAGTGGACGTCTTTCGGCTGAGATGATGATGATGATGATGATGATAGTACCGCTTTGTAACTAGTGTGTTAGCTTTGGACAACGGCTAGTAAAGTTGGCATTTCACTTTTTTACCCGACTCCAGCAAAGCCAAAAGAAAGGGTGATGTTTTTAAAGATACTTAATGGGGTTTATTCATAAATGTTGCTTAAAGTTAAGTGACGTTCAAACATCAAAAATGTATGGTTAAACATTCGCTAATCATTACTTAACTTTAAGCAACATTTATGAATAAAACCCAAGTTTTCTAGGTATTTCAGGTTTTCTAGTTTTTCCCCAATCTTTTTCTTTTTGTGTTTGTGTTCTTCCTTTGCGTCATGTTTACCGCAAATAAACAATTTTTCTTTCTTCTCCCTTTTGTTTTCACATTTCGCCAGTTACTCTTATTAGGTACTGATGAAATGAAGCGCAAATCGTTTTGCGATAAAACGGCAAAAAAGATATTATGCTGGTAAAAACATGGCAAAGAGAAATGAAAAAGTCGGCCATCTTGGTCGTATAAAAACATAAAAAGGATTGCACTGTATCAGGTGCCTCATCCCTTCCGCAGCGTAATAAAAATATATTAGAGGTGAACGGGTTATCTATGATGTTTTCCTCCATTTATGGTAATGTGGGGTTTACACCGGCCTAAAACGGCCACATTAGCAATTCCTCTAAAAGCAGTCCATTTCCTGAATTTGCTGTTGTCATCAGCAATTCCTCTAATTTGACATAAAAGCAATTCTTAATTTGTGGACCATTTTACGAATCTCCATAGAAAACTGTCAAACAAATGAATTATTCGCAAACAGATCATATTATGAATTGTCAGTTTGTGACATTTTACGATGATTCATAATATTTTCATATTATGATTCTGCCAAAGTGACTATCCCCCAGTTCGTTCATTATAGCTTGACCCGTATCGCGATTGGTAGTATTAAGGAGATTCGTAAAATGGTCCACACATTATGAATTGCTATTGTGTCAAATTAGAGGAATTGCTAATTACAGCTGGAAATTCAGGAAATGAATTGTTTTTAGAGGAATTGCTAATATCGCCGTTTTAGGCCCCCAGGTCATCGGTCCTCCATGTGGGGGCCTTCCAACGCTACGTCTTCCGGCAAAGCGGTACTATAATAAACAAAAATTAGTTACTTCTTTGTCTATGTTAAAACTCATTGTTTGAAAAGCGACTGCACATGAATAAAGACCCCGACTGCAGTCTGCACACCAATAAAGACGGTTTATGTTTCGCGAACCGTATCTATAGTCTGCTTAGCTTCCGGGAATACTTCCAAGTTTCACTATCTTAAATGAAATAGTGCTATATTGTACTTATATAAAAGTTAGTTAGTTTTTGCGCAAAAAAAAGCCATAAATTATATGAAAAATTATGTGTAGGTGTAGAAGAATGGACAAGATTAGTGGTTAGGGATCATTTAAGAATGGTTATGATCCTTGACGTACCTACCACTGGTACTATAAAGAAAAATCCGGCCAAGTGCGTGTCGGATATCAGCATTATCTATAAAAACGGCAAAAAAATCACGTTTGTTGCATGTATAAAAACAGAATAAAATAAATATTTAAGGGGCCCCCCTAAATATTTCTATTTTTATAGCGGCAACAGAAATACACCTCTGTGAAAATTTCAACTGTCACCATCACCATCTGTGAAAATTTCAACTGTCTAACTATCACGGTTCATGAGATACAGACTGGTGAGAGACGGACAGACAGACAGACGGACGGACAGCGGAGTCTTAGTAGCGGAGTTCCGTTTTACCCTTTGGGTACGGAACCCTAAAAAACGTAATATACGTACCTATCACAAAAAAACAATAGTAAAACTTTGCTTCGTGGCGCGAGAAAAATGTATAGAGGAAGCCAAGGTAACAAATTATTTGTCGTATGGCCCAGTGGTTAAGGATTCGCCTCTCATGCTCGAAATTGTGGGTTCAAATCTGGTTCTTTTTGAGTTTATCTTGGATATTACGGACATCGGCGAAGGAATAACATCGCTAGGAAACCCGGACTTATACACCATGTAACAAAAACCCTGTCCGATCCGTGAGGATTTTGTTAAGAATCATACTAAGAGTCTATTAAAGTGGGGTTCAATGGGTTATTTTACCGGGTTAATACATAGAGCGCGGGCGGCCGCTGTTTAGCGGGTATCTACCAGTGATAACTTATGACCTCTGTAGAAAATTAACTAATTTATGACAGGAGAAATAACGACAGGTAGAGGAGAAAACAAATCCAGCAAATCCATTAACTAATCTATTATTTTTTTATTTGTCCGTAACTTGATTAATTTATACAGTATGTTAACTAACAAAGGGCGTTCCCGTTAACCTGCAATAGTATAGCGTGTATACATGCTAAAAAAAGTATTAGCAAACAAAAAAAAAAAAAAAATATTTTTTTAGTGAAATGTTCACAAAACGAAAAAGAAATAAGTACACTTGTATTTCAACGTAGAAAAACAAGTGTGACAAGTGGGCGTGTACAGAGAGTTTATTTTCCGTAACAATTTAATATGTTTTGTGAATATTTTACTATACAAAAACAAAAAAAACTTTTTTTTTTTTTAATGTAATTTTTTTTTTTGCATGTATAGACGCTATACTATTGCAGGTTAACGGGAACGCCCTTTGTTAGTTAACATACTGTATTTATTAATTAAAGGAACTATAAACAATACCTATATTATACAACTAACTATAACTTAATTATAGGAATCCTAATTAATATTCATTAAAACTAACTACAAATAAACAATTAGGGCCTTACCACAAAAACTTAGACACTTGTTTTACACGTGTTTAATGTCAGTTTTATGTCAAACTCCATACAGAAATGTCATGTATAACGTTTATTAACGTTTAATAACGTTTATTTGGACTAAAATGATATGTAGCCTAATACAAAAATATCTGCTTAAAACTAAGGCACACGATTATAATATAATAATTAGGCAGCTTAACTATAAGAACTCCTAACTTCCAAACTAGGTAAAACTTGTATCTCAGAAGTCAGTGCTCCTCCATAGTGAATTAAATACAAAAAGCTGAACATTAATATTTTAGGACGTTTACAACACTAATAAAATTGCTACATTAGACCAAATAGATGTAGGAGAGTGTAAAATATAAAAGGTATTTAGGCTAAACAACTAGGGAGGCCCGCGAAATTCAAATTTTCTTAGGTTTTTTGCAATTTGCAGGTCAGTATCAGGTTGTATGTTGATCTAAATATTATTAGCGCTCGTAACAAATATGGATTTACTGAATTATAAACATTAAAATCAGCAATACAACTCTCTAAGTTCATGAAAGTGCCAAATGTCATGTTTTCATGAAATAGTCATTCAATACACTTTCATAGAAAATCCATATTTGTTACGAGCGCTAATAATATTTAGATCAAGATACAACCTGATACTGACCTGCAAATTGCAAAAAACGTAAGAAAATTTGAATTTCGCGGGCTACCCTAGCGCATCAACCTTAACACTGTTTTGTGGTAGTAGGGTTAATATCTTAAATATGGCGTCGACCAATTATTAGGTATAATTTATCTATTCAAAATTTATTTCTAAAGGATTGTCCATCTTAAATAACATCTTTGATCTATTGTCGGTGTCAATCTATCTGTGAAAGGGATCCTAGATTACTTAGATAGTAGTTCTGTCAATAGTAAAAGATACTCATTGGTGTTCATCTTTCAGTTTATTTCGGACTGCTTTTCACATTTAACTGAAGTCATGTTTTTAAGACAGGCCCGTCGACGTCACCGGTTACTATCAGGCGTAACTCTAACTCAAAGCAGTATTAAGGTTCTTACATACTGGCGCGATTAGCCGCGCGACGCGAATTTTAAAACTAAACAATTTCTGAGAAAACTTCACGGCGAACAATGCGGTGGCGTCGCGTCGCGCGGCGAATCGCCCCAGTATGTAAGAAGAGCCTTTAAGGTGCAGACAAACGTAGCCTATGTGTTGACTTGTGCATAAAGTTTTAATAAATAAATAAGTTGTAGGTTATTTCATATCCTCGGTAGGCCAAAGCAAGGATACTTTTCTTATGGGCGCGACTGCATCGCGTTTTACCTGTTTCGCTTCTTGGTGACTGCATTGCGTTTTGGCGACTGCATCGTGTTTTGGTGACTGCATTGAGTTTGGGGGATTGCATAGTTTTTTGGCGATTGCATCGCATTTTGACGACTGCATTGCATTTTGGCGACTGCATCGTGTTTTGGTGATTGTATCGTGTTTTGGCGACTGTATCGTGTATTGGCGATTGCATCGTGTTTTGGCGATTGCATCGTTTTTTGGTGATAGCATCGCATTTTGGAAGAAGAAAACGTGTAACGCCAAGTAACATGGGACAAGGGCAGGAAGATAACGATGATCGCGTTTCGGCAACTCGCTTTTTGTATAAGAAAAGAAATGCTCTTGTTCTTGCGCGCCGCGTGACGAGCTGACGACACACGCGCACGCGCACACGCTGTTTCCGCCATCGCTCAGCAAGTCCCGTCACCGTGACTCCTCGTGGCATGCTCTAAACAACTTTTTCATTTGTTTTATAATCAGTCGCTGTCACAACACAACACGCGTTTCGCTGCGTGTAGCTTGTGGCCACAGCGTAAAAGCACAGACCTATCGTGATGACTTAAATGGCCCTTAATACCAATTCTCCCTTAGAAAATATCACAATTTCTAACAATTCAGTCGAACACGGAAGTTTATAATGAACTTGAAATTATTCGCAATTAAATATTTATGTTTTGACTGTACTTTGGTAGCATTCTTTAGATAGTGTAGTGCGACCATGACTTGATTGAAACATCCCAGGATTTGTTGTTATAGAAGTTAGTAGACCGTAAGGAACGCATGGGCAGTGGAAATTGTATGAATTCTTTGTTATTATAAAAGAATCTATTATAATTCATCATCATTCTCCTGCCCTTATCCCAATTTATTTGGGGTCGGCGCAACATGTCCCTTTCTTCCATACTTCTCTATTAGCCGTCATCTCGATAGTCACCCCCTTTCTAGCCATATCATCTTTCACACAGTCCATCCATCATTTCTTTGGTCTTCCCCTACTCTTATAGCCATCGACATTCATACCCAAAACTTTCCTCACAACATTTTCCTCATTCCTTCGCATCACGTGCCCATACCATGACAACCGATTTCCGCACAACTTTTCAGTGACCGGTGCCACTTTCAGACTTCCTCTTATGTACTCATTTCTTATTCTATCCATTCGTGTAACACCACACATCCCTCTTAACATTCTCATCTCAGCTGCATGCAATTGCCTTTCATTCATCCCCAACATTCTGATCCATACAAGACAGCAGGTCTAGATATTGTTTTACATATCTTCCCCTTAAGTTTAAGGGGAATGCGGGAGTCGCAGATTGTTCCCGTGACCTGCCGCCATATTATAATTAACATACATAATACATAACATCACGCCTATAATCTCCCAAGCGTTAGGCCGAGGTGAGCCTACAGTACACCCACAGTTCGCCAGTTATGTCTAAGTCCCATGTAACAGGGGGCGAGCCTATTGCCATTAACCGCAGCACAAATCCAGATTCCAAGCTGCTACCGCGAAATTCCATAGAGGCAAACCCAATAAACACCTTGCAAGACCCGGGAATCGAACCCAGGACCTCATGCTCTTGCAGGAAAGATCGAAAGGGATACCGGAACCCTTGGCAACAGGCAACTGAAGGAACACGGGTGGGTTTTAGTCAGTAAAAGTCTGACACGTCCTCCCGCTCCGCCCGGAGCGGGAGAAGTCATTTGATGATTTCCTAATCTCAAAAAAAAAAACAGGACCTCATGCTGAGCATTGCGCTTGCGACCACAAGACTAACGAGGCAGTCCCAATAATGAGTCATTTCGAATTCTTAGCGATAAAAACCATCCAAATAAGGACAGCGAAGCGTGGCTCTTTCCCAGCAGGGGTCCACACATCCCACAAAACCGGAGACAAAGCCGTTTCTAAAAGTCTAAGATGGGCACGGAAGCCGAAATGATTTGCAATGAATCGTCTGTTCAGTCCGTCCAATACTTACATTCTTTAGAATTACTACGGTGACCAAGATGAAGGTTAAAATCGGGACAATTACTCGAATAAAAAAACTGAAATTGAGTTTTAGTTAAATATGCACTGTCTACTTTGTAAAAGTGTATTGAGCACTAAGGAACTTAGTATTTAAAAATTAATTACGAAACTTTCTGATTGATAAAGCATACTACACGATCCAAGATTTCTTGAATTATTGTCCATGTATTTATTAATTTCACTGTATTTTGATATTTAGACATTTAGGTATAATAACTAACTTTGACATGTAAAATAATTTTAATTTTAATACCAATACCTAATTATTGTATGCTTATAACCGTGCGTTTGCACTGGCGAAACATTCACATAAAAACATGTTGAAATCTCTGTTTTCTGTCAGTGTATCGCCTAGCGTTCGCATTGTCACGAAACTTGTTGCCGCGAAACATGTTTGACGTTTCATATCACTCGACATGTTTCGCCACATGTCTTTACAAACCAATTTCGTATCAAAATGTATCTGTATGAATCTAGTAACATGTTGTTAGATTTGTTTTGACACTTTGGTCGGTTAATATAGTCCACACATTTTGTATTCCTCAAACATGGAAAACCTTGCCAAAGCTCTATAAACTTCATCGTGTCTACTTTGGACCACTCTATGTTTCGATATAAACACGGGATGTTTACCACCATACTCGGATAACACTAAACATCAAGCAATAGACAAGTTGCGAGACATAATTTGACATAAACAAACAACAGTGCGAACGCTAACGTGACAAATCTTTATACAAAACATGTCTATTGTGTATGTTTCTAGACAGTGCGAATGCAGTTTACAACAAATCTTGAGATCTGTCTTATGACTTACTCATGTTTCGTCCAGTGCGAACGCAAGTTCAACAAAACAAGTAATGAGATTTGTTTCATGTGACAAGTTTCGAAACATCTACATGTTAAATGTTTTCTGGTGCAAACGCATAGTTAGGCAGGACATAGTGGAACTTTATTTTTTTGTTAAGACCTGTAACAAACACTGTGTTTGTGGTTGTTGTGGATAACAACAACCACAAACATATTGAAAAAAAAATTGGCTTTTGAGTTCCTAAAAATGGAGCTCCTTGTTTTTCGGGGGAATTAAATAATAAATAAAAATGTTTATTTCGAGGGAAGACTTACATAGGTTAGGAAGCAGCTCGTGACAAAGTAATAACAGCCGCCATCAAGTTCAGCTACGCTTGCCGGGGTGTGTTCGTGGATTGGAGACCATCTTTACATACTGAGACTTTTCCGTGCCTCGGTAAGCACGTTAAGCCGTTGGTCCCGGCTGCCGGAAGAATAGACAAAAAGACAGATTTTGTTTGCTTATCTGTCACCTTGTCTATTCTTCAAAACCCGTTTCTATTGTGGTCAAACAAAGCGTGCACGACAGGAAGGTTACCATTTTGTTTGTCAGCCAAATTCTTCAGTAGTTTACAACATGCTCTGTCTGTCAGTCAATCATTTCATAACATTCAGATTTATCCCTCTAAAACCAAACGTAATGGCCCCTCCACACGGTCCATCGCGATGTCGGTTCGTCGCTCGTTCCGGGCGGCGGCGCTCGCGTGTGAACCAGCCTTATGTTATCTAAATAATGGACGTACACGTATAGATGCCCTTGGTTTGAGGGCAATGTGATTAGCTTCACGCTCTCTGGGTAGGCAGAGGCCTAGGTTATATTATATTGTCCGAAATGATGTAAGCGATCCGCCTTATTCATAAACGCTGCATAAAGTTAAGTTAAGAATTAGCAACTGTTTAATCATACATTTTCGACGTTTATACGACTCTTTAACTTTAAGAAACGTTTATGAATAAGAGGGTAAGAGTTTAAAGTTAACTTTTAACAGACTTCAATAAAAGAGGAGTCTTTTCTGAGTCATAAAAAATGTGTCTGCGCATAGTGGGCATCGTAACTATAACCCATCTTTTTTTTTTTTTGATGGTGGGATTTTATCGAATGACTTGTCCCGTTCTGGGCGGAGCGGGAGGACGTGTCAGACTTTTACTGACTAAAACCCACCCGTGTTCCTTCAGTTGCCTGTAGCCAAGGGTCCTGGTATCCCTTTCGGACTTTCCCGCAACCCTGGCAGAACTATAACCCATCTGAAAGGTTAATCAGACTGCCGATGTGGTTCCAAGGATGGGTGAACATTCTATACAACCCAGTTACTGGGTAACACGATGCACCTTGGTAAGCCTGGCTGTCAGATTTCATGATTTTTATTGTACTACTTCCTAAATAGCAATCGGAAATTTATATAGATTTCCTAGGAAAAGTGCTTATTACATAAAAATTAAATTAAAAATTTAAAAAACCCCCGACAAAAACAAAGCGTCTAAAAAGTAAAAAAATAATATCATAAAAGTTGTAGGTAATATTTTGATCCAAGCGTCGTCGTGTCGGGGGACGGCTAATGCAAACGCCAACAACCACTAGGCATAATGAATGTATGCTGTTGTAGAAAGGATAGCTGCTGTTAACTTCCTATTTTCATTAGCCGTCCCCCGACACGACGACGCTTGGATCAAAATATTACCTACAACTTTTATGATATTATTTTTTTACTTTTTAGACGCTTTGTTTTTGTCGGGGGTTTTTTAAATTTTTAATTTAATTTTTATTTCCAGCTTTTTAAATTTTATATTATATTACTAGTAGAAACGCTACGATCAAGACGCAGCTCGCCGAAATCTGCGTAGCTGTACGTTTTTTGCCACAGTGAAGCTTGTTACCTACTAATTCACTCTCATTTATCTTTCCTACTCCATCATCAGACTTTGATCACCATCTATCTGTAACCTATGTGTTGAGACCTTTCCAATGAGTCCAAACGCGATACCTCTGCTGTAAGTTCGTGAGGGAGTTGGGTATCCTGCAAATTCCAGGCGATGCTGCAGCATCAGCTCAAGGTTACTACATATATTCTTTTCATATAATTGAAATAAGAGAATTCTAAATTTCCAATCGATTAGACCTGTGGAAGATGCTCACATCCATTCATCAACTAGAAAAGAGCTCATAATTTTCAAACGGCTGAACCGATTTTCTTGAATCATAGCTAAGAACACTCTCGATTAAGTCACCTTTCAAACAAAACCAAAAAAATCAAAATCGGTTCAGCCGTTTGGCAGCTACGATGGCGCAGACAGACACACAGATACACAGATACACAGATACACAGACACACAGATACACAGATACACACGTTAAACTTATAACACCCCTCTTTTTCCGTCGGGGGTTAAAAATATATCATTGAATTCCTATCTATTTTAGGAATTGTAAGCATTTCCTAGGAATTATAAACAATGACGGATTACACACTTTTCCGTTAACATAATTATATATAAATGTTACTCCACAGTCTACCTGCAGTATTGTCTCTCCTCTTGATGTCTTTTTAGCGATAAAACCGCCTATTGTGTCATACATACATAATCAGCCTATAGTGTTGTTCCCGCTGCTGGGACACAGGCCTCCTCTCTATGAGAGGGAGTGGGCCGTAATCCACCACGCGTGCCCAGTGCGGGTTGGTAGATGTCACATGTCTTCGAATTTATAGTTCTAAGACATGCCGGTTTCCTCACGATGTTTTCCTTCACCGTTTTGAGAGCAGTGGTGATGAAATTATTTACACAAAGTAAAGCGCCTGGCTGGGTTCGAACCTACGACCTACAACTCGTAAGTCGCGGCCGTTACCACTGGGTCACCAATGCTCCACCACTGCTCCTATTGTGTCACCCTACATTTATATCTATAATTCGTGTGGTGTATATAATAAAAAGTGTTCTATTCCATTCTATACCTCACCTTGGTTATATTTTTGTACATGATGTAACAAATGCAAGGGGTCAAGCCGTCTCATAACCAGTTCAACAAGATCGCTAGTTACCGGTTTAAAAGGCTATCATTTCGGGTTCCCAAATATTGATCGAGTATTGGTATAGTCGTTGCAAATCATGAGCGTAGAATGTGACTTTTATGTTCGTTGGCATAAGGTTTATATTGCATTGATTTATGTGTGCTTGTGAAATGCAACAAGTAATAATGTGGTTCGATGATCGGAAAAGTATTGCATGGCACGCGTTTAAATTACGTACTTAGTGACTTTGAACAATCACGTAATACGTACTTTTATCACGCAATCAATCTGCCTAGCCTTTTCCTATGTTGGGGTCGACTTCCAGTCTAACCGGATGCAGCTGAATACCAGTATTTTACATGGAGCGACTGCCTATCTGACCTCCACAACCGAGTAACTGGGTAATACGATACCCCTTGGTAAGACTGGTTGTCAAAGTTTCGGATTTCTGACGACCCGTAACGACTGTCAAAGATCCACGAATGACAGCCGGGATCAACGTCTTAACGTGCTTTCCGAGTCACGGAGGAGTCTAGGTATGTAAAGATGGTCACACATCCACGGACCAACCCCGGCAAGCGTAGCTTAACCTGATGGATCGACCAATATACTTTTACCACGACTTTACCTTGACCATTTTTTGTACCTGTCTTGATTTCTGTCTGAAATATTTTCTTAATTCGTACTTTTTAGATCATTACACAACTGCCCAAAAAGGAGTGTAATTTGTTCAGGGTTCATGTATCATAATTTTGAACTTTTAAATGCCTGAACGGATTTGGATGTCTCGTTAGAATCCTTACTTCATCCCGAGTGGCATAGGATTGGCAGTGTGGCCCAATTTCAAACGTGTGCAAAAAAAAAAAAATTCAATCATTACAACATGGGTTTTCAATTTAAGACCTGGCTAAACGGATAAATAAAATTGTCATTGCAGTCAGGGGACCTCTTAGACTAAAAACTGTCCCACAGAACGGTCCCCCAACTGCAATGACTATTTTATTTATCTGTATAGTCAGCGAGTAAATTAGTGACCTTTCGCCTTGTTTAAACATATTAACAAATTCAACTTATTTTTTTTTATTTACTTTTTAGTTCGTTTTTTGGCAGTCGTGTTTTTTTAATTTTAATTTTTTCATAAACTTAATTTGTTTTGGAAATCTTTTTTTTTTTATTGTAATTTTACTCACTTTAATAAAACCTTTTCTCCTATTGTTACAGGATCAGAATCGAAGGTAGAATGTACTCCCGAGGTCATGAAGGTGACCATCCCCATGGATGGAGACAGGAGTATCACCTACTTGGAACAGCTCAAACGTAAGTCTCAGAGTAATCTGTTTGATTTATAAACGTAGTTGGGTTTTTATAACTTTTATTTAAATTATTTTGGGGTTATAATACAGGGTGTAAGGGGGTAACCAGTTGTCAGTCAAACCATGGCTAGTTGACTTAAATATAAAAATAAATGACCGAGTAACAACAAAAAGATAACGTTATTTTCATTAAAAGATTTTTAAAAGTTTCTATCCGACACCGTGCTCGCTAGCGAAACACCTGACTGAGGGAAGGGTCGCGCTCGCGGCTGTTCAGGTCACGTGGTCACGTTCAGGTCACGTTGCCCTAGCGCATATGGTGAAAGACTCTTGTGGTAAAAGGTAGATTTAAAAAAAAAAAAAAACCATTGACTTAAGTTCTATAAATGAAACCAAACCACTGGTTGCAAGGATAACGGTGTTTACCCTAACATCCTGTATGTATGTCTATATTTTTTAAATGTTCTAATTATGCCCTTTCATTATTAGCACAGCCTAAAAATTATGAGGCCATGTTGGGGACAACAGGCCTCATATTTTTTTAGTTCATGACTTTAAATCCTCTATAGGGCGCCATATTAAATTTAATGTGACCTCACATATCCTATATCCAGCGGACGATCAAGACGCTTCTAACGATACCTCATTTGTCAAATTATGATGAGGAGTTTAGATGTTATGAACTTATGAGTGAACAGATAAACATACATGGCGGTTCTGTCTTTCTTTCATACATACATACCGGTCAAAATCATAACCCTCCTTTTTGCTTCGCCGTAGTCGGGTAAACTTATTAGGTCCCCACCTATGAAATTGGTGTTTTGTATGGGGAATTTCAAAGAAGTTGCATTTTGCATACTCACATTTTCTTAATTTATATAACAACCATTAACACTAATGTTTTAAAACTAAGATAACGTATGCCACTTAGATTAAGCGACAAAAATAAGTTGTGGCTAAGTTAAAAAAAAATAGTGGTCAATTCTCCTAACAAAATGAGGAGTCATTTTTAAGGTATTTTTTGTTTAGAAAACTATAAGTAATAAGGTTTTTTTTACTATTGGTAGTTGTCTATGATGGTCATTATTCGATATAATACCAAGCGATTGATGAATGTTTTAAATCATAGAAGTGACGAGGTTCTCTATTTGTGAGAAAAAAACACCAGTTTCATAGGTGGGGACCCAAGATTATGTCTTTCGCTAGCTAGATGAATTTGACCCTGTAATACAGCGTTAAACAAGTAAACAAATGACGGCGGATCTTTGTGTTCACATGACCGTAAGTAAAGCCAGTGAAAGTGACTCGTTCGCATAATAATTAAACAAAAGAGGTCGCCATATTGTTAGAATGGGGAAACTGTGCGAAGTTGTGAAAATATGAGAAGTTAGCTTGTTAGTTGTTGAATGGGGCATAATTCTGTGTTTATGATCTTTTACTACGTTGTTAATTAAGTTCAGGCGACGTCTGTGTGCGGTGTTAGGTTCTACAATTAATAAACTAATCTTAGCATAATGTTATAGTGACTACGAGCACCCACCAAAATAGAATTGTGTTTAGAATATTAAATTGCGGCGGCGTTGGAACGCTCGAGAAGGACATATTTTGACTTTATTTATTTATTTATTTTATTATTTATGTACACACAGTAAAATACAAAAAGATACGACATAATTAAAATATGAGTACAAAGGTACTGCTTATTTCTTAAGAAATTTCTTCCAGCAGACCTGCGAAAGGAGAAATGAAAAAGAAATGTAGACAATAGTGTGTGAGAACAAGAAGAGAAAAAACATGAATATGCGAAGTCTTAACTAAAAATAACAAATATACCTACACATATACGCAAGAAAATTAACATATACTTAAATAAATACATAAAGCTTAAATATATAAACATAAATACACTATAGGTACCTATATAATAATAAATACTCAAAGTTGAGAGGAAAGATAATGCTCTTTTACACGAAGTTTAAATAGAGAAACAGTTTTCAAATCACGAATACTAGGCGGAAGTGAGTTCCACAATCTTACAGCATGGACAGAGAAGGAATAAGAATAATAGCTAGTTTTATGAGGATGAGATTTAAGGAGGGATCTAAGGTGTGATCTACACGGTGCGTCACTAGGACGAGCGTAAGAAAAACGCTCACGCACGTAGGGCGGATAAGACGGGTTGTGTAAGATGTTGAAGAGGAGACATAAAATCCGAGTGTTCCTGCGAAGGCGGATTGGGAGCCACTTGAGTTCCTTGCGAAGGTGAGAAACATGGTCATACTTTCGCAGACCGAAAACGAAGCGAATGCACAAGTTTTGCAAGCGCTCAAGCTTGTTTAATAGCTCCTCAGTAGCATCCAGGTAGCAGGCGTCAGCATAATCTATAATCGGCTGGATAAGTGTTATTGCTGACTAGCTTCTGCCCGCGGCTTCGCCCGCGCGGTATGTCGATAAAAAGTAGCCTATCTCCTTCCCCAGGATGCCATCTATCTCCTTGCCTTTCGTCGAAATCCGTTTAGTGGTTTAGGCGTGAAAAGGTAACATATAGACAGACAGACAGACAAAAAGGCAAAGTTAGTTTCGAATTTATAATATCGATGTTCTTCAGAGAGGACAGGTGCGTAGTACTTGCAACAGCGTGCCTGCGTGATGTATGAACGTAAACGAAGCAAAAGGAGTATGTAAAAAGGATCGTGGCAGGTGACGTTCTAGTTTACGCCTACCCCCATGGGATGAAGTTATGAGTTTATGTATATATGGTAATTCCAGCCAATGAACTAAGAATGGAAAAAACCAAACCAATTAGATGTAGTTCTGTTCTATCAGCGATAACGATGATGGAAAAGACAAAAATGTATAGGACTGACATAAGCTATCGAAAAGCTTATGTCAACCCTGTTGAAAGTCGTTGTAGAAATACGAAACGCTTTCGAAGCGATTGTCACTTGTCTAGGCCCTCTGGTGTAAGAGTTTTAAAGCCGCCCAAGGACCTCTGACTTGGCTTCACATGCCGTCGAGGAATATCTCTCTAGCATGCCGGTTTCTTCACAATGTTATCCTTCACTGTTTAAACCAAGTCATAATTATACAATACGCACATGAATCCGAAAAGTCAGAGGTGCGTGTCTTGGGTTTGAACTCGAGACCTATGACTTGGCAGTCTGACGGTCACACGACTAGGCTATCACTGCTTATTGGAATGCTGTCTGTATGTGATCAACAAAGAAATCATCACCACCAAATACATCTAAATAATAGCCATCTAAAAACAAAGATGTCTGCCGAAGTGAATCAGTACTGACATCTCAATGCGGCTGTGCTGACGGTAGATATATCAACGTGGCTGAATTTTGATGGCGCTCCCAGCTGTGGGAACGGAAGGATTGATTCCTCACGATTCTGGGTCGGGATGCGTGAGGTAGGAAAATGCAATTGAGAATTGATATAGCTTTGTGGCAGCCAATAAAAGCATCCTTACATTTATTATAAAACAAAGTCCTCCGCCGCGTCTGTCTGTCGTCCTGTTCGCGATAACCTCAAAAACTACTGCACCGATTTTCATGCTGTTTTCACCAATGGATAGAGCGGTTCTCGAGGAAGGTTTTGGTATATAATAACTGACATCTACGCGGGCGCAGTCGCGGGCATCAGCTAGTAAACAAATAAAAATAAAAGTTTTAAAACTTAAACCCAACTACGACAAAAAGTAACCTGAAAAGGTATAAACAAGACATCACAGACAGACAACTTAAAAATCCGGAGTCACACGTAATCTGTTCGATTTATGCCCTAACACGTGTGACTCCAGATTTTGAATTTGTCTATCTGTGATGTCTTGTGTATACCTTTTTAGTTGATTGACTTTTTTGTAGTTGGGTTTTAGTTTTATAATTCTAAGCTCGGCAATCCACTGTGTGGCAGGTGAACCAGTAATGCCTTGCCTTGCAACATAAAACGAAACAGAGATCTCTCTTTATCAAGACTTTCTTCTCTTTACACGTCTTATTCCCTATAAGTTAGTGTATTTTCAACTCAACTAATAATGTCCCTGTTCCACGGACTACTTTACATTCTGAGCACGTCCTGTTATAATTAAATCCAGTCTCGAGACGAACTCACGACTTTAACCAGCGTGTATTATTAATTATTAATATTAATAATTAATCATGAGACAACTACGGAAGGAACACCGAAGTGCTGAATGCTCATTTCATGTTTCTTTGACAATAGGTCCTAACTAACCTAACCCAGTGAGCATTATTTTTCTTTGTTACGCTTTCACGCTAAAACGGCTAAACTGATTTGGATGAAATTTGGCACATGGGTAGACCATGACCTGGATTAGGACATAGGGTACATTTTATCCCGATATTCCCATGGGATCTAGACTTTTACCAGTAACACCGCAGGGCGCAGCTAGTACCTAGATTAAATCTTAGTACTTCCGCGGAAAATGCCATAAAACACCTAGGTATAATTAATTAATTATGACATGCGGTTCCAATGATGAATTTCAATGAAATCTTTTACTAATAACGTTGTTGTCATTATTTCCAGAGTACAAGCCGTGTCAGCCCGAGATGATCGGCAACGTCGCAATGTTCGTGCTGGATCTACAAGACCCTCACAGATGTGCCGTCGTCAGAGTGCTGAATACTGAGACTGTGAGTAGCCATCACCTGGACCTTGCAGTTATGTCTGTATCTACAGAAAGACAGCTAATTTTGGGGGTTTCAGCGGTATTATAATAAAATAATAATAATATGTGCTTTATTTCGGACTACATATACAAGTACACACAATCCATATAATGTTAGTAAAACTATGTTAGTAAACTTTTAAAAACTAAAACTGACGTGGCCCAACACACATTGGCACGTGCCTCCGCACCCAGTGTCTCATAAAGGGACTGTCTACTTTGTCCAATAATGTGTTTAGGATGCTGTTGGAGCCTCCGCGCAACCTGCCCATTATTGACGCTGTTCTCTTCCTCATAATTGCATGAAAATCGTCAACACGGGCTTCCGCGAACAAAAAACTATTATAAAAATAACTTTTATTTCGGAAGCCGGTGTCTTTGGTTTCCAATTTTCGTTTTTTGCCACCGACTTCCGAAATAAAAGTTACTTTTCACGTTTTTAGTGCTTTTGTTAGAAGTCGGTTTTTTTTTGTAATAAGTTTTTATTTTCCACTTTTTAGTTGTGGTACCTAACCCACACAAATTCGAATACCACTACCTGCAATGTAAATAACAGTGAAGGTAAATTAAGATATCGTCTACATACGCAAAGTGGGAAAAATACGTAATTATTGAAGCTAACTATGGGACCACCTCTGAAGCATGACATACCAAACAAAAAAAGAATCATCAAAATCTATTCATAATTGGCGGAGTAATCGCCTAACATACAAAAAAAATACTTCATAATAGGTACCTGTAGTTTATTCATATTTACTTGACAAGTTTTACTTATATCCTGTTTCTGCCTGTTTACCAGGGTCAGCGCTCATTCTACCGCACGATCGTGATAGAGAACTCTTCAGGCGCCGTGGAGACACTGACAGCGCGGTGCGTGGTGGCGGGCAAAGTGCGCGCGCTCTCCAAGAGAGACGTGCATCCCTTCCCTCTGGACTTCAATGAGCCTGAGTGAGTACAGCCTGTACAGCATTAGGTTTATTTGACTGGGTTTTGGGAGAGGTTCACCAATGATGAGTAGCATAGAGTCGCTTTTGAAGTCTCCAGTTCGCGCGTTTAGGCAATGTATTTTTGCAACTCTCTTGACCTTCAATGAAGGTTATTTACCAAATGCAGTGCGGTGTACCAAGAGCAGTGAATGATGTAACCAATGTATTGTAACAATATTCTGATTTAAAAGAGTGTCCGTGGAGTTTCTTGCCCGTTCTTCTCCATAGGAACCTACTACGCTTTGGAATGGGCAACTAGCTTCACCTTTCTGACTGACCTACCCATGACAATTCAAAAGTGCCTATAATTGGTTTATTTGAAATAAATGCTTAAGATAAGATAAGATAATATTTATTTTGTGAAACATGAGTACAGGTTGAAGGTCTTATATTAATTCGAAGTGGCTACATGTTTTGCCATTTATGGCGTACAAAATTAGTTGCAACAAACAAACAACAAAAAAAATAAAAATCACAATGTCAAAATTTAAATTAATGAATTACAATGTTAAAATTCAATTTTAAACCACAATGTCAAAATTTAAACTTAATTCGAGTCAGACAAAAACAAAATACAAAAAATAAATAAAAAAAAACAATCCAATACGCATAATTACAATTCTATACAAGCAAAATGTCATTTAAAAATTCATCCACGTTGTAATAACACTTCTCTAGTAATAACCCCTGAAGGGATTTTTTGAATTTGTTTAGAGGCATACATTTAATAATATCTGGTATTTTATTATAGATATTTGGAGCAATACCAAAGAAACTCTTTTTCAATAAAGCAGTCTTACACTTGTGTTGACATAACAAATTCTCATATTGGGCACGAATTGGGGTTCTCTTAACTGCTGAAAATTTTGGGAATAATTGTAGATTAGCTTTAACAAATAATGCAGTTTCCAATATGTATATACATGGAAAAGTTAGTAATTTTAGTTTTTTAAAGTAAGGAACGCAGCTATCCGTTGTTCTCAGACCACACATTGATCGTATACACCTTTTTTGCATCCTGAAAATAAGTTCTCTATCAGTTGACTGTCCCCAAAAAACAACAAGCTTTGAGTTTGAGTGGCGGCCCCGTGGTAACGGCACCAATTTATGAGTCGTGCGTTCGAACCCAACCAGGCGTTTCACTTTGTGTAAATAATTTCATCACCATTGCTCTCAAAACGGTGAAGGAAAACATCGTGAGGAAACCGGCATGTCCTAGAACCAAAAAATTGGAAGACTTGCGACATCTACCAACCCACACTAGACCCGCGTGGTGGATTACGGCCCACTCACTCTCACAGAGAGGAGGCCTGTGTCCCAGCGTTGGGAACATTATAGGCTGATTATGTATAAATTCCCTCACAATGTTTTCCTTCACCGTTTTTGAAACATGTGATAATTATACAATACGCATATGAATCCGAAAAGTCAAAGGTCACACGAGTAGGCTATCACTGCTCTATATTTTATAAATGAACTTATCTTATGTTTCAGTGTGCTCAATATTACACGTTATGAAGAAGGCAAGGCGCCTGAACCAGTTCTTGGAGCTATAGTCAAGCAGAATGGAAAACAGTAAGTATACCTCGTGGTTAAGTAATAACAGCCGCTCGGGTCGACTCAACAGGTTAAGCTTCGCTTGCCGGGGTTGGTCCGTGGATGGGTCACCATCTTTACATACCGAGACTCCTCCGTGCCTCGGATAGCACGTTAAGCCGTTGGTCTCGGTTGTCATTCATGGATCTTTGACAGTCGTTACGGGTAGTCAGAAGCCCGAAAATCTGGCAACCAGTATCTACCCAGTTACTGGGTTGTGACGGTCAGATGGGCAGTCCGTCCATGTAAAATAATGATATTCAGCTGCATCTGGCTGGTTACTGGAAGCTGACCCCAACATAGTTGGGAAAAGGCTAGGCGGATTGATTGATGAAGCAAATTAGTAAGTTTTAACCACCCGTGTTCCAGGGTATCCGGCGAGATCTCTGTAACCCCTGGCACTCCTCTGACGATGGAGATCTTCCTGAACGAGAAGTCAGCGCCGATCTATGGACTGCTGGTCAACTATATGCATGTCACTGATACCGGGAAGCAGCAGGAGACTATTATTTTGAATGGGTAAGTCTTGATATCAGCTTATTGTCTTCTGACTGCGGGTGAATGGCAAATTAATTCGGACAACTAAGAGATCCATAAATTTTTAGTAACTGGTACTTAAGGCCCCTAAGTAAGGCCCCTAAGTACCCTACCTCAAATTTTATCTAGAGAGAGACGGAGTGGGACGCTAGCGGCTCTCAAGCCTCGAAAAGTTTTGATAATTGCTTTTTACGGCGAAAATAACGCTAATAAAAAAAACTTAAGACCTACTTTATACTCGTAGATAGTTCAGTTATTATGCAAAGTTTCATGATCTAATCTGAAGTATTTTTTTTAATACCAGCGGTTTACAGTTCTGTTTAGAGGTAACATTGAGTTTTTTTTCTATCGAGATACGTAATCGTGTTGTCGCTAAACATAGGACCTAGCATCAATCCTCAACTTTAACATATATTTATTTCAAAATTAATGCTGCAGTATTTTCGGCATAGCGGAGGATCATGCTAAGCAATTTCAGGCAGGGTCCGCTCTTAAAACACTATTGTTAGTAACTTAAACTAAAGACGAATTTGTGAGCAGACAACCCATCACTAGACAACGAGAAATGGAAACTAGGGTATAAGTCTCCTCACAAATTGCCTTATTATGGCGGAGGAATTATCTGCCGCCACGGCCTTCAGGATGCTATTGCGACTGCCTCTTATTCTGCTAAGGATTGAGCATGATGTAATGTAATGAGCATGGCATCACCTTTGCTATCCGGTGCTCCCGAAATTCAAGTAACTTTTCACTTTTTATTGTTTTTTTTTTTGGAAGTCGGTTGTTTTTTTTTCGTAAAAAGCTTATTTTTAATAAAACGGTTTGCCTTTAATTCTCTCTTCCTTCTTTCCAGTTGCTCAGTGGACACGTACCTGTTCGACAACTTCGTGACAGCTGATGGGGACACGCTCACCGCCAAGTTTAAGGCGTTCAAGTTCCCTGACACCTCCTACGTGCAGTTCAAGGGAACCGTCACCGTGTGCCTCGATAAATGCCAGGGGGTGAGTAGTGGATGAGGTTTGAGGATGGATGGGGTTTTTACCTACAGTGCTTGAGATAGCTGGAATATTAAATTCATCTAAGCACTAATTTTGTAGAAGGCTGTAAGAACGCGCTGGCACACTAGTCGAAAAAACATCATGAGAAAACCGTCCTAGAACCAAAAATTCTAAGACATGTGACATCCACCAACCCGCACTGGGCCCGCGTGGTGGATTACGGCCCGCTCCTTCTCACAGAGAGGAGGCCTGTGTCCCAGCAGTGGGAACATTATAGGCTGATTAGGCTTATACAGTCGAATAAAACATGTTTATATTTTCAGGTACAATGCAGCAACGGTCAGATAGCATACGGCCGAAAGCGTCGCTCGATCAGCTCCGGCGCTGACTCCAACAAGGTGTACGAGGTGTCACTGACCACCTTCATCAAGGTGGACTATGAGGAGGGGCAGAAAGAGGCAGGTTTGTGGATCTGTATACTTCATTTCAATTCTGTCTCTTTTAAAAAAAAGGTGCGACTAATCGTTCACTCTGAAATAAATCAAAATATTATACAGGGGTGTAAAAAGACCCATCACATGGCCGTAAACTACGCATTCTGTACATCAAATTAAGTAACATTGCACAAAAATAATTGCTGGAACGACTTATAATTTCGGTGTGAAAAAATCGCTGTTTAAGCTACGCTTGCACTTGTTGGTCCGTGGATGGGTGACCATCTTGACTCCTCCGTGTCTCAGAAAGCACGTTAAGCCGTTGGTCCCGGCTGTCATTTGTGGATCTTTGACAGTCGTTACGGGTCGTTAGACGCCCGAAATTGTGACCACCAGTCTTACCAAGGGGTATCGTATTACCCAGTTACTGGTTGTGGAGGTCAGATAGGCAGTCGCTCCATGTAAAAATACTGGTAGCTGCATCCGGTTTGACTGGAAGCCGACCCTAACATAGTTGGGAAAAGGCTTGGCAGATTTGATTCAGTAGGATACCCGTTTTCAAGAAAAGTGCGACCCCGACCTATCAATCCTTAGGACCTTATTACTAAGACTCCGCTGACTGTCTGACTGTAGACAGACAGACGGACGGACAGTCTGTCTGTATGTCCGTCTGTCACCAGGCTGTATGTCATGAACCGTGATAGTTAGACAGTTGTCAGTCACAGATGATGTATTTCTGTTTCCGATATAACAACAAATACTAAAAAACAGAATAAAATAAGTATTTAGGCTCCCGTACAACCGACATGATTTTTTTGCCGTTTTTATAGATAATGGTACGGAACCCTTCGTGCGCGAGTTCGAGACTCGCACTTGGCCGGTATTATTTAAGTTAGTAATATTTCACTTCATCGTTGATCTAGTGCAGTGGTGCAAAGCGCTACTATTGAGCCTGAGCATGAGATCCTGGATTCGATTCGTGGTCGGGCAAAGTGTTATTGCAATTTTTCCACCTGGAGTTTTTCAGTAGCAGCCCGGAGCCTGGATTTGTGCCCGGTTGATGGCAATAGGCTCGCCCCCTATTACATGGGACTTAAACATAACTGGCATAATGTGGTTGAACTATAGCTTCACGTCTGCCTATCTCTTCGGGTATTACAGGCGTGATGTTATTTTATGTTATTTAATATTTCACTACTTTTGTTTATTTGAAATACAAGCCTACATTATTTAAACGCATTTTCCAATGGTGAATGAGTTAAAAGCCGTTATCAACGTGGTTTAATATTTATTACTGTAAAAGGAATTTGAGTGCGATTTATCTCATTTTGGAATATAAATGGATGGCTTCTGGAATTTTCATTTTCGCGCCGTCCATCGACCTAGATAGCTTAATAATTACATTATTTATGTGGTACTAACACAATTTATAGGGACAAATAGTTAATTGTGATAATAATATGTATTGGGTCCTCCACCTATTTGCGTTTTTTTTTCTCACAAATAAAGAACCTCGTCACTTCTATGATTTAAAATATTCATCAATTGCTTGGTATTATATCGAATAATGACCATCATAGACAACTACCAATAGTAAAAAAACCTTATTACTTATACTTTTCTAAACATAAAAAATACCTTAAAAATGACTCCTCATTTTGTTAGCAGAAATGACCACTATTTGTTGTTTTAACTTAGCCAAAACTTATTTTTGTCGCTTAATCTAAGTGGCATACGTTATCTTAATTTTTAAACATAAGTGCATAAATGTTTGAAAACATTAGCGTTCATGGTTGTTACATAAATTAAGAAAATGGTAACATGAAAAATGCAACTTCTTTAAAATTCTCCATACAAAACGCGGATTTCATAGGTGGGGTGGGAAAATAATATAATATATAAGTATATATATATTCATAAACGAAATCTCTTATGAAAGTTGTTCATTATGATGAATACAATGACCCCTTAAGAGATTTCGTGTATGAAAAGATACACCTTATTTTTAGCTAGGTTGTAATTATTGTAAGCCAGAATTCTCCCTCTGCAACACAAACGCATTTCTTATGACAAGCGTGAAAAAAGACGAATTATAATTACCACCTCACCTAAAATGTATCTTTTATTTTTTACAGAAGACGTATTAGCACTCCTGAGGAACCTAAAAGTCGCGAACCAACGTCTAGGAGACATGGACGGAACCCCAGCCACAGTCGCCGAGCATACTTCGAAAAACGTGCTCGTTTACGAGCAAGACACCTTTATTGAGAGCAAAGCGAGCATTCTTGCAAGCAGTCTATTAGTCCTAATTAGTTTGCTAATTCTGTTCAAATAAAAGGATTTTCTAAAATGGCAATAAAAGGAATATTCCACGAAGAATTTGTGGAAAAAAATGAGCAAAATTATTTTTGATTTTAAATTTAGAAAAACATGTGAATAAATTCTCTTGTGCTACTAGTGCCATTTTAATAATGGTTGCTTTTCGAACTATTTTTGAATCCGTCCAATCGAAAGACTTTAAAATTAAGAGCTGTTTTTTTTTACTTTACTTCAATTTTCTAAATATTTTTTTTACGTAAGTACTTATTATATTTGCCAAAAAACTTAATAAATAAAGTACTTTATTGCTCTGAACCATTCCATAGACACTTAACATCGAACTTAGATTAAAAATAAAGTGATTTAACTATAATAACGTAATGCTAAGGACGTAATTAATGTAGTTTAGATTTTAATGATTTAATACCAGTGTAAAAGTAAGCGCACATTATTTAAAACAACTGCTAACCACTTTTCTTCCAAATGTTTTAGGCAAAATGTCCTGGTACATGTTATACCAGCTTAATATTATGCCAAGTCTAAGTAAATATTATCCAAGCTTGGCTAGATGTCATGCCGACTTTGGTAAAATATTATGCCAACACTGGCAAAAATAGGTATTATGACAAGTTTGGCTAAATGTAATGCCGATTCTAGCAAAATATGCTAACTCTGGCAAAATGTTATGCTAAGTTCGGCCTTTTAATGGCATGCTCACTGGCTAAATTTTATGCCAACTACACACTAACAACACTAAGCCATCCATATTTTCAATTATTTTATAGATTTTCCTGTAATGTGCGCCTTACTAAATCGTAATGCAGACGCATTAAGTCCACTAGTCTTATGATAACTGTTCCATAGATAGCCTCGGTCCATTAATTGTGAATATTAAACATAGTGCACTTACATCTGTAAGAAAAACATGCCTTTTTGGAGTTGTGACTGTAAAAGAATAATAGTATTTTTGTAGAATCTTCTGCACAGCTGCTTTTAAAAACAATTGTTTTATAGTTCTTCTTGAATTCAAATACTGGCAACTTTTTGTTTCCTTTTATTATAAGCCAGTTTTTAATGAGTAACTTATACAAGAAATATTTTTGGGAAAATGATAAAAAAAGGATTATTTTATTTAAATAAACATTTACTCACAAAAGAATGCCTATAAATGAGCATAGATACAAAAATAAAAACATTTTTAAGATTTTTTTTAAATATCTCTGTCATTGGCCATATTTTTTTACTTTTAACTAAATATTTAGTTTAATTTTTTGGTGCTTGCAATACTTACTTTCACTTTTTGTGATTACAATTTTAAAACTAGCTTTTATGGGACCCTTTTTACAAATAAATTATTGCTTTTCTTTGGCCTTACTTCGAATAGTACTTTAATTAAAGATGTAAGTACTATTTGTGAGTTGCCTGATTGGGTTAGCTACGTTCATTTACCATAATTATTAAAGTAGGGTACTTATAAACAATATCACTCACAGTTCTATACTTGTTAAGGATTTTAACATACGAACTGTATTTTTGGGCGTTTAAACCATCGAGCCATTTTTGTATTTCGAACTTATTTCTGAGAACGTTAAAATTCACAAATCTGCTTTCAAATAGGCCTTAAGACTCGGGGTCTTAAGGCCTATTCAGATATAAGCGATATAGTTGTCGCGCTCGGTAGGGATACATATGTCACTCCAAATATTTTCCTTTTGCATTACGAAAATGTATTACAAATCAGCAAAATTAAAAAATTTCCTATTCTCTCGTTTTTTGCAATTTGCTGTTAGGTTAAATCTTGATCAAAATATGATTCGCGACCATTTCAAATATGTATTTACAGAATTATAATCATTAATACATCTAAGATAGATTTTTAGCATTGAATGACTTTTTCATGAAATCATGACTTTTTGAGAACAAATGGGGAAGGGATTATTAACTCAATGGCGATTTTTATTTCAAAAAACATCAAGGTAAGGGTTTCTTCTAAATCATTTTTATCTAAAACTAATATTGTTAATTTGGAAAGAGGGTCCTTTGCCTAACTATAAGTTTAGGAATTGATTAGGAATTTAAAAAAATAAAAGAATATTTCGAAATTTGGTTGTCGTTTTATTTTTTAGCTTCCCTTGTTTTTCTCGAGACAATTTACATGTATGCCGTTTATAGGCATGCATTTATGTAATAAAATAGAAGACGGTGAAAAAAAAAGACAAAAATTGTTGGATTTAGCGCGGTAGCACACGGCGTATTTTAAACGCGCAGACGACGCGCGTTTAATATACGCCGTGTGCCTTACTGCTCGCGTCAAAACATTTCTGTGAACTCCATGTATAACATCAGAGTGTGTGAAAAAAAATTGAATTTACTGTTCACATCAAAGAATTTCTGCGATCTCCGTTTATGTTGTTTCAGCGTGTGTTGAGAATATTCGCTGGTGTTATATTGTACAGAGCCTTTTATTTGACAACTATTACTACGGCAAAAACAAAAGGAAGAATCTAGAAACACATTTTAAATCCCCTAGAGTCCGACCGAATTTTGTATTCGGTTTTCAGTTTTCGGCAAAAATATCTACTAATCATTAAAAAAAAAAGATTTTTATGAATAAAAGACTAAAGTTTTAGTAATAAATAAAAAATCCACGTTAAGATTTCAGTCTTTTAATAGAACCGTTATCAATAAATGATCTAACAATATAGGTACATAGCAATTAAAGTAGTCTTATTTAAATCTAATAGTAAATGAAAATCACAACTATATTCATACAATATTTTAATAATTTTCATAATAATTCCTCGAGTTATTAAAAATAGTTAATAATATAATCGAAAAAATTGAGGATTTTTTTTAAACATTAGAACGTAGACAACTTGTTTTGTTGTTGCCTTCACATCTAACGTTGGTGACGTCACATACCTAAGCTACGGTTGCCTACCATAGAAGAACGGTGGACGCCACATAACGGCGGGGTTATACTTTATGTTGTCAAAAAACGCTGTCTAGGAAAACACACAATTTACTTCCTTAAATAACGTTTCAGTGACGTCATTCGCCGGTAAATTGCAGACGCCATATGGCGGCCACGGCTCTTCTAAGAAGCCGTAGCTTTACCGTCGCATTTACTCAGCGTAGCATGCCAAAATCCTACGATAGATGCGACTGGTGCCCAATTGAACCTTCTATAATAAAATTATTTGCAAATTTTCAATACAGTGGTCAAAATGAGTGATTTATTCATACAATATTTTGAAGCGAGTATTCAAAAATAACTTAACATCTAAAACTTATGTCAACGCTAACACACTTAATGTATGAGTATAACGAATATACACAAAATGTTCAAGTTATAGACATGTGTATACAGGATGATCAAATAAGTTAGGTAATATTTTACATTATTCATAATCCATTCATGGGAACCTGCAGGGTAATTGCATAACACACATACAATGGCAATCGATCGCAATGCCTTTCATTTTGACATCCTCATGCTTCATAGGTTCGAAAAATTTGTCTACTCAATAACAACGTAAATAACGTGACTAAACTTTCAAAATTTGTGTACTAAACAACTTAAGTAACGTGGCTAAATTGTCAACATTTGTCTACTGACTGAACAACTCAAATAACGTGACAAAACTGTCAAAATTTGTCTACTGAACAACGTAAATAACGTGGCGGAACTGTCAAAATTAAAGGCATTGGAATCGATTTCCATTTAATGTGTGTTACGGAATTATCCCGCTGCTTCCGATATTAGTAAGTGCTCAATTTCTTTTTCTTGGATATTATTAGGAGTGCCAGCCATGTTTCTCGAAACCAAGACCCAATCTTATTTTATGCATCCTGTATACATAGTAATATTAAAACAATTCCTTATTGGCATTACAGTGACAAATCTAGCAACTACGAAATTGTGGTGCAGTAATATTTTAATGTAGATAAAAATCATTTCTTACAAAAACCGAACAATTCTTAGTTGAAAATAAAAATTACTGTGATTAAAGAAAATATTCTTATTCTTTTTTTTCTAAAAGTTCAAAACTCAATCATACTACATTGAATTTTATTCAATAAAATATTACTGCACCCTGTATAATGTCAATAATAATAGACAAAAAATTACACTACACATACTTATAATTAAAACTATTTACACAACTTATTGCTTTAAATGGAAGAATAAAATAATAAAAAGATACCATTATGGCAACATTGTTTTGATGAAAATAATACTTCTTTTTATAGACTGATGCTTTAGGCTATTAGGAAAAATAGCCGGAATGGTGGCTATTAAGTATACGAGGTATCTGTTTTTATATGAATGAAAAATTATCCATAAACGAATGAATAATGTATGAACGGAACGATGAGTGGGAGAGTGAATGAATATTATTTCATTCACTAGTAGTACATAATTTGGCAAAAAAAAATCGAATAAACCATTTTTAAGGATTGAACAAAAATCATTTGAAACAGTAGTATTATAAATAAATTCATGGTGAAATATAAACTAATGAATGAATGATTAACAAACAACAAATGGGTGGACGGATGAATATAAAAAATATATATTTTAGCAGAGGGACAACTTAGCCATACAAAAAAACCACAAGACGTTGAAATGAATTACTTTTACGGAATATATCATAGTATATTCCGTAAAAGGTACTTTGTTCATTTCCAATATTACACAAAGTTTTAGCAGTGGTGAAAACTGAGTACCTCTTAGAATCATGAATAAAATTCATGATCATAGGAATCTAAGTTTGGTCGTTTTTTTTGTAAAACAGTTTTTCATTTGAAATGAAACTAGTATTACAGAACACAATGCTGCACATATTACAATATTCTAAAAGCCTTTGAAGAATTTTATAAAATAAAACAAATCAATATTTATTTCAGAATCACTTCCATATATTTTGTTAATTTGTAAAACTTGTCATTTTGTAAAATTTGTCATTTTGTAAAACTTATTATAACTTAAAACGAAACGTATAAAACTGTAGGCACAAGTGTAAAAAAGATACTGTACAAAGGCGGACTTAATGCCTGATAAGAAAAATTTAGCGGCTATTCTGATCTCGGCTGAATCTGAAGTTACTATTTTATTTCCAAGAATAACCCACAGGCCATCAAAGATGACTGATGTTTATACCTATATAAGACGCAAGTCTCATCTGATAATATATTAAAAACAACCATTTTAAATATTATATTGCCCTAATGACTTACGATACGTAAATATTTTACAAAAAATGGAGTATTTGGTGTTTTTGTAAAACTAGTTTCATTTCTGTTAAGTCGCATATTATCAGAAGTTTATAGTTATAATCTACTTGGCACGATTACTACACATCCACATTTACGCAAATTAGTAAATTATTACTCGCAATACGAGTATTGGCAATATTGGCATTGACCTTGGATCAGAATCTTAGATATATCTATGAATTTTGCGGAACTGCAAACTCAATATCATACACACAAAGTTCAAATTCCATTGCAACCAAAATTCCTCTTTAATTCAAAACAATGGACACTCAAAAATCAACTTAGATTTCATCACGCTAAAGTAGGTAGTTGAGTAGTTGGCAATCGCATGTAAATTAGCTAAGATTCTGAATCCCTGTTGATGTCTGACATAGTCCTAATTCGGTATCTAATAATAATATAGTTATCAGAGTCCTATCATTCAAAAGAAGTTCTTTAAAAACTTTTCTACGCGATCTACAAATTCGAGTTTTTATTTTTTTATTACAAATAATAATCTCAATATTTTTTAACTTTTTTAGAGAGCGTTACTAACACACCTACTTATCATTTTTTACATAATAATAATTTATTATTAATAAGAAATTAATAATTATTACGTCAAATTCGGAAAACGGCAAGTCATAGAAGTATGACATTTTTTTGTTACATTCCTTGGCATATTAATCCATTGACTGAATGAATGAATGATTAATGAAAGATGAATGAATGATTAATGAAAGATGAATGAATGATGAATAAAACGGTAAATGAATGAATGTTCAATAAAAATTACGGTGAATGAAAATGAATGACGTATGAATGGTAATGAGATGAACGAATGATTAAATTCACAATCAATGGATTCTATAAACCAGGATATTTAAAAAAAAGTCAAAGATTTATTTAGTTTATACAACTAAAACGTATCTATCGTTTAGAACAAATAGCATAATTTTAGTAAATTCCACATACACGACAAAGTGTACAATATTGTGGACAATTTTATTAAAAATCTAGTAATACGTGTATCATTTTACAGTAACTCCATAGTTAGCACAGCACATAGAACACTTGAACCGATAATAATAGCAATGATTATTAAATCATTGACAAGAATAAAAATACATCTTTTCCCTTATTTTTTGTCATTGCTCACTCACCCTCATACAAAACTCTCCATTGCGAGAACCAAAGTTATATTCTTTTTGTGTTTTTTTTTAAATATTTTTCTGACATATAAAAGCAACAAGAATACTGTACCCAGGATTTTGTAATATCTATATCCATATTTAAAAGAGTGTCCTTGGAGTTTCTTGCTTGTTTTTCTCCATAGAGATCTACGATTTGGAATGGGCAACTAGCTTCAACTTTCTGACTAACTGACCGACTCTTTGACAATTCAAAAGTGCTTGTAAATGGTTATGTGAAATAAACGCTTTGTGTTTGAGTTTAAAAAACAATAACAAAAGAATCGTAGAGTGAATTTTATTTTGTCTGTTTTTCACCATAATCCTCCATTTTAATACAGAGTGGTTCCGGTTGATGGCAATAGGCTCGCCCCCTATTACATTGGGACTTAAAGATAACTGGCAAAATGTGGGTGTAATATAGGTGAACCTCTGCCTAACCCCTCGGGGAATATAGACGTGATGTTATTGTTGGTGCTAACAACTTTTAATTTTACTTAATGAAGTCGTAAATGTTGAAAGACGTTATCCGCTTTTTATTTTAAAGTCAGAATCCTGTATTAGTCAGTAACCTGTTTCTCAGAGCCACTCTGCCACCCAGAATCCATAGTATTAGTATCACTATAACAATGATGATGATTCGTCTTCAAAATCTCCTCTTTTCCATCCCTCACAGGCTCATACTGAGAATCTGGCCCCAAACATTTAGAGGTCTCAGGGTCGTTAGAATAGACTGTATCCTGAGGCCTGTCATCATCAGACAATAATGATTCTTCAGTGTTGGGGGATAGGGGTGAGATTTGCCTAAAATCAGGCTTGTTTGAGTCTGAACTTGACTGCCTAGGATGGTCCTTAGGTACGTTTTTGGGGCTAGATCTAGCGATCCGTAATGGACTTATGTGAGAACGTATTTTGGGACTGCCATCGATTCTGATGCTTGAGTTTATATCGCTCATTCGTTCGAGGCGTGAATCGTTTATTCGTTCAAGACGGGAGTCATTCATTCGGTCACTGGGTCGAGTGTCGCTTCTGTCACTAAGCTTGGAATCGTTCATTCTTTCCAATCTTGCTTCAGCCATGCGCTCGCAAACGCGTGAATCGTTCAAACGTTCACTGAGTCTTGTCTCGTTCATTCTGTCACTAATTCTGGAGTCATTCATTCGTTCTATTCTAGGGTCCATGACCTCACAACTCCTTGAATCGTTTAATCTGTCTCTAGAGTCATTCATCCGCTCGCTCATTCTAGTTTCATTCATTCTGTCACTGATGCGAGACTCATTCATTCTGTCACTTATACGCGAATCATTCAACCTCTCCATTCGCTCGCACACCCTACCTTCATTCAATCTGTCTCTAGAATCGTTCATTCTCTCACTCAAACGTGTTTCATTCATTCTATCACTGATCCTGACATCATTCATTCGTTCAATCCGATCTCTGTCATTCAATCTATCCCTCGAATCATTCATCCGCTCACTTAATCTCGTCTCATTCATTCGGTCAGTCATTCGTTCTCGTTCAATTCGTTCATTCATTCTCATAGAATTGTTCAACTGTTCTATTTGATGTTCCGTCAACCTTATAGAGTTATTGAGTACCTGCCTCATTTTTTCTTGGTTCTTCATGTGTTTGTCAGTTTGTCTTGGTCTCCGCTTAGAGCCGACCTGCGGCTGGGGGCGCTGCTGTCGCGTTAGGGTGAAGGAGCCAGTGTCTGACTCTGATGTGGACTCGGGATGATTCTCTATGGTTCCTACTAGAGCTGAGACGTTGGCGTTCATGCAGCAGTCCGCCTAAAAATAAAGACGAAGGAATAAAATAGTGTTGCCATTTCAGTTTGCGTTTTTTAACCTTAAGGCGCAGACAACAGGCCAACGGTAAAAGTAGGCTTGACTTAAACAAAAAAATTGCCAAATCTATATAGTTTGTGGTAGCGGAAAAATGTATGTTAATCTTGAACAGATTTCTCAGAACTTAAGTTGTTAACTTAATTGGTTTTGAAAAAGAAATCTCGATACATATTAACGGTAAAGTAACCTTTTACCTTGAGTTCTAATCCAAAATATCTGTATTAAATATCAACGTACGTTGGTATTTCAATTAATAACAAGAACGTCTTATTTGACTTGACTTGGTTGTTTTTAATTTTGGATTATTCAACTCATTTTTTAATAAATCGATATTTGCTTCATATTTTGCAATAAATTACAAGCGTTATGTCATCGCGCTTCTCTTTCATTTCTACACAATCCGACAGTGACCGCGGTTTATCTGTTGTCAGCGTCTTAAGGTATATTTTGTTATAAAAACTTCGACCTTTTTGGTGAAAAAAAATTGGCCTTTAGGCTCATTGTCACGGTCGTGTCCGTCAACAAGCTTCCATAGTGATTCATACAACACTGACGACCGTGCCTACACACGGCGAATAAAACGTAGTTCTTCACGGCAAGAAAAACACGTGTGTAGTATCGAGTATCGTGTAAACAGTATGAAGATACAATAGACGTAGATACATTTATTTTAGTAACCTATTCCGCTTAACTATTCTGCACGAGTCATAAAAAACCCTGTAAGAAATCGACACGTGTTTCACCTCTCAACGAGGCATCCTCAGGATGACGATTGACCAGTCGGAAACCAGAACACGACGTGTTGCCACACCGGTGTGGCAACACGTCGTGTTAAGCGGAATAGGTTAGTAAATATATCTACGTCTATTGTATTTTTTATTGGATTTTCGCAAAGTCACGCCTGAATTAATTAATTATCTTAGTATGAAGATTCGAAAATTTTGTTATCTTGTATAAAGTGATCTTGCTTAAACTACGCTAAATGAGCATTTAGCCATAAAATGCTGCATACCTTAACACTCACATTGCAGCAGCTCGACACGTCTGCGAAGTATACTTCTGACTCCGCGTTCTGATTGCTTGCTGCGCGACAGTCCTGCATTGATGATCTGAAATTAAAATAACGTTATATATGTAATACTAGCTGAAGCCCGCGTCTTCGCCCGCGTAGAAGACGGTTATTATCAGTGATCGGAGTAGGTAGATTGAACTGGGGCCATTGATTCTATTTTCCCAACACCAGCTATCAAGTTGCGTAACTTATTTTCGTAACCGATTAGGACTAATTTGTTTCATTTTGACAGTTCAACAACATTAACAAATTAGTCTTAATTATTTACGTTGTCGAAAAGATATTTTTTTTCAAACTTATGATGCAATGGATTAGACATTTTATTCAAACCAATTCCGATTCTGATTAATCGTGTATTACGCAATTATGGCAGAAATCGCTAACCTAACCTAGTGATTTCTCGGAAAATCGAAAAATAGGGTATTAGAAGAAATAACCAATTTTCCCGGAAATGTAATAATTTTGTATTATTTTTTTGGCAGTCTTTTGTGTTTTTGTTGGCCTAAGTATTTTTTTTTAAATTTATCTCTGTTATCTGAATTCACTTTAGTCCTGGCGCACACTAGCAGCCAGCTGGACAGTCGGCGGGGCCGCTGGTCACATACGGCCAGGTGCGCGCGCTCCATAGTTATTTCATAAATGATAAATGATTTATTTCTGTAAGTAGGTTTGTACAAACACTTTTACACGTCAATCACATTTTTAAAACTAGATGAGGTCGGCGTTTCCTATCTGACTACTCTGAGAAGAAAGGCCGAAACAAACTCAGAGGTCACAGTCTCTTTTAAAGTCCAGACATAATCTTGGTCAGATTATGAGAAGACCATGTAGATTGGTGTCTGAAATGGTCTTTTGAGGAAAGAACCACACAGATTGAGTGGACCTGTCCAGTCAGTGCACGCATTTGTCAGTATTCGTGCAGCTCAACTCCGAATTTAAGGAGCTCAACGGTTTGACGAACAATACCAAAGAAAGGACATTTGGTTAGGCCGCATAAATTACTCAAACTGCCAGACTATGATTAATTAAAATTAAGAGAAAATAAATAATAAAAAAGAAAAGAAAGATCCACATAATCTTCACATTTACAATAATTAAAAATAATATAATACTTTACAAAGTAAACATACTAATGATCTATCTCCCTGGCCGCTGCGACCTAGCCGCTGCGGCCTGGTCGCTAGTGCGGTATTGCCCTTAATTGCAGCTTAGATTTTTGCCCTGCCATTTTATCCTCATAAAACGCGCCATGCTTATTATAGATAGTAGATAATAATACTAACCTTATAGGAGAATGTTTGTCATTCTGGAAGCCCAAGTTCTCCTTGCCTTGCTTCTGACACGAGTCCGTGCTTTGATCTGAAACTAAAAATACAATAATAAGTTAAGTTTTTTTCTTTGGGCCAAGTCCCATACATTTTTGGGCATTGTCCTTTACAAAAATTAAAGTACCAAATTTTTTTTTTTAATATTCGTTGAGGACGTTGTAGTGTTTTTTTTTTGGAAGTCACTGCTGGGACACAGGCCTCCTCTCTGTGAGAGAGTGGGCCGTAATCCATTCATCACCAAATACAAACAAACAAAAAAAAAACAGTCGAATTGAGAACCTCCTACTTTTTATGTCGGTTAAAAAATAACGAAATTCCACCAACCTTTACTCCCAGTCTTCTGATGCAAGCACTCAATGGCCACTGTATCATCAATACGACAATCTCTATGCAGGTTACTAGCACTCATACCCAACCGTTGACACGGATACGGAACCAAATGTCCTCTCAACGTATTGAACCTCGCTTCCGGCGGCATATGAGCCAACTCCGCCTGTAAACGAGCCATTTCCGCCACATCTTGAGGATACATCTGCCCCATGTGCGCTAATTCCGGATTCAATCTCGCCAATTCCGGATTCAATCGCGCAAATTCAGCCAATTCCGGGTTTATTCTTGACAATTCCGGGTTAATTCGAGCCAATTCCGGGTTGATTCTGGCTAGTTCCGGGTTGGTGATTCTCATGTCGTTGGGTGGTATGTGCTGTTGCATGAGGTAGCTGTTCCTGGCGCAGGTGTGGGGCTGCATGGCGGCGGGGTGGTCGTGCATGGCCGCGGGATGGTCGTGCATGGCCGCGGGATGGTCGTGCATGGTCGCGGAATGGTCGTGCATGGCCGAGCGTGGCTCCATGTGGTGGTGGTGCAGGAGAGTCGCGGCCGCTGGGTCTTGGTGGTGTAAATGGTGTCTGGAAAGAGAAAAATAGGATTCTTAGACTTCAAAAGTTTAATACTGGAGCGCTGGAAGTAGCGTTATAATTGCAATTTATAGTTTTAAGTGTTAAAAGGGCATTTGGAAAGATTCCACATACTGTGTGTGTTTTCAAAGCATGCAAATCGTGCGGAATGTGCCACTTTTACGCACTAGTGCTTTTTACTTTTCAGTTTTTTTTTTTTTTGTCCCCATCAGCCTGACGTTGTTTTTGTTTGAAATTATACGTGAGGGAGGGGGGGCGCCGCGGTCTTACATTTAGTAGGCTAGGTGTCCAACCTGTCTTTTACATAACTATAGTCTGCGTTTTAATCTTGTAGACTAATTTGACACTTCAAGTGATTATTGTTTGTTTTTCAATTTGAAGTTTGACGTTTGCACCTGTCAAAATAATCTACGAGAGCCAGAAATCCATTATAAAATACAATAGACGTAGATATATTTAGTAACCTATTCCGCTTAACATAAAAAACACTGTAAGAAATCGACACATGTTTCACCCTCTAACGAGGCATCCTTAGGATGACGATTGACTTGTCGCGAACCCGAACACGACGTGTTGCCACACAGAGTGCGTCTATTGTATTTTTGAAGAACGGTGTGTTTTTGTAAGTAAAAGTCTGACACGCCCTCTCGCTCCGCCCAGAGCGGGAGAAGTCATTTGACGATATCCCTTTCTCAAAAAAAGTAATAAGTATGGCGATTGACCAGTCGCAAACCAGAACACTCTGCGTCTAGCGCTCGGTGAGGCAACACGTCGTGTCGATTTCTTACAGGGTTTTTTATGACTCTTGAACAATAGTAAAGCGGAATAGATAGCGCACCTGGGCGCGCGGCCGTGCGGGCTGTAGGGCGGCGGCGGGCCCCACGTGCCGGTGCGCGCGTCGAAGCTGCCGCTGTGCGCGCCGAAGCCCTCGCCGCCGGAGAAGTTCGCCTGGGGGAAGTTGCCTTGGCCCTGGGAACAGATATTTTAAATAAGTCATTTTATCTACACCCATGCTACGAGTATAAATCCTCTATGAAAGTTTCTGAAACAGTTAGCTTATTGCCAACATTAAAACAGCCAGTGTCATAATAACCATAATATCATCCAAACGGGTGTTATAATGTTGTACTGAATTTCATAATGCAACTCATTTAAAAAAAGAACATTGTCATTCACGAGTGTTTCACTAACAAAGCATCGTAATTAAAAACAAAACACATTCGAATTCACGTCGTACCGTGCCCTGTTTGTTCGATATTGGTGTTGCAAAGAAACTTTTATAGAAGATTCATATATCATGGGTGTAAATAAAGTCTTGTATGCAACTGTAAATAATTAGGTATTAAAACACTTGTGTGATACTACCCACCTTCGTGTTTTAATACCCCTTATTATATAACAGTTGCATAAATAACTATAACATTTTGAACGTGTGAGCCATGAGTATTCTTCGGAAACACAAAGTAAGATCTTCAGAGGAGAAAAGAAATCTGGTCCTCGTGAAAGGACTCTGATTTTGAATGTGGGGTCTACTAATATTACAAATGCAAAAATATGGGTAATTCCGTTTATCTATCCGAAAAGTATGGGTAATTCCGTTTATCTATCCGAAAAGTATGGGTAATTCCGTTTATCTATCCGAAAAAATCCACTCTTAAGTGGATACTCGGAAACATATGTCCGAGAATCCACCGTAGGCCTAGTTGGATAAACGGAATTTATAGGCTTAGGGTGGATTCTCGGACATACGTTACCCGTACGTAAAACCTAAAAGTATGTATATTTGTTTGTCCTTCTTTAAATAACTAATGACGCGACGAATTGACATGTTTTTTTAAGAGAGATAGTTGATTAGCTGGAGAGTGTCCTGTCCTGTGTTACTTTCATCTTGAAAAAAAATCACGATTTCTGTGGGAATCTCTACTATAAATCTCCTACAAACCTGTACGAAATTCCCAGATCCCTCCGCAAAGTTCCCCTGCCCCTGCGCGAAGCTGGTTCCCTGCGCAAATGTCCCGGAATTCTGCGCCCTCGTGAAGGGAGTCTGGTTGAAGGAGTGCGGGTATCTGTCGTCGTAGGGCTGCGCGTGCGGCGCGGGCGGCGCCGAGGTGTCGCAGAACCCGTACGCGCTGTCGCCCGACTGAGGCACGCCCATGCGGCAGCGGGAGCTGGGGGGGAATAGGCTAATCAATATATTATTTACTTATTACGATCAACTTCGGATCATACAATTAAAACTAAATTACAAATTAATTAAATTACAAACAAAATTAGATTAAATTTTTACGACTTGACAAAACATCGAAATTTCTAAGTTATATGTAACTTTAATGTTAACGTATTATATACATAAACCTTCCGGATAAATTCTCTAAACGATGGTGAAAACGTAATCAAAATCTGTTGCGTGGTTTATAAGAACAACGCAAATATACAGACACACACGAAAAACTACTTTAATTTATAATATGTATAGATTAAGAAACTGAAGAATTAAAATGGTAATAATACTAGCTGCGCCCCGCGGTTTCACCCGCGTAAGTCTCGATCCCGTGGAAATATCGGGATAAAAAGTATCCTATGTGTTAATCCAAGTTATGAACTATCTGTTTGCCAAATTTCGTCCAAATCCATTCAGCCGTTTTTACGTGAAAGAGTAACAAACATCCATCCATACTTACAAAGTTTCACGTTCATATCATCTGCCTAGCCTTTTCCCAACTATGCTGGGGTCGGCTTCCAGTCTAACCGGATGCAGCTGAATACCAGTATTTTACATGGAGCGACTGCCTATCTGACCTCCACAACCCAGTAACTGGGTAATACGATACCCCTTGGTTAGACTAGTTGTCAGACTTTCGTGCTTCTGACGACCCGTAACGACTGTCAAAGATCCACAAATGACAGCCGGGACCAACGGCTTAACGTGCTTTCCGAGGCACGGAGGAGTCTCGGTATGTAAAGATGGTCACCCATCCACGGACCAACCCCGGCAAGCGTGGCTTAACCTGATGGATCGGCCCGAGCGGCTGTTATTACTTAGCCACGAGCTCCTCAAAGTTTCACGTTCATAATATGTATTAATACTAATAGTGTAGTTAGATATTAATAACTTACTTCTGACTGTTACTCCTGGGCCAGGGGAACCAGCTCCAGGCAGAAGTCTTCCTGCCGGTGCCCGGGTTCGGTGAGTATAGGTTACCTATACGACCTGTGGGGAACATACCATTATTACCCGACTACGGCGAAGCAAAACGGAGGGTTATGAGTTTGACCGGTATGTATGTATGTTCATCTGTTCCCTCATAACTTCTCAACTACTCATCAAAATTTGACAAATGAGGTATCGTTGGCAGCGTCTTGATTGTTTGAATAAGGCGCCCTCTAGAGGACATAAAGTCATGAACAAAAAAATTTTTTTTTAAAGGTACCTTGTTGGGTATCTAATGAACGGGCTTCATTAGCACAAACCCAAAACATAAAAAATAAAAATAGTTTTATACATATTTTTTTTTTTTTTTTAAGTTTTTACAACATATTGGTTACATCATTGATGTTGAAATTATACATGTGAGAACAATGTAGAAATACGTGTATAAAACAAAAAACAATTCAAAAATTTGAATAAGCCTGTATTTTGATTTACAAGGTTTGGGAATGTCATGCTCACTCAAATATCTCGCTGATGGTGGCGCGTGTTGGATCATTTAGCTCCCTTCAAAATGGTTGAGCTGAATGGTGCTGATCCATGCGTCATGTTCGTGAACGGGCGCCGTCAGTTGTGACTGGTCATCTCTTAGCTGCCACGGCTTATTTTAATTTTTGATTTGTTTTTATGTTATAATTGCGGACGCTTTTAACGTGCTTTCTACATTGTTCTCACATGTATAATTTCAACATGAATGATGTAACCCATATATTGTAACAATATTTTGATTTAAAAGAGTGTCCGTGGAGTTTTTTGCCCGTTCTTCTCCATAGGTACCTACTACGCTTTGGAATGGGCAACTAGCTTCATATTTCTGACTGACCGACTCCTTGACAATTCAAAAGTGCCTGTAAATGGTTTAATTGAAATAAATGCTTTGAGTTTGAGTTTGACAAGAAGTGAACTTACCCGGCGCCCAGAACCGATGCTGTAGACTGATGTCCCACGCAGGCTGGGTTGGATGACACTGTGCACAACAACTACAGTTGTTCTGGAAATTATAAACACAAATAGGAATACTATATCTGTTACTAAACAAATCCGGCGAAGGCTTATAATTATCTTTAACATTTAACATTATTTTATCAGCGAGAGCAAATCTAGCGATTTAAATATTTTGAGGGCGGGCTTTCATTTATTGTCAAATAAAAAAATGTACTCTTTGTGTCAAATACTTGTGTAAATGACAGTTTTTCATGAAGTCTGCTATAATTGTGACGGAACTGATTTTCTAAGGAAACCGTAGCTTAAAGATATTAACACAGGAACACGTCCTCAGACGAACTCCTTCACCTCAATACGATAGAGCTTGGGTTCGAACCCTGGCAGGCCCTTTACGTTGTGTAAATAATTTCATCACAACTGCTCTCAAAACGGTGAAGGAAAACATCGTGAGGAAACCGGCATGTCCTAGAACCAAACACTCTAAGACATGTGACATCTACCAACCCGCACTGGGCCCGCGTGGTGGATTACGGCCCACTTACAGAGAGGAGGCCTGTATCCCAGCAGAGGGAATATTATAAGCTGATGATGATGACTCAATACAATGTTGTGTTCTTACCTGCACTTGCCTCCCGGCCGAGGGCGCAGCCTGTCCGGTGGAGGGCCGGTACAGCGACCTGCAGCGAAGCTCCAGCTGTTCCCAGTACATCTTCTTTCGTTCATGGCTAGAACAATATAATATATCTAATAAATAAAATGTTCATTGAGTGACAGTCAACCCACAAGGAGGACCCTTAAGGGGGATGCACTAAGGTAGCCCGCGAAATTCAAATTTTCTTACGTTTTTTGCAATTTGCAGGTCAGTATCAGGTTGTATGTTGATTCAAATATGATTCGCGATCGTAACAAATATGGTTTTACAGAATTCATTATAAACATTAGAATTAGCAATACATACAAGTCCTTAAGTTAGAATAATCCCCAAATGTCATGATTTCATGAAATAGTCATCCACTACGATTATAATAACAGAGACATGGGGTCTCAACTCGAACAAATTATAATTAGTCTTGAAAAAAAATCATAGATGGCAGCATAAGTAACAATTTATGAAATTAACAATCACTAAAAAGCGTTATACGACAAATTTTGGCTGAGGTAATATTAGTAAAAATCAAAACATCTTTGTTTAATGCTGATTTATGTATTTACACTCATAAATCTCGGAATTTCAACAAATTGGAATTGAAACAACAAAACAAAAAACTTAAATTAAGCCGTTTACTTCAATTCGAACCCTTAGAATGATAAAGTAGCCATCTGCTAATTATTTTGTTGAGAGCTCTTTGCAATAGATGGCGTTTTACTCAAGTGATGACAGGGTCACTTTAAACTTGCGTTTATGTCGTTTCACTAACGAAAATAAAACATTTTTTTTTTTTAAATCTATTACTTTACGTAGAAATATAAAAATTGAACACCTAGGAAGAAAAAACGTAAAAAAGGAAGAAAAACATCTAGGAGTCTTGCGTAGTATAGGCAAGACTCCTAGATGGCGTTAAAAAAACTACAGTCTCTGGCAATTAGTGAGTCGCTGATGCTGCCATCTGTTAAAAAAATGGAGAACGAAAAATAGCCAGCTCAATAATAGCCAGACTTAGGGTGGTGTCATTTCTTTGTATGGGATTGGGTATCTGTACGTAGTATTATAAAATCTGTGACAGAGAGTTGTATAGATGATTTTTAAGTTTATAGATAAACATTTGTTACGGCCGCGAATCATATATTTAGATCAACATACAACCTGCAGGACAATTCTCTTACTAAAACGTTCACATTCAAGTCGCAATCTGTCAAATTTGTCAAAAATGTTAGTAAATTGATTGTATTTTTGACAGATTGCGAATAGGAGAATTGCCCCTCTGATATTGACCTGCAAAATTGCAAAAAACGTAAGAAAATTTGAATTTCGCGGGCTACCCTGAAGCTTTCGCCTTAACGGCTAGATCTAGAGGGTTAAAATTTTGCACAGGAGTTTATATAACGAGTTCGCAAATCTTTCCATATCCTAAGGGCACGTTTTCCCTACCACTACCGTGCCACCTTTTCTACTCCTTGATATGCAATGGCCTCTGTAGCCCCAAGAAACATGAAACTCCAGGTCCCACAGATGCCATCCTCGACCCCCAACTCGTCGGCTGCATCGTTCCCTAGCGAACCGCTGTGTTGGTAGTTGGTTACTCGCAAGTAAAGGTTGACACGCTTGATTTGTATAGCAAGTGTTGATAATACCACCTGTAGTAACACGCCGAGGCGATTTCGTGCTCTATGTTTCACAGTAATTTTACTTCTAATTTTGTATCTTTATTTTCTTTGTAATAAAGTTGCTGTTGCGTTACTGTCGGAAGGAGGAGAATAAAAAGCTTTCGAAAGACTGTGAAGAGTCTCATCGTTTCGTGTGCTATATAAATAATTCCACTCATCTAAACTCGCGACAATCTAAGAAGTCCGTTTTGACAGCTATAAAAATCCTTTGTGTAGCGATGGAAAAAAAATATGGTTTATTAACTGATTCTCGAGACATATCAATTAAACATACTTAGAGAGTTTGTAATCGACGACTTATCTACATTGCTTAAAACTGATTCTCAAGGCATAACGTTTTATTACAAGTAAAAGTAAGTAAGAGTAAGAAAACGAAACGTCAAAACGGACTTCTTAGATTGTCGCGAGTGTAGTCGGAATATGTATGACAGACTTATAAAAATACCTCCTTTTTCAAGCATATAAAATAGTTCTTTATTCGAACCAAAAAAAAGTGACAGACAACATCAACATTCATCTGTGATTCATTGTAACAGACGAAGTTGTTTCAAACTCTGTGCAAAACTGTTCTGAGAACAATTTTTTTCAATTTTGATATTTCATCAAAGATTTAAGCTGATAAACGAGTCTAATAAAAATGGTGCACAGCAGTACCGCAGGCCCAGGATCAGACGTTTTAAGCATATTTGCGATCGATATCGTATCCGACGCTGAATTAATAAGATCTGTGGAAAACCTCAAGAAACAAGTCAGAATTCTTCGCTTAGAGAACGAAGTCTTGGAGGCAAGCATCATGAGACTACAACCATCCCTAATGAGCGGCGTGTACGCAGCTTTAGAATACGCTAGCAAAATATCGCTGTCAGGATTCAGTATGGAAGGTACAAGTCGGTCGAGATTCGCTCTGACAGACTCCATGCACAGCTCCTCAAATATGAAAATCCAGTCTAAAATTTTTCATCGGAAACCAGAACCTTCGCTCAAGCCATCGTCAGTCAAAATAACCAAGTCCATCATCGGCGGCACAGGGCCAAAGATCAATGTCGAAGAAAGGCAAGAGCTGGTATACGCTGTTATGGAAAACCAAGGGAATGATTTAAAGAAATTTAGAAGCACTGCGATGAAGCGACAAGCCTACTTAGCAGCTCAGTTAGAAGAAATTCATCTTCGGACCCTTGACTTCGAAAAGTGGACTCTAGATTTCGAACAAGAGGTGGTCATTGGAGGCGTAGAAGCGATGACTAAACGAATTCCCGCCGAGACGTGGATAAGATTTATGACAGAGCAGGGCAAGAAAACTGACAGACAAATAGACAAGATGCGGCTAAGATCGAGCACCACAAACAGCCAGCATAGAAAATTAAAAGACGATATCAAACGCAAAAAGGATTTGAAATCACGGCTGGTACCTATAGACATTTCAGTCAAAAAAATAGAAATTGAAAAAAACCTGAGAACCATAGAAATAAAAAATAATGACCTAATTGAACTGAAAGCAATGACGGGTGACGCTAACTTGAATCGTACTATGCACAAGTACTATCTAATGACTTTATCTGAAAACCTAAAAAAAATACAACAGCTGGAAATCAAAAGAAAAGACCAAACCGTAAAGCTGAAAGCTGAAAGAAATTTGCTAGGAGCACAAGTTCAAACTTTAGAGCAACGCTTGGATTGGATTCAAGGGTTAAGAAATACTTATTTAGTTCCAGATGTGTTAGAATATGTAAAAGTTAAGCTCGAAATTTGTGAATTGAATACCTCCATTAAACGGTTGGAGACTAGTCTTACTATTAAACAATGTGCTCTAACTAATTTAAATAAAAGGAGAAGTCTGACACTGTCTGATATAATGTTAATAAGTAAGAAGAATTTGAAAAGCAAGGGAAAGCCAACTATTGTCACAGATGAGTGCGAGGTACCATTAAGAGTAACTGAATTCGCGTCAGCAACATCGAAAGTTTGCAAACCATGCGGTTTGTTGCCACGCTTGTGATTTGCAATGGATTGCAGCCAATGTGGGATTCTATAATTTCTAAAGGTACAATTCTGTAGCCGACCGCAGGCGGCAACTGCAGGCGAACTGTCGCCGCGTCACGACTGGTTTCTATGAATTTCCATGAAATACCTTCCGTAGCTAGCGACACATCGTCACGAAGGGGCTCGTGGCTACGTAATAACAGCCGCACAGGTCGATCCATCAGGTAAAGCTACGCTTGCCGGGGTTGGTCCGTGCCTCGGAAAGCACGTTAAGCCGTTGGCTGTCATTTGTGGATCTTTGACAGTCGTTACGGGTCGTCAGAAGCCCGAAAGTCTGACAACCAGTCTTACCAAGGGGTATCGTATTACCCAGTTACTGAGTTGTGGAGGTCAGATAGGCAGTCGCTCCATGTGAAATACTGGTATTCAGCTGCATCCGGTTAGACTGGAAGCCGACCCCAAGATAGTTGGGAAAAGGCTAGGCAGATGATGAGCTAGCGACACGTCCTGCGTCGGTTTCATAGAAAGACATAGAAATCACGTGTCAGGCGCCAACTGCAGGCGATGTGTCACCGCGACACGACTGGTTTCACGCCTGCAGTTGCTGCCAGCGGTCGGCTACGGAATTGTACCTTAACTTAACGATTATTGTGTACGTCCATTTCCATAAAATGTACGGAAATACGTGCACGTGCACGTTGTATCGTTATTCAGCATGAAAAACCGCGCAGTAGTTTTTGAGTTTATCGCGAACAGACAGACGCGGCGGAGGACTTTGTTTTATAATATGTAGTGATTTTAATTTCAAGGAAAGCTAATTTTAGTTTATTTCAATAAATATTAATTTAACTTTTATACATGTTGTGTTTGGTTTAGCCCCAGGGACAAACTTCTTCTCATAACTGGCTAAAGTTTGCATGGAGCATGGCAGTTGAGACTGAGAGTATGCCATGCTCACTCAAATGTCTCGCTGATGGTGGCACGTGTGTTGAATCATTCGGTTCCCTTCAAAATGGTTGAAAGAAACCTTTCCTTTTAATATCGTTATCTAAACTACTGCCGTGAATTTTTTCACATATCCAAAACCAACCATTTAACTGGCCGGCCACTTGACTCTAACAAAAATTTGCAATTTAAAGCTTAATATTTCGCAAACGGATCCCTGAATCTAAAAATGGTTTTATTTTGAAAAAAGGAGGGTTATGATTTTGACCGGTATGTATGTATGTATGTATATTCATCTATTCCCTCCTATCTTCCAAACCACTTATCACAATTTGACAAATGAGGTATCGTTGAAGCGTCGTGATTGTCCGATTATTAAATTACATTGACTCGACATTGCACGATCCCATTGCAGTACACAACTCGCAAGAGACTCTGCAGCTACTCTCCTATTGAAAGCCAAGGTAAGCTGAGCTACTGACATGTGAGTACACAGTGCGAGCAGCTGTCTACTGTCTAGTCAGTAGCTCGCTCTGTGTAAGCCAGCCATTAGTCGCCACAATCTTCCGAGTTCCTACTTTCAACAAAAACAAAATTCGATACGTTAATACGTTACGCTAGAAAAACTATCACTTTTCGTGCTTGCCCTCAATAAAATCTCTGTAGAAGGTCATACATCAAATGAAATTGGCCAAATACACTTTGAAACTGACACGTCCCCACACGTCATTCGAAACCTATTACCATGGCAACGGTTGCCTGGCTGCCTCATATGAAAAAATATTCCTCACATATGGCAGGTGACATCTCCGCCAAACACTGACAGCAATCAGAGCTTATTTGTGGCTTTTATAGAATTTTAATATTTTGTTAATTATATAAGGAAACGTAAAGATGTCCTTGACCCTCACCACCCACACGGGAGGGCGAAGCTGTATTCTGAGTGAGAGATCTCGGTCAGTAAGCAATAGCCGATGGGACACGGACATGGACATTCTTACTGACGAGGAACTCGTAAAGCTTGTGACTGAACTAAAAGATAAACTCCGAATAATAATCCTTGAGAACGAAATCTTAGAAAATACTATAATGAGATTAGAACCTTCGTTGATGAACGGTGTATATCAAGCCTTAGAGTACGCCACCAGAATCCCTTCCGGCACTTCAGTAACTTTGGTGAAATCGGGCGCATCAAAATTCGCACTCACTGACCAGCTCTCAAGCCCGTCAAGAATGCTGGCTAGCTCTTCGAGGCAAGGTAACTCAAGGATGCTAACAAGCCCTTCTCGAGTTTCTACTCGGAGAGGAGAATCCAAAACCAAACTCAGCAGCGGCACCGTCGTCTTTGGAGCTGGGGCAAGGATCAACGTTTTAGAAAGAGCCGAATTAGTAAACAGAGAAATGGAGGTCCTGGTCATTAACCTGAACAAGGCAAGGGACAGAGGGGCGAAGCAACGTGCTCTATTAAAAGCAAAATTGGAAGAAGTAGGATTGAAAGAAACTGAAATTGAAAGGGCCAATGCGATGTTCCGTCAAGAGGTCTTGGTAGATGGCTGGGACAAAATAGCTCAACGAATCCCGGCTGAAATATGGATAAGATTCATGACGGAATGGATGAAGATATCGGATAGCCAGATAGGGAAGCTGCGATTGAGAACCAGTACTTTGAACACTCAGTACAGCAAACTGAAAGGTCAGATCAAAGTGAAAGCTGAGCTCAGCGAGAGTCTGAGACCAGTTGACTTCGAGAAACTTCAAATAGAGAACGGAGAATGTTTGAAAATGATAGATCACAAGTTTCAACAGCTTGGAGAGCTGAAAAAGATGACTGGCGACGCTAATTTGAACCTGACCATTCATAAAAAGGCGATGATGGAACAAAACTCTTATTTGAACAAAGTATTGTCGACGATCAAGAATAAGAAAGAGATGACCGTGCAACTGGACAAGGAAAGTGGTGTGATCCAGGTTCAAGTGGACATACTATCTCAAAGGCTAAATGATATACGAAAAGTGCGACTAAAGTATCAAGTCCCGAATATAATGGAGTATGTGGAAGTGAAATGGATGCTCACAGGCTTGAAGCACACAATTAAGATCCTGGAGACGAGGAAGCATATCCAACAGATTGCTTTGGCATCTATAAATCGGAAGCTGCAGACTTTGACTGACATCGCAGCGAAGAGCGAAATGAGAACCTCTGAAGACCATACAAATAATTCGAAGACATTAAATAAAAAAGGTGATGTAAGTTTTATAGCAAAGTGAAATAATCTTAGATAAAAACATGGAAGTGAAGACACGTTCACTAGTTACTAAGATTGCATTATTCACTTTCGACTCCGAAAATCTTTTTTTAAATATCTTCTTTTTTTTTCGAGTAAAATTCGAAATAAGTTTTTTTTTTTCGATCATGTTTTAGGGGCATATAGAACTTTTCAATAGGAAAGGCCTATTTCAGCCGCAGTCTACAACTTTTTTAATTGTAATTTATTTTTATTATTATTGAAACAAATCGAAATTAATATTTATTTAGTAGCGAGTGTTACTTGATATATAAAGTTGTTAGTAAGTTTTTTTTGTGTAATTAACTTAAATATTTTCAAATTAATATATTATAAACTAATATATCAAATGATTAAATATTTGTTTTGTTATTGCATCTGCATTTTAATGATTTATAAGTACTTTTATAGATTAAAATCTACACAAAAACAAGTTTGTCGTATGAGAGGACAGTGTAGGCCTGTGAACAAGTACCAGGTACTTGACCAAATAGAAAATGGTCTCCAGTCTACAGTCTGTTAAGCCTACAACGTTCTCACATTCACAAAATATAAAAAGTATAAATAAAGTAATAAAAATAAAACCTATTTAAACCAAATGACATGGTTGCCATTAAAACTAACAGCTCTGTCTACAATTTATATTATTCATAATATAAATAAATACAGCGTGTAAAAAATACCCTGTCCGATCAGAAAGGGGCACATAGATACTGCAAAAACATTACCAGCAAAAAAAATACGTTTCTAGTACCAAAATAAAATATAAGTAAAAATCTTTTTAAAAACAAGCTTTGATGAACTAAAAAGGGTTTTCCCAGGGCCACCTTCCGGCTCCCTCATCAGACCCTGAACACCGCCTAGTGTCAAAGCACTTGTTAAAACATAGCTAATGAGTCCAAACACGATGGTGCTATCTTGTTTGATTGAGGAGTTCCTATGGTCAAGTTCCAGCTCTATCATCAGACCAGTTCCACGGTATCATTTTTTCAAAATGTCTCGGTAGTTTTATAAGTATGCCAAGTTTCACCTCGATCGGATGCCAGGAAGTGCTTAAAAAATGAATGACAATTGGAGTAACCAGAAACACATACGAACAGAGCAAGCTAATATAAAGCTTGTAATTACCCCAATTTCATTATAAATTACCAATTTTTCTACAGAGGTCATAAGTTATAACTTGTAGACACCCTCTAAACGAAAGCCGCCCGCGCCCCATGTAATAAACCGATAAAATTCCCCATTGAAAAAAAAGGCGGCGAATTTTTTTTTCTTTTTTTCTAAAAAAGACAAAAACACATACACATAAATATACTCTCAGTATGATTCTTAACAACTATAAGGTCCGAAAATAAAAGATAAGATTTAATTTCTCACGGTTCGGACAGGGTTTTTGTTACATGTATATTAATACCCATTGCATATTTTATAGTGTGATTTATTTTTTATCATGTATTTTGGTGGTGTACAATGAAGTTTAAATAAATAAATAAAAGGACAATCTCACCTGAGCAGTTGATACGCCAGCATACAACTGAAGATACACACGAGCACTGCGCTGACCGACAACGCGAACACGCCGCGGAGGCACCAGTACAGCGCACCGTGCACTACTCCGCATTCTGATACGCCTTCAAATACGCAGCGTACTCCTGGGGAAAAGGGAAAGCCTTATATTATAAGTACCAATAATAGTAAATTATGAAATTAGCGAATAAAGGACGGATTTAAAGCGAGGGCCAAAGATGAATCACGAGCAAGTGATGTATTCTAACGACTGAATCACGACCGTAGGGAGTGATGATTGAATCATTCGCTACCCTCGTGATTCAAATGTTAGAATCCTGAGTGACGCTCTTCATGGCCCTCGATATAAATCCGTTTTATTCAAGAGTTGCATACTATATACCAAGACTACGAGAAAAAGAATATAATATATAATTATACTAGCTTCACCCGCGTAAGTCTCGATCCCGTGCAAAAATCAGGATAAAAAGTATCCTATGTGTTAATCCAGGTTATAAACTATCTGTTTGCCAAATTTCATCCAAATCCATTCAGTAGTTTTTACGTGAAAGAGTAACAAACATCCATCCATACTTACAAACTTTCGCGTTTATAATATTAGTAGGATAGTAGGACAATAAGCACATGAATCCGAAAAGTCAGAGGTGCGTGTCTTGGGTTCGAAGTCGAGACCTATGACTTGGCAGTCTGACGGTCACACCACTAGGCTATCACTGCTGCTGCTGCTGATGCTGGTAACTACCGCTGCCACCTGGCTAGGTACGTCCGCGCTCGACCCGCTGCCGACCCGCGCCCGATCCGCGCCCGAACCGGTGCCGTTCCGCGCCCGACCCGCTGCCGTCCCGCGCCTGACCCGCTGCAGTCCCGCGCCCGACCCGCGGCCGTCTCACGCCCGACCCGCTGCCGTCTACCGCTCGACCCGCTGCCGTCCCGCGCCCGACCCGCTGCCGTCCCGCGCTCGCGCTGTGTGTGAACACGATGAACAGCGCGGCTCACGCGAAGAAAGACCCGACCCGCTCCCGACACGCACCCGCCGTGTGTGTGTTTTGAGCTTAAGAAGAGAGTTCACTCACCCTCATCATCAGTCGCACTGTGCTGTGTGTCCGGCGGCATTGAGAAGCACGTGCAGGTACGAGTCAACTTGGTATACTCGCAAAACTTGAGGGTTTGTAATCTGGAACAAGATTAATAGTTAAGGACATGTAAAATGTAAACAAACATACAGTTAGACCCTTTTGTCAAGGGAAGATAAGCACCTTAAAACCACTTTTAGGGTTCCGTATGTCCGAATGAAAAAACGGAACCGTTGGGCTGCGTGTACACACGGCTACAGGGGACAAAATTCTTGTCATGTACATGATGAATTGGTCCTGTCTACAGCAGACAAGGTAAATTCCTTAGCGTGTACACACGGCTACACATCAAGCCATACATTTCCTGCTTGATGTCTAGCCGTGTGTACACCCTAGATCGGGTTTTGAATACATGGCTTGAATACTTACTTGTTCATATGTATTACGGTGGTGGTTATGGTGACGAGCACGCAGGTCAGTGCACACACTAGACAGCAAGCACCCACCACTTTGATCTGGTACAAAAGAACATGAAAAATTCAATGATTCTGAAGGTCCTCTGTCTAAGAACTAAAAATTCGCTAATCGAGGTAAGAATACTAACTTTGATATTATAAATATGCGAAAGTGAGTTTATTTGTTTGTTACACTTTCACGCTAAAACTTCTGAACGTATTTGGATGAGATGGGGGCGGCACACCGTCAACTTCCAAACTCCAAGCTGTTATTAAGAAATTCCTAATGGAAAAACCCAATGACACTTTGCCTGACCTGGGAATTGAACCCAGGACCCCACGCTCAGCTGTCGTACTTGCGCCCACGAGACCATCGAGGCAGTCAGAAAAGATAGAATTATGTAAAAAGCAGAATTCATGCAGGTAAAGCTTCAAGTAATATTAGTCAGAAGTTATGTCTAAACCTCCTCCTCCTCTCAACAACTAAGGCAGAGCGCTGCGAACAATACATTTTTAGGAGTATGAGGAACAGGGTGTAAAGTTCACTCATCCACCATAGAAAAGGGAGGATCCTCCGACCAGACGGGTGTTGTGTCTGGCGGGCAACTGCCCAACGATTGATGTCGGGTTCTTGTATATATGTCCATTGCACGGTAAACTTTAATTATTGCGCGATGCAGGATTTATTTGACGTCAGGATTTTTGTGTGACGTCAGGTCTTTGATGCGTAGTTCGCATGTTGCGATAAAACTATACCTCCGCTCTGTGCATACACGCTCACACGCACACATTAACAATCAAACTACACCTCACTAAATGCACACATGTTTACGAAACCGGACTCAAGTCACTGTTGACAGCGCTCGTCTTTTTTAGGCAAAACTAAGCTTGTAAAAACAAGATTCAGAAGCATGAAATGAAGCGATTAGAGTCAAAAATGATTAGCATAGTACACGCGAACTTTACAAAAGCGTGTTTATGGCTCAATTGACATGCGACTATGCTAATATCGATGTTATAACGATGCCATAAAATGTTATTTTAGGGGTAACTGTACGTTCTCCAACACTGATTGCGGTCATTACGGGGTACAGTAATATACAACGCAATGAAAACATATTTGATGTGTTTAAGGTCGAAACGCCCGGGGCCCGATTTCGCGTCTCCTTTTTAAGGAGATTTCTCGCCGACTGGTCGACACTTCACGTGACCAGAGGGCTGGCTCGTTCTTAGGCCAAAGATGCCAAAGACATAGTTTGCCCTAGAAAAAGTACAAAACATGCTTTTGCAGCCAAATTTTTTGTCTTCCTAGGACCATTACTTTATAACAGACTAAATGCGAGAGCCAAAATTTATTCACTTAATTATAATAATTGTAAAAGAACTCTCAAAGAAGCTCTTCAAAGTATGTCCTATGACGATACAGAGAAATTATTAGTTGTACTTAAATAAAAATTGTATTTGTACTAATTAAGTTTAGCTAAGTTAGGTTTTGTAAGAATTAAGATTTTATATTTATTTTTTGTGTATTTACACCTTTTTACATACCTATTAGATGACTAGATTTTTATATTTAAGTATGTGATTATTTAGAAATACTATGCCTTGCCTCGCCTGAAACACAGGATGACCTAGTTCAGGCACATAACACTGTTTGATTTTTCGTAGATTTAAGCAAATTTGTATTTAGTGTTTACCTTTTTACCAGAATAAACTTTTATTATTTATTATTTTATTATTTATTATTCAACGTGGCAATGCTGCCAGTCTTATGGGCTCGTTTCCGGATGACAGCGACTCTTAGGAGCCGAGCGCAATCAATCTGTCTAGCCTTTTCTCAACTATGTTGGGGTCGGCTTCCAGTCTAACCGGATGCAGCTGAATACCAGTATTTTACATGGAGCGACTGCCTATCTGACCTCCACAACCCAGTAACTGGGTTATACGATACCCCTTGGTAAGACTGGTTGTCAGACTTTCGGGCTTCTTACGACCCGTAACGACTGTCAAATATCCACGAATGACAGCCGGGACAAGGACAAATGGCTTAACGTGCTTTCTGAGGCACGGAGGAGTCTCGGTATGTAAAGATGGTCACCCATCCACGGACCAACCCCGGCAAGCGTAGCTTAACCTGATGGATCGACCCGTGCGCTGTTATTACTTAGCCACGACCCGTGCGCAAAAAGAAAAAAAATGAGAAGAAATAAAAAGCAGAGGCTAGTGCAATATAATTATTATTCAAAGAAACATGCACCATGCACTATCAAGCAGTGATATAATGAATGACATCGAACATACTTTTCTTACCATATAGCTGTATCTATTGCGTCGACGAGCTAGGCTCATGATACAGACGCCTGTTAACACCAGCTGGAACAAAAGAAGTACCATATGGTCTTATAAATTGTTTAATGTGCTGGTATCCCAGCTCATTATGTGCTGGTATCCCAGCTCAGTATGTGCTGGTATCCCAGCTCATTATGTGCTGGTATCCCAGCTCAGGGGGCCTACTACGACGTATTAATGCCACCATTTTTCCAGTGTTAGTGAGAGACGGAGCTATACAAGGCCTCTAGCACCATCCTTTTTCGCAGTGGAATAATGATGGCATTAATACTTCATAGTCAGCCCCCAGGATGTGCTGGTTTCCCATCTCAGTATGTGCTAGTATCCTAGCTCAGTAGGTACTGCTCGTCTAGCCAAGTAGGTACTGTTATCCTAGCTAAACCTACCATAGCGGCCGGAACAGCGGCGGGCACAGTCTCCAGATGTTGCGGAGAAGCAGTGTAAGCCCGCAGCAGGATGTGTTGCGCTGCCAGTAGACCGCCCAGCGCGGCCGCCAGGGCTCCGCATCCCACACACCACCACGCGTATTTACGCCGACGGCACGTGCCCTCATTCCCGTTGCATCCGACCGAAGCTGGAATCAGAATGTTCTTATTTTACATTTTACACTTTTTTTACATACATAACATGTAACATGTAACATCGCGCCTGGCTTCCCCGAAGGGTTAAGCAGAGGTGTAACCCATAGTAGGTACCTACACCCATATTTTGCCAGTTTATGTTTTTGTCAGTGTTTGTCCTAAAGGCATACTGGGGCGACTCGTCGCGATTTTTAGGGCCTAGGAGTTAGACCCTAAAGTTCGAGGACACGTGACGTTCACCAATCTTCACTTGGCACCGGCTATGGATTACTTCTTAAGCCAAGCGTACATTAAAGCCGCAACGGGCCGCAGCGAAACGCATTTTCATACAAAAAAGTGCGTTGTGGCGCCTGTAGTATACGAAAATGATGACAAGATATTTGCAATGCGTTGCGGTGCGTCGCGGTCAGTCCTGTTCTGCGCTAGCATTTATAGCCCCGCTCCCTCTACGAATAATGTGAGCTATGAATCCCAGCAGTGGGAACATTATGAGCTCAGAGATTATGTCTGACTGCGACCTCTGAGTTTGTTTCGGCCTTCTAGTCAGATAGGAAACGTCGACCTCATCTAGCTTTTTATTAATATTTTTTTAATATGACATGTAAAAGTGATTCCGATATCCTATTTAGAGAATAAACAATTTCATTCCATTTGATAATGTTCTCGAATAAAAAACTTATTTTTGCCGCCATCGTCGCCAGTTAATTCAGAAAGTATTACCTAACGCAAAAACTTTAACCCAATCCCTGTTATATTATTTAATACTTTCATGGTTTATTAAACTATGAAAAACGTGAGCTACCTACTGTGGTTTAACTTTTTTCCCTAAACCGACAAATCGTTAATTTGCCGTGGCACTGAACTTATACAATTGTACTATTATATCAAACTTTGAACGCACGAAACACAAATATTTTATACACGATCTCGACTGTCCATTTTTTATTGCTATTAAAAAGTTGCGGCGAGCGTGATCAGAAGCGAACATTTTTTTTAACATAACAAGCCTAACTTTTGAAGGTAAAAGAGTTTTGACCGTTGCGTATCAAAAACATTAACAATATAAATGTTGTATGGAGTTATTAGGGATTCTTTGTCAGCCCTGTTAGCGTGGCTAACTGGTAATTTACTTGAAACGGGTTTTGTCGACGGAATAATAGACAAAAAGACTGATTGTGATTGTTTATCTATCATTTTGTCTATTCTTCACAAAACCATGCAAACATTTACGCATAAATAATAAGTTCGATCCTCTTCCTCCTTTCTAATAATATAAGCATAAGGAGTGAGGCGTAGATATTTATCGTCACAGATAGAAATAACAGATATTAAAAAATAGCAGATAGCAATTGCTCCTAACGATAAAAAATATAATGTTACTCAAAATCACAGATCCTCAAGACTGTTACCGCGGCTGTTACTGTTAAAACTTCGGATACGATATTCGACTTTAACGAAAAGAAATAAAGAAGATATTCAATTGAGATATATACGTATTTTTATCATCCGTACAAAAATAACAGGCTGTTATTATATAACAGATAGATACGATTTTCGACTTTAAACTAAAAGAAATAAAGAAGATATTCGATTGAAATACGTATTTATCGTCCGTACAAAAATAACAGGATGTTATTTTATAACACATAGATACGATTTTCGACTTTAAACTGAAAAAAATAAAGAAGATATTCGATTGAGATACGTATTTATCGTCCGTACAAAAATAACAGGCTGTGATTTTAACATATTTGGATCTGTTGTTTTTTTGTCACAGTCACAGTGATAACAGATATGTGTTTCACCTGTTACAACCCATCACTAATAACCATAATTAAAATTACCAAAGTATGGTGGCGGCGGCACATAGTGTTGAGGAACTTCAGCTGCTATCGTAGATCTTGGAGTTGATACTTGGTATTGTACTACTTGCATAACACCACACGCTTGCATCACAAACTAACTAAACAATCACCCATTTTAATAATCCAACTATCACTTAGAACAACAATAATCCAGTAAAATAAAAATAAACAAAATGTTAAAATTCAATCTTTTTATTTACACTCTGCCTCTTTTCCCGCCCCGTCACGTTATTGTTTTTTAATTTTCAATAACAATGCACAAGCACTACATTCAAATTCCACCGTGAACTTTCAAATCTCGCGCCTTTTCTATAAAATCGATATTTACACCCCAAGCTGGCCGAGCGTACAGAACAATGACCTCTTTACATATAACAACAATCTTATTTACAAGCACTGGCTGAATAAAGGTCTACACATCCATTTCCTAATTTAAAACTTATCAATTCCTTTATTTTTAATTCCATAAATTCGTCTTTTATTTTTTCCCCCGTTCTTGTTTTTATCAATTTATAACACAAACCACGTTAAATTTTTAACTCAATAACTGTTATTTATCACGAATATTATCAATTCACGTTTTCTTCGAGTTTATTTTCACAATAAACAAATTCTCGTTGCATTATTGAGTTTACGTTGTAAGGTTATGTGATTTGACAATGGCCGTTTCGCGCAGAAGCAATGGGTTCTTTATGGGACTCAGGTAGAAAGGTCTTACATTAAATGTATGGGAATGTGACTTATAGATTTTGTTGTGTACTGTATTACTGTATAGATAAAGATATTTTTTTAGCTATAGAACAGGTAGATTTGTGCAAAAAGGTTTGATGTGAGGATGTGAGTTTTTTTTTAAAGAATCTTTTGAATTGAATGACATTTCGGTTTCGTTTTGGTGGGAACTTATTTCACCTACACATTGAATACATTTCAATGGCCCATAACAATAAGTTTTACGCGTTTCTTATTATGAAATTCGACAAAAAAATATGGGATTGATGTCCGGAAACATTAGCCATTGAGGTAGGCATAAAATTGTATGCCGCCGAATTTCGCAACGCCTTTCAAATAACAAGAAAACAAAACTTATTCTGAAAGATTTGGGACGATTGTACCTGTTAAGATTTATCTGCTTTTGCGACAGGTATTTCGATCTTTAAAGAAGTTTCAATTCAGTTCGATTTATAAAGAAGTTTCTATCGTTATAAATAGAAGTTTATCTATTCAGTATTCGAGAAAAAAAATTAGAAATATGTTTCCCGCCGCCGGTCAAAATGTCACATAATTTTAAACTATTCAAAATCAGAAACAGAATTGCTTCATTCCTTTTGTATAAAATTACCTTCCACTATTTTTATTCAATTAGAAGAAAACGCTTAAAAAAAAATCTGAGACAATAAAAACTATTTAGCTTCTTTGACAGGACCAATGCAATATTTTTCACCCCACCGTCATTTCTGAAGACTACAGACCCCACTTAACCCCAGTTGAAACAGCTACTATTTTCGTAACCGATCATTCATGACTAATCTGTTTCATTTTGACAGTTCAACAACATGCATTGCGTTATTTACGTTGTTGAGCAGATTTTTTTTCGAACTTATGAAGCAATGGATTAGCAATCTGTTTCAAACCGATTCAGATTGTGATTGATCGTGTATTACGCAACTAGGGTGCTGGATGAGGCTGGCATAGGAACGTGAGGGTGGACATAAAAGAAGAGGGATTTAGTGGGACCAATGGAAATTAAAAATAAAATTACTAAATCATTCCCGTTCGTGCCACTAACAAAATCAGTGGGACGAACGGGAATTAATTAAATATTATTTATTAGATTCCCATTCGTCCCACCAGTGGGACGAGGACGAACGGGAATACACGGGAGGAACCCACTACTTTCTCATTCCTTACATTAGAAACTTCTGCGAAACCTCTGCCGGATGACAGTCACCTATTTCTCAAACTCCTCCTTGGTCACCGCAAACTCACCATTATTCCTCCTGTTGGTAGCTGCAAGCACGCTGGTAGGTGGTCGCGGGGGCAGCGCGGGGGGTGTGTCGGTCTTCGCGGGAGGAGGGGGGCCCGGGTCGTCGGCGCATGCGTACTGAGCTGATGCTGGCTTGCATGTGCATGCTACTTGGTACTGAAATTGAGAAGAGAAGATGTTAGAATTTATTGTACCAGTAGTTTTCTTGTATATGAAATATGAAAGTCTGGCAGCCGCAATCCAATTTTGCAGCAGATTTGATGACCAGAGCTGCCTTCCCAGATCCCAATGGTTATTTCTTATTTGTTATAAAGAACAGAGGGCCTAGACAAAGTGACATTCTATCAGCGATAACGATGATGGAAAAGGCAAAAATGTATAGGACTGCCATAAGCTATCGAACAGCTTATGTCAATCCTGTTGAAAGTCGTTGTAGAAATACGAAACGCTTTAGAAGCGATTGTCACTTGTCTAGGCCCTCAGGTTATCGCCTGGTTGATTCTGCAGCTACCTAATGGAGCTATACTAACGGCAGCCAGTCCTAAGATAGTTATACAGCTTGCACCAACCCTGATCGAAGTTCTGCATTGAAAAGCATCAAGATTAGTGCGTGATATCTGATTCTGTGGTCATCAATAGTTTATCATGACTAATAACTGTGTTAGGCAGGTATAGATAGTGCTACCCACGAAGACGCGCCCCACTCCGCTCCGTTCCGTTCAGCTAAAAGGGGTAATAGACGTGCGAGCAAGTTCACGAACTTAAGGCTCGGCGAGCTTACTCGCCCATATGTCATGCTAAGAACGCGGACTATAAAACTGCCGAGTAAGTTCGTCGGCGATCCAACAATGTAATTTTGAACAAGCTTCACGTGTGTCACCAACGGCGAGCCGAGTAAGGTCGCGAACTGAAACCGCGTACTTTAAGTACGCACGACGTCTATCACCCACTTTACAGTACAGCAATCGCGGAGTGGAGCGCGTCTTCGTGGATGGCACTATCTTAACTGCAGGCGTAGCATGAGCACCGTTTTTCGACGGAAGAGTAGACAAAAATGACGTTTCCTGTAGACAGTAGACAGTACGAGACGGCACCAAAATAGAAAGAGTCAACTGCACTTTTTACGAAATTCACTCTTTTACATAATTCTCTAATAAAACTCAGAATTCTTTGTTTTCTAATAAAACTCAGAATTCTTTGTTTTATCATAGGATTTATCGGTTGTCAGTGTGGTTTTGACAGTAAGGATAGAAAACTTTCTTCCGAAATAGTCTACATATAAAAAGACCTAGACAAAGATCGTTAGAAATGAAAGACAAAATGACAGATTGTAGAAAGATTTCTACGGTGGATGTCAAAAATGAAGAAACGAACTGTCCATTTGTATAGAAAAAGCTATGTCTATTCTTCGTAGAGATAGAAAGCGCCATGCTACGCCTGCTGGAGATGATTTTCAATAATTACATGCCTGTAAAATGTGAAAGGGTGATTAATACCTTATGTAAATCCGAAGTAACAGAAGCGCTGGTATCGCACTCGGGGCACGCTTCTGGCGCCGGCGAGCTGCGAGCTGACGTGACGTCACCCAGCGACATGTTCCATGTGCTAATGCTGGAAAGAGATAGCAAGAGTTGAGACAAAAGATAATCCTTAGCTTACACGTCTATCACTAAGCGGCATCGTTGGAACGAGTTGGTAATTTAGCTAAGTTTAACTGATGGTAGCCTGATTTTTTTTTTTTTTGATGGTGGGAAATCACCAAATGACTTCTAGTGCTCTGGGTGGAGCGGGAGGATGTGTCAGACTTTTACTGACTAAAACCCACCCGTATTCCTTCAGTTGCCTGTTGCCAAGGGTTCCGGTATCCCTTTCGGACTTTCCCGCAAATGGTGGCTTGGCTGGCTTACATTTCATGAAGTGGTTTGATAATGTTCTTTGACTTGTTCATGAGACTCTCTCTCTACACAAGGTTAAAATAAATGAGTTAGGGAACCTCCGCTTCACCGGTATCGATACATAAACATGATCAGGCAAAAAAAAAATGATATCATGATGACATTTTTGGTTTTTTGGATCGAATGCCGTAGGTAGTGCAGTTTTAATTGAAAAATATCAGTTTAATAAATTGTTTTTTTGTGTGGAGGTAGGCAATGTTCACAGACATTATGGTGAGATATCGATACCCAATAAAAGGCTAATTCTCATGTTTATAAAACGTTCACATTGAAGTCGCAATCTGTCAAACTTGTCAAAAATGTTGGTAAATTGATTGTATTTTTGACAGATTGCGAATGAGATACGAATGCAAACGTTTTTAAAAATACGGGACTTTGTATAGTCACGTAAAGAAAATAGCATATTCTTATAATAAATATATGGCCTGGCTTATATTATATTACCCCAGTCTGACACTAATTGTACTGCTTATCATAAAAAGTATGTCGCCAACCTTCGTAGATCTGGCTTGCTCGTGCAGTCGTAATAAAAATTAATTAAAAGCATCCATCCAATTACAATAAAATAACAGCAAAAAGGAACGCCATAAAAAGAGACGAGTGCGATCAAACAATGAGATAATTTCCACATACGCCATAAATACCTTTGCCATACTCCAACTGGAATGGCGCGCAAACAACAAATATGCGCGCTCTATGGCAGCAAAAACAACAGTTAATCCATCTACATCCGGTCCCTATGGCCACATCCGGCGCAAACAGCTGTTTTACCCGACTTGTCAACAAAGGAGGTTCGTGTTCACAGCTGTATTTTATTGAATGGCAAATAAAAATAAAAGAAAATTAGTAATTCAAGTTTTGTAATCAGCTTTGTCGATTTGATATCGATATCAAAAGGGACAGGAATTCCTTGGCATATGGCGATATGGAGGGCTACGAAATGTTCAACATCGAAGTGCACAGATCTGGGGGCCAAGTCTACTAAATTACAAACGTGTCAATGGTCTCACAATGATGAGTTTTTGACAGATTTTGTATGACAAATCTGTCAAAAACTGATCATTGCGAGACCACTGACACGTTTGTAAATTAGTAGACTTGGCCCTCCTGGAAGTGAGCAACGTCGCAAATAGACGTCAAACACTTCACTGTTTTGATTAATTTGGCAATATTACTGAATGGAAATATGGCTAACTAATATTGATTAAGAAATGCAATAAATAATTTCGTAACATTAGTTGTAAAAAAAGGATTTGGAAACTTTCCAAATGCCTTTTTTACACCTTTATCCGGTTACAACTTAAATTCAGTGTTATAATTGCAATTCATTATTAATATTCTAGTAAGTTAGTTAGCGGTATTTCATAGTTCCTTACAGTAATATTGCCAAAACAATCAAAACAGGTAAATATTTTACAGTTATTTGCGACGATGCCAACTTTTAGAATCAACGCTAAAGAAAAAAATAATTCGTATGAAATCAGCAACACAACATGATTATCCCTTATGAGTTATGACTTATGAGGTAAGGCCATACATTCATACATACATAACATCACGCCTTGCTTCCCCGAGGGGTTCGGCAGAGAGTGTAACTATAGTTCACCAACATTTCGCCAGTCATGTCTAATTCCCATGTAATAGGGGGCGAGCCTATTGCAATCAACCGGGTTGCGACCAAGAAATTCCATATAGACAAACCCAACCCAACCCAGACATTTATAAGAATAAGAAACAAAAATGGGCCAATAATTGATCCCTGCGGGATCCCAATTGTTACTACAGATCTGGGAGATTCATGAACTCTCTAAATCCGTATAAAGATCAAGTCAAGAGAGGCGTTCTGAGAAGACGAAGGCTTAACCACAAACTACGGAATCGTCGGCCCCTACAGCGTCTAGAGACGGCACTACTGAATAAAATTCTTGGTGCCGAAAGTGCGTTGAGCGCATAACTTTTGGACCTTCAAAGCCGTCAATTTCTATACCTACGTCATTTGTGTCGTAAAGCGAGTATACACTTGGTTTTGTATATGTTGCCTCTAGTGGCGGCCGCCGCGGCGTCTGCGTGCTCTGTGGCCTTTACTTTAACAAGAAATGACTGGCCGATTTAGAACTTGATAAAATGGAATTAATCTTCCATAAGTCGCTAGTAAAACCGCCATTATCGCCCAAGCTATAGCCAAACAAGAAGATATCAAAGCTTTTTTTAGAATGTCGCCGTGCGCAGATGGCATTTAAAATGGAGATCAAATGGGGTCAGGCTATCACTTGACGATCTAATAAACTGTATTGTCCTGTCTCGGAGTTTAAATGCCATTGGGTGGTGGATTTAGTAGTATAATTATTATTGCATGTAGTGTTGAAGGCCGCTGTCCCTTTGGTGGTAATTTTATCAATTCTTAGTAGGTCACTGTAGTACCTACTCGTATCCGTGTTGCCTCTCTTATTAAATTCTACACAACGAATAGCTTTGATAAATATATCTCTCTCGTTTTGACCAGTGAAATGTAACCAATACTTTGTAATATTTTGATTTGAAAGACTGTCCGTGGAGTTTCTTGCCCGTTCTTGTCTATAGGAACCTACAACGTTTTGTAATGGGCTTCTAGCTTCATCTTTCTGACCGACCGACTCCTTTAGCGGAATGTGGGTGTACTATATACCATAAGGTGTACCTCTGCTCAACCGGAGAGAGAAGAAGAGTGTCGGAGAATCTTGTGAACTAAGCTTTTACTGTAGTTGTCATAATTATTATGTTGTTGCTAGTCGTGATGTGCGATTACGCTTTGGGTGATAATCAGATCGAAACCTATAATGTGAACCTAGTGATATATTGTGATTGTTACCTGTTGTAGTTGCCTTGTGAATAAATAAATAAATAAATTAACCCGACGGGGAATTCAGGCGTGATGTTATGTTATGTTAAAATCCAATAGACGCTGATATATTTAGTAACCTATTCCGCTTGACTATTCTTCAAGAGTCATAAAAACCCTGTAAGAAATCGACACGTGTTTCACCTCTCAACGAGGCATCTTCAGGATGACGATTGACCAATTGCAAACCAGAACGCGACGTGTTACCACACCGAGCGCTGGACGCAAAGAACTTTGACTCTTGAAGAATAGTCAAGCGGAATAGGTTACTAAATATATCAGCGTCTATTGTATTTTATAATGGATTTCCGCAAAGTCACGCCTGAATCAATTAACTATGTTATGTTATGTTTGTTAATTATGAGGAATTTGCAAACTATTTGAGTACAGAGTCGTAAGTTTGTAACCCAGAGAATGCAGGTACTCTCTAGTTTGTGTTCTAAAATAATCCAAACTATTTTGTCAGATATGTTGTTAAGGGCACAAGGACAAGGCCGGTGTTGGTGCCTTTTTGAAAGGCGTTGCGCGTTACGAGACCACTGTACGTTCAAGTAAAAGACATCCCTACTCCAGATCAGCTCTAATTCGAACCCATTCAGGTACCTAGTACTTACTGTCAGCCTACATCATTCCCATTGCTGGGCAAATACCTTACGATTAAAAATGAAAAAATATTACAATTAAAAACGGAAAAAAAAAACTGTCTTGCATATAATAAATATGCATCATGGACATAAACTGGTACCTACTATCAGATACCAACTGCTTGTCTATCAAAAGCTAAACAATGTACCTACTTAAAGTAGAATTTAAGTTTTCCAATAAAAACTACGATGCAAATAGCCTGCATACAATTTTAATCATCCAAACCACATCAAATAAGAAACAAACACCAAAAAAATTAGCGAAAATCTCTCAACGAGCGAATCAAAACATCTTTTTGAACGAATATCGACACAGATCATTCACTCAGTGAATGAATGATTGAACGATAACGCGCGGTCATTGACCTCGGCGAAGCGGTTTGTCAACAATTCGTGAGTGTTTTTTTGTTGTTTTTAAGCGTGGGAAGAGGCGATAATGCCTAGCTATTTATGAAGGCTGTTTCAGCCTAGATTTTGGGCTAGATTTCGGAAAAACATCGGAAGTGTATGATCAAACTAAGTGAGCATACTAAGCATAGTTCCTTTTATCAATCATCTAGATTTTTATTGATAGGGGAACCGATTTAGAAAAGCGATGGATTTAGGTTCGTTTTTTGTTTTTTGAGTGTGGGAAATCATCAAATGACTTCTCCGGCTCTGGGCGGAGCGGAAGGGCGTTTCAGACTTTTACTGACTAAAACCCACCCGTGTTCCTTCAGTTGCCTGTTGCTTTAGGTCGCGGTATCCCTTTCGGACTTTCCCGCAGCCCTGGCAGGCATCGGTCCTAGCGGACCCCGTCAAGTGTGCTGACATCTCTTTGAGGCGCGCGCGCCATCCTAGATCACTGTTCACTCTTCCTTCATAATCGGTGATACTGATCTGATAACGTCAGAAAAGGCCAAACAGAAAGAGGTACAAAGAACTTTGCCTAGCCGCGGGACAGCATAATTTCGTCGTAATAAAACTTCAACAATACTAAGAAATCTGTGTCGAAAGGTCACTCACCAAAAACCGGACTTTTTACCGACTTCAAAAAAGGAGGAGGTACTACGTTCGGATGATTGTTTTTTTTTTTTTTTTTTTATGTATGTTCACCGATTACTCCGCCGTTTGTGAACCGATTTTAAAAATTCTTTTTTAGTTCGAAAGGGTATACTCCCGAGATGGTCCCATATAAATTTTATTAAGTTTGCTTGCACAGTTTTTGAGCTAGCCTTAATATTACGTATTTTTCCCACAGTCTATGTAGACGATATAATTATTAGACTCCTTCACTGTTATTTACATAGCAGGTAGTAACTTGTATGGGGTAGGTACCACCACTAAAAAGTGAAAAATAAAAACTTTTTACAAAAAAAAACAACCGACTTAAAAAAAAACACTAAAAAAGTGAAAAAAAACTTTAATTTCGGAACGCGAGACGCGACACTCGACCTCATGAAGACGTGATCTTCATGAGGTCGAATGTCGCGTCTTTTTGGCAAAGTTTGAGACGCTCTAGTAACAAAACTTTGAGGGTTTTCTCATGCAACTTAGCAAGCCCAATATCTGTGCACTAGATATCTGTTCACCTAAGCGAGAACAAAAAATGACGAAAGACTGTTTTTTGAAGACTATGGGTAGCTACACATACCTCCATGTTTTAATTTTGTTTTTACTATTTACTAAAAAAAATCTTATGATATTTATTATAATAAAATACTATTTATTTAAAAACTTAACCAAAGATACTCCTTATAAGGAAAAATATCATATTTTCAACTGTGACCAAACAACAGTTTCCTCAAGTAGTACGCTTGTCAATCTTAGTGAAAGGTAGTGTAGTAGTCGTGGCTGTATTTAATTGATTTCTGACAGCTGTCATTACCAACTTGTTTAACAATTTTTGGCGCCTTTACGGCTTCTGACAGCGGCCGGTGCTGTTGCAATTTAACCTGAAGTAAATGTACTTATTGGAACGCAAATAACTGGCTGGTAACGAAGTATTTTACATAATGTCACGTCTGTATTTGCCGAAGGAATGGGCAGAGAATGATTATAGTATAAATAACATTAATAACACCTAACCTACACCTAAGAAACACCACTTCAAGTAACGGGAGCTTGGAGAAAAACGGCCACGAAACGGCTGCGAAGTAGGAATAGGCTGGCCACGTCACACGAATGCACCCGAAGAGATGGGCAAAGATCGTCACTCACTGGACGCCTGATGGAAGACATCGCCGTCGAGGCAGACCGTGGCGAAGGTGTGTGACGATCTAATCATGTTCGCTAAACCAACATGGCCAGAAATCGCACAAAACAGAGAGATTTGGGAGGAAAAGGGGACGCCTTTGCCCAGCAGTGGGACACAATATAGGCTATTAAAAAAACTTTACGAAAATTGTTCTACCAGTTTCGCGTCGCGTCTGTCTGCGGCAGCCTTAACAGCTTCTTTCACAATGCCGCTATTCATAAAAGTGTAATAATAATAAATAAAAGCGGCAAAGATTAATAGCAAAAGGTTCGTTTCGAAAAAGCTTTTTTGTAGCAGGTAAACTGTGATCTTATCTTTTCATAGCTTGTTAGTTGAGGCAACCTATCATTATTATTCTTCAAATATTGGCACAAAATAGTATCTTCCTAACATTCTTTGTAGGGTTAGCAGAAAAAGTAAGTGGGAATCGACTTAATTTGTTCTAATTTTAATGGCTTTGCATTTGAACAATTTTACCTTTTGGAATTTCTCCTGGGGCAGAATCTGTTCTGAGACTCCACCATTCCTCTTTAAGTTAAGGTGGATTTTCTTACTTTTTTTAATAATTATCTTACCTAATATTATAAATGCGAAAGTTTGTTTGTTTGTTTGTTTATTTGTTTGTTACACGGACGCCTTCATGCTAAAACGGCTGAACGCATTTAGATGAAATTTGGCACATGGGTAGACCATGACAGACATGAAGACATTTGCGACATCCACCAACCCGCACTGGGTTCGCGTGGTGGAATACGGCCCACTCCCTCTCTCAGAGAGGAGGCCTGCGTCCCAGCAGTGGGAACTTTATAAGCATTATATTATTATGCTATCTCAACCGCAGTGCGGTTTGTTCGAAACTGTGGTACGAATTAAATTACCCAGGAAGTGATAAAATGATTGAGTAACAGGTTAACACTTTCGAATTACGAAGTGTACGTGATACTAGCTAATATTAAGGGGCTCGTGGCTAAGCAACAACCCGCGGATCAATCACTCTCACACTCGGATGTATGTTGTTTTTTTTTTGTAAAAAGTCTTTATTTTTCACTTTTTAGTTGTGGTACCTACTCCATACAAATTTGAATACCACTACTTGCTATGTAAATAACTTAAAACATCGTCCACATAAGGGAAAAATACGTAATATTTAAGCTAACTAAAAAACTACACAAGCAAATTTAATAAAATTTACATGGGACCACCTCTGAAGCATGACCTACCAAACAAAAAATTAATCATCAAAAACGAATTCATAATTAGCGGAGTAATCGCGAAACACACACACAAAAAAAAAACATACAGACGAATTGAGAACCTCCTCCTTTTTGAAGAAGTCGGTTAAAAATACGTTCATTTACGGTAAAGCGCACAACAAGACTTTTCCTACGATAACTCATTTGTCAAATTATGATAAGTAGTTCAGAAGTTACGAAGGAACAGATGAAGACACTATACATACATACCCACATACATTCATACCTGTCAAAATCATAACCCTCCTTTTCTTCGCCGTAGTCGGGTAAAAAACGCGTTACGATACGTGTAGACTGAGAAACCCGAAAGTGGAAACCGGTCTAGTATTAAAATATCGGGTTGCGAGGCCAGGTGGCAGTCGCTCCGAGTAAAATAACCCTAATAACAGTGATTTAGCTACAGGATACTATAGCAAGTCTTACATAGGTAAGAATAATCTACAATCTAATAATAATGTACAGTCTTCGCCTACTCTGTCCTTCTCATACTTCTGCCTTTGTTCATTCTTCTTTTCATATTCAGTCCATTCTTCTTTGGAATGCGCTTCCTCTTGATATCAGGACGGCCACCAGTCGGTAAGCATTTAAGCGGAAATTGCGGTGGTTTTTTCAAAACAAATAGAGTACAGTCATATCTAGACCTCTCTCCCTAGAATTTGTATATTATTTATATATATATATATATTATAGGTATATATAATAGTGAATCTGTATGTAAGTAAATTTATCATAAGTTTATAGCTTCTTATACTGTAAAACCTGTCTTATCTATGCATAATGATATAATATTTTTTTTTTTTCTCTTTGTTCTGCACAATCAGAGCACCTGCCATCTAATCTCTTCACCACCCTTGGTTGACTGGTAGAGAATGCCTAAGGCATTAAGTCCACCTTTGTACCTCTTTATTTTGAGTGCGGAAAGTTTAAATAAATAAATATGCTATTCAGGGTCTAATTAAATTAGCTAGGGAAACTCTGCAGAAGTGATATGTATCGACATCTTTTCTCGATTTTTTTTGTTTTGTTAAATTGACGTGTGCTAGCTGACATTTATGGCTAATAATTAGATGGCTTTACAATAGACAGATTACAAAATATTAAATTATTATTAGAAATCTAACAAAAAATTGTGCTCAAGCAGTTACATCTAGGAAGAGTAGTTTAAGAATAAATGATAAATTGATGATCAACATACATCACCACTGCTCTCAAAACGGTGAAGGAAAACATCGTGAGGAAACCGGCATGTCTAAGAACCAAAAATTCGAAGACATGTGACATCTACCAACCGGCACTGGGCCCGCGTGGTGGATTACGGCCCACTCCCCCTCATAGAGAGGAGGCCTGTGTCCCAGCAGTGGGAACATTATAGGCTGATTATGTTATTATGTAAAGCAGCAAATCATTCCTATTTAAATCAACATACAAAACGGACCTACAAATTGCAAAAAACGTAAGACGCTTTCGCCTTAAGGATGACAATTACTCCGCCATTTTGGTTCATTTTACCTGTGCTTTGTGTGAACATAGGAGACTTTCTAAACGTCTTGACAAACGTTGATAGTCACGACTACAAGCCTGGTACACAATGGACTACACTTTTGTTCTTATTTCTTGTTTTCAAACGTTTTCTTGAATGGAAAGATGAGTTTTTGTTTGCGTAATCCATGAAAATGCGTAGAAAGTGAATGATTTAGCAAAATATCGCTTTGGGGACTGTCTCGTTGGTCTAATAATTGCTGAGAACTTGAAGACCAGCACTCAAATTGCTTAACACGCTTTCAATTTCAATCTATATGATTTTGAAGGATATTGCTAAAGTATTGCTTCATAAGTTTTTTTTTTCTTAAAATAAAATAATACTTAATTTAAAAAAATTATTTGCCTGCTCAGCAACGTAAATAACGCAATTAATGTTATTGAACTGTCTAAATGAAAACCATTGCTACTGTGTTACGCAATTACCCCGCAGGTCTAATCCAACCATGTTTAACCGACTTCCAATAGGAGGAGATTCGGTGTTTGCAGTGAATGTTATTTTTTAAGTATGCCCATCGACATTTTCGTCAATTGTGGACGGATTATAAAAATCTATTTTTATTTGGAAGGAGGCTTGCGTGGTGGTTGGTGGTCCCATATAAATTTTATTAATTTTGCTTGGACAATTTTTGAGTTGCTTCAATGATACGTATTTTTCTTACTTAGCGTTTACCTACTTTAATTTGTACAAAAAAAAAAGTTTTGTAAAAATATATTTTTTATAAATTTTGCCCTCATGTTTAAGGGGAATGCGGGAATCGCAGAACTGATTATGCCCCAAGAGAAATCCCGAAAGGTACAATTTTTCAAACGCAAAGCCATTAAAAATAGAACAAAAGTCGATTCCCACTTACTTTTTCTGCTAACCCTACAAAGAATGTTAGGAAGATGCTATTTTATGCCAATGTTTGAAGAATAATAATGACAGGTTGCCTCAACTAACAAGCTATGATAAAGAAAAGATACCTGATGCAAAAAATCTCTGGCAACGGATCTTTTGCTATTAATCTTTGCCGCTTTTATTTATTACACTTTTATGAATAGCGGCATTGTTAAAAAAGATGCTGTTATACGCTACGTTTCCAGTTTAGTTTGTCTGTCTCATTGATCTAGTGGTATGTCTATTCTCCATTCTGTAAAAATCTCACCGTGAAAACGATGGTGAAATGAGCTGTCATTCCACTAATATAGTGTGATTCTCACCGAGAAAACTTGGGTGAAGCGAGCTTGAAGTGAGCTTGAAGTGTGCTCTGTTAATAGTGTTAATACCTAGCATCAGACGGAATGACAGATCACTTCAAACTGACTTCACTTAAGTTTTCGGGGGCGTTTTGGGGGGACTGTCTTATGTAATTTTGACGTTCGAAAAGTGCTGATTCTCAGCCTAGTTTGAATAAATAACTTTTGATTTTGATTTTCACGGTGACATGTTTACAGAATTGATCGGCTATATTGATAGCTCACTTTACCTAATATTTCACGGTGAGATTTTTACAGAATAGCCGGTCTAGTCTGTAAACATCTCACCGTGAAAATCAAAATCAAAAGTTATTTATTCAAACTAGGCTGAGAATCAGCACTTTTCGAACGTCAAAATTACATAAGACAGTCCCCCCAAAACGCCCCCGAAAACTTAAGTGAAGTCAGTTTGAAGTGATCTGTCATTCCGTCTGATGCTAGGTATTAACACTATTAACAGAGCACACTTCAAGCTCACTTCAAGCTCGCTTCACCCAAGTTTTCTCGGTGAGAATCACACTATATTAGTGGAATGACAGCTCATTTCACCATCGTTTTCACGGTGAGATTTTTACAGAATGGAGAATAGACATACCACTAGATCAATGAGACAGACAAACTAAACTGGAAACGTAGCGTATAACAGCATCTTTTTTAACAATGCCGCTATTCATAAAAGTGTAATAAATAAAAGCGGCAAAGATTAATAGCAAAAGATCCGTTGCCAGAGATTTTTTGCATCAGGTATCTTTTCTTTATCATAGCTTGTTAGTTGAGGCAACCTGTCATTATTATTCTTCAAACATTGGCATAAAATAGCATCTTCCTAACATTCTTTGTAGGGTTAGCAGAAAAAGTAAGTGGGAATCGACTTTTGTTCTATTTTTAATGGCTTTGCGTTTGAAAAATTGTACCTTTCGGGATTTCTCTTGGGGCATAATCAGTTCTGCGATTCCCGCATTCCCCTTAAACATGAGGGCAAAATTTATAAAAAATATATTTTTACAAAACTTTTTTTTTTTGTACAAATTAAAGTAGGTAAACGCTAAGTAAGAAAAATACGTATCATTGAAGCAACTCAAAAATTGTCCAAGCAAAATTAATAAAATTTATATGGGACCACCAACCACCACGCAAGCCTCCTTCCAAATAAAAATAGATTTTTATAATCCGTCCACAATTGACGAAAATGTCGATGGGCATACTTAAAAAATAACATTCACTGCAAACACCGAATCTCCTCCTATTGGAAGTCGGTTAAACATGGTTGGATTAGACCTGCGGGGTAATTGCGTAACACAGTAGCAATGGTTTTCATTTAGACAGTTCAATAACATTAATTGCGTTATTTATGTTGCTGAGCAGGCAAATAATTTTTTTAAATTAAGTATTATTTTATTTTAAGAAAAAAAAAACTTATGAAGCAATACTTTAGCAATATCCTTCAAAATCATATAGATTGAAATTGAAAGAGAGCTTGAAGTGTGCTCTGTTAATAGTGTTAATACCTAGCATCAGACGGAATGACAGATCACTTCAAACTGACTTCACTTAAGTTTTCGGGGGCGTTTTGGGGGGACTGTCTTATGTAATTTTGACGTTCGAAAAGTGCTGATTCTCAGCCTAGTTTGAATAAATAACTTTTGATTTTGATTTTCACGGTGACATGTTTACAGAATTGATCGGCTATATTGATAGCTCACTTTACCTAATATTTCACGGTGAGATTTTTACAGAATAGCCGGTCTAGTCTGTAAACATCTCACCGTGAAAACTTAGATTAAGTGAGCTGTCAATCCATAGCGTCAGTTGGTGTGACAGCTAACTTTAAGCGCACTTCACCTAAGTTTTCACGGTGATATTATTACAGCCGTGAAACTTAGGTGAAGTGAGCGTGGAGTGAGCTGTCATTGTTATCGATAAGGCAGTGACAGTTCATTCCAAGCTCACTTCACCAAAGTTTTCCCGGTGACAATTTTTACAGCCGTAAAACTTAGGTGAAGTGAGCGTGGAGTGAGCTGTCATTGTTATCGATAAGGCAGTGACAGTTCACTCCAAGCTCACTTCACCTAAGTTTTCACGGTGAGGTGTTTTGAGAATAGACCGCCTATTATCATTTAGCTACGAGTCCCCATAGTCTCTTTTAATAGCATCCTTTTAACTGTTAACTAGCTAAAACATCTCCATTAATCCAATATCACTACACAAACAACATACCCATAAAATGCCCATAAAAAGTACTTTCACTGACCTTTGACATGCGAACTAAGACACCATTGTAGAGATTATTCCTACATTGCAATTTCTGACTTAATAACATAGTACAGAATACTTTCACTCAGGAAGTTTAACATTGAATGCAAACTATATTAAATACTTATGTAGTTGCAGCTGAATTATGTGCTTTTAAAAACAATGTGGGAACTGAGTTTACGAAAACGAATAAAATTGGAGTACCTATAATATAAGAAAACGTATAGAATGAAACAAAGTCAATACAGGGTGTTAGGGTAAACACCGTTATCCTTGCAACCAGTGGTTTGGTTTCATTTATTGTAGAACGTAAAATCAATGGAAAATTACAACTTTTTTTTTTCTTTTTTTTAAATCTACATTTTACCACAAGAGACGCAAGTTCGTTGCCCTATGCGCTAGGGCAACGAACTTGCGTCTCAACACGGGCGGGGGGTGCGGGATGTGACCTGACCGGCCGCGAGCGCGACCCCTCCCTCAGTCAGTCAGCTGTTTCGCTAGCAAGCACGGTGTCAGATAGAAACTTTTTAAAATCTTTTAATGAAAATAACGTTTTTTTTTTTGTTGTGTTCGGTCTTTTATTTTTATATTTAAGTCAACTACCCATGGTTTGAATGACAAGAGTGTTTACCCTTACATCCTGTATATTTGAGGGCGATGCGAGATAGTATACTTAAAAAGTATGTTTTTAATGGCAACACTCCTGCTGAATAATTTTTAAAAGAGCAGGGAGCAGGGGTTCCATTATCCTGTAGTGGGACAAAACCAGCTTATAATAATGATAATATTGAAATCCTCTTTTGCAATTTGAGCAATATAAGCATCACATCGTTACTGGATATTCGGACCATTCGATTTTATGAAGAAGAAAAGGACAGAAGATAAATTTTAGGTTAGTCCTGTCAAATTAATCAGCGCCTGACGTAAATTGACGTAATTTTAGTAGGCAAGTTTTTAATCACGTCTAAACATAAATGGAGTAGTGACTGAAATAGAAAGACGAGTCGGACTCGCGCACGAAGGGTTCCGTACCATTATCTATAAAAACGGCAAAAAAATCACGTTTGTTGTATGGGAGCCCCCCTTATAATATTTGTTTTATTTTAATTTAATTATTTATTTATAAAGTGAATATGTAACTAAATATTCTGTGAATATTTCAAGCATCTACCTGTTGTCGTTTTCAATATCGAGCAAAAACGAGCGAAAAAATCACGTTTGTTGTATGGGAACCCCCGTAAATATTTATTTTATTTTTGTTTTTAGTATTTTTCGTTATAGCGGCAACAGATATACATCATCTGTGAACATCATCTGTCTAGCTATCACGGTTCACGAGATACAGCCTGGTGACAGACGGACAGACAGACAGACAGACAGCGAAGCCTTAAGTAATAGGGTCCCGTTTTACCCTTTGGGTACGGAACCCTAAAAAAGATGCACTGAACTTAGTTTAGTTTGTGAGCAACAGAATCGGCACCAATAACAAAGAACTTAGCGAACGTTAATGAAAACGACAACAGACTTTGCTTTAGCATGAATACTTTGTCATAAAGAGGTTTTATTATCTTTTATGATATTGGATGGCAGGCTACGCTACGGCTCAAAACCTCTGGCTATGGACATCTGCACTCGAGGAGCATCGCAGATGGGTTGCCAATGCCATCACAGAGACAAAACTAATATCACATTATGCTTATTAAAGTCTCTCCCCTCCCTATAGTCCGTCCTCGAGGCCAGTGGCATGTGTCCACACACTGTGCTGTGGGTCAATTAACACTGCGAGACAATTGGCAAAATTGTGTCACATTACCAACTGTCACTTTCTACTGAGGACTTTAAATGGAGCGTAGTTTAAGTTCTACATGTGTGGCCTGTACTGTAGCCTGTAAGACGGAGTACAAAATTAAATTTTAATAAAATATTAGGGAGATGCGCTAAAGTGGCCCGCGAAATTCAAATTTTCTTACGTTTTTTGCAATTTGCAGAATGACGATTTCATGAAATAGTCATTCAATGCACTTACATGAACTTAAGGAGTTGTATTGCTGATTCTAATGATTATAATTCTGTAAAGCCATATTTGTTACGGTCGCAAATAATATTAAGATCAACATACCTCAACATACAACCTGATACTGACCTACAAATTGCAAAAAACGTAAGAGAATTTGAATTTCGCGGGCTACCCTAGCGCATCCCGTGTGCTTTGTTTGCCACGATTCTTGCCACAAACACAACAATAGATACAATGAAAGACAAGCTTTTAGAAAGAAAGAAAAAAATATATAACACCACACAATAATCACATATTCTCCCGTATGTATCGTCACGAACTATAAACTTCTGCCCAGGTAAACACATCGGCCAGTCACCAAGGTAGCCAGGTTGACTGGCTGAGACCGAACCATAAGATTTAAAAGATGTTTTATTGAGATCGTAAAAACATTATTGTATTAGAAGTATATTCACCATAACCAATAGGACAGTGGTGGCCCAGTGGTAACGGCCGTGACTTACGAGTTGTAGGTCGCAGGTTCGAACCCTGACAGGCGCTTTACTTTGTGTAGCTAATTTCATCACCACTGCTCTCAAAACAGTGAAGGAAAACATTGTGAGGAAACCGCCATGTCCTAGAACCAAAAATTCGAAGACATGTGACATCTACCAACCCGCACTGAGCTCGCGTGGTGGATTACGGCCCACTCCCTCTCACAGAGAGGAGGCCTGTGTCCTAGCAGTGGGGACAGTATAGGCTGATTATGTAATAGGAGAGAAAAAGGCTCACCACTTTGTTATCGTGTTTCAGTGCAAACTTCTATAGAAAAAGATACCTCCCTATTGTCAATCGTAGATAGACTGCACTGCAAGGAACAACAATATTTCGGAAAATAAATTGTCATAATGCAGGAGGATGATGTCTTAGGTGTTGATTACTGCACAAGTGCAAAACTGGCATCGTAGAAACAGCCTGTACAAGCTTTTTTACACCATGAGCAAGGTTGGCAAAATATTTCTGCCCATCCACCTTGTGTGACATTCCTTTGTAGGTAGCAAAACATATGTTAAGAAACTTTCAAGCTTGCACAATGTACCTGTACCAATGTACAGAGGTTAATTTTGAATACACAATGGATTATTTGCTGTTTTGCAAATTGTTAACTTACTTACTTAAATATTTTGAAATGCTATTGTTTTAACAAACTAACAAGTTGCAAAAGGCTATGTCTGCCATGTTTGCTAAAGCGAAGTTATCATTTAATTTTGGTTTTGGACGAAAATTATATCCAACACTTTAATCTTTAAAAAACAATCATGCACAATCCTAAAGTCTGATGATGAAGATGGAATAGAAAAAGACCAACGAGTAAAAGAATCAGCTACGAGTAGTAAGAGAGTAAATTCGACCGTTCAGGTGCCGTATTATGAAGTACTAGCTTCCGCCCGCGGCTTCGCCCGCGTGGTATGTCGATAAAAAGTAGCCTATGTCCTTTCTCAGGCTCTAGACTATCTGTGTACACACGGCTACACATCAAGCTATACATTTCCAGTTTATGCTGATCTCGCATTGTATAGGATTTCCGCACAATGCAAGGTCAGCTTATACTGGAAATGTATAGCTTGATGTGTAGCCGTGTGTACCAAATTTCATTTAAATCGGTTCAGTAGTTTTGGCATGAAAGCGCGACAGACAGACAGACAGAGTTACTTTCGCATTTATAATATTAAGTAAGGAAGTAAGGATAGTAAGGATTAATGCCACCATTTTTCCAGTGTGGGAGAGAGACGGAGCTAGACAAGGCCGATAGCACCATCCCGTTTTCGCAGTGGAATGATGATGGTAATACTACCCCAGGGTTCGGATACTATAATGCTACGCCCAGGGATACCTACTGGGACAGAAATACGCAGCAACAACAATTGAACCCCGCAGTTAACGGGGTAAACCTATCCATGCACATTCGAAGTAACAATGGACACTCGAGTTTAGACTGGAACCATAAGAAAGGATCTTCTATCTAGAACTTAGACGCTCTGTGTCTGAATCGTGAATAGGGCTTGTAAGAATAACGACCTCACACAGACATCACTCGTTGTTAATTTTAGAACTGATTAAACAAAGCGCATACGCCAGTCTGTCATTCCGCACTAATGGATCCTGTTAACATTTGCCACACTATGATGTTCAAAGTTTCAATACTTTTAGCTGAAAGAGCGTTCAGGTATTTCTTCACAACGCTTTGTCCAAGTAAAGTTACAAGATAACGAAGACTTTTTGTTCAAGTAGGTCGCTAGTTATTATCGCTGCTTCCGAAATGGAATTAAATTGTTTATTCTGTAAATAGGATATTGGAATCACATTTACACGTCATATTAAAAAGTTGTAAAAATAAGCTAGATGAGGTCGGCGTTTCCTATCTGACTACTCTGAGAAGAAAGGCCGAAAACTCAGAGGTCACAGTCTCTTTTTAAAGTCCAGACATAATCTTGGTCAGGCCATAATGGTCAGTCCGAAATGGCCTTTTGAGGAAAGAACCACACAGATTTGAGCGGACCTGTCCAGTCAGTGCAAGCATTTGTCAGTAATAGTGGAGCTCAACTCAGCACTTAAGGAGCTCAACGCTGCGACTAGAAGCTCCATGCTGTTCTCCTCATCGCTGTCGCTGTCTGCAAAGTGCGGGTCGCTTAGCACGTCACGCTAACATTAATGACATCATTCGACGAGCTCTTGTCACCGTCGGCGTTCCAGCTGTATTACAACCCAATGGCTTGGCACGCGACGATGGCAAAAGACCGGACAGCATGTCCTTATTTCCATGGAAGATGGGTAGGCCTCTAGTGTGGGACGCAACGTGTGTCGATACTCTTGCGCCATCCCATCTTCCTGGCTCGGCGTGCTGTGCTGGCGCTGCCGCTGCGGCTGCGGAAAACCTCAAGCGGCGAAAGTATAATAGCCTTTATATATAATTATATTTTCGAGCCGTTTGGGGTTGAAACCCTAGGGCCGTGGGGTCCGAGTGCTCATAGTTTGTTTAATGAAATCTCCAAACGGCTGTTTGACACTTCCCGTGACCCAAGGGCTGGCTTTTACCTTGGTCAGAGGCTAAGCATTGCCATTCAACGTGGCAAGTGGCAATGCCGCCAGTCTCTTGGGTACACTACCAGCCGACAGCGATGCGGAGGAATTTTTCGACGCCATAATATATTTTAGATAATAGTTGTTTATTTGTATAGTTAGTTTTAATTAATATTAGTTAAGATTCCATTAGTTAAGTAATAGTTATTCAAGAAAACATTTCTTTAAATAATTTCAGCATTTTTTCTAAACATAATCTATCTATGGACGAGTATCAACCTATCTATGGACGAGTATCAACGTCCTGCCTGTCCTTAAATCTTCCTAGAATTTTCCCAACTATTATTGGGGTCAACGTCCAGTCTAACCGGAGATTTTTCCCACTTAGCCTTTATGGATGATGTAAGTTCGTGTGAAATAAGTTCATGTCACTGTTATTTAAATAGCAGATATAGGTACTTATTCGAATTTGTTTGGAGTAATTACTATAACTAAAAAGTAAAAAATAACTTTAATTTTGGGAAGTCGGTGACAAAAAACGAAAATTCAAAACCAAAGACACTGACATCCGAAATCAAAGTTATTTTTCACTTTGTAGTGTTTTGCAAATGGCAAAGTTTAATAATACTGTGACATTTCATAATCATAATATATTTATTCGCATAAAAACACGGTATATAAACATGGTTAAAAAAGTACAATTTAGAATATAATAATCAGCATACAAATTTTTCAGTTGGTAACTAATATTAACATTTTTTTTTCAATGAAATCTTTAACTCTATGGAAAGAGAAACGACTATCACTTTATTTTTAAACTAGCTGCGCCCCGCGGTTTCACCCGCGTAAGTCTCGATCCCGTGGGAATATCGGGATAAAAAGTATCCTATGTGTTAATCCAGGTTATAAGCTATCTGTTTGCCAAATTTCATCCAAATCCATTCAGCCGTTTTTGCCTGATTGAGTAACAAACATCCAAACACACAAACACACAAACTTTCACATTTATAATATTAGTAGGATAATAATCTAGTGTTTAAATTTTTGAGATCATTCGGATCATTAGAATTATACCACGTGTATTTCTGCTCACCCAATTTCGCACAAGACTAAAGATACGTTATCCATACAGAGCTGGGCCTCTCAATTTAGCAGGAACTACTACTGAGCACTCTCTGTTCTGAACAATGATTCTTTGTTATGCGTCATTTGATGTCAGGGGTCAGTAAATTGATGTAAGAGGGACGATGATATTTTGTCAAATTAAGTACCTAAGTAGTTACGTACATGTTAGATAGGTATGTTTTTTTAGGGTTCCGTACCCAAAGGGTAAAACGGGACCCTATTACTAAGACTCCGCTGTCTGTCTGTCTGTCCATCTGTCACCAGGCTGTATCTCATGAGCCGTGATAGTTAGACAGTTGAAATTTTCACAGATGATGTATTTCTGTTGCCGCTATAACATTAAATACTAAAAAACCGAATAAACTAAGTATTTAAGGGGGCTCCCATACAACTGACATGATTTTTTTCCCGTTTTTTATAGATAATGGTACGGAACCCTTTGTGCGCGAGTCCGACTCGCACTTGGCTGGTTTTTTACATCTATACATATTATAAATTAAGTCGCTTTTCGTGTTTACACAACTACTAGATTTTAACTACACACTTATACACTGAGATTTCAAGGGTGGTCGTTTCGGCCATTTTGTATGAAGACAAAATACTGTTACCTATTTATGCTGTGACATTAGTTCCTCGTGTTTTTACCTTTTGTGTCGGCGTTTCAAATAGATTAATAGTGTAATAATAGGTGGCTAGGTGCTATCGAGTCACGATTTCTATGTAACAACTATGGGATCATATTACACAATGTTACTGAGAAAACAGCATGAACTTGTGGGAAAATTATTGTAACTATCTGAGGCCCTAGACAAGTGACAATCACTTCGAAAGCGTTTCGTATTTCTACAACGACTTTCAACAGGATTGACATAAGCTTTCCGATAGCTTATGTCAGTCCTATACATTTTTGCCTTTTCCATCATCGTTATCGCTGATAGAATGTCACTTTGTTTAGGGCATCTGCTGTAGTCTTGTGACTAATAGATAGAATTTGTGGTAATATCTGTTTTCTAAACCTTAGTGTCCCATAATAACAGTGTTTTAATAGAGCCTCCGCCAGTTAGGATAGGGTTGCAGAAAAAATATCGATATATCGATATATTTTGTTCGATATATTGTTATTTTTAGGTTATATATATTATTTCGATATAAAATATCAAGTATCGAAAATGTATCAAATACGATATATTTCCAATAGTAACACTGTTGTCGCCACGGACTAAACCGCTGGAATTCAGAGACTTTTTTTCATAATTTGGTATTAATTATAATAATTATGAATGAAAAACCAATACAATTGAACTTCACAAATTATATATATCAATATACTTATCGATATATTGAAATCGATACTTATTGATATTTTTTTTAAATATCGATACTTTTTGGCACTTCTTGCATCCCTAAGTTAGGAGCTTTCAAGAGTCCGTTTGGGACCTTTTGTTAAACCTATGGGTAAGTTGGTATTGAAAACCTTTTTTTTGCTATTGGTTACTTTCCTAGTACCTACTCTAACCTTAGTTTGGTCCAGATAATTATTTTTATCTTTATACAAAACGGCATCGATTGGCATCATAAAAATAAAACATGAGAAATGACGTTTTTCTAGCTGACTGCACCATTTTCCATCGCATTGAGGCGGCCATAGGAACGTGGGGATTGACATAAGAGAAGAAGAGGTATATGACAAGCAGTGTGTGAAATCGGGCTAACCGTGTCTTTGCACTGGCGAAACATTACAACAAAACATGTTTAAATCTCTTGTTCCTGTCAAAAATTGTATGGAACATTGACAGAATAAAGAGATTTCAACATGTTTTGTCGCAAATGTTTCGCCAGTGCAAACGCAGGGTAAGGCTGATGATGGCGAATTGTAATTGGATAAAGTAGATTACAGCAACAATTGAACAACAAAGCCAGCTGATACAACGCATTTCCCTCGCCAAACGCCATGGAAAACATTCCCCACACATTCCATTATTATAACTAAGTCATGCCCAACAGAAGCCAATGCCCGGACTATTAGTTCCGAGCGAAGTAACCCAACACTTAGCGTTTGATGACTGTGAGAACGGAGCTATAACATTATTATTATATCAATCGCAATGGCGCGCGCAATGACAGCGGCGGCCATTGTTGTTGTGGTTCTTTTTTTAATTTGGCAATGAGAGTCAATTGTTTCTAAGTATGCCTTGTTGAGATGGATTTGTTTTGTTGTTATTAGGCGAACCGATCATCTATTTCGATTTTAACAGCCAATGTTTTGGTTACTGGAATCTTGCACTTGGATTAATCAAACTATTCACTAGTGATGTCAGACTATTTAGTGCAAGCTAACTCACGAATCTGTCAATACATTGTGTTTAGCACGAGCTCAGGCCAAGTAGAAAACCAAGAGCGCTGTCAACAGTGACGTGAGGCCGGTTTCGCAAACATGTGTGCTCTTAGTGAGGTGTAGTTTGATTGTAAACGGTTGTTAATGTGTGCGTGTGAGTGGGTATGAGCAGAGCGGAGGTCCAGTTTTGGCATGCGTCACTGAGTACTGTTCGCAGCGCTCCGTCTTGGCTTTTTATTTGGTCCGGGAGCACGAGACAACAAGTTATAGAAGCCATATACTACCGTCAAAAAGCATAAAAAAGAAACACTCATATCAATTATTATTCATAGTTCAAATGAACGAAGAAGACAGGAAGTCTTGAGGAATCAACGATGGTAAATTATATTGTGACAAAACAAAATAATCATTCATCACTTTTCTCCTTTGTACAATGTGTACCTACAGAAGCACAGGACAAGCTCTTCAAAGCCTTTTGAAAAATTAACCGTGACGATGCTCCTACGAATTCTGCAAGACTTTTAAGTGTGGCCAATGAGAACAACTCTTAACAATAACCATTATTATAACTCGACGAACCATTATTATAACATGAAAAAATTCGCCCTCAAGAAGCACCCATAAACAAAAAACGAGGAATTTTGACCAGCATCCCATGTAAAGAAAAAAAAGTTGTTACCTGATAAAGTTCCGTAAAGATTCAAAGCGATGTAACAGGGATGATACGGGTAGACAAGATGGAATTGGGAATGTAGGTAAACCGATTTCGAATTTGAAAATAAGTTTAGTGGTTATATTGAACTTGGAACGCATAGAAATGGCTATCATTGTCAATAGTTAAATGGCAGTGTAGAATAGATAAACTGTTAGGTAGAAAATTGATTGATTAAAACAGAATTAAGTAAGTAAAGGTAATATAAGTTACAAATATCGACAGAGATCTTCAGTTTTATAAAAATGGATGCCTTTTTGGCAATATGTGATTACGGATGAGCCATTAATAATGTCATAATTACTCTTGCCCATCATTTCAGTCTAAAGACGTCTACTGCTGGACATAGGCCTCTCCCAAGCACCGCCACTTCGACCGGTTCTGTACTTCTCGCATCCAGCTGATTCCCGCGGCTTTCACCAGGTCATCAGTCCACCTTGTGGGGAACCTTCCAACGTTACGTCTTCTGGTACGCGGTCGCCACTCCAGAACCTTTCGGCTCCATCGGCTATCTGTTCTGCGAGCAATGTGTTCTTGCCCAATCCCAATGTATTTGTAATCCTCGCAACATGTCTTTTTCTACCATTTTTCTCTATTAGTCGTCATCTTAGTAGTACCTCCCTTTCTTTAGTTACAACGGGACATAATTCGATAATTACGGTAATTGAAATTTGAAAGAGAGAAAATTAGAGAAATTATTAGAGAAAAAATTACTTAAAAATGGAGGCACCTTGCAGTGCCCTGAAGTTCTATTGTTCAAAAATGTATGACCGGACATCCTGAGCATCGTCTGTTGCTATATTTACAGCCCCAGAACCTCTAATAAACGCATTAAAGATTATTTTACCCTTTTTAATAGTTTTTATGACCAAAATTATACAAAGATGTTATGGGCCTTTAGGAAAACTTCCTGCTTTTTGGTAAACATCTTTTGAAACAGTTTTTCCTGTCAAAAAAGTCAAAAGTCAAAAGTCAAATAATTTATTTCAAGTAGGCACATTAAAGGCACTTTTGAACGTCAAATACATAGAAATAGAACTGATTCTAGTTGCCCCTTCCAAAAGGTAGTTTTCGTATGGAGAAGAATGGGCAAGAAACTCCACCGTTACTCTTTTAAAAAAAATGTTATACAATATTTGGTATAGGTACATCAATTATATAATTACATGTGAAGACGATGCACCGAGAATACAATTACAATAGGTAAAAAGAATTAAAAATTAAAAATGGAGCAATGACAAATAAATAAATTAAGTATGTGATAGGTACATGGTGCTCACATATTTACAAACATTAAAGTATACGTACGATAACACAATATTTCTATATTAGTAGTAGTATCTGTATTAGTAAAGCTTCAAAAATGTCTATATTCCGCCTCCTTCTTTGTCAGAATACACTTTGATAAGTTCAATAGTTCCAAGTTATTCTAGTAATTAACTATATTATCGAATTTGCTTCTATTTAAAAAACCGATCAATTTAGTTGCGATTGCGAAATAACTGTCACAATGTAGCCTTCCACACAATACTGATGATTACCCGCATCTCGCAGCAGCATAGTTGGCTAATGGACGAAGTAGCAACGAGGTGACTTGAATAAAACGAAGCAACATGGAAAGAACTCGGAATGCGTGCAGCAATGCGTACGGGAGCTTACAGCTTGCAGAGAATGACAGATGATACATTCCAAAGTTTCTTATTAGTTCTCAGAAGTGGTGGTAAAAAGTTAACTAACAACTACCTAATTGATAAAGATTGTACACACGGCTACACATCAAGCTATACATTCCCAGTATAAGCTGACCTCGCATTGTACGGAAATCGTATACAATGCGAGATAAGCATAAACTGGAAATGTATAGTTTGATGTATAGCCGTGTGTACATATTTTGCATGACGTTTGATAGAGCGTTGATTTGTAGGCAGCTGGGGTAAACTGGATACGGAGGATGAAGGAAAGAATTCAGATAATGTTACTCAATAGAGAAGCCTACACTTTTCATACTATAAGTAAGCAGATTTGAGAACTGCTTAATTGATTCTACGTTATTGATAAGAAAGAACACTGCATTGAAGAATTAGTGAAAGCTTTTGACCATTTTTATCGATCTTCTCGTAGACAAACTTGAATTGAAGATGAGGGAGGGAAGTCTTACTATAGTAGTTTAAAGTTACTTTTTGTACAAGAAAGCACATGTTAATTTAACAATCCTAGCTAGTCGGTACTACTAATAAAATTTGGAATCCCGCAGGGTAGTATATTTGGACCAACCCTTTTTGTGTACGACATTCTCAACTGTTTTCAGTAACTCGGATCATGATAAATAATCATGGTAAATGTAAGAATGCCTATTGCCAATGTCCACAATTTTTCCCAGAAGCTATTAGAAACTTCTTGCTCAGTTTAAAGTTTATAGACATAATTCTATACGCCTTTAGAACTAAAACTATTATCAGCCATAACTGTTTCATGGTAGGTCCATCAATTATCGAGAACATAAAATATTGTTGCTTTAGAAAGGCCGTTACAAACATATAATCTCTTTGCATATCAACAACATCAAGATTAGAGTAAAGTACTTACTACATTTTTTTATGGTAAATCATATTGTTGATTAAGATTGGCTACAGTTTCACATCTGTCTTGTCTGCCTACTATGATGTGATGGATCTAGCTTCTAAAAGAATGCCCTGTTTTCCGTAGAAATTGCTCTAAAAACAGGAGAATGCTTAGCTTGTAATTTTTTTCATTGTTCAAACAGATCTGTGAATCGTATTTTGAAGTAGGTACTGTAAAACTATTTTGTTAATTTCCCTCGGCAAACTTCATGTTTAGTCAGTCAATCGTCGGATTTCTATCAGTTCCAAGAGTACTTGGTACAGACTGGACGCTCTCAATCGACTTGGAAGTCGATTGAGAGCGTTCGAGAGAGGGACATTAAGAAAATAGTTGTAGGTAGTATAAGTAGTTATTGCCATTATTTGCCATAACGACGACAGCTGCTAATGATACTCTTAATATAAAATTATGAATAAATTTGTCCCTAAATCCCTTACAAACTAAATTAGCGCATTAAATAGCACAGTGTGAAGGGTTCTTATGAGTGGAGGTCAAAGTTTATCGCGAAAGGAAGTTCAAACAAAAAGTTTTGTTTTCTTGATCAAGTTTCCGACATCAACACATATCTAACTAACTTAAAGGATATCTAAGTGACTAAGTTGTAAGAAGTAGGTAACAAGTTCAAGACATATAAATTAGAATTAATAGCATATACAGGTACCCACGTAGTCATCTTCGTTAACTATGTAAAAATATGTAGAAAACGAGCCATATTACAAAAAAAAAAATACTACAAAAAATGAGGCAAAGATCCTACACAATACATCCTCGTTACCGGTCCTAACAACTAACGAAATTTTATGCCGCTTACTTTCAAAACTAGTTTAGGTTTTTCTTTGTTCTTTACCGTTCATACTTCAAAATCACACGCCCCAACTAAAACAATGATTTACCATCAATTTATAACCTTAAAACTCACCATAAAGTTTAAAAAGATCACAAAATCCTGTTTTCCAAACGTAACAGCACACCTTTTGCACACCACACAACTATTTTGAATTTCGAAACTGAATTATAAATGGGAACACATGTCAGACGGCTCACGGTTGCACATACACTGAGTTGAAACACAAAGATTACGTTTATTTGTGCATTTTTCATTGAAAACTAACATTTTAAGTTACAAAACTACAAAAAGTTTTTATTAAGACACGTACGAACCGCGCCGCGTCGCATTTTCACTGGATTTGAACCGAGTTAAAAGATATTTTTACCTGTGATGGCAAAAAAAGTTTTGTTCATACTCTGAGCTTAATTGCCCGGCACAACCAACTTCGAACCTTATCTCTGCCGTACTAAAGTCCATTTCCTTTTGCAGTTGACAAATTGCATTAATGTGACCATAGTTGTAGGCTTTGCTGAACAAATCTAGAATGTATTGCAACTTGATAAGGTTGAATATTGCATGGTTATTAACCCAAAAGCTTCATCTTGAACCGTGTGCTTGTAGATATATTGTGGGCAGTTGGTTCGTTACAAAGTTTCTAAAAGTTTTTTATTACCATTTCGACCATTTTGGATTCTGATGGTTTAATTACCACGCTTTGGGAGGCAACACAAGAATTTCGGATGTTATAAAAAGTGAATTGGAGAAAAGAAGAAAAAATAAAATTAAAAAATAAAAATTATCTTGAACTTGAAAGTGTGAACTACCGTGCTTCCGAAATGTAATTTACGTACTTAATTATTACTTAAATAATTATTAAGTAAGTTACATTATTTTTACACTGATTTAGGTCTCAAGTTCTCAACACAACATAATATTGCGCATGCGCATACAATTGTATTCCCAGGTTTAAGCAGATATACTTACGTAGTCGAATAGAATTTAATAGAATACCTACTCTTTATTATGTACTTACACCATAAAACACCACCTACCTTGTACCTACATATAGAACACCCACACAATAATGTAGGTTTTATGGTATTTAGTAATTACTTATATTTTTATTGTCTTAAAAAATGTGTTCTCGCAATAGGTAGTCAAACCTACCCACCTATTGTAGGTATACAGTCGAAAAAGCTATTTGGTATAGAGTCAAAATGTATTCATTTTTCGCTACACTGTCAAAATTCGTTTTGATTGTGTGTAATTTTGAGCTCGTGGCTAAGTAATAACAGCCGCTCGGGTCGATACATCAGGTTAAGCTACGCTTGCCGGGGTTGGTCCGTGGATGGGTGACCATTTGCACATATCGAGACTCCTCCGTGCCTCGGAAAGCACGTTAAGCCGTTGGTCCCGGCTGTCATTTGTGGATCTTTGACAGTCGTTACGAGTCGTCAGAAGCACGAAAGTCTGACAACCAGTCTAACCAAGGGGTATCGTATTACCCAGTTACTGGGTTGTGGAGGTCAGATAGGCAGTCGCTCCATGTAAAATTCTGGTACTCAGCTGCATCCGGTTAGACTGGAAGCCGACCCCAACATAGTTGGGAAAAGGCTAGGCAGATGATGATGATGTGTGTGTAATTTAACTCTTTGAGCTTATGGCTTGGGAGAGTGACGTAAAAGGATTGTTGACTACTGAAAACACTCAAAAAATTATTTTAAGTAGTTGCAAGTTACAGCTTGGCAAAAAAGAGTATGATGCGGTGACAGATGAAACTAAATATTTTACTTAGGTAATGCAGTCCTATGATGTTGGCACTACTTTGCTGAAAACACTCACAAAATTATTTTAAGTAGTTGCAAGTTACAGCTTGGCAAAAAAGAGTATGATGCGGTGACAGATGAAACTAAATATTTTACTTATGTAATGCAGTCCTATGATGTAGGCACTACTTTGCCGACAAGTGCTAGTAGGTTTTTGAGTCAGTACAAGCAGCGTTTTTAACTATTTGTTTAAATTCTTTTACTCATTTCCCATTTGAAGTGTGCGGAAATATGCGGTAGTGGCGCCCTCATTTTTTCCAAACTCTTTTTTGCCAAGCTGTACCTGCCTGTAGGTATACCCTAATGATGAGGTATACCAAACCGGTTCCGTACAATGAGAGGTCAGCTTATTTATATTGGAAATGTATAGCTTGATGTATAACCGTGTGTATCTATGTGAATTAACAGACACAAATGGCACACAGATACGAAAAAAAAGGCCAAATAAAAAAACTTTGAGAATCGAACCCACGTTACCCACGGCCCGAAGCGAAAGAATTGTAACACAACTATAAAAGTAGGTACTTACCCTATTTTTTTTCTCATTCACTTAACAGCTAAGTTTCAGCCTAAGTAGAGCCAAGCAGGCCTAAAGCTACCTCCTATAAATAATATAAAAAAAACATTAAAAAGTCTGCAAAAAAAAAAAAAACTTACTCCTTGCCATTACACAATACAACATACTCGTAGCCTGTCTATTTAAAATCAAAACAACAGTTGCACCACATCCGTAGACTTGTGTGTCTAAAAATATCGACGCACATCAATCAATGTCACGTTAAATAGGACACAGATGGACACAGATCTCCCGCAAAGGGCGAAAGGAAGTCGGTAAAATAAATCCAACTTTTACCATAAATACAGTGCCCTCCGCGTGCAGTATAACAACGCGTTCAGGGTGCTGTTGAGGCTGCCCCGCTACTGCAGCGCGTCGCGGATGCGGACTGTTTCTGTGCGACTGCGAATGCGTAAGCGCTGTGCATCCCTGGTGCGTGGGGTATGGGGCAGCAACAACAGTATCCTTTCCCTAATCTCGAGCAGGCTGGACTGTCCGTACGTGAATCGCTGCTGCGCCATTTCACATGGAATGGTGCAGCCGCGGTGAAGCGTCAGACGGTGCTGCCGCTGTGTATAATAATTAGGTATCTAAATTACTAACACAGGATAAGTTTACTAACAAATGAGTCATGGTTACTTGAATAAAAAATTGAATTGATAACTGTCATGGTGCTCAATGTCCTTTGTCATTATTAGTCCTTTGTTTTGGGAAGAGTCAGACCAGTCAGCTAAATACAGTTCGATTCAAACATGGGCGACTCGGAAGTTAGCTAATGGCTGCGCTGTACCCCACCCCTCACCCCCGCTGACACATGAAATTGTTAATGCGCAGCGACTCGCCTCATGTTCCGAGCCGACATTAAGTTTGAATCGAACTGTAGGAATTTAACTTAAGGGCGCACCCAATCACAAATTGCTTAGCATGATCCTCTGTTATGCCGAAAATACTGCAGCATTAATTTTGAAATAAATATATGTTAAAGTTGAGGATTGATGCTAGGTCTTATGTGAGGCGAAAACACGATCACATAAAATTTTCAATACTGCGTCGCTTTGTGTTGGGTAATGGTAAATTGTGGTTACATTTTTAGGTAATGGTAGACAAAAGAAGTGAAACCAATATGGTTAGCACAAACTCTAGTTCAATTTCATACGTGTATTTACGAGTTCATTTCCGAGCCCGATTAGTTTTAAACTCAACCGAAGCGACCGGAGCTCCCAGTTAGCTAGCTCATTAGCTAATCACGCAACGAGATATTAGTTACTAGCTTCTGCCCGCGGCTTCGCCCGCAGGGTACGTCGATAAAAAGTAGCCCATGTCCTTCCCCGGGATACCATCTATCTCCCTGCCAAATTTTATCGAAATCCATTCAGTGGTTTAGGCGTGAAAAGGTAACACACAGACGGAGTTACTTTCGAATTTATAATATTAGTATGGAAGTATGGAAATCGCGAGTAGAGTAATAACTGTGCTTTATTATAAAAACACATAGAAACAGGAACCTCCTTTACAAAACTCGGCTAAGTATAAAACTTTGAGAGCCACTCGCCAGGACCCGTGGCAGTGCAAACAGGTTTTAAGTAGAAGTAATAAGTGGCCGCATGATACGAATTAAACCGTTTCCAATGCTATCTACACCTCGGCCACGCAGATCCGACATGCTCACACGCATGGTATAAAAACAATTATGTCAGCGTTGTCAGCTGCTTAGCATCCTTTCTCTCGTTTTGGCACTAACTCAAGTTACACACCATAAAATCCACTCTAAGGTATAAACGTACCTGCCAGGGTTGCGGGAAAGTCCGAAAGGGATACCGGGACCTTGGCAACAGGCAACTGAAGGGACACGGGTGGGTTTTAGTCAGTAAAAGTCTGACAAGCCCATCCGCTCCGCCCAGGCGGCATTTGATGATTTCCCACACTCAAAAAAAAAAAAAAAACATGTTTAAACGTATGTCCGATGAATCCACCCTAGGCCTAGTTTGATAAACGGAATTTATAGGCTTAGGGTGGATTCTCGGACATACGTTTGGATTATTTGGGGTGGATAAGCGGAATAAGCCGATGAGGTACCTTCATTATCGTCGAGCTGAATGATGCTGATCCAAACGTCATGTTCGTGAACGGGCGCCGTCTGTACTTCAGTAGTGACATGGTTTTCTTGTTCACACACATTGTTTTATTCCAGAAATCGGGGTGTATGCAATTTTTTCACGAGTATTAAAATTCAGACTATGGAAATACAAAAAATTCAAGTAACAAAAACTAAAACCCAACTACGACTTAAAAGGTATAAACAAGACACCACAGACAGACAAATTAAAAATCCGGAGTCACACGTGTTAGGGCATAAATCGAACAGATTACGTGTGACTCCGGTTTTTTAATTTGTCTGTCTGTGGTGTCTTGTTTATACCTTTTAAGTCGTAGTTGGGTTTTAGTTTTTGTTACTTGATTTTTTTTTTAATTCTTTTGGGGTTATAATATATATATATTTGAAATGTGCTCATTAAGCCCTTTCATTTGATACCCAACATGGTACGATTAAACCATATTTTTTTTTAAGTTCCGCACTTTATGTCCTCTAGAGGGCGCCAGTTTTAATTTAATGTGACTTCACATAGCCTATAACCAGCGGACAATCACGACGCTTCTAACGATACCTCATTTGTCAAATTGTGATAAGTGGTTTGGAAGACAGGAGGGAACAGATGAACATACATACATACATACATACCGGTCAAAATCATAACCCTCCTTTTTTCTTCGCCGTAGTCGGGTAAAAAGAGCTATGGATATCAATATTAACTTCGTTTCCCATTCCCCTTTTGCTATAAGATTGACCGAAACCGCTGTACCTCGGCTTAGATATGTGCGAAACAACGACTACCCCGTTGGTCGCAAGCTCGATTGCTGAACGTGGTCCTGGATTCGATTCCCGGGGCGGGCAAAGTGTTATTGGGTTTTTCCATTAGGAATTTCTTAGTAACAGCCCGGAGTTTGGAAGTTGGCGGTGTGATACCCCCGTGACTCGGAAAGCATGTTAAGCCGTTGGTCCTGCGCCTGATCTCTCTCCGGTCGTGTCGGATTGCTGTTCCATCGGTCTGTGAGAGTGAGGGATCAGAGAGCACCTGTGTCTGCGCACACGCTTGTTCACTATAATATCTCCCACGCCGAAGGCTAGTCTAGCCCTTGAAATTGACCGCTATATGTGCGAAACGCGGGGGCAGTGCAGGCCGCTCATTCGTCAACGCTTACGGCGTCCCGCCGCTCATTTGTCAACGCTGCCCAGCCTCGCCGCGCATTCCTAAGGCGCGGAACAGACAGAGCGATCTCGATCAAACTAATCAAAATGTAACAAAGTTGTTTTTTAAGGACAGATTTATTTTCCCATGTCAAAAATGGTTATGCCTATTAAGCTACCCGACCCAAGAATTGAACCCGCAAACTTCTAGCGTGTCAGATGTCCGCCGCGCATTATCCGTAGTCCGCGCTGTATGGACTAAGGAAAACAAGAAACCAACAATGAACTCAAAATATGATTTATTTCATTTTCTACTTAAAATTACAACGAAATCATAATAAAATATTCCACTGAAGATGTAATGTTCTCTTTTTAACCACCGTGTTCTCGCCAAGACCTAGGCGCTTAGTTTAGGCGCTTTTACTCTAGGCGCTCTTACTCTTGGGCACCCAGGGCTCCACCTTCTCTCTGTTGGTGCTGTAGGGAACGTACTGACCAGTGGTGCCTGACATGTTCTCTGTGAATTCTGCCATCCACTTGTATTTAGGTCTACTGGGATCCTGAAATGTGAATGAAATAGGTCTTGTTTAGTAATAGGCATGTCTAGCAGTCACTCTTTTAGGGTTTCATCATCTGCCTAGCCTTTTCCCAATTATGTTGGGGTCAGCCTCCAGTCTAACCAGATGCAGCTGAAGCTGAATACCTGTATTTTACGTGGAGTGACTGCCTATCTGACTTCCACAACCCAGTTACTGGGTAATCTGATTCCTCTTGGTAAGACGGGATGTCGAATTTTCGGGCTACAAACACCGCCTTATTAATTTAGTACAAATTATGAAGATGCAGTTTGAGTTAGACATTCACAGTTGCTAACCAGAGGCCCTAGACAAAGTGACATTCTATCTGCGATAACAATGATGAAAAAGGCAAAAATGTATAGGACTGACATAAGCTATCGAAAAGCTTATGACAATCCTGCTGAAAGTCGTAGAAATATGAATGGGGTAACGTGCTTTCCGATGCATGGAGGAATCTCGGTATGTAGGTAGAGGTCACCCACGGACCAACTCCGGAAAGCGTAGCTTAACCTGATGGATCGACCCGTGCTCCTGTTATAACTTAGCTACAAGGTCCTCTCTTCGGGCTCTTAGCCATGGGAAAATCCTAAATATGCCATTTAAATAAAAGAATTCTTAACCTGATGTGGGGGAAGATCAGTTTTGTAGTGGAGCCAGCCGAACCATTCAGCAGAGACCTGTAACACATTCGAAGACAAGTTATTGCAACAATAAATGAAGGCTTTCATTAATTAATTGATTTAAGAGTGTCCATGGAGTTTCTTGCCTGAGGCCCTAGACAAAGTGACATTCTATCAGCGATAACAATCATGGAAAAGGCAAATGTATAGGACTGACATAAGCTATCGAAAAGCTTATGTCAATCCTGTTGAAAGTCGTTGTAGGAAAACGAAACGCTTACAAAGCGATTGTCACTTGTAGGCCCTCATTTCTTCTCCACAGGTACCTACTACGCTTTGGAACAGGCAACTAGCTTCATCTTTCTGACTGACCAACGCTTTAACAATTCAACGGTCAAAAGTTAACAACATTTTTTAAGTACAATATTTTTAAGCAAATTTGGAACACCTTCTTTCAAAAAATTGCAAAAATTATGCTAATTATTATTATACTAATACTACTGCCTTACCTGGCTACCATCATAATTCAAGTAGGCTTTGTCATTGTACTCCACCCAGCGGTTCCTTCCGTAGAAGAAGCGCGGGTTCTCGAAGTATTTGTTGCCGTATTTGTCTTCCCCTACTAACTTGCCGTCTTTCAGCTCATCTTGCCTGAAAATACAAGTTAGTAATTGACATAGAGTTTGACATAGAGATTTACAGAGAAAAAAAACATTGTCAGGAAAAAGAGGGAGAGTCCTAGATATTTTGTTCATTATTTCTATGAAAAGACGTCGTTGCCCGCCCTGTTGTAGAAAACTACAGAACATAGTTATTGCATTAACATCTTTCTCGTAATTCAATATCGATAAACAAGGTAATTAGTGGTCAATTGTTTTAACTTGTTTACTTAGGAAATAAAGGATGAAAAGCATGTATCCAAAGCTATTTAAACATTAGTCAGTCACTGAATCCAGAAACTGCGTAAATAATAGCTATGAAACTATCAGCTGTGTAAAAATCTAGGATAAACATAACCTAAAAGAAAATTACATAATAAATTAAATTGTTCCGTACCTGTACAGTTTATACAAGGATCCTCTAATGCCACCATTCTGGCGGATGATATTGAAGAAATTAGCGACTTTATCAAGCGCAAATATCTTCCCTAGGGACATTTTTTAAACAATTTTTCGTTTTCGTATTTCAGTGAAAATATTGACAACTTTGACAGATGGAAAAGTTGGTATTGCTAGGTAATTATTAAAAATTTTAAATTTTCAAAAAGATAAACACATCGGAACCGCTAGGGGTCCTATTGAATATTACTTTTGCATTTATAGGGTGTATTATTTTATACTAAATAACGCAATTGCTGGGTCTGCCTGTGTGAGCCACCAAGGAACAGACTGTGTCTAGTTTCGTTCGGGCCTACTGATACTTCTATATCACACATGGATACAAACAAGGTTGGATAAAAAAGGTAAAAACAGCTTTTGAAAGTATACACGATTTAATGATTCATTTTCATATAAAGTTGTCATCAGTTATTTTGTGCTATGAACCAACACTTTTATTATTTTTCTTTTTGCTCTTTTTGTTACTTTTGCTATTTTCAGTAGATATTATATTTTCTGTATTATTTGTTTCCATAGCTTCTGCCGGTTCATCAACCACCCTTTCTTTCTTCTTTTTCTTAGGCTTTGAAACGTCTTCATCTTCCTCGGGAATCACTTCAATGTCCCGAAAATCTTTCTTCTTTGACTTTTTAGATTTTCTCCTATTTTTTCCTACTTTTATCACGCTGGCAAGACTGTCATCGTCTGTCACTTCACTTTTATCTGGGAAAGGAACTTCATCTGATTCAGCCAAGACACATTCTGCTTTATATTCAGTTTTTTCGTTACTATTGCAGCGTTTTCTTTTCTTCTTCTTCTTTTTATGTTCTGTGCTATCAGAGTCACTATTCAGGTTGATGTCTTCAACTTGTTCTTTCAATTTCTTGGCGTGTGAATAGTCACTGTATTTTGATTGGGACAGCAGTAATGCTTCTTGTTGAGCTATCCTTGCTAATTTTCCTGTAGCTTTCAAGCCGTGGCGAGCGCCCCTATAAAATACAATTTATTATTAATAATGAAATCAATCTTTACGAGCCAAATATGACTTCCGCTATTGAAACAGAGGTTTGTCACAATCCCTGCTGGTTACAACTTTTTAAATTTTATAATACTACTGTTGGGCAAAAGCATTCGCTCCATAATTCCCTGAGCTTTCAATGTACCTATTTCCTACATGAGTAGAAAATACAAGCTATGAGCATTAGGTGGTCACATGACCATCTACTGCTTTTAAGTACCTAGCCACATTATACACAAAATAATTAGCCACAACCAAAACAATAAGGGCCTTACCACAAAAACATAGACGCTTGTTAAACGGGTGTGTAATGTCAAACTCCTTAGAATTGTCATGTTTAACGGCCAGTTTCTTTATCAAAAGTAACACTGATGAATTTACAACCCTCGCCTCAGCGCCGAGGATTGAAAATACAACAGTGCAAAAGAACAGTTGACTGTTTTTTTGGCTGTTACTTTTGATGAAGAAATTGGCCGTAAAAGGTGTTTAGGCTAAACAACTAATAAACACGGTTTTGTGGTAATATGGTAAAGATCTACAGACGCCAAGCATTGAAACTGCAATTTGCAGTCAGGGTCTAGTTCAAATGCAATGCTGTCTGTCCAGGCCAAAACAACGTACTACAAACCTTAATTAAAACGTAATTATACTATACTAGCTGCGATCAGCGATAGCGATCCCGTGGGAATATCGGGATAAAAAGTATCCTATGTCCTATCCTAGGTCATGGTCTACCCCTGTGCCAAATTTCATCCAAATCTGTTTTAGCGTGAAAGCGTAACAAGCAAACAAACTCGCTTTCGCACTTATAATATTAGTTAGGATTAGGATTATACTAACTTATGAGCAGTCCTCCCCTCGCAGTTGGCAAATAACTCCTCATCTGTCATCTTAAACACATCTCTCTTATCTCCTTCCTCCTCCGACTCATATTCTCTTACTCTCTCTACATTACTAGCACCATTAGTTAGCACCGCAGTTCTGACAAAGTAATCAGCGTACTGTTCTTCATTTTCAACATCATTTTGCTTCTTATTTAGTTTCCAAGTACTGTTAGTGATTACAAATTCTTTATCGTCTTTTGTTTTGATTTTCTTTGTTTTACCGTTTTTTTCTTTGACCTGGAACAATTACAATTAGTTCAATTAAGAAAAATTGTTTTACTGCAAAAGAACTAACTTCCGCCCGCGGGGTATGTCGATAAAAAGTAGCCTATGTCCTTTCTCAGGCTCTAGACTATCTGTGTACCAAATTTCATTTAAATCGGTTCAGTAGTTTTGGCGTGAAAACGCGACAGACAGAGTTACTTTCGCATTTATAATATTAATATAGTAAATATTATATAGTAAGGAAGTAAAGATAAGTTAGGATGCTGACAGTATTATGTTGAATTCTTTGATTCTTCTATTCAACAAATTATTATAATCAAATCTGGGATCAGAGCAAAATCATTTTTAACACATTGAACATAATATACTATTTATAAGGTGAATGAAGTGAAAAGGACATCTTATTACAAAAGGCCCAGAGGCTCTAGACAAAGTGACATTCTATCAGCGATAACGATGATGGAAAAGGCAAAAATGTTTAGGACTGACATAAGCTATCGAAAAGCTTAGGTCAATCCTGTTGAAAATCATTGTAGAAATACTAAACGCTTTCGAAGCGATTGTCACTTGTCTAGGCCCTCTGGTTATTGTACCTTATTGTGGACAACTTTTTAAAAGCTTGCTTATATGTACATCCAGCTAAACTGTAATAACCCAAGTTAATTCTTTTACAAATTATTCTTGTTATTTCTTTATTTATGACTGCCTCGTTGGTCTAATGGTTGCAAGAGCTACTAAGCATGAGGTCCTAAGTTTGATTCTCTGGTTGAGCAGTGTTATTGGGTTTTTCTATCTGAGGTTTTTATCTCTCTTTATTTGTCAGTAGCAGGCCAGTCTGGATTTGTGCCCGGTTGATGGCAATAGGCACGTCCCCCTATTACGTGGGACTTAAATATAATTGGCGAATTATGGGTGTACTGTAGGTACACCTCTGCCTAACCCTTCAGAGAATACAGGCGTGATGTTATGTTATTTATTTATGTACAGACGCCAGCACATCAAGCTACTACAATCTGTCAAATTTCTTTAATAGATTTTCAACTTTATCGCTAAAGCATTAAGGTTCAAGGTTGATTGGGAAAATCTGACAGTTTCGGGTAGCTTGACCTGCTGGCGTCTGTACTTACACACAAAACACATACAGTTCCTCTTTGTTTTGACTGTTCTAACTTTGAAATTATAAAAACTTCATAATCGAACTTGACAGTTGACAGTATCATAGAGTATAAGAGTACCAACCTCGACATTAGCAGCAGCCTTATCATACAGCGTAGTCCACCAGTGCTCATTGAACTCAGCGGCAGCATCGTGACCCACACCTGCCACACTACGTTTCAATTTAGGTTTCAGAGCTTCTGATATGCCATTCTCGTGTTTACCAAGACCTTTACCTGAAAAAAGAGAAGTTTTTTTTTTAAATAATTGATGTCATCTGCCTACACCAGTACACTGTCCATCTGGCCTCTCAAATTGCACGCAATTCAACTCGATTCTCGTTCTCGGCAACTCTCATCCAGTTGCTTTGCTACCCAGCCATCCTGCGAAAATCGTCGCTACACCTACTGAGGGCCTCCTACTTTATGTCTTACGTTTGCTGAAATACGTGTAATAAATGCAATCTGAGAGAGACTGGCTTGAGTTTACAAATTAACTAAAGTTTGGTTTAAGTAATTACCTACATTTACGAACATTATATTCTTCTCAGATTGAAGTGATAGTTTAAGGCTATTTATATGGATAATAATGATGTAAGCAAGAAGTATTAACATTTTTAGTTTATAACAATAGTAAATGCCTTGAAAATAAAACTTGGAACTAAGAAAACAAAATAATTACCATCGGTCCAGCCGTATTTCTCTAGTTGCTTACGTGCAAAATCCATTATTGGGAGACGTCAAAGGCTTTTATCACATTTGTTTCACTTAAAAATAATAAATCGGAACAGAATCTAAACATAACCTATTATCGAAACATGCTCTAGAAGACTGCTGATGACAGCTGATAAGTCTGATAACATAGCATAGATAACATATGACCACAGAATACTAATACTCATATAACTCTTCACAGAGCAGACCACTGACATGGCCAGCCCACACAGCACTATAGAATACTGGTGGACATGGCTCTCAATGAACGTGAAATCTTGGGCTATGAGTACCATCTGGTAAAATGGCGCTGTCGTAGTTCCCAAGCAAAGGGCAAAAAACAAGCTAATAATACAAAACGTGAGGTGTTTTTATTTTATTTGAGCGATAATGACTCCGACATTCGAAGTCCACTATTCTCCGAAAGACCTTAAAATTAGAACTTTGGGGCTTATTTTTTTGGTTTTGAAGAAGTGACTCACGGCTGCACATCAAGCACAGACTACTTTTAGAGATATGACATCAAGCTATAGGTACATTCCAGTATAAGCTGACCTCGCTTCCTATATTGCAATTAAATGAAAGAAAATTTAAAACTCATATAAAAAGTACACTTTGTAAACAAGCTTATTACAAATTAAAGGATTATATCCAAGATAAGAATGCTTGGAAACATGCTGGTCTTGCTCCATAGGACGATTTAGTGTCTGGACAAAATCAAACTGATAGCTAATTTAGTTTTTTATTTATTATTTGTATGTCATAGACTTTTACACTCTGTCATTACTTAAACTCACGCACTGACTTATTAGTACTACTTGTAACAATGTTAGGACTATTGTAATATCGTATACTTTTACAATCTTTGTAAATATGTGAGCACCATGTATCTGGTAATTAATTTATTCATTATTGCTCCATTTATAATTCTTTTTACCTTTCGTAGAACAGTAATCTTATTTTAGGTGCATCGTCTTCACATATAATTATATAATTAATGTATACAAAATATTGTAAAACATTTTTAAAAGAGTAACGATGGAGTTTCTTGCCCATTCTTCTCCATACGAAAACTACCTTTTGGAAGGGGCAACTAGAATCAATTCTATTTCTTTGTTTGACGTTCAAAAGTGCCATATATGTGTGGCGATTAACAAATCGTCCACCTGAATGAGGTAACACCACTACGAGAGTGACACATCACTAGTTATTACTTAGTCGGTGTCACTACGGTTTTTGACAGGCACTAAAATAAACGGTTATGAAAACTTTTCTCCAGACTTGTAAGAGTCCTCTGTGATTGTATTAACACAAAAAACTGTACATAACCATTTAGCTAATGTTTCCTGATTATTAAACTACCTGTGGATCACAGTGATTTGGTTTTATTTCGTGAACTTGGGAGCACCTAACTCCCGCATATGTGCCTATTTGAAATAAATTATTTGACTTTGACTTATACAACACGAGATCAGCATAAACTGGAAATGTATAGCTTAGCGGCTTAGCCGTGTGTATTCCATGTCAACTAATATGGCATGAGTTTAGTAACGTTTAGTTTTATTTCACTACTAGCTGCGCCCCGCGGTTACCCGCGTAAGTCTCGATCCCGTGGGAATATCGGGATAAAAATTAGGTATCCTATGTGTTAATCCAGGTTATAACTAACTGTTTGCCAAATTTCATCCAAATCCATTCAGCCGTTTTTGCGTGATTGAGTAACAAACATCCAAACACACAAACTTTCACATTTGTAATAATAGTAAGATTTGGTTGTCTTTGTGTCTGTCATTTGTGGATCTTTGACAGTCGTTACGGGTCGTCAGAAGCTCGATAGTCTGACAACCAGTCTTACCAAGGGGTATCTTATTACCCAGTTACTGGGTTGTGGAGGTCAGATAGGCAGTCGCTCCATGTAAAATACTGGTATTCAGCTGCATCCGGTTAGACTGGAAGCCGACCCCAACATAGTTGGGAAAAGGCTACGCAGATGATGAGTAGGATTTTGTTGTTTTCGGTGATTTTGCCGTAATGTTGGCTCAACTGGTTTGTACTAATACGAATACGCCACGCCACTATGGCGCTATCTAATAGGTCCGTTTGTAAATTTTAACAGTAGAGCCAACAGTACGGCTTAGGAACTATTTGATGAAACGCACTATACCAAATTTAAAATATTGAAATCACTGAAAACAACAAAATAATGAAATAACACTAAACTCATGAATGAACACAAAATTGCATCAATGAACAAAATTTCAAATATTACTCATTTTTTTTATTATGTAGGGCTAGCTATGATTACACCATCTACCCGACCCGACCGATTTGCCCGACCTAACCCAACAGAAAAAGGTTGGAAAGTCAAACAGAATTCAGATCAGGGGGCCGACTATGAAGTATTGATGCCATCATTATTCCACTGCGAAAAAAGGATGGTGCTAGCGCTTGTATAGCTCCGTCTCTCACTAACTTTACGTCGTAGTATTTTCGCAGTGGAATAATGATGGCATTAATACTTCATATTACTACCCCTTTACCTACTCAGAATTTAGATTTTAATTCAGATACCTAATTACAGTGTTAAGTTTGAAATAAATAAACAACATACAATAGTAAAAAAATATATATTTAAAAACAACAACATAAAAATAAACTAAAACCATGGTATACAAACATAAAAATAAGCTAAATCGAATATAATCAAAGGCTAAACCCACAGTTTATGTAAAAAAAAACATGTTAGGTAGTTCAGGAATGCAAAAATTTTCTACATATTTTAGGTAAGTATGTATTTTCTATCTAAAAACCAATCGTTTCATTTATTATTTTATTAAAATAATTTAGCTACTCGGCACTACGTCATCCTCTTCCAAATCTTCTAAAATGGATTCATTGTCGCTGAAAAAAAAAAGAAGAAAAATAAACTACTTCACACATCGGTCATCTTTATTGTTTTGATGTAGGTAACACCATAGAGCCTGGAGACGCCTCAGTGGCCACTGCTAGAAGCGGCATATGATGTCAACATTTTCATGCAAACCATGCGTGCCAGCCACCGTTGAGGCTAAGCCTACGCTGAAACGCAGGTCCACGCAGCGCAGGGCAGAGCAATTTTGTAATGCATGAACGTACTGACAGCTGCGTACGCTGGCAGGCACACACATGGGACGCCATGGACATGTGTCTGCCATTCTCTGCGTCTCGTTGTAATTTATTTATTTATTTAGTACATGGAGGACTTACAGCTAACAAAAACACAACAAATGAGGAAGCAATATTCACCAGAAAGCCAATTACAAGTCCTCGCGCTTAGAATAGAGTAATGCCGGCACATATTTCTGCGCGACGCATGCAGATGCACGTCACTTGTTTTTGAGACGCAGTACGAAAATCTGCTCTGCCCTGCGCCGTGTCACCTGCATCTCAGCATTCGCTGATTCATAATTTTGTAAAACAAACAATGGACGATTGTATCGACTATTGTTTGTACTAGACTACTAGCTACGACGCGAACGTGTCTGTGTAGCTGCGTCCTGCGTCGCAGACTGCGTTCGCGGCCTATGTCTGCCTCACCTGCCCTACCCTGCAAAATTTGTACTGTGCTGTGCTGAGTCACCTGCGTTTCAGCATAACCTTAGCCTTACTCGCCGTCACGCTAAAGCCTCGTGCAGACTGGCGCGGCCTTGGTATTTGTTGTAGGAACCGTAAAATTTTCTTAGAAAATGCGTCGCGCCAGCCTGCATAAGGCCATCACCGTAAACAAAATGTATGTTTATAATTTCGTTTATAATTTGTCGGTAGTAGGGTATTTCCGTTAGATTAAAAACTGATGAAAAATTGTGAACTGCAAAAAAACATTCACTATTTAACGCATTATTTTTCGATCATTTATAGGAGGAGGAGCTCGTGGCTAAGTAATAACAGCCGCATGGGTCGATCCATCGGGTTAAGCTACGCTTCCCGGGGTTGGTCCGTGGATGGGTGACCTTTACACACCGAGACTCCTCCGTACCTCGGAAAGCACGGTATGCCGTTGGTCCCGGTTGTCATTCGTGGATCTTAGACAGTAGCTACGGGTCGTCCCGTAAGCCTGAAACTCTGACAACCAGTCTTACCAAGGGGTATCGTATTAAATTACCCAGTTACTGGTTGTGGAGATGAGATAGGCACTCGCTCAATGTAAAATACTGGTATCCAGCTGCTTCCTGCGTTAGACTAGAAGCCGACCGAACATAGTTGGGAAAACGCTAGGCAGATTAGATAGTACCAGGCTGGGTCCGAACCCATAACCTGCAACTCAGTATTTGGCGCCTTAGCACTGGGCCACCAGGGCTCCCTCGGTAAATACTAAGTAGAAAGCGCAAGCAAAAAACTACTTAAATGAAACTTATAATAATTTCACATAATGACATATATTCTAATTATTAAAATCCAGTTATTATCAGTCATTTTCAAATGATTCATTTCACTTATTTTTTCTTTTTAATTAATAAGTCGTCCATTTCCTCTACTTCATGTAAGGAAGATGTGCTGCAAATAAATGATAATAAATTGTAAAGATATTTTTTTTTTAATTCATATCTTAAATGGCTTTTTATTTTTAATTTAATTTTGCTCTTTTTCATTAATTCAGGGCAGGGCCAATTTTTCAATCGTCAACTTTTATTTTAAGAATTTTTTGATACCTCCAATAAAAAAAATTTGAAATCAAATCAAATCAAATCATTCGCTGATTCATAATTTTGTAAAACAAACAATAGACGATTGTATCGTCTATTGTTTGTACTAGACTACTAGCTACGACGCGAACGTGTCTGTGTAGCTGCGTCCTGCGTCGCAGACTGCGTTCGCGGCCTATGTCTGCCTCACCTGCCCTACCCTGCAAAATTTGTACTGTGTTATTATCAGTCATTTTCAAATGATTCATTTCACTTATTTTTTCTTTTTAATTAATAAGTCGTCCATTTCCTCTACTTCATGTTAGGAAGATGTGCTGCAAATAAATGATAATAAATTGTAAAGATATTTTTTTTTTAATTCATATCTTAAATGGCTTTTTATTTTTAGTTTAATTTTGCTCTTTTTCATTAATTCAGGGCAGGGCCAATTTTTCAATCGTCAACTTTTATTTTAAGAATTTTTTGATACCGCCAATATTGAAGCTTGAAAAATCGCCATTTAAGTAAAAAAACAAAAGAAAATAAAAGTATTTTGATTAAAGTAAAATAATTTTCTTCTTTACAGCACTTATCTGACAGGGGTTGTTCAAGAATGGCTTTTTTTTTTTATGTGTTTTTCCTTACGAACTCTTCAACTCTCAGTAGCAAACTCGCAGCGAACCAGCTGCTAGTTATGCGATACATATAACTTCGTTCGTAGAGAAAGGACATTGTCCATAGGATTTTGAAATACATTGTGCGCTTATTACGCTTAATTTTCTATCCACGATAAAAAGTGTACATCGTGCGCTGTTATGATTTCTAATGTCACGATATTATCGTGGACGTCCATAAAATGTATTTTGAAAAAACGTCTTCATATACAGTATGTTAACTAACTGAGGGCATTCCCGTTAACCCGCAATAGTCTTTTAATGTTTTTTTTTTTTCATGTATAGACGCTATAGTATTGAAGGTTAACGGGAACGCCCTTCGTTAGATAACATAATACAGGATGTTAGGGTAAACACCGTTATCCTTGCAACCAGTGGTTTGGTTTCATTTATAGAACGTAAAATCAATGGAAAATTGCAACATTTTTTTTCTTTTTTTTAAATCAACGTTTTACCACAAGAGACGCAAGTTCGTTGCCCTATGCGCTAGGGCAACGAACTTGCGTCTCAACACGGGCGAGGGGTGCGGGATGTGACCTGACCGGCCGCGAGCGCGACCCCTCCCTCATTCAGTCAGCTGTTTCGCTAGAGAGCACGGTGTCGGATAGAAACTTTTTAAAATCTTTTAATGAAAATGACGTTTTCTTTTGTTGTGTTCGGTCATTTATTTTTGTATTTAAGTCAACTACCCATGGTTTGAATGACAAGAGTGTTTACCCTTACAGCCTGTATATTGTATTTATTTCCATACATTTTACTTTCCTGTGTTATCATAATGCCATGACGTGGCGTCCACGATAATTATGGTCACATTAGAAATTATAAAAGCGCAAATTGGACCATTCGGAAACGCATGATTTTCACGGCCAGGTATGTAAGTACACACTGCTACACATCAAGCTATACATTTCCAGTATAAGCTGACCTCGCATTGTACAGAAATCCTATACAATACGAGATCAGCATAAACTGGAAATGTATAGCTTGATGTGTAGCCGTGTGTACAGGGACGGCGGACGCGCCTTAATAGAATCGCAAGTCACCAGTACACAGAAAAGTTCAGTAGATCAATTTAAATTACTTATTGAAATAAAAAAAAAGAATTATAGAAGCGTATTTGATAAAAAAAAATACACAAATAAATAGTCTGGTATTGCAACTACTGCAAGCAAGAATTACAGCAGTATTGTCAGCTTATAAGCTAAGAAAAAAACAAAACTAAGTTACTAGAGCGTTTACTATGACGTCAGCTCTATAGAGCGCTGTCTCTGTCTAGCAAGTCATTTTGCAACCCTTATGTACAACATTCACGATCAATTTTGAATGACGTAAAACGACTTACTACTAAGTAAGTCATTGCAATGTTACTCTTATCTCATTGTAATAAAGTATAAATTAATTGTAATTTATACCTTATTCTTCCCATGGGGATTTAAGTCATTACAATGTAACTCTTATATCATTGTAATAAAGTTTAAATTAATTCTAATGTGTACCTTACCGAGATTCTTCTTCCCATGGGGTAGACGGTAACTAAAGAACACCATCTGCTCTGATCGTAACATGGCAAGAACTTACTTATGGTTTTACAACAGTGAATGTTCTACCTTTGAGCTGAGTTCAGTACAAGAATGCCTTCAGAATGTTGTTGGGGCTTCCATGTTACTGCAGTGCATCAGGAATGTTTGCCGAAGCACATACTGATGGTTTCAATACCATCCAGAGTGTGCGTCCACACTGAATGCGCGGTGACTGGAGCCTAGGCGGGCGCGGCGAGCGGAGGCGTGCGGTGGCCACAGTGACGCGCGAGCTCTTGTAGCTGTTCGACGTATATCAGGTGTTGCAAACTATGGACGAGGATTTGCTATTTTTACTAGACAGTCCGATCCTGAGATGGGAGGTGTTTAATACTAGAGATGGTGTGCACGAAATAAATAAAAACAGAGGATATTGTGCGATTACTGTGGTGTGGATGTTTGCTTTGCCATATAGGTGGCTTAGATTGAATCGCACTTAAAAACAATTCAGTATTTACCGCCATTTTATAGACAAACAAAATACAGACGCGTATACGCCAAGCGACAAGACCGATCTGGTTTGTTACCCCCGCCACCCGCGCATTGAATCGCTCGCTGACTAGGCCCCATAGAGTAAAGTAATATATAGGGTATAGAGAGCCCCCTCGCAGAATTTATTGAAGACCGCTAATGTCAATTGATCGGATAAATAGCGCCATCTATTATCGCCATCCACTAACTTGTGATATGTATAGCTATAGCTAGCTATAGGTGCTACTATGCAATAGTGCCTATACTTTAGCTTCCTTACTAATTTGCTTGTTTTTAATATGACAAAGTTTTACTGAATTTAAATTTTCTCTTTATTTAAAAATCATAGTCCCCTGCTAGGCCCGTAGTGCGGCCAGAACGCGCGGACAGGAGCGTTTGAAAACTACGCGCGCTGTCTCGCTCAGTCCCGTCGCACTAGGCTTCTGCCTTAGTCACTACAATATGGACGCAAAGGCGTGTTTCATATGTTGCGGCCAGAACGCGCGGACAGGAGCGTTTGAAAACTACGCGCGCTGTCTCGCTCAGTCCCGTCGCACTAGGCTTCTGCCTTAGTCACTACAATATGGACGCAAAGGCGTGTTTCATATGTTGCGGCCAGAACGCGCGGACAGGAGCGTTTGAAAACTACGCGCGCTGTCTCGCTCAGTCCCGTCGCACTAGGCTTCTGCCTTAGTCACTACAATATGGACGCAAAGGCGTGTTTCATGTTTGATACTTCGCGCCCGTCGTCGCAATCGCGCTAGGCTCGCAGTGTGGACGGACACACTGAGAAAAAGGATTGCGTCCATAATGCGCAGAGTGCGTCGGAGCGTTAACGGCATTCTGAAGGTCATTAGTGATAAGCCATGCTGCACCATTATGGCGCATTGGGTACATGTGCATGTACCCGGTGTGTCAGGTGAGTGCAACAGCAGGCGTAGCATGAGCACCGTTTTGTCGACGGAAGAGTAGACAAAAATGACGTTTCCTATAGACAGTAGACAGAACGAGACGGTAGCAAAATAGAAAGAGTCAACTGCACTTTTGCATCAACTCAGAATTCTTTGTTTTATCATAGGATTTATCGGTTGTCAGTTTGATTTTGACAGTAAGGATAGAAAACTTTCTTCCGAAATAATCTACATATAAAAAGACCTAGACAAAGATCGTTAGAAATGATAGACTAAATGACAGATTGTAGAAAGATTTCTACGGTGGATGTCAAAAATGAAGAAACGAACTGTCACTTTGTATAGAAAAAGCTATGTCTATTCTTCGTAGAGATAGAAAGCGCCATGCTACGCCTGCAGGTATATGAACTAGTTTTTGTTTTGTATTATAATTGTTACTAACCTAGTTTCTAAGTCGTGTATTACTAAAATCATATGGATCAAGGTCCAAATTAAAGGTTTTTTTTGCCACTTCTTTGAGAACTATTACTTTGAATAGTATTTAATCTAATTTAAAAAATAGTCAAAATTCTCTACAAAAAAATTATAAAAAGATGTGGAAATTAATCTACTGACTTTTACCTGTACTATAGTATTGGTTCAGGAAAGATCAGGCTTAATTTCGGTTTTATGATTATATGAAGAATCTCTTTTAGACCTGTCCAAGTAAACCAGTCCGTGGGGGCCTGATGAGCTGTACGATTCATAACGATGCCTCAGCAGCAGCTCCGGTTTAAAGTTCTTCAGGAAATACACCCAGCATTGCATTGATCGTGGGCTATCTTCTGGACTGAAAATTTATACAGTTTTAGGGTGAGTCTTGAGTGACGGCGCACCGCGCAGGCGGATTGCGGAGCGGATTTATCAGACTGATGTCTAGTGGGAGTAGTGGGCGTCGCCGCGCCGCGCCGTAGTTTGTGACCCAGTTTGTGAACCCAAAGACATGACATTGTAATAACGTCCTGTCAGAATATTAATCAACGATTAATTCGTGTTTTTGAGTTATCATTCCGCCTGCGCGGTGCGCCGTTACTCAGGACTCAGCCTAAGGGACCATTTATGCATTACATATTTACGTCACACGTATCATGATTTTTGGGGACCCACTGTGCCCCGTGTTTGTCATATTAAGTGACCCATCCCCTAGTGTGACATCACATAACATGCAATCCTTCTTCCTACTAACATTATAAAGGTGAAAGTCTGGATGTTGGGAGGTTTGTTACTCAATCACGCAAAAACAGCTGATCGGATTTGGATGAAATTTGGCACAAAAAAAATTAAAATCCGACTGGCTGATAAAAGCGCGTTCATACAAACAGACTGTTCAGCTTTCTTTATTATATTAGTACCTACTTATAGAAGATTGAAACTGTCCCAATGTAGGACGAAGATCTCTTCTCATACAGAGAAAAATTCATCAATCGAATAACCTTCGGTATTTAGGTGAAGAAATATTGATGACGAAGCGAAGAGTATAGGAAAATCCCAACATTTTGAAAAAAAGAAATTATAACTATTAACAGCCAGTTTCTTCATCAAAATTAACAGCCAAAGTAACAGTCAAGTGTTCTTCCGCGCTGTTGGACTTACAACCCTCGCCTCAGGGCCGAGGATTGAAAATACAACAGTGCAAAAGAACAGTTACTTTTGATGATGAAACTGGCCGTTGGTTATAGTTAATGAGACTTACAACTCTCTATTACGAATCACGATTTCATCTTTTTCCCTTATATAGTAATTCGGGTGATCCTCTAAACTGTCTAATTTGCCAAGCATTTTATCGTCTACTTCATATATTTCACCTGAAAAAAAAAAAAAAAAACATTTTATACAGGCCTGGGAACTTAGATTACTTATAAAATGTTATAATCTAAGCCTGGGAAGTTTCCACATTCACATAATCAGCCTATAATGTTCCCACTGCTGGGACACAGGCCTTCTCTCTTCGAGAGGGAGTGGGCCGTAATCATAGACTACTTTGCCATAATCCACCACGCGGGCCCAGTGCGGGTTGGTAGATGTCACATGACTTGACCCCACCTTAACATGTCACATAATTTAAGAGAAAATAGGGTCAGTAATTTCTCCATACAAAAAGTCATCATTCGAGGTTCGGCTCTCGTCTTTTTTCCTCCTCCAATAATGGACCAATTTGAAAGATCTTATAAGTATTGAATAAGAAGGATATTTACTGTGCCCCTATGTTTTTCTTTTTTCATTAATAGTTGTCAAATTTGTACGATAGGCCTCTGATGACAACGGGCAATTTTGAGCATTTTTTAAGGATTCTAGTGTTTCTACAGATAATGTATCATCAAAACGGAAAACATAGGGGCATAGAACTAGTTGATATTTATTTTACTGTAAAAATCATTGCTCTAAGGTCATAAACCAGAGAGAAAACAGGCGAGAGCGTTTGTATGGAGAGCGGACCGACCCTATTTCCTCCGCACCAAATGTGAATAATTATAAATGAAACTCACCTAGTATGTTGTTTCCCGACCCCGGCTGATACAAGAGGAATGGTATATTATACCTAGTTGCAATAATTAGAGGGTACGGAGTTTTGGTGACCCCTTCATTAAAAAATCGACTAACACCATTTTTCTTGTCTTTTAACCAATGGTGGTTTGGTTCGCCTCGTTTCAATGTACCATATACAAAGACGTTTTGCATCTTCTACAAGTTGTAAAGTAAAATTAGTTTCTGCCTTTAAATCTACTTAATAAAAATCTTTAATACATTAATTAATTCACTAAGACACAACACAGCCTAAACGGCTGGGTCTAGAAGCTTGACATTTTGCACAATATACAGTATGCAAGGGTAAACACCGTTGTCACTCAAACCATGGATAGTTATGTAATGACCCAGTAACAACAAAAAAAAAACCTTATTTTCATTAAAAGATTTTAAAAAGTAAATATCCGTCGCTGTCCCGATACATGGATACGCGTTCTAGAGAGCTGCGAAACAGCTGACGGCCGGTCATGTAACGTACCGCGCGCCCCGCCCGCCCCCGCCAACCGCCGGCCGCCGTGTGGAGACGCAAGTTCGTTGCCCTTGCGTGTAGGGTGAAATATTCTTGTGGAAAAATGTAGATTTATCCTTAAAAAAAAAAGTTGTACCACTGGTTTCAAGGATAACGGTGTTTACACTAACACCCTGTATAGCAAAGGTCAACAGAAAAAAGCAACTGTGACCTCTGAGTTTTCGGCCTTTCTTCTCAGAGTAGTCAGACCGGAAACGCCGAAATCACTTACTTCGTTTAAAAACAAAAAGTGATTGCACAGAAAAAAAATCATAAAGAAACTATTAATTGATAAAAATATTTTATAGGTATTTAGAGTTTTTTGGGATTTTTTTTTGTAAGCATTTAATTTATATTATTACTAGCTTCGCGCGGCTTCGCTCTTGTGGTATGTCGATAAAAAGTAGCCTATGTCCTTCTCCGGGATGCCATGTATCTCCTTGCCAAATTTTATCGAAATCCGTTCAGTGGTTTAGGAGTTTTAGGTAACATAGACAGAGTTACTTTTGAATTTATAATATTAAATATGGATTAAAAGCCTGTGGGACCCCACTGCAGGGCAAAGGCCTCCCTACTCTCTATCCTCTTCTATCTGTTTAATCTGCTAAGGACCTATTCTTGTTGAACGGGTCCAGGTCCTCCCGCCATTCACTTGATTAGACTACTACTGCATAATACAACATGAATGAGTGTTGAGCCCATAAATGTTATGACAGATGCAATAAATATTATGTATCTTTATCAACATTACATACAATCTATCAATCCATCTTAACATATCGAGACTCTTCCATGCCTCGTATGGCATGTTAAGCCCGTTGGTCCCGGCTGTCTTTCGAGGATCTTTGACAGTTGTTACGGGTCGTCAGAAGCCCTAAAGTCTGACAACCAGTCATGTTCTATGTTACGGGTTTGGTTTCCGCACTTAGTCCCTAAGTGGACCATTGTGCGTGGACCATGGCGGCCGCTGACAACCAGTCTTACCAAGGGGTATCGTATTACCCAGTTACTGGGTTGTGGCCGTCAGTTACGCAGCCGCGAATACTGGTATTCAGCTGCATCTGGTAAGACTGGAAGCCGACCCCAACATAGTTGGGAAATGGCTAGGCAGATTGATTTTGATTGATCTTTATCAACATTAAATTGGCTGTGGTAATTAATTAAATTGATTAGACGTTCACAAACAGAAATTACTTTTTCTTTACTGAATATTCAATGCTACATCTACATCATCTACATCTTTGTGAAACAGGTTTTTAATAATGAAGCACTAAGCTACTATAAGTACTATCACTTTAAAGTGAAGTAATAACTATCGTATTTACTTATTTAAATTGCATGTTTCTAAAGAATTCTAACATGACAGCTGAGAACAGAGCTGTAAATCATCTAACTGAGAATAATAGAATATAAAATCCATTACAAGATGCAAATGAGATCCTCAGAAAAATGATTTTGCGTAATGGGCAGGATAATGGTAGTAGAGAAACAAACACGAAGATGAAATCGGAAACAGAATGGGGAGAACTCACACACACATGTCTTATTGTATGCAATTGGAAACAGACAGGTTTGGGAACAAGGAACTTTAACTTATTCATCTGTTTAGCTTCTTTTCTAACCTAACATCTTAATTTACTAAATATAATTTGAAAAACTACCCTTTCCTTTGTTTAGAAAACTTGGTGAACACAGGCAAAACACAGTCACAGAACAGCTGTCCGGAATGTTTGTTTTTGTTTTACTTTTTTTCTTCGTTACAGAAGTGACACAGTCAGTTGCTGTCAGTGTCATATTTTCTTTGGTGCCAATGCCAATGGTTGCATGCCATCAACAAAACTTGTTTATTCAAGTTATTTTTTTTGTCAAAGTACTTACTATCCTTTTCTGAGAGTTTTATTTGCTGTGCTGCGAGAAATTTTAGTTTAGAAATAATCTTGAAACGTAATCAATTAATAATCACAAAGTATATTTTTTATATTATGTCTGATGTTTTTAGTTTTTTAGTATAAACATTACAACAAAACATGTTTAACCGCTTGCTTCCCCGCCTCTGATAAGCGTCATCATCTCTATTTCCTGTCAAAAATTGTATGGAACATTGACAGAAAATAGAGATTTCAATATGTTTTGTCGTGAATGTTTCGCCAGTAAAAACGCACGCACGGTCAGATAAACAGCGCCAGGGCAGTGCTGCGCAACGAAGCTACTTTTTCAAAGAAATTAGTAGCGATGTAGCGAAACAGTAATTTGTAACAACGTAACGTAACGTAATTTTTTGAACTTAGATATTGCAAATATTACCACAAAAATACATTTATTGTTCTCACAACACTGAGGATCAAAGTTCACGACTCACGTCACTTTGAAATATAAAAGCTTCAGAAAGGGGCAACACTGGTTCAGTCGAAAAAATTTCTCTTCGTGTGAAGTTAGTGCCGGTGAAAAATAAAATAATTAATTTTGAAAACATGTGTTCTAATCATCTGTGACTGTGAATAAGTTTTGTCGTGGAAATTTAACAGTTCTTCAGTTTGTAAACGTTGCTAAAAGTTATTCAAGATGAGGTTAGCGGGGGCTATTTTCGCCAATGTTACGAAAATGCTTGATTTTTACTCGCAATTTAATCCTTCGCCGCTGTCTATAAAACAATTTATAGACTTTGGTAAGTAATGTTATTAATTATTTGTTTATGCTTTCGGAATAAGTTCGATACCTATCCTAACAAGGTCGATTCTACTTACCGATTTTCGCCTGACCTTATTAAATTGTATTTTTTTCTTCGATAAGTACATAAAGAGCGATGATCGGATATCCTGCCGTAATTCTAGGGTTTCTAGTAACTTTTTGAAAGTTAATAACAACGCACCTATTTTTTTTTTAAACCTCATTGCAAAACAAACGAGTTTTTTTTTCATTATTTATGTTTTCTGACCTTTTGGCATAATAATAGTGCTGCCGGTTGCATTTCGCAAGACCAGTCATTTGAATCAAATTAAATATTCATACGCAGTTATCAGTACCTATCGGCGTCACTAATGCCTATAAAAAGATAATCATAAAATATTCTTAGTACTTTTTAAATCTAATAAGTTTTAGTTATAAATATTGTCTAAAATTGAATCATTATGTTTTGTTAATATTGCTATAAAAATGATGAAACTGATATAAATGATATTTGTACCTATAAACATAATTATGTTCTATTATTTTTGCCAATGCGGGCATTGGGCTTTTGTCTACTTCAATATATTGCTATTTCTGGGTTTTAAAATAAACTTTTTAGTTGAACATAATTATGAAAAATATTGAAAACTGCCCAATATTTTTTTACTCACGAACTCACGTCATCTTCCCATGGAGGTAGGCAGAAACTACAGAACGCTACCTGCTGCAATCCTTACATACTCCTTTTTTATCGTTCTTTATTAGAGTTTACTTGTTCTATTTATTGGTTTTTACTCTACACATATTTTAGGGGTTTTCTTTAATATACTGAAGAGCTAAAAATTCTAGTTTGTGTGAAGAAGAACAAGAGAAAATAAGCTACAATATTTACTTGAAAAACAAACAAAAATATTATTACCAATTTTTTTTTGAATTTCCTCAAAAATTTTAGAAGTGCAAGTATTTTCGTTCCCTCTTGAAATACTGTTAGTATTGTTACTCAAAAAGTAATTTAAAAAAAAGTTTTTATCAAGCCTAATAATGCAAAATAAAAGTATTTTTCCCTTCTGAAATGCTTTACTCCATTTTCCATCAACTTCAGTGATGATAAAACTAAAAATAACTGTTCTCATAATAATGTTATGTAGGCCACTTAAGTACAAAGTGTTGCACTAAATTAAGCTACTGACTCACTGAGGTGCCTGTTACGCATTGTGTGCACAACTGCATTTAACTAACCAGTTTAGGGCTGCCAGTATTTTTGTCTACTCATATTGAAACAATAGGTTTACTGAAAAAAATACGGTTTCTATTTTCAGATCGGAGTTTTATTAAAGATTTTAATGTTAAGTATTATAATTCTGTAAAAACCTACATATTTATTACGGTCGCGAACCATCTTTGGATCAACAAACAACTTGATACTATCAAGTATCATAAGTTGATTAAAAACAAAATTGGATTATAACCGCAAATTGCAACAAACTTAAGAAAATTTGAATTTTGAGTGCTACCCCGGCGTTTTCGCGTAAACTGTACTAGGTACTGAAGAAAAATACTTACTTTCGATTTCTGTAAAAATATTTGCCATGCATCACTCTTCACTTTTTAGATTCGCAACGTTTTACGTAATGTCTAGTAAAATTACAGAATTTATGATTAAAAATAAAATCTAAATCAAAACGCAACTTGCACGTGACGCTTCATAAACTGATGCCATTGATTTGGAAACTAGCGAAAGGCGATGGGCGCCATTTGGTAGGTAATTAGGTTCCGTTCCGGACCGAACGTTTGACGGGAAGTGTTCAATGCTCATCATGTAACTTTCCCACACGGCGATCTCGGGGATATACGATAGAATAACTGACCACCCTCGCCACTACATTACTCCATTATTTCGCTTTACAGAACTTATGGCTTCTTTCGCTAAAGCCGATAACGGCCGCTTCAATTTTCGTTCATTTTTGCCTTTCATTCGTCATCTTCGACTCGAAGAAAAACGTTTTAAAAAAATTATTTAAAAGTAGAAAATTAATTTATTAGTTAATTGGTCCAATTTTACGGTGATGCCAGTTTATCTAAAAATTTTATCTGAAAGGAGCAGATACACGTTCCTTATTTAATAACTTTGTCGGTGTCCTCTGAACGTGCAATGAAACAAAAAATGAACCTTCATTCGATCTCAGCTTAGCAAACGATAGAGTGAATAACAAAAGATTACATCTCCAGTTTTGACAGCCTTGATTCTCCGGCCAGAGTCGTGGTATTAAATTTTGTCCTTGTTATAAAACCCGGGTTTTGCCAGCCTTCTCTCCCGTATCATGTTGCATTCGCATGCAATACAATCGTGTCCCCCTTTTGTCACAGATAAACACTATCATTATTATGTTTTACAAAGGATTTCGTGAAATTATTTATTGTATCGTAAAGTAATATAGTTTTATTAGGGGTCTTCACTTTAGCACGTGAAAAGTGACGAATAAATGGTAAAAACACATCGTGAACAAATATTTATTAAATGGTCTGATATCACTAACACGCAATGAGTGTGAGGAAGCCTGGTGATCAAAACTAATTCCGAAGATAAAAGAAGACGTCTTCTACATTTAGTTATGACCCTATGATATAGCTTTACACAACAGTGGGACGTGGGACCAACATTTGGAACAGAAAATGTATTAGTAGAAAATTAATTCCATTTCAAACTGGAAAGTAGTTCTCGAATTACAAATATCTCGACTATTTCCGGTATTTCAATCGACATCCCTCATATAACTTCGATCAATAGGATTCTTATCGGAGGTTACGATATGTGTTTCGAACATGGAATTTGTACGTACTATATTAAGCTCCTTGATTCCAAATAGGTCCAACGCAGGTAGTTGAGGACAAAACGAATACCAGTAGAAGAATGAAGCGAAAGACAATTCGAAATTGGATTGTCCGGGAATTCTGGATGGCAATGACTGACTTATTGTGAGAATTACTTTGTAGATTACTAAACGACGACTCTTGTAATGTCTTTTCGTTAGAGACTAATGGGAGTCTGCAAAAATGTGTGCAATTTCCGACAAACATCAGATCCCTCATCCCTCCCAGAGTCTTAAGGCGATTAAAGGATTATCTCAAAAGAATTCTGAAGCTACCTTCGTGCGCAATAATCTAAAGGCAAAACCGGTAAATGTACTCCAAACTGACGTGTTGGCATGAACTGTACAGGTAGATGACATAATACCAACCTAGTTTAAGTTTACCCATCTATAAACTTTTAGTAATCTTTTTGCCCAGAAATCAATGTCAGATTTATAGAAAACACCCATTCTACCGTGCACTAATCCCTACCTAAAATAATCACTTAGTCTACCTTATAAAATGACTATTAAACTATACGCCTGCTAGTATATCTACTTCAATATCCTAGCTAACCCTCAGTGATATATCGTTTACGTAACTTAAAGACTCAGGGATTCTAAAGGTCAGATTACGTAACCGCCAGACCGTAGGTACAGCTGAAGTAAGTAAATAAAGATTTAAATGCTTCAAGAGTTTGTCATGAAATATTGAACAAGGTTGAACAACTTAATTTTCTGTGTTATTATTGTTTTACAAGAATCGTTGAAGCTTTGTTCGAGCGTATTCATTGTAAAAGCTTTTGGTTTAGTGAAATTGGAGTGATAGTCGTGCTTTTCCAAGTTAAAATTTCCACTTCTGAAAAGACTGATAACTATAAAGAAGCTAGAAATAAGTAACTAACGTTTCAGCTTTATTTTCCAAAACAAGATGGAGTAGTGCTAAAGGACATGAAAGAGTGTCAGTTCTCCGAAGACGATGACGAGGATAGAGCGAAGCGGAAGAGAAAGACCAGGCAGGCTGGCATGTGGGATACATAGCTAGAAAGAGAGAGAGTTTCAGCTTTATTTGAAAGAAGATCGTTGTTGTAATCGTAGTTTTACCTATAACCGAGTCCACATGAAAATATCATCAATGTAGTAACTTATGAATCACGACCCAAATCACATGTCAAACATTTCATCAATTGATAACATAACGAACGTGCGTACGTGATCATTCGTGCGTTTGTCAAACGCAGTTCTTTGTCTTAATTTTGTGAAGTTACTTGAATTGAAGGATGTCCTGATCACGTTGGCTCTCGAAACTTTTGTTTGAAAGATTTCGGGAGTTCTGAAACAGAAATTGTAATAAATTATCTTTGAAAGTAGGTTGTCTGAGAATCGTTGAACGATCATAATATTTTGCTTCTTTGACAAGGCAGATAGGTAGCGGAATAGCATATCTTTAGTATTCATTGTAATCTTAGATTGGTTTTATTTTCTTTGTGGACTTAAACATAAGCTTAGTAAATTCTAGGATGAAAGTTACTCAAGATAGTGCCAACAACATGCTTATTATTGATGCTGAGAGAAAAACAATCACGCCTGTTTTTCTCTTTGAAAGGTCTCCCTCTCACTCATACCATGTCTTGTTTTTATTGATTCTGACTATAAACTTATCCGTACAAATTATAAATGCGAAAATATCTCTGTCTGTCTGTTACCTTTTTGTCTTAACGGCGGAACGGATTTCGATGAATTTTGACACACAAGTAGACCATGATCTAGTTAGGACTTAGGCTAATTTTCATCCTGGATAAGTGGATATTTGTATTAAAAAACATGGTGAACATCAGAATGACTGGCCAAAATGACCGATCAGCTTTAAAATATTACTAAAATCTAATACCTATTTGCTACTATTTGATACCTTTGTTTAAATAATTGGTACCTAATTAACAACTGAGAAAATGAATTTACAAAATGGGCAGTCATTCTGATGTCAGGATGACTGCCCACATTTAGAATCTCCACGTAAGGGCTCCAAAATTTAAATTCGCCTTTACAAAAATTTAGTACATATTTGATACCTAAACATATATTTTTTCTAAATTTTTAGGGCAAATAATAAAGATTTTATTAGAGGTTTTTTATATATAAAAAAAAATATAGTTCTACCCACATGTTAGCTTTTATCAGTATCTCGCAGTCGGAAATTGTTATTGATTAGTAATAATATTAATAATCGTGTAAATTGAACTTAATTGCAAAGAATTGAAAAAAAATCACTTGACTTTCTGTATTATTTAACATAGTAAAAAAAAATCTCTAATAAACTCTTTATTATTTGCCCTAAAAATCTAGAAAAAATATATGTTTAGGTATCAAATAGGTACTAAATTTTTGTAAAGGCGAATTTAAATTTTGGAGCCCTTACGTGGAGATTCTAAATGTGGGCAGTCATCCTGACATCAGAATGACTGCCCATTTTGTAAATTCATTTTCTCAGTTGTTAATTAGGTACCAATTATTTAAACAAAGGTATCAAATAGTAGCAAATAGGTATTAAATTTTAGTAATATTTTAAAGCAGATCGGTCATTTTGGCCAGTCATTCTGATGTTCACAAAAACATGGAATACAAAATACACCTAGATGAGCAAATAAGTGTTACTTGTTTTCTAACTTAGCGTCTAGTTTGCTCTGCACTTTAATCGGTGCAAGTGCTTGGCAAATACACTTATTTTAATGCATTTATGACAAGCCACTCCCGCTAAGGTCATTAAATGCTACTAGGTATAATGCGATTATGTAATGAAACAGGCAGTAGCCTCTTTCTGACAGCTAATAAATAGTACTACAAGGATCTTTTGGCGCGTATCCATAATCGGAACTAAATAATTTCACTAAATGTTCACCATGTCAAATTTATTCAGGTGCAAAAGCAACCCATCTACCAAGAATGGGGGATAGCAATAGGTAGGTACTAAAGCTTCCAAGTTGACCAAACTTAAATCTGCTACGTTGAAAAAAAACAGGAACCGATCTAGTGAGTTTATAGCCTAATAAAAACGCCTGAAATATCACTTACAAATTGGATTCATAGTGGCACTTTGTCACTATTAAGCTACTACAGAAAGCTTTTACGCTCAAGGTCATATCAAGGCTGGCTAAAGTTCAGTATGATACTGCGGGGTTTTGACCTTGAGTGGAGGTCATTGAGACCGTGAGAATATAGGTTAGCCTGACATGTGCGGGCCATATGACAGTTGAACAAAAATGGCGGATTTTCATATCATACCAATATTTGGTGAACTCAAGTTTGTTTTTCATGGGAGGCAGAGAGCCACGTCGCCACGTTCCTTATTATTGCACACCTACTGCTTTTGCTTCGCTCACAGTCACAATTGATCGATAATAATAATAATCGTTTATTCATATAAATAAAGGGGCACATTTACAATAAGTAACCTAACAAATAAAACAGAACACAGTTGATTATTTGCCTGAACTAAGTTGAACCTGTGCTTCAGGCTAAGAAGTGCATAAATACTATGAAAAATGAAACTACTAATATTATGAAAAAATGTCGTCTGTTTTTCGTTGAAGAGTGGGCGGAACTGTTTACATTATTCATAATTTGTTGCTGTCTTGTCAATATTGACCATGATAATGAGTTTCTACGGCTTTCCCAAGAAAATTTAATTTTCTTGGAACTTCTGCCGTTTCAGTAGGTACTAAATGTATTAAATTATAATGCACTGAAAATACAAGAAGAACTAAGATGCTTCTACATCATCTGCCTAACCTTTTCCCAACTATGTTGTGGTCGGCTTCCTGTCTAACTGAATTCAGCTGAATACCAGTATTTTACATGGAGTGACCTGACCTCCATAACCCAGTATTTGGTTAACACGATGTATACCCCTTGGTAAGACTGGTTGTCAGTGTTTCGGTCGTCAGATTACTCGTACCGACGATCAAAGATCTACAAATGATAGCCGGAACCATCTTTGAATATGAATTTATTAAGTAGTAAACTAATGAGTCGTCCTTCTCGATATTTATAATTGTACAATGCATTGTCATTACAAATGAGGAAAATGTCGTCGCAAGGAAAGATTTGAGCATGAATGTGGATGGCAATACGAGTAGCGTAAGACCAGAGAAATGATGGATGGACTGTGTGAAAGATGATATGGCTATAAAGGGAGCAACTACTGAGATGACGACTAATAGCGAAGTATAGAAGAATAAGACATGTTGCGACTACGACGACCGTAAATAAGTAAATTGGGATAATGGCAGGAAAATGATGATATCGTCAAGAAAACTTCTTACTTCCGAAATCGTAACGTAATACAATACGGAAACATGCATGCATTGTTTTCCTGTTGGCTTTGTTGAGATTTCTCTCAAGTTCCACTTGATGGTGACAAAGTTATGACAAATGGAGACAAAGTTGGACATTCAAATGATTTCATAAAAACAAAGGTGTCTTTTGTGTGTAGTAACCAGCCTCAACTCAGAACTCCTACGACTTATTGACGCCAATGCCTTTAAAACATTTTGTTATTCAAATTCTCGAAAAAGCAACCCTTTTCAAAAATCTAATCGTAACTCTGTACTTATTTAAAACATTTTCTAAAATTCAAAATCAGGTTCAGTACCTCAGGCACCTGACAAAGAAATTAAAATCAAACAAAGCAACAAAGACGATGAAAACTTCGCATCCTCAATAACTTTATACTTTAACAGTATTTTGGCGGCATGCCGCCATTTTGGCGCGATGCCACACGTCATCTCTAGGTCAATGTTGCCACTGCATCCATACCCGACTTCTATTATTAGAGATGCTTCCTGTTTAATAATAATATATTATAAAGAATGGATGAACTAGTGACGTGCTTGGGTTGTTCGTCATACTCTTACTTAACCTTACCATTATCCTATCCTATTTATTTGTGGTCGGCTCAGTGAAATGAAATGAAATGAAATGAAATTGTTTATTCTGTAAATAGGATATTGGAATCACTTTTACACGTCATATTAAAAAGTTGTAAAAATAAGCTAGATGAGGTCGGCGTTTCCTATCTGACTACTCTGAGAAGAAAGGCCGAAACAAACTCAGAGGTCACCGTCTCCTTTAAAGTCCAGACATAATCTTGGTCAGGCCATATGAGGACCATGTAGATTAGAGTCTGAAATGGTCTTTTGAGGAAAGAACCACACAGATTTGAGTGGACCTGTCCAGTCAGTGCAAGCATTTGTCAGTAATAGTGGAGCTCAACTCAGAACTTAAGGAGCTCAACGACTCGACGAACAATACCAAAGAAAGGACATTTGGGTAGGTCGCATAAAGTTCTCAAATTGCCAGACCTTCGCTAAAACTAACAGAACGAAAAATAAATATCCACATAGTCCTCACATTCACAATAAAACAATACTTTACAAGTAATCATCCTAGTGGGCCTACCACCACTTTAGTGTAGGAAAGAGATGAAGCTCTACAGGACGTATAGCTCCATCTCTTTCCCCCACGAAGTAAGATTAAAATAATACTGCTGTAAGCGGTGGTGGTACGCCCCCAGGCGACATCCCAGTAGTCAGCACCTTTCTAGCCTCATACATAGTCTTTCACAATAACCATCCATCGTTTCCTTGGTCTTCTGATGGTCTTCAGTTACTGCAATCCATTAAAAAAAAAAACTGCGATTTGCTGATGATGTCATAGGATCGCCCCCTAATTACATGGAACTTAAACATTAGTGGCGAAATGTGGGAGGTGCTATAGCTACACCTTTGCCTAACCCTTCGGAGAATATAGGCATAGTTTTGGACATTTCGACAACCTTCAATCTTTTTCATACAAATGTTAACCGAATTTTGGCGGAAACCGACCCATTGGTTGGACCCAGCCCGGGGGCTGGGTCCAACCAATGTATAATGATACTCCTTTTAACTAGGCTGTGACAGAGATGGGTTCCGCCTGCCCTTATCGCCCAACGACCGTTGGCCGACGACAAAATCTAGGTCGTGCTAACGACTCCTGTCTAAACAAATTTCAATCCGGGCTTGATGAATAATGTTATCTACACACATGATATAAATCCTCTATAAAAGTTTCTGAAACAGTTTTCGTAACCATAATAATCATCCAAACGAGTATTATTATGTTGTACTAAATTTCAAATTGCAACTCATTTAAAAAAGAACATTGTCATGCACGCGCGTTACAATACCAAAGCGCCGTAATTTAAAAAAAACGTAAGTTATTCGAATTCACGTCGTATCCCGCCATTTTTGTTCGTGTTTTAATACCCCTTATTATTATAATAGTTGCATAAATAACTATAACGTAAAGAGAATTGTAAAGCATCAGAAATTAGTTTCATTATTGAAGAAATTCGTAACGTTTGCATTTGTACAGAACTTAGTTATTAAGGCGAGGTGAATCGATGCAAGCGTGAATAGTGAGGCACACGTGTAGGTTTGCTCTTGATCACAGCACTACGTTATTTTGTGCCGATCAATTTTATCATATCATATATTCTGCCTAGCCTATCTCCGACAAAATTCGACTGCCTGTGTTTTGGTGAAACAAAAAAACAAGATACCTACATACTGCTAATTACCTTTGTAATAAGAATGATGTGATGGATTGAATAAAAAAACTTTGATGTTTATAAAATCCGGTCTCATAATTACCTAAGTACCTATGAATGAGTGCCTACTTTGATTGATTATAAACTAAACAAAATGAAAGCTGTGTCCATCACCGTCTGTGATGGAGGATTAAACTAGACATTGAAATACGATCGACTAAGGAGATCTTTCCAGACCATTATCTTACCATCATCTGCCTAGCCTTTTCCAACGACGCGTCACGACTGTCAAAGATTCACAAATGACAGCCGGGACCAACGGCTTAACGTGCTTTCCGAGACACGGAGGAGTTTCGATATGTAAACATGGTCACCCATCCACGGACCAAACCTGGCAAGCGTAGCTTAACCTGATGGATCGACCCGTGCGGCTGTTATTACTTACCAACCTCGTTAAAATCCTTACAATTCAAGACTACGTGACAAAAAACAGGTATAAAGTTCTCAGAAATCTCAAGAAACCTTGCAGATCGAAATTTTGGACATGACTTGATGAGTCACTACTTGAATTTACCGCGTGTTCCTTCGACGATAAAGGCAATGAATTAAATTAAAAATGTATAAAGTATAATAACGTGTTTGATTGCTGTTTAAACTTTGTTAGGCTTTGACAGTTCTGGCATAATGGTAATACGTTTGCTAAGCTCTTGAGAAATGAAAAAGTGTACTCTATTGCCAGTAGGAAAAAAAATAAAGGCAAATCAACGGTGAATGTGTCGATGCTGTTATAATATTTTGCGTCTATCGGACGACTGGTTGACAACTAGATTCGCGACCGTAGTAAGTAAATATTTTTTCCTGATTCTAATTCTGTAAAACCATATTTGTTACGATCGCGAATCATATTACAACCTACTGACCTGCAAATTGCAAAAAACGTAAGAAAATTTGAATTTCGCGGACTTACACTGAAGCTTTCGCCTTAACAAAGTGAAGTCCTAAAGGCAAAGACAGACTTTCATAAAGAAAACCTATTATTCAATTTCTAGATTTAGACTGATTCATATTGTCTTTTGTAGTCATTATTTTCCTTGAACAACCATCCGCAGCAGTTGCTAGACTTTGACTCAAACAAAGTCTCATAATTTTAAAAGAGACTACATTTGTTTCAGACTCTTATCTACATGGTCCTCATATGGCCTGACCAAGATTATATCTGGACTTTAAAGTAGACGGTGACCTCTGAGTTTGTTTCGGCCTTTCTTCTCAGAGTAGTCAGATAGGAAACGCCGACCTCATCTAGCTTATTTTTACAACTTTTTAATATGACGTGTAAAAGTGATTCCAATATCCTATTTACAGAATAAATTAAAAATTTCATTTCATTTCGTGCAGTCATCGTATTTCTTTATTCAGTTGTGTACTCACGGCTACACATCAAGCTGTACATTTCCAGTTTATACTGATCTCGCATTGTATAGGATTTCCGTACAATACGAGGTCAGCGTATACTGGAAATGTATAGCTTGATGTGTAGCCGTATGTACACGTGTAAACTATGTCTTTGTTTTAAATTGTTTGAAACTTTGTGTTGCCATAATAATGTTGTGTCATCGAAAGTTTTCTGGCTAGTGTCAAGTATTAGTTTTAAGTTATTATTAGTGTTAAGTATTGTTTCTAGTAAATGTGCGCTTTTATCAATTCTCTCGTGACGATACGTGAACGTCCACCCCCATAAAATTGATGGAAATACGTATACGCTCTTATATTTCCATACCTACATTGTTCTTCCCTGTTGTATTTTGCTGCCGTGTCGTGAAAGCGCGCAATATTATCAAACGTTTTTATATGTTTTAATCCATAGCAACAGAGTTTGAACTTTGTAACTGTTGAAACGATGCCAACAATTTTTAAATTTATGTTTGTCAACATATAGAATTAAATATAGATAGAAGAAATACACTTTATTTACATCATCGAAACATAATATACCATAACACAACATTACATAAGCGACCTTTTTTTTTTTTTGAGTTTGGGAAATCATCCAATGACTTCTCCCGCTCTGGGCGGAGCGGAAGGGCGTGTCAGACTTTTACTGACTAAAACCCACCCGTGTTCCTTCAGTTGCCTGTTGCCAAGGTCCCGGTATCCCTTTCGGACTAAGCCGCAACCCTGGCAGGCATCGGTCCTAGCGGACCCCGCCAATTGTGCTGACATCTCTTTGAGGCGCGCGTGGAACACGACGCGCCATCGACCCGGGCCTGGTCCTAATCGGACGGCGAGCTACCAATTGCTCGCCGTCCGCAAGCCCGCGCCTATGGTGGCCGGGAATCCGCCTGGGATTCCCGACGCCCAGGGCTTCTCCAACGGTACATAAGCACCCTAATTGCGTAATTCACAATCGGTCAATCAGAATTGGAATCGGTTTTGAAACAAATGACTAATCCAAAGCTTCATATTGTGAACCGATTCCGATTGATTATGTATTAGGTACGCAATTAGGGTGCTTCTCTTTTATCTATCGCGATTTATGCCAGGGCTACATTGTCGCGTTATCGCGAACTTTACTTCGTGCGCTCTCTTGCTCAGCAAGACGTCGACCGGTGTGCGAGAGAGAGCGCGCGAAGTAAAGTTTGTGATAACGTAACGCGACAATGTAGTTCCGGCATTATTGCAATCGACGTTTTCTCAGTCCGACAGATTTATACCAATGTCACAGATATTATAATACTACGCCAATGTGTACCAAATTTAGTCCATTGGATTCGGAGCAAATTGGCTGTGAGACAGACAGACACACGAGTGATCCTAAGGGTTCCGTTTTATCCTTTTGAGGTAGGTACGGAACCCTAAAAATCAAAGTTTCAGAATTTGAACTTTGAAACAGTTGAGAATATGCCAACAATTTTTATTAAATTAATGTTTGGCAACATAGGATGAGCTAAAAATGTCAAAGATTCAGGGAACTGGTGATTTACAAGAAAAAAAAAGTGTTTTTTTTTATTCCTTTTGTTTGCATGGCCTTTGAGTTAAAAAGTGTGTCATTTGATAACCCCGGCTTTTGTTGTTTCAAACAAACATAACATCACGCCTGTAATCCCCGAGGGGTTGGCAGGGGTGTACCCACATTATACCAGTTATGATTAAGTCCCATGTAAGAAAGAGCGAGCCTATTTCCATCAACCGGGCACAAATCCAGGCTGATACCGAGAGATTCCTCATTGCCCGACCTTGGAATCGAATTCAGGACCTCATGCTTGTGACGTTAGAATTTAGTTTGATCTCGACTGAGGAAGTCAAATCAGTCGAGATCATAACTTTTTATTGATTAGTACCTATATCAATGGGTTTTTTTTTGTACGACTTGGATAAGGATAATACTCATAGCCATTTTGATAATACTCATAGCCATAGAAAGACAAAGATCATCACTTTAGCTGGTCTGCATTTGAAACCAAATTAACGAAATAGCAATGCCTTAATAGTCATTAATTTAACCCAAATTGTCTGTAGCAGCGTAATTTGGGTAGTTTCCTCTCCAGGAGTCAATTTCCTGGTCCATGGCCATTTTAAATTGCTAGAATAAAAATCACTTGCAGGCCAATAAAAATGAATCAATCTGACAGTTTCAAACTGCTCTAAAAATAAATAAAATAGTCGCCATCTTTGTTAGCGAGTGCTTCCTAGTTTAGTACCTATGTCGGGTTACGAAGTGCATCCATGGGTATAGTTATGTAATATAAATATTTTTTTACCTTACGGCGGTTGTCCCACCGCACAGAAGCTCGTGGCTACGTAAAAAAAAACTGAAATCCAGTACCCCTAACACGAACTACTAACAGGATAGTAAACTATGCATGTTCTAGAAATAGCCATCACAGACAAATGGATAGTCTCTTCCTACTGATTAGCAGTAGACCTCGCACGATGTATTTATTTACACGTTATGCATACATAATCAGCCTGTAATGTTCCCACTGCTGGGACACAGGCCTCCTCTCGGTGAGAGGGAGTGGGCCGTAATCTACCACGCGGGCCCAGTGTGGGTTGGTAGATGTCACATGTCTTCGAATGTCTGGTTCTAGGACATGCTGGTTACCTCACGATGTTTTCCTTCACCGTTTTGAGGGCAGTGGTGATGAAATAATTCGCACAAAGTAAAACGCCTGTCTGGGTTCAAACCTACGACCTAGAATTCGTAAGTCGTGGCCGTTACCACTTGGCCACCACTAACTGTAACTGGTAACTTGTCTACTATGATGCATGCATGACCAGCACACGTAGCATGACCACCATAGAAACGGCTTTTGTCGACGGAAGAATAGACAAAATGAAACATAGAAGACTCTAGAAAGATGTGACCCATATGACTAATAGAACATACGTGTGAGGTGCAGTGATCGGGAAAATGCATTAGCCCCTCGGTTTGTGCAAGGATGTCGTTAAATATGACTCGGTGATGTTACGATGGGCTACACTACATCCACCAATCTGACATTTTCTATTCGCTCAACTGTGGTCATTATGTCAAAAGAGTTTCGTTCACAATCGTCTTCTTTCGTGTCAGCTCAAACTATAATAAAATATAAGCAAAAATCTTTTTAAGAACATGCTTTGAATGAACTAATAAGTTCTAAATAAAACTTACGTAAACATAGAACTTTAATATTTTCTTAAAAGCTTGAGGCTTATTTTTAATTTTAACTATTCTCCAAGAGTCATAACCCTGTAAGAAATCGACACGTGTTTCACCTCTCAACGAGGCATCCTCAGGATGACGATTGACCAGTCGTAAACCAGAACACGGCGTGTTGCCACACCTAGTGCTGGTGGCAGAGAGCCAGTCAGCAAAACCATGCCATATCTAATGAAAAGAATAGCCTGTCAGCAAGGTGGTAGCGGGCCTGACTGCCCGCTGCGCTGGACGTACATTAAAGGGATCTCGCGCACTAGACGGCCACGACTTCGGCCAGTCGTGGCCGTCTAGTGGTATTGTATTTTCTACGGCTAGTTGGCCGTTAAGACGAAGTGCTTCTATAGTTTACCTGGTCGCTGGGACCACTGGTCGTGGTCGTGGACGTCTAGTGCACGAGATCTCTAAGTGTTGCCCCTCGTGGAGGATATGGTAACTAAGCGGCCTGTGTTTAGAGTGGACGTTTACGGTATCATAGTTCACCCCTATTATTGTGATGATGATGAATGAGTAACTTCATACGATGCTTCGAGTAAATTTTTGGTTTACGAGCAGTTCTGCGTCATTCAATCTATGTGTAAATATAACTTGTGGGCTGTGAGGCTATAATAATATTATCATACTTGGAATGAGCTAAGTTTTCATCTGTAGCTTCCTGTTTACGTTATACGTAATATCATTTTGTAGAAATACGCAGAATTATCCCGTTAATCTGAGATTGTTCAAAATAAAGCAATGAGTTTAAAATTGATGCCAAATTCTATTAACTGACGTTTTTCACGGAACCTATCGTCATTATGATTCTAATTGTTTTCACCTCTACAAGTCGTTGGTTATAAATCCTTGGACTGGTTCGAGGTTTTGTTTCTCTATTTGTCAAAATGGCTATGAGTATTATTAATTTTGTCAAATGCCAGTTCTCTGTATGAACTTTAAACTTAGCCTTTTATATACCACACATAATCACGATCGATGTATTGTGATGATGACAGAATCCATGAGTTTACGTTCCTTGGGCAGAATTCATGTGATGTATTTTATGTAAGTATTCAATAAGTTACACATCTTTCACAAGACGGATCTCGGAGTCAACGTTTTTATCAAGATTTTTATATTTATCGTTCAAAAATAAGTCCAAATTCTTTACTTTGAGTCTTTATCAATTTCAGATACTTGTAGATGATAAATATGAATGACTTTTTAAGTACACTCCAAACGAATCTTTAGTTAGGGTTGCCAATTTTTTGCTTTAGTTTCTACTGTCCCTCTACTGGGCAAAGGCTTCACCTTGTTACTTCTAAGTACCTACTCTTTTCCCCGCTACCTCAACCTCGCGAACCAGCTCTCGCGATACGCGTCCAGGTTCGAATCACACACGCCAGCTCTCGCGATACGCGTCTAGGTTCGCATCACACACGCCAGCCCTCACGATACGCGTCCAGAGGGACAAGTGACAATCGCTTCCAAAGCGTTTCGTATTTCTACAACGACTTTCAACAGGATTGACATAAGCTTGTCGATAGCTTATGTCAGTCCTATACATTTTTGCCTTTTCCGTCATCGTTATCGCTGATAGAATGTCACTTTGGAACGGCCTCGTCCGTCGGCGTCATCCATCTTGGGGTTGCCAAATTACGTAAAGAAAAATTGCAACGGACTTTCTACGGACGTATGATATTCTTTGTTAGTCAATGATCGTGACGTATAATGTCTGTCTCTGCCCTGTCATTTCAAGATTCCAGAAACTCTTGGCAGTCCACATTCGTATGATTAACGAATGGAAACGTAATTAGCTATGTTAAATGCTCTTGCTATGCCGCTATGCCATGTGTCATGTACTGTTTCTGCGCTATAACGCTTTTTGGAATATTTAAGAGTTGCCAAGACCAAATAACGTGTACCTATAACGTCAAAATTTACGTACTTGAGCGAATCGTTCTAGAATACGGGCTAATATTTTAATTTAATTACAGACTTATTTAAAAAGAAAGCAACATTTACTAACGGTAAAACATGACGCTAAGAAAAAAAATTACAAGTTGGTGGAAAATACGCGTCATATCCATCGGCCATCGCTCAGCATAATGCTGTGCTGTGACCCTATGCAAGACAGAGCCACAGCGCTAGTTTTCAACGGCAGCTGGGGTTGACGTGATAGCGTCAAGCAGTGCTGCATAAAATGAGATACAAAAAAAAAAAAAATGAATACGCAATTCAAGTTCTAAATCTTTATCTTTTTATTTAAACTGGTAACCCTATCTATAAAGGCCAACGCAGACCGGGACGGGCTGGCAAAGGATTTTGCCGTCAGTCAGCGCACACTAGCCGCTTAGATACCGCGGCATTCCAGCGCCTTATCACGGCGCGCGCGCCCCGCTGTATGTCACAACCAGCGCCGGCGTCTTCGGCCTACCGTTGTCTACTGCAGTACGCCACGGCATCCCGCCGCGGGAACCCGTGGCGCGTCTGGCGCGATGGCATCTTTTTAAAGCATAGCAATTTATGTCGTATTTCTATATCGATACGTTTGAATGTCCATTGGTAAAAATTTAAATCCCTTGCCATGCCGTCCTGGTCTGCGTAGGCATTAAAGCTACTGTCGCCTACATAACAGCCTACCAACGATTGTGATCGCTAGACATAATAGTGATAGTTCGCGAAATAATAGTTTGCTCGAGTGTCAATCTGCGTCTACTGCGTGTCCGTTTGCCTTCCAGGGCGGCCAATAGTGGCTGTTCTATGCCATGCTTTGTTAATCCAATTTTCTTTTGTAATGCCGAGATCGAAGTTCCGACATTGGAAGTTCGGTGCGCGGTGCGTGGCGGTCTGTGGTCGTCTGCCGTGTGTGTCCGTCCGCAAAATCGCGGATCGTCGGAACTCGTCATTATTGCGTAACACATTTTCGTAAACGATTAAGGCTAATCTGTTTCATTTTGACTGGGCTAAAAAATTATCCATTTCTGGTCTTGAATCATTTACTCGAGTCTCTTATCCTGTTAAACATCTTTACTTATACCTTAGGTATGGTGTGTATAAGTTTATTTGCAGACAGCGCGTGACCAATCTCCTTGACCGCAGATTATTTCCTTCCGCGCCCTAGGTAAATACTTCCTGCTCTGGCTTTATCGTATTTACGATGATATTATAACAAGAACACAGCTATTTATAGGTTACATTACAACACTTACAACTTAGAAGCTATTGTTTATATACATTATTATTCTCCATTATATAACTAATCATTTAAAAGAATGTCCGTGGAGTTTCTGGCACGTTCTTCTCCATTGGAACCTACTACGCTTTGGAATGGGCAACTAGCTTCATATTTCTGAATTACCGACTCCATTGACAATTCAAGAGTACCTAAGGTTTAATTGAAATATATGCTTTGAGTTTCTCAGTCTGAAGTGAGCCGGAAGTTGGCCATAGGAACTCCTCAATCAAACAAGATAGCACTTATCTATCATCCCTACGATCGATCGATCTATTGTTCTCCTTTACTTTTTTGGGTTGCTATAGCAACCTATGGCTACTTGGTGAGTAGCATTTTGAAACCCCCCACATGACAAATATCGGTTACTAATCTGACATTTGTTTCACATCGAAACTTCAAAAAGACCCGTCAAATCTTATCATAAGACATACCAATCTTACGCATTGGATAAAAATATCACTGTCACGGTGTCAATCTCTTTAATACAGACCTACGCTTTATTTAAAAGATTTGCCGATAACCGATAGGGGGCTATCAAAGTGCGAAAAACATGGTTCCTTTAAACAATTATTTTTAGGTAAATTGCGTAAGATTTTAAGCCGTAGTTCAATGTCCTTGGGTGGTTGAGATAATTTCAATGATAAAAAGTCAAGTGATAAGAAAATTTGCTTTTGTTTTTCACATCAATTATTTAAACCCTGGTTAAAATGTTCTGATGCGGATCAGCACGTCTAAACCGCGTTCAAGACCTGTCAGTGTCTTTATATTAAACAACAATGATGTTACTGACAGCTCTTGGCAATTCACCAAATGGAACTGAACGCGATCACGTCCATCGGTCCATTGGTGAAATTGGCCCTTAATCGGTGTTCATCTCTGTATAATTTGAACTCATAAGGTCAACCAACCAGGACCATAATACAGCCACGAATCGTACCCCAAGTACCTAGTAGTAGTTGATTCTTCGAAATGGTCTCATTAATACCATAGAGTTATGGAAAAAAAAAACACGTTGTATAATAGAGCATTAGATATGAAAAAAATACCTACTGATTTATACATATAAGTAGATCAGATAAAACAATAATAAAGCATGTGCCATATTGATAAGTGCATGTGTATATGCCGTGTGGCCATGTGTTGGTCCACGTGCAACGCTCTGTGTTGGTAAACATTACGTAAGTGTCTGTCATGTTAGTATAGAAGTGTTCTGAACCATTGTTTGACTGTATTTGTTGTCCATCTTTGTAACTGTAGAAAAGTGAAACGAAGGTATCACAGGCGAACATCTGCCTTGTTACCACAAAACTGTGTTTATCAGCAGGCGTAGCATGAGCACCGTTTTGTCGACGGAAGAGTAGACAAAAATTACGTTTCCTGTAGACAGTACTACGGCAGCAAAGTAGAAAGAGTCAACTGCACTTTTTACGAAATTCACTCTTTTACATAATTCGACTCAGAATTCTTTGTTTTATCATAGGATTCATCTGTTGTCAGTGTGATTTTGACAGTAAGGATAGAAAACTTTCTTCCGAAATAGTCTACCTACAAAAAGACGTAGACAAAGATCGTTAGAAATGAAAGACAAAATGACAAATTGTAGAAGCATTTCTATGGTGGATGTCAAAAATGAAGAAACGAACTGTCACTTTGTTTCGACACTCATTTTACTGTATCCTAGTTTATAAGTAAAAATGGTTGTTTTTGTGCCAATAAAGAAATTATTATTATTATTTTATATATTACATATCTCGGGACCATGGGGTCCCGGTCTCTTTGGAAGGCGTACGAGGGGCCGAAGCCAACTCGCAGAGGCCCCTTTGACAGTTTCAAAAGGAATGAGGCACCAACCGACGATTATCCCTGTATACACTATACAAGTGCACCCAAGGACAACCCCCGGTTGGTGTAGGACTATTGCAAAACATGGAAACAAAACATATTGGGTTATGGGTTTGGGTGGCTATAGTGGATTGGTTATCTAGAACTATGGAAAAGCTATGTTCCCTGCCTGATCAATGTTATGGTATACATGGATAATAAAATGGCAGGGGGTGACTTGCACACTCAATAATGGGTCCCCAGAAACAGTTGCTAGCACATAGTGACGTAGCGACAAGGGGGCAACACTTCCTGAGGTGCTTGAGGAGTGGAGAGGTATCCCACGGCTTTCAGAACAATCCCAGAGCCCGGAAGATGGTCAAGATCCCTACGAGCACTTACTGGAATACTTCCTTCCTCCGAGCACGTTTGCTCTTGCGAGTCTCCACTCAAGCCAGCCAATAAAGGCAAGAATGAGGTGGGAGCTCTGTTCCTCGTAAGTGTTCACTCCAGCCGGCCAATAAAGGCAAGCCAGAGATGAGGAACAAGACTTCTCCCGGGAGGTAGGGTCCGTGGGGTCGCTACTGCCCAACAGCTCGCCACAAGCTGCCCTGCGGGTTTTTGTATCTCTCTTAGTCTGGCTCCTCACCCTAGCCCCGTTCCGGTAAAGTAAACTCTGCGGGCACAGACCAAAAGTTCGGAGCGCACAAGCCCCACCACGACGTCAACGTAGAGATACGGCGGTGGGGTTATTATTATTATTATTACTTTGTATAGAAAAAGCTATGTCTATTCTTCGTAGAGATAGAAAGCGCCATGCTACGCCTGCAGTTGTTTAGCCTCAACACCTTTTAAACATGACATTTCTGTGTGGAGTTTGACATAAAACTGACATTAAACACGCGTTGAACAAGTGTCTAAGTTTTTGTGGTAAGGCCCCTGCTGTTTAAGTTGGATTCGCGGTTGCGTAGCCCGCGCAATTCAAAATTTCTTACGTTTTTTGCAATTTGCAGGTCAGTGGCAGGTTGTATCGACCAAAATATGATTCGCGATCATAAAAAATATGTATATAATACATAATTATAATCATTCGATTCCTGCTTTGTGGGGATTGGGGTCTTCAAAGGTTTCAAATTACCTAGATCTGTCATTGGTTGGCCCTTTTTTTCTGTTTTTCCTTGGAGATATCCTCATGGATGTTATGTCGGACTCCTACCGACTAAAACCCCACTGTTCCTACTTCTACCACGAGTCGGGGGCCCGGGAGATACTTGTACATGCGCCGCACCCCCGACTGGTATCAGCCCGCCATGCCTAGCGGGCCTCATCACAAAGTGCGGCCAATCCCACGACCGCACGTCCTCCTATAGAGGCACGCATGTTGTGCTGCGTGCCACCTCTTTGGACCTGAATGTTCGGGGGACGACACTGTCATTGGTTGACCTGCAGCCCAATTAGATGTTTAATAAAAATACACGCTCTAGCACTCATACACAGTTAAGTACTCTTGTATGTAGTACATAATTGTGACCTCAATTTTCATTATCCATGTAGGTGCCGTTACAAATACATACCTAATGAATTTGAGATAAACCTGCTACAAGTTGTTGGGGTCAAAGCGGCTTTTAACTTTGATAATATACCAGAGAGGCAATTCCCGTAATTTTTAAGAACGTTATACGCAATCTGTCAAAAATATAATCAATTTACCATAATTTTTGACAAGTTTGACAGATTGCGACTGGAATGTGAACGTGTATGTACGAGAATTGGCCTTCTGGTACATTACAAATGCAAAGTTACAAGCCATAAATCATTATGTTAATAACACAGTTGTGACAGCGGGCAGGGCACATTGCTGACAGAACAGGGGTAGTATCATGAATATGAAGTATTAACGCCATCATTATTCCACGGCGAAAACGGGATGGTGCTATTGGCCTTTTCTGGCACCTTCTCTCTCACACTGGAAACATGGTGGCATTAATACTTCTTAATATGGCACCTGATGGCCGATGGGTCCGAAAGGTTCTGGAGTGGCAACCGCGTACCGGAAGACGTAGCGTTGGAAGCCCCCCCACAAGGGGGACCGATGACCTGGTGAAGCCCGCAGGAATCCGCTGCATGCGGGAAGCACAGAACCGGTCGAAGTAGAGGTGCTAGGAGGAGGCCTATGTCCAGCAGTGGACTTCTTTCGGCTGAAATGATGATGATGATGATGACACAGACACGTGATCTGAGACATTTCTATCTGCTTTTACTATCATTCATAATGTTGTTGACCGTGGTTTTTGTTGCGTCCACAAAATTGACCTCGACTCGGTTGGACTCATTCATAAATATTTATATTTCGTTGCGAAAATAATTATTATAAATATGCGTATCTGCATTATGTAAGTTTTGTTTACTAATAAGAGAGTGGCTGACGTTAATTTGATAGAAAGATTATGTATTTTGTTTTTTCTTTTACTCTTTGCCGTGATCCGACGGTGCGCCATATTGCGGACGGACACAGACGAGCCCGCACGACGCACCGTGGGAAGGTGTAAGTGCGGGGTATCGTAGACATCGGAAGTTCCTCGGTGCGCGGTGCGTGGCGGACCGTGGTCGTCTGCCGTGCGTGTCCGTCCGCAAAATCGCGGATCGTCGGATCTCGGCATTATTGGGATAAATAACACAGACAGCCAAAAAATGCATTTAAGTAGATGTACGTACATGATGTTACACTTTGATGACATACTATCATTGTCAATCAAGATTTAATGAAATAACAAAATTGTTGTTATTTCACGTTGTCTCGACTTGATAACAATATAAGTATGTATAAGGTAAACAACTAAACATTGTCAACATTTGTTTTATTTAGATGTGTAAATTGACGTATTTTAAAGTAAATATTATTGTTAAAGCTACCCCTATATTTTTAATCTTTCAAAAATTTTCGATGCTATAGAGGTATGAGGAACACGGTTTAAAGTTCACTCATCTTCTATAGAAAAGGGAGGGTCCTCCGACCACACGGGTGTCGTGTCTGGTGGGTTAGTACTGCCCGTCGTTAGATGTCGGGACCTTGTATATACGTTAGTCGCACGGTAAACTCTGCTTGCGCGATGCAGGATTTTGCGTGACGTCAGTGTGATGTGTAATTCGTATGTGGCGATGTAGATGCCATCACAGGGGAGGACAGGCAATAGAAATCCTTACTTCCATACTTAATATTATAAATTCGAAAGTAACTTTATATATGTCTGTATGTATGTTACTTTAGGGGTATGAGGAACAGGGTGTAAAGTTCACTCATCCCCCATAGAAAAGGGAGGGAGGATCTTCCAACCAGACGGGTGTTGTGTCTGGCGGGCAACTGCCCAATGATTGATATTGGATTCTTGTATATGTATATGTCCACTGCACGGTAAACTCTAGCAACTGCCCAATGATTGATATTGGATTCTTGTATATGTATATGTCCACTTCACGGTAAACTCTAATTGCGCGATGCAGGATTTTTTGTGACGTCAGTTCTTCGATGCGTAGTTCGCATGTGGCGATATAGATACCGCCACATTACCTTTTCACGCCTAAACCACTGATCGGATTTCGATAAAATTTGGCATGGAGATAGATGGCATCCCGGGGAAGGACATAGGCTACTTTTTATCGACATACCACGCTGGCGAAGCCGCGGGCGGAAGCTAGTACGAAATATAATCATAGAAAAGAGTCACGTCTTCGAGATAACCTAAGAATTAATAACTTGTTTTTTGTGAAAAAAAAAGTAGTAAGTATACATATTATTTGTTTTGATTAAAATTGAAACTATCTAGATGACCAGTGACCCCTTTATTTATTTATTCAAACAAGCTTCTGTCCACGACTTCGTTCGCGTAAAAGTCGTAAGCTACACTGTTCTTGCTTCTGTTACACACTTCCGTTGCTTTTCACGAAATCACTCCCACAGATTGCAGGAAAGCGAGAGGAAAGATGTTACGCATAAAAAACAGCTGTTATCACTATGCTAAATAACCTTGAACGATGTTACGAAGTTAAAACAATCTTATCAAAACGACACGTTCTTTATATGTTTAAAAAATATATAATTACCCACACCTTATCTATGAAGTTATGTCATACATAATACTTCGATAATAGTTTTTCTTTTTTATAACGCAATGATATTAAATTAACAGATATGTTATAAGTGCGCAATCGTGAAGACTCGAAAACATTCCAATTGCAACGTTTTTACTTGTAGTGAAATGTAAAATGAATGAAACGTGGGTATTTCTGCCGCTGCTGTGCGGAACACTTTTTCCGGTTGTTTTGTGAGTGTATAACATATCTGTTAATATAATATCATTGTTATAACGCCTGTATTACCCGAAGGTTTAGGCAGAGGTGTACACACTGCTAAACATCAAGCTATACATTTCCAGTTCATGCTGATCCCGCATTGTATAGGATTTCCGTACAATGTGAGGTCAGCTTATACTAGAAATGTATATAGCTTGATGTGTAGCCGTGTGTACCTATAGTACCTAGTACCTACAACCACATTTTGCCAGTTATGTTTATGACCCATTTAATAGGATGCGAGTCTACTGCCATCAACCGGGCACAAATCCAGACTCCGGGCTGCTACTGAGAAGTTCCACTCAATAAGTAACACTTTGCCCGACCCAGGAATGAAACCCAGGACCTCATGGTCAGCAGTAGTGCTTACGACCACTGGACCAACGAGGCAGTTTTAATTAATTACGTATTGTAATAAACGAAGTAAACAATGATTTTCACTTGACACATTAACACTGATTGACCTTATAAACACGAGGCATCCGGCTTGCGCTAACGCATGCAAAATACTCGATTCAGCGAATAACAATTTGCATTGCATTACAAAGAGATCTAAGGTTGAATTAAAATCAATAGTTATTAATTCAAATTAGGCTGTGAAACAGCACTTTTTGCACTTTAAAATTACATAAGACAGTCCCCCAAAACGCCCACCCTTCACCATTTCCTAGTGCTTTAGCTGGAAAGACGAAGTGGCGCAATAAACTCCCCAGCATTACTCTCTCCAGCAGGCGTAGCATGAGCACCGTTTTGTCGACGGAAGAGTAGACAAAAATGACGTTTCCTGCAGGCGTAGCATGAGCACCGTTTTGTCGACGGAAGAGTAGACAAAAATGACGTTTCCTGTAGACAGTAGACAGTACGAGAGGGCAGCAAAATAGAAAGAGTCAACTGCACTTTTTACGAAATTCACTCTTGTACCTAATTCGACTCAGAATTCTTTGTTTTATCATAGGATTTATCGGTTGTCAGTGTGATTTTGACAGTAAGGATAGAAAACTTTCTTCCGAAATAGTCTACATATAAAAAGACCTAGACAAAGATCGTTAGAAATTAAAGACAAAATGACAGATTGTAAAAAGATTTCTACGGTGGATGTCAAAAATGAAGAAACGAACTGTCACTTTGTATAGAAAAAGCTATGTCTATTCTTCGTAGAGATAGAAAGCGCCATGCTACGCCTGCTGTAGACCGTAGACAGTACGAGACGGCAGCAAAGTAAAAAGAGTCAACTGCACTTTTTACGAAATTCACTCTTTTACATAATTCGACTCAGAATTCTTTGTTTTATCATAGGATTTATCGGTGTTTCAGTGTGATTTTGACAGTAAGGATAGAAAACTTTCTTCCGAAATAGTCTACATATAAAAAGACCTAGACAAAGATCGTTAGAAGTGAAAGACAAAATGACAGATTGTAGAAAGATTTCTACGGTGGATGTCAAAAATGAAGAAACGAACTGTCACTTAGTATAGAAAAAGCTATGTCTATTCTTCATAGAGATAGAAAGCGCCATGCTACGCCTGCTGATGTTCATGTTTACTGGGGAATCGCAAGTGACGAGGGCATAAGTACTAAAATACTACAAACAAATACGATCACATGCAATCACTACCATTTTGTTAGTTGAACGAAACAATTGCGTTTAAATGCCGAAGTCCGACGATCCGCGATTTTGCGGACGGACACGCACGGCGGAGACGACCACATACCGCCACGCACCGCGCACCGAGGAACTTTCGATGTCTGCGATACCCCGCACGTACACCTTCCCACGGTGCGTCGTGCGGGCTCGTCTGTGTCCGTCCGCAGTATGGCGCACCGTTGGATCACGGCATAAGAATAAATCTCAACATGATTATATTCATTCAATCTCTTTGAATGAATGAACATAATTAGCGGCCATAAAGTAAGCTTTTAAGAGAGTATGTAGGTATCGTTAAGGTAGAAATACACTACTGTGTCGTGTCGCGTCAGAAGCATATCGACTTCATACAATAGGGAATATGCATGTATTTTTTTAATATTTTTATTCGATAGTTTACATCGTCAAATAATAGTAAAAAAAAATTCGACGGCAAAAAAGCAATTTAAAGTACTTAAAAAAATGTTTAAAAATATCCAACCGATCCGGGCTATTTAAACTTTAAACGCCCTCCATTTGGCGCGCTTGGTGTGGTGACGTCACAGTTCGTGAAAACAGACAAGCAACTGTCAAGTCAACGTCAAAAACTCCTTTTTCTATGAGCGTTTGACATTGACTTGACACTTGTTGATTGACTTGACATTGACATTTTGATTGTTATTCCGGATTGTTACGTCACATCCGCTCTTAGCCTTTTCAAGTATTTGAATTACCCACAGTTTTTTGGGACTTTTAAAAAATTAATTTCTCGCTCAAAAATAAATTTTATTCAAAAATATTGATGGAGGCATAATTCTGAAGTAACATAGTTTATAGAAAAAAATATTTGACCCATATTTGAATCACATGCATATTCCCTATTACGAGTATTATGGTTAGAAACACGTTATTACAGTGTGTTGTTGCGACACAAAACTAAAGGTCGATTCACACATATCACTGAAGCAAAATATTCTTATATACATTCTCTTGCAGCCTGTCGGCACTGACACTGACAAGTGGGGAATTGGGGATGCGTTCATAGAGAATGTGTGAAAGAATATTTTGCACTGTGCCGGTACTGTGTCGTAACTGTGGCTTCAGTGTATGAAACCGAAATGCTTCCGACGCGACACGACACAACACGACACAGTAGATGACAGGCGCGGTCTGAGAGGGGGTCCTGGTCCTCCCTAAAAATATTCCTTGGCACCACTGGTGATCCCCCCCCAAAATCTTGGGCTGCGACCGCGCCTGTACATGATTGTAGCTTTGCACAGGTGATTGTAGCTTTACTGAGCACTAGCTCAGTAAAACTAGCTCGTAAAGCTTCAGCACTTAGGACTACTTCATTAATGGTTATATTTCTTTAAAGAAGCGTTTAATAGGATGTCATTCACCACGAGTCTGATATGAGTCGTAGTTAGCTATAACATCGAGTCACGCGATTACGCGATGCATAATTAATTGATGCAGTTGGAATTGCATCATTTTATTAGTAGTGTGTTTGTCTCACTGGAGTACGTATTTAGCGTTCTTGGAACATACGAAGATATTAGAAGCGAAATAAACAATTTTTTACGAGTTGTAGGTCGTAGGTTTGAACCCAGACAGGCGCTTTACTTTGAGTAAATTATTTCATCACCACTGCTCTCAAAACGGTGAAGGAAAGCATCGTGAGGAAACCGGGCTGTCCTAGAAACGAAAATTCGAAGATATGTGACATCTACCTACCCGTACTGGGCCCGTGTGGTGGATTACGGCCCACTCCCTCTCACCGAGAGGAGGCCTGTGTCCCAGCAGTGGGAACGATATATCCCGATTATGCACTAGCTTCTCGAATCCATGGCCATTTCATTAGAACAATTACATCTTATTTGCCTCCATTAAAACAGACAGAGCTATATCTACATATAACTTATCAAGTTATCAGTTATCACACAATAGCAACACATCGTTTTGTTTATAATTTTTAAGTGTTTGTCTATGGAATAGCATTGTCTTATTAAAGGTCAAGAAGATAAGCTGACAAACAATACTTGAGCGAAGGATGAACGAGAAGTATTCATTCAATTGCTATCCGAATGGAATTGTTGTTAATGCCCTTTGTAAATTCACACAATCATGTAAAGGCTACAAACAGACGCGACAAGGGCTGCGCTGGTTGCGTGAAAGTCCGAAAGGGATACCGGGACCTTGGCAACAGGCAACTGCAGGAACACGGGTGGGTTTTAGTCAGTAAAAGTCTGACACGCCCTTCCGCTCCGCCCAGAGCGGGAGAGGTCATTATGATTTTTCACCCTCTGCGCTGCCCGTCCCTGTCGCGCCTTGCACGAGGCTTACAAAAAAAACATGCTTAAAAGCAAGTTCAGTTTATGTAGAGGTAAATCTATCAAAGGGCAAGGCAAGGCACACGTGAGTGGAAACGCCGCGCCGGGAGGGGACATTCTAGAAGGACATTATGGTGTTCTTCTACATTTTGACTATCTATGCGAACATAAATGTCGGGTACAGCTTGGTCCCTTATTGAAACTGGTTCATAATGATGAGTAGAATCTTTCCTTAAAACATTTCGTACGTACGTAGTGAACTTATTGGTGATGTTCTTCAGAAAGATCCCTAGACAAAGTGACATTCTATCAGCGATATCGATGATGGAAAAGGCAAAAATGTTTAGGACTGACATAAGCTATCGAAAAGCTTATGTCAAAGTCGTTGTCATTATGTCAAAGTCAAAGTCGTTGTAGACATACGAAACGCTTTGGAAGCGATTGTCACTTGTCTTGGCCCCAGAGTCGGTCTGGGACCCAAAAAACTACCGGGATTTTTTGAAGTTCAAAATAATATAATAATTATCTCACTAATCACGGCTTTACTCTAAATAAAATGAACCGGACCGGCCCACCGGGAAAAGTCCCGGTATGCCTTGGGCCAAGACCGACCCTGCTAGGCCACCCGGCGGCGTGCGTTTATGAAGCAAAAGACAGGTGGCGTTCTGTAGTTTGTGTGTGTACACACGGCTACACATCAAGCTACACATTTCCAGTTTAAGCTGACCTCGCATTGTACAGAAATCCTATGCAATGCGAGATCAGCATAAACTGGAAATGTATAGCTTGATGTGTAGCCGTGTGTACATAGACATTTATTATTTTAGTAATACTTCGGTCACAGATACATAATTCTGTTGTTGGAAATCAACATGACATTGATCTAAAAATTAACGCCTAAAGGTGTGGTTTCATAGTAATGCAGGTTTAAAAATACCTAATACAAACTGTTTATTTGTAAACCCATTAGCGTCTGTGACGTATTTCGAATAAATATTATTCAAACAATTAGCGCCAGACCATCCTCCATTTCCATCTCGTGACATAATAATAAACTTCTAATAAAACCATTATTATTGCAAGTGTCATAAAATATTACGTGATGTTTATTAACTTCATGTAAGACGTCACTTTAAAAAGTAAAGGGGCTCGCGACTAACAGCCAGTTTCTTCATCAAAAGTAACAGTGAACTGTTCTTCCGCGCTGTTGGATTAACAACACTCGCGTCAGCGCCGAAGATTGAAAATACAACAGCGCAAAAGAACAGTTGACTTTTTTGTAAAAAGTTTTACACCTTTTAAAGTTTTTTTTGGAAGTCGTGTTTTTTTTTTGTAAAAAGTTTTTATTTTTCGCTTTTTATTTGTGGTAGGTACCTACTCAAATTCGAACGACGACGTGCTATGTAAATAACGGTGACGGAGTAAATTAAAACATCGTCGAGATAAACTTAGTGGGAAAAATACGTAATATTGAAGCTACCTCAAAAACTACGCAAGCAAAGTTAATAAAATTTATATATGGGACCATCTCGGTAGCATGACCTACCAGGCAAAAAAAGAATCATCATGGCGGAGTAATGGCGTGAAATTATACAAAAAAAACAAAAAAGGAACTGACGAATGAGAACCTTTTTGAAGAAGTCGGATAAAAACGAAACGCGAAAGCGTGAAGGCCTAGGCCCTAGGCCCTAGGCCCTAGGCCCTCAGGTTAGTCAAGGGGCTAACCACACGAAAAGAAGGTTCACTGAAAAGAGATATGAAAGGCTCGTTTAACTCACGTTTGTCTGATATTTAAATGGATCGGTTTGTTTAACATTTACAAAGTACAAAAAAAGTCAACAATCGTGGTGGCACGCTCGTTCATCAAAACAGCCCATTCTTGGCCTCGTAATACGTTGCTACAATGGACGTTTGTGACGGGTTATTCCGTAATTACATCACTGGGATACGAATTAATAGTCGCAGATATTTATTTGTATACATACTTACTAGCTTTCGCTCGTGGCTAAGTAATAACAGCCGCTCGGGTCGATACATCAGGTTAAGCTACGCTTGCCGGGGTTGGTCCGTGGATGGGTGACCATTTTCACATATCGAGACTCCTCCGTGCCTCGGAAAGCACGTTAAGCCGTTGGTCCCGGCTGTCATTTGTGGATCTTTGACAGTCGTTACGAGTCGTCAGAAGCACGAAAGTCTGACAACCAGTCTAACCAAGGGGTATCATATTACCCAGTTACTGGGTTGTGGAGGTCAGATAGGCAGTCGCTCCATGTAAAATACTGGTATTCAGCTGCATCCGGTTAGACTGGAAGCCGACCCCAACATAGTTGGGAAAAGGCTAGGCAGATGATGACTTACTAGCTTTCGCTCGCGGGGATGTCGGAAAGTATCCCGCGGGAACCTACTACCGGCATTAAAAGTACCTACCCTATTTGTGTTTAACCAGGTATTATACTACTTATATCTGTGTCATCTGTGTGCCTCATCCAAATCCTTTCAGCCGCTTTTGCGCCAATCCGAAACATACATCCAGAATCCAGACAAACGGACAAAAATTTGTTCGTTACTATTTTATTCGATGGATCAGGGGGCTGACTATTAAGTATTAATGCCATCATTATTCCACTGCGAAAAAAGGATGGTGCTAGCGGCCTTGTATAGCTCCGTCTCTCGCTAACACTGGAAAAATGGTGGCATTAATACGTCGTGGTATAGGTGTAGAAGATGCTACTGCCATTTACCATTTCTGATCTAATTTCCATTCAGAAGAAACATTGGAATGCCTGTCGCGCCGGTCTCCACGAGCCTTTAAAAAAGCGGTCAAGTGTTAAATAAACGGCATTGTTATCCATAAATAAAATAATGAAATTCAAATGTTATTGTGATTAGAACAATTTTTGCACCAATCGTAGTGTTTACGAACCTTTAGAAAAGCGGTCAAGTGTTAAATAAACGTCATTGTTATCCATAGATTACAACAATGAAATTCTAGTGTTATTGGGATTACAACAACAATTTAGTGTTTGTTATTATAATAACATTATGCTATCAGCTACGGTACTGTTGTTAAAATGGTGCATATTGATATTTATAGTACGTTTTGTAGTTGTTTTATAGTATCAATAACCTGTGTAGCGCTAGTTGTCACGAGCCTTAGGCTGCCTTTCCACCAGAGATGAGCGAGGATGCGTAGCGAGGCGAGCGAAGTCCGTAAATCTTGCCAATAACAACGCTAGCTTAGCTCAAGCTATGACAGTGAAGCGATGTTATTGGTTAGTTTCACACACATCCCTCGCTACGCATCTTCGCTCATCTCTGATGGAAACGCAGCCTAAAAAGGGATTATTTTATTAGCTGTGTACTGCTTCTGAAATATTTGGGCTGGTTTCAAACGCTTTCTTACAATGTTCATCATGTTGACTATTATGAACCTATACAGTATGTTAACTAAACTAAAGGGCGTTTCCTTTAACCCGCAATAGTATAGCGTCCATACATGCTAAAAAAATACTTATTACAATTAAAAAAAAAGATTGTATTTTTATATGTCGTACTGCTTGGCAAATCTCTCCCCGTTTTGTATATGTCATCATCTTCAGCTTAAAGCAGTCCACTGCTGGGGCATAGGCCTCTCCAATTGCACGCCATTCAGCTCGATTCTCGTCAACTCTCATCCAGCTGCTACCAACCACCCGCGAAGATCGTTGCTTCACGTAGCCTGAAGGCGTCCTACGTTACGTTTGCCGATTCGCGGTCTCCACTCAAGAACACGTCTATCCCAACGGTTATCGGTTCTAGGGTTAATATGGCGGCCCATTGCCACTTCAACTGGCTTATTCTGTGAGCTATGTCGAGAAATTTGGTTCTCTACCGGATCACCTGGTTTCAGATTCGGTCCCTCAGAGAGACTTCAAGCATAGCCCGTTCCATAGCTCGGTGAGCGACCTTGAATTTATGGACCAGCCGTACCGTGAGTGTCCACGTTTCGGCTCCGTAAGTCATTACACGCAGGACGCAATCTCAAACTCCAAGTATTTATTTCAATTAAACCATTTACAGACACTTTGGAATTTTTAGAAATATGAAGCTAGTTGCCCATTCCAAAGCGTAGTAGGTACCTATGGACAAGAACGGGTAAGAAACTCCACGGACACTCTTTTAAATTAAATAAAAATGGATACAAAAAAATTGGTTACATCATTCATGTTGAAATGATACATGTGAGAACAATGTAGAAAGCACGTTAAAAGCGTCCGCAATTATAACATAAAAACAAAAAACAAATTTAAAAAAATGCCATGGCAGCTAGGCGATGACCAGTCACAACTGACGGCGCCCGTTCACGAACATGACGCATGGATCAGCAACATTCAGCTCAACCATTTTGAAGGGAGCTAAATGATCCAACACGCGCCACCATCAGCGAGATATTTGAGTGAGCATGACATCATATTTCTAGCCGCCAGGGCACATTCAAGTACTGATTGAAGGCCTTAGTCTTTACTTGTATGCCGTAATTTACTGGAAACCTATTCCTTCGCAGTAAGCACTACATTTCTGAAACGTCAAACCACGTTACTTCACTGCACATAAGTCTCGGGTTACGCTATCATATCATGTTCTGTCAGATATTACAAACCACGGGTGTCGCTTGTCTTTACGGTATCAGTCACTCTGTGGTATCATGTTTAGTTTAATAACTATCCAGTCTCTCGGTCTGTATCATTTTGCCATTGTAAATCTGCATGCTTATGGTATGACTTTGATTATTTTATGTTCTCGATTTTGCAATTCTGCATTCAGATAAAATATGTCAGAAAGACACAAGTTAGGGTCAGTTCACACCGAGACGCGACGAATTTATTTACTACACAATAAGGTCCACGCGCTGCGCAGCACCGCGCACTTGCAGTCTAACCGGATGCAGTTGAATACCAGTATTTAACATGGAGATACTGCCTATCTGACCTCCACGACCCGTAACTGGGTAATACGATACCCCTTGGTAAGACTGGTTGTCAGACTTTCGGACTTCTGACGACTATCAAAGATCCTCGAATGACAACTTCTGACAAAACAATTTCTGAGAAAACTTCACGGTGAAGAATGCGGCGGCGCGGCGTCGCTTCGCGCGGCGAATCGCGCCAGTATGTAAGAGCCTTAAGGTGCTTTCTGAGGCATGGAGGAGTCTCGATATGTAAAGGTCACCCATCCACGGACCAACCCAGGCAAGCGTAGCTTAACCTGATGGATCGACCCGTGCGTGCGGCTGTTATTACTTAGCCACGAGCTCCTCTAAGCGTCAAAAGACCCATTATGATGTAAAAGAAAACTCTTTTCTAACCTTCAACGTAACAATGACGACCTTTGCGTTTATATTACGTCACAGATACATCGGTGATGAGAAAGTCGCGGGAATTTTGGCGCGAAGTCAACAAACGCCGGCAATCCGGCGCAATCCGACGTCGGAATTACGTTAGACGGGACGCGTCACAGTGGAAACGTTTTGAAATCGATTTATCGGAAGAAAGTGTGGTCATTACGAATTGCATCACCTGTTTTATGTTTATTTTGATAATAATTAATAAGGCCAGACATAATAGGTCATTGAAAGGTCTTTGACTTTTTATAAAAGCTTTTAACTGTCCTGTCCCATTGTGTCATACAGACTCAGTAGAAACTGCTGGGGAGTTTGTTGCGCCACTTCTCCCCAGCTAAAGCACTAGGAAGTGGTGAAGGGCGGGCGTTTTGGGGGACTGTCTTATGTAATTTTGACATTCGAAAAGTGCTGATTCTCAGCATTTAATAAATTAATTTTGATTTTAGAAATGATAACAGCATATTCACAAACTTTCGACAGGCTTCCGAGTCGAAAATGACTCATTATCGGTTACCTGCGGTGTTATTCTGCAAAAATCTCACTGCGTAAATTTTGGTGAAGTGAACTGTCATCCCATCTGACTCTAGGGATTGAAAGCTCACTCCAAGGTCACTTCACCTAAATTTTCACGGTGAAATTTTTGCAGAATTGCTACAAAAATTCGATTCTGATTTCGGTCGGATAAATGGGGGTTTTCATGAAAATTCACACTTCCAGTTGGCGCCAATTTGACAAAAGGTCTTCCATTAAAATATATGATGACGTTCATCATTCGTTTCATTCAGTCACGACTAAAGACCAACTAAAGAAAATAAAGGCGCTTTGACAATTTTGACAGGTGCTCAGATCTGACTTCTCTTCTCAGTGCTGTCATCTAGTGAATGTCATTTCAGAAAACCTTCGTTGTGATGGTTTAAACTGCCTAAATTTCCGGGTCTCAGATTTGTGAACAAAGAGTCCTCTACTCTTTCGATAACATTGATTGATGTTCGATTCGGCACGGAAGCGTATCGAATGGTTGTGAATATATGCAGGTTTCTTTTACTAGTTTTCGACTTAAGCACTTCCACTTTAGCATCTCCTATTCTGTTTTACACTTGAATATAACTTAACTTTTCATTTGACTTTTTTCTGTAGACTTAAGGCCTACACTGGACAGTGTAGGCCTTTCAAAAAGTTAACCCATAACTATTAACACTGTAATTCGAAAATCCTCAAAAAGAGTAACCATGGAGTTTCTTGCCGGCTCTTCTCCATAGGAAACGACCAATTGGAACCGTGCACCTAGCTTCTGACGTTTCATAAGTGCCCATGTAGGCTTATGTGAAATAAAATATTTCACATAAGCCTGTTACTAATATTTCACATGGGCACTTTTGATTAAAAACAGCGGATGTTGATATATCAGCTGTTTTTTTATATAAAGTTAAATATAATATGACAGCATGTTTTGATTGATATTATCAGGAAATGGGTTATCTTTGTGTCAAACTGTCAAGTTACAGGTTATCACTTATCACTTATGCTGATAATAGTAACTGTTTCATTAATCCAAAAACGGATGTAAAACTTGATTATATTAGAACCAGATCCTCGAGTTCACTTGCAAATTGCTTTAATTTATGACATTGTCATTCAATACAACAGAAATACATCATCTGTGAAAATTTCAACTATATACTAACTATCACGGTTCATGAGATACAGCCTGGTGACAGAATGACAGACAGCGGAGCCTTAGTAATAGGGTCCCGTTTTACCCTTTGGGTACGGAACCCTAAAAAGAACAAGTTGGGGGAGAATATGCGTCACATCCACACGCAACGCTCATCGCTCAGCATAATGCTGTAACCTTATGCGAGACAACTTTTTGACAGCGCAGATTCCTTTTCTAACAACTCTTTATTTTAACGACATTTTTCTTGCGATGTCTTGCCCTGCTATCAGTCACCGTCACCGATCTAGCCTGATCTTGACCTCGATGTCTGTCGCGCAGACTAGAGCTCTTCTGAACATCTTCTGCGCACACGAGAACGTTGTTATGTGGCGCGGTCGTTGCGCTTTTATTTTTATACTGCATCAAAGGTAAAATAATCTTTGAAATTTACCCAGGAGCGGTCGCAGTACTGCGCTCAAAAAAGCGGTCGACCGCCACGAAGGGTCGTAACCTTTCTTGTGGCAGTCCGACTTGCAATTTTTCTTTTATTTTTGTTACAATTTCCCGGGCTTTCACCTGCAGGCGTAGCATGGCGCTTTCTATCTCTACGAAGAATAGACATAGCTTTTTCTATACAAAGTGACAGTTCGTTTCTTCATTTTTGACATCCACCGTAGAAATGTTTCTACAATCTGTCATTTTGTCTTTCATTTCTAACGATCTTTGCCTACGTCTTTTTGTAGGTAGACTATTTCGGAAGAAAGTTTTCTATCCTTACTGTCAAAATCACACTGACAACCGATAAATCCTATGACAAAACAAAGAATTCTGAGTCGAATTATAAATAAGAGTGAATTTCGTAAAAAGTGCAGTTGACTCTTTCTCCTTTGCTGCCGTCTCGTACTGTCTACAGTCTACAGGAAACGTCATTTTTGGCTACTCTTCCGTCGACAAAACGATGCTCATGCTACGCCTGCTGTACTAGTTTAAAAAGTTCTCAACAAATCCTCAATTATTGAGAATTCAGGTGTAAGTGTTCACCTTCCGCCTGACGCAGGTCCTCACCGGACACGGTTGCTTCGGGAGGTTCCTGTTTCGGATAAGGCGGGAGGAAACACCCGGGTGTCACCACTGTGTGGATCGTCCGGAGGACACGGTGGAGCATACGGTGGAGGTCTGCCCTGCTTGGGCGGAGCCCCGCCGTGTCCTCTTGGAGGCGATTGGCGGCGGTGACCTCTCGCGTCCGGCTCTGGTCCAGGCCATGGTACGGAGCGAGAGGGCATGGGAAGCAGTCACCTCCTTCTGCGAAGCAGTAATGCTCGCGAAGGAGGAGGCGGAACGCGTGAGGGAGAGGCAAAGTTTGCGCCCTCACGCCCCTAACCGCCGCCGTTGGAGACGCCCTGGGCGTCGGGAATCCCAAGCGGATTCCCGGCCACCATAGGCGCGGGCTTGCGGACGGCGAGCAATGGGTAGCTCGCCGTCCGATTAGGACCAGGCCCGGGTCGATGGCGCGTCGTGTTCCACGCGCGCCTCAAAGAGATGTCAGCACAATTGGCGGGGTCCGCTAGGACCGATGCCTGCCAGGGTTGCGGGTTAGTCCGAAAGGGATACCGGGACCTGGGCAACAGGCAACAGAAGGAACACGGGTGGGTTTTAGTCAGGAAAAGTCTGACACGCCCTTCCGCTCCGCCCAGAGCGGGAGAAGTCATTGGATGATTTCCCACCCACAAAAAAAAAAAAAAAAGGTGTAAGTGTTCACTTAAAGAAATTCCTCATGATTTTTAACCGACATCTTCAAAAAGGAGTAGATTCTCAATTCGTCTGTTTTTATTTTGTGATATGTTACGCGATAACTCCGCCAATTATGAATCGATTTCGAGGATTCTTTTTTTTGTTTGGTAGGTCATGCTTCAGAGGTGGGTCCTATATAAATTGTACAACTTTGCTTGCGTAGTTTTTCAATTAGCTTAAATAATTACGTATTTTTCCCACTTAGTCTATGTAGACGATATTTTATTTGACTCCGTCACTGTTATTTACATAGCAGGTAGTGGTATTCGAATTTGTATGGGGTAGGTACCATAACTAAAAAGAGAAAAAATCAAGTATTAAAAACTAAAACCCAACTACGACTTAAAAGGTATAAACAAGACACCACAGACAGACAAATTAAAAATCCGGAGTCACACGTGTTAGGGCATAAATCGAACAGATTACGTGTGACTCCGGATTATTTATTTGTCTGTCTGTGGTGTCTTGTTTATACCTAAGTCGTAGTTGGGTTTTAGTTTTTAATATTTGATTTTTTTTTAATTCTTTTGGGGTAATAATATATATTTTTTTGAAATGTGCTCATTAAGCCCTTTCATTTGATACCCAACATGGTACGATTAAACCATTTTTTTTTTAAGTTCCTCCCTTTTGTCCTCTAGAGGGCGCCATTTTGAATTTAATGTGACTTCACATAGCCTATAACCAGCGGACCATCACGACGCTTCTAACGATACCTCATTTGTCAAATTGTGATAAGTGGTTTGGAAGATAGGAGGGAACAGATGAACATACATACATACATACATACCGGTCAAAATCATAACCCTCCTTTTTCTTCGCCGTAGTCGGGTAAAAATAAAAACTTTTTACAAAAAAAAACAACTGACTTCCAAAAAAACAACCTTGTTCATGAAACTAACCTATTCCACATCCATTGAATTGCGGAAATCCCAAAGTTTGTTACGTCTTCGGCATATCGCCAACCGACCCTCATTAGACTATTGGCACAACGTCCAGCAAATAATTCGAGAATTATATAAATTATACTACACGACAACCAATAGGTCTGTCTGTACTAAATGTTATTTAATTGATTTCTAGTACAACTTACATCGCCTATACATATACAGCAATCCTAGCATTTGTTAGTCACGCTGTGATCGGCTCCCAGACTAAATCGCGCCCTGATTGCGTGACAACCTCGCAATCGATTTAATTTTGACAGTTCATCATCATCATCAGCTTCAGTAGTCCATTGCTGGACATATGCAATTGCACGCCTTCCAACTCGATACTCAACTCTTATCCAGCTGCTTAGCCACCCTACGAAGATCATCGCTCCACCTAGCCTGAAGGCGTCCTACCTTACGTTTGTCGATCCGCGGTCTCCCTTCAAGAACACATCTACCCCAACGGTTATCAGTTCTACGGCTAATATGGCCGGCCCATTGCCACTTCAGCTTGCTTATTTTGATGTCGACAAACGTGGTCCACTGCCGGGTCACCAACATCAACAGCGTAGGCCGCTGGACCGCTAGTACGTTAGGACTTCACTTGAAGGCTCCTACCAGGACGCAGGAGACTCAGGAAGGCCGAACTGATAACGGCAATCCCATGGTTGTACCAACCCTATGCGTATGAGGGCGGGTCGCACTAGCATCGGCACGAAGCGGTCGATAGACGGCACTAATATTCGGGAGTGCGCGGGAGACGACCGTGTTGTTCCTTTGTTTACAATATAATTAATATAAAGTCAATCATAGTTTAATTTAAAGACCTAACAAGGTCTCAATCCTTCCAGTCTAACCGTATGCAGCTGAATACCAGTATTTTACATGGAGCGACTGCCTATCTGACCTCCACAACCGAGTAACTGGGCAATACGATACCCCTTGGTAAAACTAGTTGTCAGACTTTCGGGCTTCTGACAACCCGTAACGACTGTCAAAGATCCACGAATGACAGCCGGGACCAACGGCATAACGAGCTTTCAAGGCCTAACAACAATCGTAACGGGTTTCGAGAAGCAGACCCTTGCTTCTCGAAATCCGTTACGATTGTTGTAAGCATTGTTGTGACAGCCGGAACTATCAGCTTGATACAATGCACGGCCGTACACGGCAACATCCCGAAGTATAAAGAACGGAAAAGTGGTCATCCATTCAAGAAATACGATCAATGAGCGCTTTAGAATTATATTCTAGAACGTTTCAACAATAGCTACATTGTTTGTCTGGGAAAACATGGCAATTAACAACAATTAAACGATCTCAATTTAGAGGAATTAACTTATAAACTATGTCGTTGAAAATAACATGTTGACTAGGCGTTTATTTATTTTGTGTTTTGTTTAGAATTTTACTTTAATAGGTACGTGCCCTATCTTGACGGGTCGAGAGAAATGATTTTCCTTTAGCGTTTTTGCTTGTCGTTGTAATCTCTAAAGATATACTGTCCACTCTGTAAATTGTGACGTGCAACCTAGAAATAGGAGGGAACAGAATGGCTGACATTTATTAAATCCTGAAGTCCATCCGTCTTCGCCTGTTGTAAGATTTTTCATGTCCCTTTTTCGGCTTAGTTATTCCAGACTGGTCTTCACATTGCTAGGACCCTGGTTGTTTTGTAGAAAATTTCATGCCTTATTTGAATTTACTTTTGGGATTATAATATTAGTATGATATGACTCAACTTGACTTAAACGAGGCAATAGAGTGATTAACGTTAGATTTACGGCTAAATATATCCGCCAAAGCACGGTAAAATAAACAATTTTGTATCGTGCCAACTTTTCCAGTTCGCGCCAATACTATCTGCGGACAGCTGTTTGGACTTTGAACCGCCATCTTGATTTTAGATTTGAAGGACATGTTTTGTTTATACACTGTGCCGGTTCAAAGTGCGCTGTCCGATAAGTTCGGTTGCCAGAAAGAGACAGACATAATTTGTTGCATGAAAAAGTGTTAGAATAGAACGGAAACATTCGCGAATTTGCAGAATGTTTGGAGTGTCAGGTTTTATCTTGATCAAAATATGATGCGCTAACATAACGAATTCATACATGTAGATGTGCATATTGTTTAATAACAAATACTTACATAAGATTTGTGAAACTGACCTACACATTGCAATTATTAAGTAACATACGAAATAAAAAACAAAAACAACAGTGCAGTGTCAACAGCCACGTGACGCCGGTTTCGTATACATGTATGCATTTAGTGAGGTGTAGTTTGATTGTAAATGGTTGTAAATGTGTGAGTGTGAGCGTGTGTGCACAGAGCGGAGGTGTAGTTTTGGCATGCTTCACTGTTCGCAGAGCTCTGCCTACTTTTCGTAACCGATTGAGACATTTGCTTCATTTTGCCAACATTCACTGCGTTATTTACGTTGTTGAGCAGATTTTTTTCTCGACCTTATGAAGCAATGGGTTAGACATTTGTTTCAAACCAATTCAGATTGTGATAGATCGTGTATTCGTGCTGCTCCTCATAAAATACTTGTTGAAGTGAAACAAGTACTTAAGTATATTATGTTACAGGTAAAATGTTTGTAATTAATTCTGATGGTTAACAATTCAAATACTTACAATCATTATCCATTATTTATTAAGCTGTGCTATTGTTAAGGAGATAATGTTGACCTACAAATTAAAATAAATGTCACAGAGCCGGTAAATTACGACGGTTTGGCGATTTTATAACAAAATGTTTTGTTTTTTCGTTGAATCATTCAGCTGGTTTAAGAACCCTTTGCATTTCCGTAAACCATTATGACTAATCCTAACTAATATTATAAATGCGAAAGTGAGTTTGTTTGTTTGTTACGCTTTCACGCTAAAACGACTGAACGGATTTGGATGAAATTTGGCACGGTCCGCTAGGACCGATGCCTGCCAGGGTTGCGGGTTAGTCCGAAAGGGATAGCGGGACCTTGGCAACAGGCAACAAAAGGAACACGGGTGGGTTTTAGTCAGTAAAAGCCTGACACGCCCTTCCGCTCCGCCCAGAGCGGGAGAAGTCATAGGATGATTTCCCACCCACAAAAAAAAAAAAATAGGGGTAGACCATGACCTGGAATAGGACGTAGGATACTTTTTATCCCGATATTTCTACGGGATCGAGACTTACGCGGGTGAAACCGCGGGGCGCAGCTTGTCTGTTATATCATTCAGTTCTACAATATTCATTGCGTTATTTACGTTGTTGAGCAGTTTTTTTTTCGAACTTATGAAGCAATGGATTAAAAATTTGTTTCTAAATGATTCAGTAAATCGTGTATTACGCAATTAGGGTGCAGGTTAAGCTACGCTTGCTGCGATCGGTCCGTGGATGGGTGACCATCTTTACTTACCGAAACCCCCCTCGGAACACACGGTCCCCGCTGTCATTCGTGGATCTTTGACAGCCGTTACGGGTCGTAACGCTCGATAGCCATACCATGATTCTTACCAAGAGGGATCCGTTTACCCATTAACTTAGTTATGGAGCTCAGATAGGCAGTCGCTCCATGTAAAATGCTGGTATTCAGCTGCACCTGGCTAGACAGGAAGCCGACCTCAACATAGTTGGGAAAAGGTTAGGCAGATGATGTCCTTATATGAGTTTTAATCGTCATTGTGTCGCGCCCCCTTCAGTATGTGTTACGTTATTGGCTCAAATTGGCTCCAAGTCATGTTTGGCAAATTATTGAAATTGTGCTACCAACTCAAAGGTCAGTGTTGCGAGGTTTAAATAAAGGAAATAAAAATATTATAAATGCCATACTTACCTAGTGTTGGTTTTCCCAGAAACAGCATTATTATTTAGGACGCTCTGAGGACAAATCAATTACATACTTAATAATGTAATATCCTTGTATTTTTTTTGGTGACGTCCATAAGTCCATAATGACCACGATGCGGTCTGGTGATGTTTGCGTAATACATACATCCATAGGTACCTATCTAATGAATGCACAGCTAAAAAAAATACTTTTACAATACATCGTCTTCATTATCATCCTGTTTACAACCGCTAGGAAAATCGATTGGTTTGGTACTATCTGATGGCCAATTCTAGCACAGCCGCGTTCCTTGGTCAAATCAAATAGCGCGCGCTTTCCCAGCTTCCTGTTACACACTTCCGTCCCTTTTCACGAAATCACTCCCACAGATTACAAGCAAGAGAGAGGAAAGATGTTACACTTCAGAAGTAAATATTTTATGTATTCGTAAATCGTACTGGGGGCTTACTATGAGCTGAGAGAAAAACTTTATAGTTTCTTTTTCATCTACTTACAAAAAAAAAAAAACAACCGAATTTGTTATATACATATGTAGGTACTTATTGAAAAAAAAAAAAACAGACTTGGAAGGCCGTAATTTTTTTTTTTACTTTTTAGTTGTGGTTCCTACCCCACACAAATTCTAATGTCACTATCTGCTATGTAAATATCAGTGACGGAGTCAAATTATATAATTAACATCTACATAGATTAAGTGGGAAAAATACGTAATTATTGAAGCTAAGTCAAAAACTACGCAAGCAAAGTTAATAAAATTTATATGGGACCACCTCTGAAGCATGACCTACCAAACAAAAAAAGAATCATCAAAATCGATTCATAATTGGCGGACGGAGTAATCGCGTAAGAGACACAAAAAAAAAAAACAAAGACGAGAGAACCTCCTCTTTTTTGAAGAAGTGGGTTAAAAATAACAATGGCCGACTCTTGTCATCTTTGCATCGATTGCATAACATATTTACATTATTATCGTTACTGTGAACACCAGATCACCTTGAGGCCGCGGGTTATTTATTTATACATCAATACCAGCTGGTTTATATACATGGATTACTCGTCAATCGTAACTTCGTAAGTGACTAACCGGTTTGACTAACGCGAAAACAACCCACCCAAGTTTGATAAACAAGTAAAAACTTCAAAGTACCTACATCAGTCGTTTTTTTGGCTAAAGTCTGTTCTTTAATCTCGTAGACAGACATTTCAAGTGATTGGTTTTTGTTTTTCAATTTTGAGTTTGATATTTGCACCTGTCAAATTGATACTAACCCTTCGGGGAGTATAGGCTTCAGTTGTGTTATCTTATAAAATTAATGACATTTGTTAAAATGATTAGATGTTTAATAAACATCTCAATGGCATCCTAGTCCTGCAACATTAAGGCGCGGGAATCGCGGGATATACACAAAAGGCGAGGGGCACGGGAGACCTGGCGACGCGGTGTGGCGCGGTGCGCCGCTCCTTTCATATTTCATAGAAAGAAAGATTATTTATTTGTCCAAAACATAAGTATACACTCATATGGCATGGCCTCCTTTATATAGTGTGTATGTCCCGCGCCTCGTCGCTCCTATACATTTTGTATGAAATATGAAAGGCCCGGCGCAACGCCCGCGCCGCACCGTCGCCTCACCCGCACCGCTCGCCTCTTGTGTATGTCCTACGCCTAAGCCATTTACAGTCAGTACATAGTCACCTCGTCTAACTGTACAAACAAACACTTATCTATATGTAGTTTCACTCCTGTATGCAGTTAGAACGTGAGCAGAACTTTAAGTACCTACCGTCTGTGTTATGTTAAGAGATAAGTACTTGTTAACTTTGTACGATATGTTAGAACTAAGTACAAGATAACATAAAGTTAGTTGTCTAAGCTGTTTAGTCTGGTTGAAATTCCATAGAGTGGCTAATAAATTAAAAATTAGTTTGTGACGGTCGGCGGGTTGTGTCAAAAATATACTCCACTAGGTGCGCCCCGCGGTTTCACCCGCGTAAGTCTCGATCCCGTGGGAATATCGGGATAAAAAGTATTCTATGTCCTATTCCAGTTCATGGTCTACCCTTGTGCCAAATTTCATCCAAATCCGTTCAGCCGTTTTAGCGTGAAAGCGTAACAAACAAACTCACTTTCGCATTTAGAATGCTTTGATGGTTTGGTTATGTTGAGAGGATTAATGAAAGGTATTTATTTACAAGGCAGATGTGAGTGAGGGCCGCCCTAGGTAAATCATTTCATCACCACTTTTCTCAAAACGGTGAAGGTAAACATCGTGAAGAAACTGGCATGTCGTAAAACCAAAAAATTCTAAGGCATGTGACATCTGCCAACCTGCATTGGGCCCGCGTTGTAGATTACAGTCCACTCGTTTTCGAAGGGAGGCCTGTGTCCCAGCAGTAGTGGGAACATTATAGGCTGATTATCCTCTAAATTGAAGTAGGGAGAAGTCCTATAATCGGCTTTTTGCAGACCATCATAAGCCTTTTAACACTTCCAATTCACTGTGAACAACTTTCCGATTCGACGGCTCAGAAAATGATAAGGCAGTGAAGGGTGAAATAAAGAATTCGAAGCTTTAGTAAATAGTCATTTAACTGGAATAAAGGACAGTGGGACGAAGTTGTATTAGTAAAATTGAGTTTCATGTTCCACCTACGTGTTCCACACACGAAATGAGTTTCCATTTTCTATCTAATTACATGTGACATTTGCTCGCCCCCTGTTACTCGTAAGCCGGAAGTAAGACTCACCGGTGTTACGGGGCGTAATGTACCATTCGCAGCGAACATGCTACGTTACGCCGTGTTCTAAACTCCGTGTAATGGTGGAATCCGACGATCGGCAATATTGCAGACGGACACGCACGGCAGACGACTACAGACCGCCACGCACCGCGCACCGAGGAACTTCCGATGTCTACGATATCCCGCACGTACACCTTCCCATGGTCCGTCGTCCGGACTCGTCGGTGTCCGTCGGCAAAATCGCGGATCGTGGGATTTCGGTATAACATGTGCTCGATCCTCGCGTGTTTGAGCTCGTTTCCACGTACTGACTGCACGAATGCTCGCTTTGTAACATGTTACATTACACCCCGTAACACCGGTTAGTACACGGCTTTACATGGGACGTGAAACATGACTGGCGAACTCTACCTAACCCTTCGGGGAATACAGGTGATGTTATGTAACAATACATTAGTACAAAGACGGTCTTAATTATTCAAGGGTAACGATTTGAGCTGTTTCTACAGAAATATCGATTTGACGACCTCCCAATGGAAGGTTAGGTAAATATACAGGGTGTTAGGGTAAACACCGTTATCCTTGCAACCAGTGGTTGGGTTTCATTTATAGAACGTAAAATCAATGGAAAATTACAACTTTTTTTAAATTTTTTTTAGTTCTAAATTTTACCACAAGAGACGCAAGTTCGTTGCCCTATGCGCTAGGGCAACGAACTTGCGTCTTAACACGGGCTGGGGGTACGGAATGTGACCTGACCGGCAGCGAGCGCGATCCCTCCCTTAGTCAGTCAGCTGTTTCGCTAGCAAGCACGGTGTCAGATAGAAACTTTTTAAAATCTTTTAATGAAAATAACGTTTTTCTTTTGTTGTGTTCGGTCATTTATTTTTATATTTAACCCATGGTTTGAATGACAAGAGTGTTTACCCTTACATGCTGTATTATTACAAAAGTTAAAGTACTGAAAAGGTCAGGTGCGTAGTACCCGCTGTGCGTCAGCACCATTTGAAGGATATTGCTAATCTATTACTTCATCATTCATTCTCCTGCCCTTATACCAAATTATTTGTGGTCGCCGCAACATGTCCCTTTCTTCCATACTTCTCTATTAGCCGTCATCTCGGTAGGCAAAGGCGGATCCAGGGGGGTGGGGCACAGGGGCATGGTCCCCCCCCCAAATCAGTTTAAGTAAAATAAAATCGTCTGCATGGACTGGCCTGAAATCCTGAATCCATATTATCAAGATATGGCTTCAATGATGAACGCTGAAGAAGTAGGCTTCCGTCTATAACTATCTTCATTGAAAATGAATTAATCCCAAAAACAGAATAGTGCAATACAAGATATGGGGGACACTTTTAATCTGTTTGGCCCATATGCCCCTCCCAGAAATTAATCTTGGATCCGCATTTATCGGTAGTCACCCCCTATTCTCGTTCTAGATCATCTTTCACACAGTCCATTCATCGTTTCTTTGGTCTTCCCCTACTCTTACAGCCATCTACATTCATACCCAAAACTTTCCTCACTACATTTTCTCAATCCATTGCTTCTTATGTTTGAAAAATTTGTCTGCTCAACAACGTAAATATCGCAATGAATAATGTTGAACTGTCAAAATGGGCATTGTAAATTGTTAGTGTGTTATGCCGTGATCCGACGGTGCGCCATATTGCGGACGGACACAGACGAGCCCGCACGACGCACCGTGGGAAGGTGTACGTGCGGGGTATCGCAGACATCAGAAATTCCTCGGTGCGCGGTGCGTGGCGGTCTGTGGTCGTCTGCCGTGCGTGTCCGTCCGCAAAATCGCGGATCGTTGGATCTTGGCATTAGGGCGACACGACTCTGGTGGCACGTTTCTCTTATATCTATAGATAATAATTATAATTTTGAGTATTAAGATATTGCTTGATTAGAGTTATGTAATAATTGTTTTTTTTATTGTTTCAGGTTTAAACGCGTGCGAAAGTAAATCATTTCTCTTTCTACGGAAAGAGCTGCCTGTCAGGTAAATATTTTTTTAAATTATTTAACTCTGCTTATCAATACATACAATGTGACTTTTTGAATGTCATGTGCACCAGTGGTATTCTGTAAAAGTTTTCAAACTTAAGTGAAGTGAGCTTAAAGTTAGCTGTCACACCACCTGACGCTAGGGATTGACAGCTAACTTCACCTAAGTTTTCACGGTGAGAATTTTACAGAATACATTTATTTATTTAATTACAACGGTTGTGCAACCAATTACAGTAACAACAGAGACAATTATAACACATGGAAAATAAGAAAATGAAAACATAAAGGTTAACCACACTTTCATAAATTCCTCTCACAGTACATCTGACATACCAATAAAATCTTCGTCAATCCATCCGCAAACAGATCGCCTGTTGGGTTAGAATCCATGAGAAGGAATTGGCGACCTAATGCCGACATCCGACGATCCGCGATTTTGCGGACGGACACGCACGGCAGACGACCACAGACCGCCACGCACCGCGCACCGAGGAACTTCCGAAGTCTGCGATACCCCGCACGTACACCTTCCCACGGTGCGTCGTGCGGGCTCGTCTGTGTCCGTCCGCAATATGGCGCACCGTCGGATCCCGACATTATGTCGGGAGGACGTACATTAACACGTGCAACAGTTCGACATGGATGCATGGCAAACAGTCTGCTTATATATATTTCTATACATGCGCGATACTAGTGATTGGCACTATATTGACAGCTAACCTCACCTAGTGAGCTGTCACTCCATCTGAAGCTAGGGATTGACAGCTAACTTCACCTAAGTTTTCACGGTGAGTTGCTTACAGAATAGATCGGCAGCTTGTAATCGTGCAAGCGTGGCGAATACTGGCCACTACAGGGTTTCGAATCTTCATCTAACGGCCCTTTCCTAGCTCCGTCCAGTTCTGCGGGAACGGTTTTCTACTGGATCCCGCAAAAATCATTGTTGTGTGCACACAGCATCCTGTATCTTTGTATCTTTTTTTGCGGTAGAGCATCAAGCGGTTATTAGATTAGTCTAAAAAAACTGTATGCAGGAACTGGGAACGTTTCCATTAAACTATATGTGTAAATAACGTAGTGAATGTTGTTGAACATACTGTCAAAATGAAATCGTTTACGAAAATGTGTTACGCTATTAGATAGCGTAATATAAAAACTATGTAAAACCTCTAGCTGGCACCTTTTAGCAGTGACATAATTTGGGGCAAACGGAATTAGGCATAAGAATTAACAAAATAAATTATAAAAAAACCTGTATTTGTTTTGTTCTTACCTTTATTACATTCAACGGCTTCTCAAACAAAGGCATTGTTAAAAACTTTATCAGCCGCTTTCATACAGCTACTGAAGTTGATAAAGCGAGCTCATGAAATAAAATAAACTTTGCGTAAATACAGTATGCAAGGGTAAACACCGTTGTCACTCAAACCATGGGTAGTTGACTAAATATTAAAATATATATTTTTATTTTTTATGATGCCGTCATTATAAAAGAAAAAAAACATTTGTTCATTACTTTTTGTCCTCTAGAGGGCGCCATATTCAATACACACATGCATACATAGATACCGGTCAAAATCATAACCCTCCTTTTTGCTTCGCCGTAGTCGAGTAAAAAGAAAGGGCTATTGTTCGCCCTCTGAAATTAGGGAAAAATGAGGGATTAAAAATTAAAAAGCAGGGACTTGTAACGTTATAAAATAACGTTAAAATACCGCTACGTATAGTTCCAGAAGGTAACCATAATTTGTAATGTTCCACCCGGATCGTAACTAAATTAATAGTTGAAGATTTCGTTCCGAAAGATTTTTGTTAAAATTGTCAAGAAATTAGTTCGTAAATGGTTACTGAAACTATAACATTGACGACACGGTTGGCGTAGTGGCTGAGCGATGGACTGCTGCGCAACGTGTCGCGGGTTCGATCCCCGCACGGAACAAATATTTGTATGATCTGCAAGTAGTTGTTCCGGGTCTGGGTGTTTGTGTATGTGTATGTGAGTTTCTATGTTTGTAAACGCACCCACGATACAGGAAGAAATTCTTAGTGTGGGGCAACGATTTTTTCAAAAAAAAAAAAAAAAAAAAAACCCCCTATTTTGAGTAACGTTTCAAGTCCCTGGATTAAAGTCCAAAACAGCTCTTCTTCTGTCAAAAATAAAAAATGACCTAGTTTCACACATTTTTATCAGATACATCAAAATAATCAATACATCGATAAGCCTACGACTATAAAATGTGGCAGCTATTATATCTGTCAATACGTGGGGTACATAAAATGTCGCGATTAGATCTGGAAGGTTCCGAGCAAAGCCTTGAGATAACGTATGTATGTTAGGGTGAGGACATATTGTTGAGGCGGAAACGATTTTTTATCGCCCGCGTGATTTGAGCGTGTTGTAGATATGGTATATATATATACTCACTAGCTTCCCCCCGCGGCATCGCCCGCGCGGTATGTCGATATAAAGTAGCCTCTATGCTGGGTGCCATCTATGGCTTTATAAAGTAGCCTATGTCCTTCCCCAGGGTGCCATCTATCTCCTTGCCAAATTTTGTCAAAATCCGTTCACTGGTTTAGGCGTGAAAAGGTAACAGACAGACAGACAGAGTTACTTTCGAATTTATAATATTAGTATGGATGGAAGTTACAAAATAACTGTGAAATTCCAACAAAAAGATTTGTCGATCTATTCATAATTGCGGAGTAATCGCGTAACAGATACACCCAAAAAAAAAAAAAACAGACGAATTGAGAAACTCCTCCTTTTTAAAGAAGTCGGTTAAAAATCGCTGCCGCCTGTGTTTATCTCGGCCATCGTGACGCATTGTTTACGCGCGAATCAAGGCCGCGTCAGTTATTGTACCTCTCGTTGTTATGTCCTCTAATCTGTGATATCGCAACGTTAGGATAACAACGTGCGCAAAAATGTGTAGATTATCATCGGAGATTTGTTATTGATTCGCTTATTTTGATAGTCTTTTTGTAATGGATGTTTTTTTTTTTGTGAATACTTAAACGTCAAGAAGGAACGTCACCTATTGTAGTTTCTGAGAATTGTTTTATTTACTTACAGCATTTAACTGTTTAGCTAGCATTCGCGTTCGGTTTTCGCGGAATTTATCCCGTGTATGTGGTCCGAGTCGTAGGTGAAACAGTAGGATGGACGGACATCGGGGCCTTAGACGCGGGCCACACAGAAGAGACGTGAGACTGGGCGCAGACTTGATCTGGCAAAAAACGTATAGAAAAGACAAGACCCAGGCTCGTCGCTTTTCCATTTGCATACTATTTGCTGCGTCTGCGTCCCGTCCTCGTCTCACGTCTCTTCTGTGTGGCCAGCTCCTTAGTAGCCTTAGTAGCCTTAGCCCCGTTGGTTTTTTTTGGAAGTCGGTTGTTGTGTGTTTAATTCATTTATTTTATTCATTCAATTATTCGTTCATTGCTGAAGCCGAACAAAGTCCATTAATCACTCGATAGGGACGAGTGCAGGTGACAATGAATCAGCTAAGTTAATTAACACTATTCCGTACTATTGTACGTACACACGGCTACACGAGCTACACATCAAGCTATACAGTACCAGTTTATGCTGATCTCGCATTGTTTAGGATTTCTGTAGAATGAGGGGTCAGCTTATACTGGATATGTATAGTTTGATGTGAAGCCGTGTGTACGTACCTTACTTAAGGCGCTGGCAACAGGCAAACGGTAAAAGTAGGCTTAAAAATTAAACAACAAAAATTGACAAATCTATACATATAGTTTGTGTCAGTGGAAAAAAAATATGTTAATACTTGTGCAGACTAGCGCGACTTGTTTAACGTGTTTTTTTTTGCTCGTTTTTGCTCGATATTGAAAACGACAACAGGTAGACGCTTGAAATATTCATAGAAGATTTAGTTACATATTTTATTCACTTTAAAAATAAATAATTAAATTAAAATAAAACAAATATTTAAGGGGGGCTCCCATACAACTGATACAACAAACGTGATTTTTTTGCCGTTTTTATAGATAATGGTACGGAACCTATCGTACGCGAGTCCGACTCGCACTTGGCCGGTTTTTTAATAAATCGATAATTGCTTCATATTTTGCAATAAAATACATGCGTTTGCAATCCGACAGTGACCGCGGTTTATCTGTTGTCAGAGTCTTAAATGGCTTCGGTTAAATAAAAGTGTATACCTACTTATTTAGATGTTCATTAAGGGATCTGTATACATCATTGACAGTCGTTACGAGTCACGTACAAATAAATTAATCAGAAAACAACCACCTACCTACATGGTTATATAATCAGTCTATGTATAAAAAAATATACCAGACACGTTACATAAGGCCTGTATGTACACACTTTGTACAGATAACAATAATTTCCTTGTTAACTTCAGGATGCTGCAATTATGTTCACACACACAACACAAATAGAATCAAGGTGAAAAGTTATGTGTTGGCAACCATAAACTAAAAATATAGGTACATTAAATATGAGAATAAAAACAACAAATACCTATATTCTATTTATATTCCTTTTATTTTATTTTTTATTTATAGTATATTAACTAACAAAGGGCGTTCCCGTTAACCTGCAATAGTATAGCGTCTATACATGCTAAAAAAAATATTCCCACTCTAAAAAAAAATTTTTTTTTTTTTCATTTGTGTCGTGAAATTTTCACAAAACGATTAAATTGAAACGTAAAAGAAACACTCTGTACACGCACACTTGTATTTCAACGTAGAAAAACAAGTGTGACAAGTGGGCGTGTACAGAGAGTTTATTTTCCGTAACAATTTAATATTTTTTGTGAATATTTTACTATACAAAAACAAAATTTTTTTTTTTTTTTTAATTGTAATATTTTTTTTCTTTAAAAATAAGCATTGCCTTTGTACGAATTTTTCTGTTCCTTTCTTCTTTTCTGTATTTATATGTGTGTGCATAAATGGTTAAATAAATAAATAAATACACTAGCGACCGCAATAACGTTCGTGGAAAAACAACCGACTTCCAAAAAAAAACCACAAAAAAGTGAAAAATAACTTTAATTTCGGTAGAAGTCGGTATCTTTTCAGTTTTCGTTTTTTGCCAGCGACTTCCGAAATTAAAGTTAGTTTTCAATTTTTAGTTTTTTTTTGGAAGTCGGTTGTTTTTGTTGATAGCGTGACGGTTGACAGGGGAGAATGGAAAAAGAAAACGTTTTGCGCCGACCACAAGTAAAATGGGACAAGGCAGAGATGACGATGATCCTGAACCTCTTTTTAGGGTTCCGTAGTCAACAACGAACCCTTATAATGTCGCCATGTCCGTCTGTCTGTCCGCGGCTTAGCTCAGAGACACTTAGTACTAGAAAACTGTAATTTGGTACCTCTGCGCCGACAAAGTGGTAAAATAAAACCAAGTTTTTTTTTTTTTTGTGTAATTACGCGTAAAGTTTGGTTTTCTCTCGCCTATCCCATGGATTGGGGTGTCGTTGCAAAGGTCGATCAAAATATTGTCAGAATGTGGAAAGGAAACCATTTTTACCCGACTACGGCGAAGAAAAAAGGAGGGTTATGATTTTGACCGGTATGAATGTATGTATGTATGTTCATCTGTTCCCTCCTATCTTCCAAACCACTTATCACAATTTGACAAATGAGGTATCGTTAGAAGCGTCGTGATTGTCCGCTGGTTATAGGCTATGTGAAGTCACATTAAATTAAAAAAGGCGCCCTCTAGAGGACATAAAGTGAGGAAATTAAAAAAATATATGGTTTAATCGTACCATGTTGGGTATCAAATGAAAGGGCTTAATGAGCACATTTCAAAAATATATATATTATAAGCCCAAAATAATTTAAAAAAAAATCAAGTAACAAAAACTAAAACCCAACTACGACTTAAAAGGTATAAACAAGACACCACAGACAGACAAATTAAAAATCCGGAGTCACACGTAATCTGTTCGATTTATGCCCTAACACGTGTGACTCCGGATTTTTAATTTGTCTGTCTGTGGTGTCTTGTTTATACCTTTTAAGTCGTAGTTGGGTTTTAGTTTTTGTTAATTGATTTTTTTTTTATTACTTGATTTTTTTTTAATAGGTATATTCTTGCAACCTCATACTCGTGATATTGTCTAGCAAATTATAATCAATTATTACTAGAATCTTCTTATCATAACAAGATTATTCACTGCAATTTGTATCAATTACAAATTATTATTTAATTTTATCATTGTGTCTGTGATTTTCCTTTATGTTCAGAAAAACCAGAATTTATTTGTACCTACCTATGTTGTCCCAGTTGCACATACTTGCAATTAATTCATTCTTTTTTCCCCTCACCTTTCCTACTGTGAAAAGAGCAAAGATTTCAATCGTAGATTTGCCCTACTCCGCGTCAAAAGTTCGTTTTGACACCTCTGACTCACACAATGTCGCAAGACTTGACTTGATTGTCATGGAAACTATGGAAACACCATTATTGTTGTGTGAGCTCACTCTTCTCAGTATCGACACTTTTTCGCGCGACGAACGGTGATGGCAAATCTAACGATTTAAATCTTTGGAGAAGAGGCAATTATTCTCTCTTAGATCCTTTTCAAATCTATGTTAAGCTTAAATTATTGGTTTTTGACCAGTCTTGCCAAGGGTTATCGTGTTACCAAGTTACTGGGTTGTAGAGGACACTGGTCAGATAGGCAAACGGACCCCAACATAGATGGGGGAAGACTAGGCAGGTGATGATTGGTTGTTTTTGTTTTGGTAAACTAATCAAAACTGCCAAAATGAGATTTGACATCAGAAAAACTGCATAAAGGACCTCTTTGAACATAGAACTTTTTCCGCATTAGAAACGTACACCCAAAACTATAACCATCTCTTTCTCCCTTCCAGGTTGGCGAACATCATGAAAGAGATAGCGCTGCTACCAGAGAACCTGCTGCGGATGCCTTCGGTCGGGCTGGTCAACCAATGGTATGAGAGGTCCTTTGAAGAGATCATTCAGTTCGAGACGATGGAGCCGGACCCTCCTATATTGAGCTCGTAAGTTCATAATGCATTCTTTTATGTTCAGTAGACTTCGCAAATTCATTAAAGTAAAAAGCGACTCTTTCTACTACGCAATAAAGTGCAATTCAGGACCCACAGCGCTAATTACCTACAGTTATATTCACCTAGAAGTTGCCTCTCTTTATATCGCGTAACTCTTATATCTTCTGACTCCGTTAACCTTACTGAATTGGCCCGACTAGACGAGCCCGCCGCGTACTTTTAGCTTCATACCGAAAATGCGGAGTGAACCATCTGTATTCATCTGTGGTACTGGACAGGTATAGGCTTATGATTATCAACAAGCCAAGGGTCCTTGAATTGTGGCTATTATAATAGTAGTAGCGAACAGTGGTGGGCGTGGTGGCCCAGTGGTAACGGCCGCGACTAAACTGTTATAGGTCGTAGGACTCGAAAACTGACAGGCGCTTTATTTTGTGTAAATTATTTCATCACCACTGCGCTCAAAACGGTGAAGGAATACGTCAAGTACGTTCAAGTGATTGCTAATTGTGTTTTCAATTTGGAGTTTGACATTTGCTCCTGTCAAATTAGTCTACGAGATGAAAAACAGACTTTATTTCGAACTCGCCCGGTCCGTTGTACGCAGCTGATAGGCATATAAAAACCGGCCAGTTCGAACTAGAGATGAGTATGAACGAAGCCGTCATTTATCCGCGCAGTTGTTACTGAGCCACGAGCCCAGGGGGCCATCATCGGGCCATCATCAGGGGATCATTGTGAGACCACTGACACTTTTTGTGAATTAGTAGACTTGGCCCCCTGAACGATAGTAGAAAAGTATGCTGTAATATTAATAACTTAAAACGTGTAGGTATTCATACTTCAGCCGGTGCCAACACGAGGTGCATAGCTTTATGCCATCTCTTGAAACTAAGCCAACATTGGTAATCCGTTTCACACTCATTTTGCATAGTAGGTGTATAGGTAGATTTTGCGGCCTTGGCGGCTTACAAAAAAAACCTGCAAATATACAAGAAACATGTTTTTTTTTTCGACGGTTTTTCCTCAATCCGTACGGAACCCTTCGTGCGAGTCCGCACTTGGCCCGCTTTTTGAATTTTTGGAGCACATGTGGCGTTTTTTCTTATTTATATTTATTTATATATACTTTATTGTACACCAGAAAATACATTGCGAAAATAAATAAATTTAACACTATAAAACATACAATGGGCGGCCTTATCGCTTTCTGCGATCTCTTCCAGGCAACCTTGGCGTATTTTCTTGTCTTTTTTTATAATTATTTTTATTTATTTATGAAAAAAAACAACTATAATACGACTGTAAGGTCGCACCACACTTATAAGTTATCGGTCAATATCTGTTAGGAATTACAAATTACACATACAATTAGATTAAATTACATAAAACTAGACAAAATTTTATGAAATACAATAAATTATGTATCGACTATTCGACAGACACAGTTCTTTAGTCATTTATATCGATAGACACCTCCACGCAGACGCAGGCCTTCTCTCTGTGAGAGGGAGTGGACCGTAATCCACCACGCGGGCCCAGTGCGGGTTGATGGATGTCACATGTCTTAGAATATTTGGTTCTAGGACATGCCGGTTTCCTCACGATGTTTTCTTTCACCGTTTTGAGAGCAGTGGCGATGAAATAATTTACACAAAGTAAAGCACCTGTCAGGGTGCGAACCTCCCTGCCAGCCTCCCTGCCAGTTGCGGGAAAGTCCGGAAGGGATACCGGGACTTTGGCAATAGGCAACTGAAGGAACACGGGTGGGTTTTAGTCAGTAAAAGTCTGACACGCCTTCCCGCTCCACCCAGAGGCGGGAGAAGTCAATTGATGATTTCCCAACCTCAAAAAAAAAAAAGGGTGCGAACCTCCGACCTAAAACTTGTAAGTCGCGGCCCCTACCACTGGTCCACCACTGTCCACTCCTCTTCTGTGTCTTAGCTGTACTTCTCTCAGCAGAAGCCTCTACCCACAATCTACCATTTTTCTGTCTTTCTCCTCCAGGTTCTGTGAACGCCTAGTCCACATCCGCAACCGCCACGCCGACGTCGTCCAGACCATGGCCCAAGGAGTCCTGGAGCTGAAGGAATCGCACGAGGTGGACCCCAGCACCGAGAACTCCATACAATACTTCTTGGACCGCTTCTATATGAGCAGAATATCTATAAGGATGCTAATCAATCAGCATAGTAAGTGTTTTCCCATATCGATGCCCTTATGTAAGTTAAAAATGATGAACTATCCTCTTCTTCTTCTTGTCTTGTCGATGGCGAACTATATGGACTGGCCCAGAATTCGGCTACGTGTTTAGCGCTATCAGTAGCGTCCATGAACAACCTTAGGCGCGGGACATATAAAACAGGCGTGGTGCGGGCTACGCGACGGTGTGGTGCGGGCGTGACGCTGCTCGTTTCATTTATTTCGCCTGTGCCGCGCCCGCGCCCTCCGCCTATGTATGTCCCGCGTCTCGTCACTCGCTCCTATACATTTTGTATGAAATATGAAAGAGCGGCGCAACGCCGGCGCCGCACCGTCACCTCGCCCGCGCCAATAGCCTCTTCTGTATGTCCCACGACTTAGGGGCTTTATTACACTGGTGATTTGTGAGTGAATTATTAGCGAGGCGAATATTCAGCGCGCTCGCTGCGTGTGCGTAACGTGTTTGCTGCGTTTGCATAACGAGAGCGGCTGATGTAAGTACAAGAGAGAGCGATACAAGCGAGTATACAATATTGTGAAAATGTTGCGTGTACGTCGCGTAGTCGCGGTTAGATCGCTTTGCACCCGCGGAGAACACGTTTAAAGATCGCCTCGTTAAAAACACGCTGGCAAATCGTCAGTGTGATAACGCTCTAAAAGGCAAGGAAAAACTGGATACAGAAGGTGGAGAAATAGGTGTTATGGCGTACAGTTCGATTCAAACTTAATGGCGGCTCGGAAGTTAGCTACTGACTGCGCAGTACCCTATCCCTCAAACCCGCTGACACATGACATTGTTACTGTGCAGCGACTCGTCTCATGTTCCGAGCAGCCATTAAGTTTGAAACGAACTGTAACATGGGAAAGGTTCATGTTTTGAGAGGCTGAGTTCATTTATCAAGGCATTTAAAAAAAAACAAAGCCATTTTTATAGCCAGAATTACTAGGGTCCAGTGACGCAAAGTACCTCGACCTCGCTCAACTCATCTTTTTTCAAAAAATATTTTCTTCTCTCTTCTAATCTTCTATCTCCCTTTTCTCAGCACTCCTCTTCGGTGAACAAATCGGCGTGGGTCCCCGACAAGCGTCAGTGACAGGCATGGGCAGCGGCGGCCGCCATATTGGGTCCATTGACCCCATGTGTGACGTGGCGGGAGTCGTACGGGACGCGTACGAGAACGCACGGTTCCTATGCGATCGGTATTATCTGGCATCGCCTGAGCTACTGCTGCTGCAGGACGGGGGTGAGGGTTAGTTAAAATTGTATTATTTATTCATGTAGATTGAGTAGTATTAGAGTTTATTTTAAAGGTTCTCATCCGGGAAGTACTATCATCACCTTTGTGCCCTTGTCCCATGTTACTATTCATACCACAAGAAGCATAGTACTTACTAATTCCATGTCATAACATAACATCATCGGTATCGAAAGAAAGGGATTATTTGGCACATTTTAAAAATATGTACCTATACAGGCTGTAAGGGTAAACAGTCTTGTCATTCAAACCAAGGGTAGTTGACTTAAATATAAAATTAAATGACCGACAACAACAAAAGAAAAACGTAATTTTCATTAAAAGATTTTAAAAAGTTTCTATCCGACACCGTGCTCTCTAGCGAAACAGCTGACTGACTGAGGGAGGGGTCGTGCTCGCGGCCGGTCAGGTCACATCCCGTACCGGGGGGCCCGTGTTGAGACGCGAGTTCGTTGCCCTAGCGCATAGGACAACGAACTTGCGTCTCTTGTGGTAAAATGTAGATTTAAAAAAAAGTTGTAATTTTCCATTGATTTTACGTTCTATAAATGAAACCAAACCACTGGTTGCAAGGATAACGGTGTTTACCCTAACACCCTGTATTATAAGCCCAAAAAATATTACATAAAAATAAAAGTTTTAATTTGTCTGTCTGTGATGTCTTGTTTACATCTTTTTAGTTGACTTTTTTGTCGTAGTTGGGTTTAAGTTTTATAACTTGTATTGTCGTTTGTTCCCACTAGTTCTACTGAACAGTTCTACAATAGAACTCCTTACTAATATTATAAATGCGAAAGTAACTCTGTCTGTCGCGCTTTCACGCCAAAACTACTGAACCGATTTAAATGAAATTTGGTACACAGATAGTCTAGAGCCTGAGAAAGGATATAGGCTACTTTTCATCGACATACCACACGGGCGAAGCCGCGGGCGGAAACTAGTAAATAATAAAGCTTGTAAAAAAACAACTACTTACATACATATTGTATCAAATCCTTACGCCATATTTTCTCCCTTTCCAGTGGCATCAAAACGACCAATGCCCATTGTCTACGTGCCGTCCCACCTGTACCACATGCTGTTCGAGCTGTTCAAGAACTCAATGAGGGCTACGATGGAAACCCATGAGGAGTGCCCCCCTCCTATCACTGTGAACATCACAAGGGGACAAGAGGATGTGTCTGTCAAGGTAAGGGGGATGGAACGGGGTTGTGTATGTTAAGGAAAGGGGGCTGAGTACAGGGTTGCCAGATGATAATTTGATAAAGGAGGGCAGATGGGTCTAAAAAGGAGGATTTTCTGTAAAGATGGAGGACTTTCACAATAAAATGAATTTTGTACATTATTTTACTTTAATCTAACAATACTAACATAGTCTAAGCCCTATTTATTAACACAAGTTTTGTTTATAGAATATGTATGTTTAGGTTAAGGTATTTATCTATGGGCCTGTGTCGCCTGCAATAAATGGTTTATTATTATTATTAATCTTATTTAGCTGAGCTGCCAATTTTTGCAAGATGTTCTTGGTGTTTTCACCAAATAATTGTGAAATCTTCACATGTCATGTTTTTGAAGTTTGAATTGATTGATTGATTGAGTAAGAATTAAAGATTTAACTGACTGCACACTTAGTCTGTTCCTCTCTTTGCTCCAGTGAGTATTAATCAGTGCAAAAACGATGTTTAGCAAAAAGAAGGACTTACAACAGTAGGTAAGGGAGGACGGGATATTTGATACCATTTGGCAACCCTAGATGAGTGTGATAGGGGGATGGGTGGATAGGATGGTTAGTCATGAGAAATGTCCCCCTCCTGTTATTGTAAACAGCGTGGGGGGGGCAGGGGGTGAGTAATATGTGAGGTTAGGACGATAGGGAGGTAGAATGGAGAAACATGAGAACAGGAGGCGTAGCATGAGCACCGTTTTGTCGACGGAAGAGTAGACAAAAATGACGTTTCCAGTAGATAGTACGAGACGGTAGCAAAGTAGAAAGAGTCAACTGCACTTTTTACGAAATTCACTCTTTTACATAATTCGACTCAGAATTCTTTGTTTTATCATAGGATTTATCGGTTGTCAGTATGATTTTGACAGTAAGGATAGAAAACTTTCTTCCGAAATAGTCTACCTACAAAAAGACCTAGACAAAGATCGATAGAAATGAAAGACAAAATGACAGATTGTAGAAAGATTTCTATGGTGGATGTCAAAAATGAAGAAACGAACTGTCACTTTGTATAGAAAAAGCTATGTCTATTCTTTGTAGAGCTAGAAAGCGCCATGCTACGCCCGCAGCCCTATCACTGCAGTAAACATCACGAGGGGACAGGAGGATGTGTCTGTCAAGACACGGGATGGAAGGCGGTTGTGTCTATTAAGGAAAGGGGGATGAGTGTGAGTTTAGGGCGATGGGTGGATAGGATGGATAGTCATGAGTAGTGAAGGAATATCATTATTTTACATGAAGCGACTGCCTTTCTGAACTCCGTAGATCATGATAATGATACTAATAATTATTCTTGCCGTTTATTATTCACGAACAAGTAGAGAGAATTTTTTTGACGGACAAAGAACTAGTCTGTTTTCTTGAAGATTAATGTTTTCAGGATTTGTTAAGTTTTAAATTCTTTTTTTTAATTTTTTTACTTTTGTCTTCATTTTGTTATTTTATGTTTTCCTTTGTAATGAAGTATGTAACAATATCCAAGGAACAGTAGTTTAAGTAGTAAGAACACTTCAGTAGTATAAGTAAAATTGGAATGTTGCAGAAGCGAAATTGTTGTGTAAAAAAATTGAAGTGTGTAATTTTCTGTAGGTTTTACATCGTAGCTCAGTTTTATAAAGAACATAAAATCTATACAAATCCACTTTAACAAATATCAGTTGATTAAAAAAAAATCATAAAAATGTTTGAAGTTGTAGCGTTTCTATGTGAGGGTTTTAAAGTTGTTTTTCCCCAAAAACACATTTGTTTATATGTCATGTTTGGAAACTAAATTGCGGCCGCAGTAGTGTAGATGGAGATTTATTGTATATGTAAGCGGGCACGCCCTTTGTGCCTGGAGGCTTTTATTTAGATATTAACTTATGTTTACATTTACTTTTCATTTCTGCTTGCTGCGGCTGAACAGACAGCTGTGCTGCTGGGGAGTTTGTTGCGCAACTTCGTCTTCCCAGCTAAAGCACTAAGAAGTGGTAAAGGGTGGGCGTTTTGGGTGTCTGTCTTATGTAATTTTGACGTTCGAAAAGTGCTGATTCTCCGCCTAGTTTGAATAAATTACTTTTGATTTCAACATTTATATTCTTTTCCCCCCAGCTATCAGACCGCGGCGGTGGTATCCCGCGCAGCGTGTCGGATCTGCTGTTCAAGTACATGTACAGTACCGCGCCGCAGCCTTCCAAGTCTGACGCACACACTGTACCTCTCGCTGGTAAGTTATTAACATACTAGCTGCCGTCAGCGGCTTCGCCCGCGTGTAATCTTTATAAATTATAGCCTATGTTACTCATGGTGAATGTAGCTTTCTAATAGTGAAAGAATTTTTGAAATCGGCGCAGTAGTTTTTGAGTTTATTCATTACAAACATACACACAAACATACAAATCTTTCCTCTTTATAATATTAGTGTAGATTACCTATAACTTGTATGTTTGTATACTGAAAAATTATAATATGCAGAAGAGAAGTCAAGTTTTTTTTAACTTTGGTTGCCATAGGAAACTACATTTTAGAAAGCTGGCGTTTGCTTTTTCAATTTAACTAAACCTACATAACGTTATAAAAATACAACTAATAAGTACACCATAGGAACACCCCTACCTAGTCCTTTGGGAATTAGAAGGAGTTATGTTATGTTTTATTATGTATTGTTAATAGAATACTTTTGTGTAAAAATATGTACAATTTGAAATTTAAACAAGTAGGTACGGTCTATTTAAATCCTTGTTTCCAATATTGATGTTATTTCCACTTAAACAAACATCAACTTTATGGTGTAAATAAATTTGATTTTAGACTGCCTAGTACCGATGAAAAAGTCACTAAAAATATTAAGTTGTAGCGCAAACTGAACCTTATATGCAGGCATTTGTTTTTCCTAAAACTCCTGTTTGTTTACAAGTTTGGCAAATAAATTGCGAACACAGAATAGAAAGACCGCACCGTTATACGAATTGTTAAGTATCAAAAAGAGGCCTCCAATATGATGATTTAACTAATAATATTAAATCAATAGCATATAAATATTACATGCTCTCATATTTATAATATTTATTTTATGACGGCTCGGTTGGCGCAGTGGTTGAGCGATTGGCTTCTGCGTTAACATTGGGTAAAATTATATATTTTTTTTGGTAGGAGTTGCTTCAAATGTTTCTTTGAAGTTGTTCGATTCCCGCACGGAATATTATGTGGGATAGAGTGCTTTGATAGATTTTTTTGTAAATACACGATGTAGTAGAAAAAGATTTGATACGATAAATAGATTTTAAGGTTTCTTTTTTAATAATCCTGTTTTTTAATTGTTAGTGCACCTCTGCTTGTGCAGGTACCAAAGTCACAATTGTTCCAGTTTGTAAAAGAAATGTAGCTATTTAGCATATAGCGCCGTTTCTTTTCGAGATGGGGAAAAATTGACTGAGACATCCATACCGAGCGACGGGAACAATATTGACTGCCAAATTTGACCACTGGACTATGAATTTGAATCTTCTAACTTATTTTTATGATCTTATAAATTTAGTAAACAACGGCCCAACTATTCATAACTTGATGACATATATGTATCCTCCATAGGTTACGGGTATGGCCTACCCATCTCACGGCTGTACGCGCGCTACTTCCACGGCGACCTGATGCTGGTCTCCTGCGAGGGGTACGGCACTGATGCCGTTATTTACTTGAAAGTGAGTCATTTCTGAGCAGTTATATTAAAAGTGAAAGAATGCCTTCCAATAGCTAGTTAAATTAATTTTAAAAAATATTTTTTATTTGTTCATAAACATACATAGATTTAGATAATATGATGACACAGTATAGATACAGCCCTTAAATCTATGATCAGATATTGGAACATCTGTGTCTGAACTGCTCTTCCCCTGTTGTAGGCGACATTTTGGACATTAATTAATTTGACCTCTATACACATTCAACACATTCGATTAGAGATAAATCGTTAATAATGTACCTATACTCCATTTGAAATAAGATAAGACATTCAAATAAACCTTTTTTCCAGTCCGTTCAACCGATTTTTAATTCTATTGAGTTGGTGGCATGACAAATGGTGGCTGCAGTAGACAGTTGGTATTGTGTAACCTTTTTTGCTTTTATTGCCATCCTTATGCCTACGGAATAGAAGGTAAAATCGGTTGACCGGACTGTAAAAAGGTTTGTTTAAATGTCTAATCTTATTTCAAATGGAGTATAGTATAATATTCAAATTTAAACTTTCAAATAAGCCTTGAGCTTGACGTTCATCTACTCTGAACCTAATTTAAATAAATTATATAAGACTAGCTTCTGCCCCCGGCTTCGCCCGCGTTGTATGTCGATAAAAAGTAGCCTATGTTATTTCCCGGGATGCCAGCTATCTCCGTGCCAAATTTTATTGAAATCCGTTCAGTAGTTTAGGCGTGAAAAGGTAAAATACAGACAGACAGACAGAGTTACTTTCGGATTTATAATATTAGTATGGATTTTGAAGAGTTTGAAGTTATTTTTGAAGACGCCCTTTGTTGTGGTACTCAACCTGTGTATTCAAATCTGTACACGTCAGGAAGCTGAACTGCCGAATATAAACTTGAGTAAAAAGTTTCTAAATTCAACTTTTGTTTTTCCACAGGCTCTTTCAAACGAAGCGAACGAGCTCCTCCCAGTGTTTAACCGAACGTCAACGAAGTTCTACCGACCGGTCACACAACTGGCCGACTGGTCGGGCTCACTAAACACAGCCAGTAACTCGCAATGCAAGAACCGGGAGAAGGTATCCCCCCTCTCAGCACCCGTTTCACATAGTCTATAGTCAACACCCCAGGAGTGAAGTTGCCACTCCTATTAAAAAGCGGGTATTTTTTTTACTTGGCAATATTTTGTGGAAACGTCAAGTATTGCTTGAGTTTTAAAAATAGAACCTGTTTAACGTCATCGGTATTTCGATGGAAAAATGTAGAAATTAGGAGAACCAGTGCTTTTTATTAATTCGATTAATTCTACCTTCATAGTTTTATTTTAATTGCAGGTATTATGAAATGGTAGGAAATAGAGGATTGGAATGTGAAAATGGATTTGGGACGAAATTTTGAAATGTTATAACTAATTTACCAAAAAATGCTTGAATAAAAGATTTTATTTCTTTATCTTGAAAATGTCTGTTTTCAGCATATTTATTCGGTCATCAAGTATACATAATATTATAAATATTATGAGCTTACTTATAAACTACAGTAACTAAATATTTTAGTTTGGAAACATTAAAAAATATTGTATAATATTTCATATTCTTGACCAAAGTTCTCTCAATATTTTCCATATACTATGTCCCTTAAAAAAATCTCCTAAAATCTATAGAAATAAATTATTACATGAATAAAAAGCACTAAAATTGGCTATTTGTTTTAAAATTGTTGAAATTGAATTAGTAAAAGATTGCCATATTAAAAAAAATATGGTGTACAATTTTTGTTAAATATGTTTTGTGATACTCGGCGTAAAGTTAGTTAATGTTTTTCGGGCTCGCAAATGGACTGATAAATGAGCTCTGCAGTTGTTTTGTGATTTTGTTTTAAAAATAATTATATCCAAGCAGGGAAATAAAAAAAAACAAGAATTGATTTTGAAAAGAAATCATACTTTTTTATTTTGTTTTTAACCGACTCCAAAAATGAGGAAGTCTTGCGTTTAACGCTTTGTCTTCTAAGCCTCGGAATATTTTAAGACACAATCATAAAACAACATAGTTCTGGTAACGAGGAAGATAGTTAAATTAAAACTACTCTATAAATGTATTAGACTTAGTACAGATATCATAGTATAGATAGTTTAGTATAGGGCAGTGTGACTGTGAGGGAGTTGATATTTTTAATTATAAATAAATACGCACGTTTTGTTTAGTTTTAAAACTGACATTTATTAAAATATGATAAACAGAAATTTGACATAAAAAAATTGGTTTGTTCACTTCAATGTCAAATTTTTTAATAACTTCATCATCAATATTATGATAGTACCAATTCATTTTTTTTTCCTTTTTTTTTTGTAATTTATTTTAAGTGTTATTTATTTATGAATAAAACAATCAAACTCCATTATAAACGATGTCTGCTATGTATGAGATCTCGTACAATTTTGTATATCATTATGATACGATTTAGTAGTAGTGAAGCTAACTAAATTGTTTTATGACAAACAAGAATGTAAAATTCTTTTTTTCGAAATAGAATATATTTTTTGAATAAATAAACTAAAATTAAATTACGGTGGACCTAAGATAGTCGTTTAGTTACGGAAACGTAAAATGTTGTGAGTTAAAATACCGGGACGGAGTAAATAAATTATAATAAAGATAATAATTAATTTACAGTTATTAGTGACAAAACATCTTGAACTGAAACGTGAATTTTAGTGTTGATCAGTTTTAGGCATTATATTCAAAAATATTTGTGTTTAATTGTATGATCATTTTTTTAGGCGCACTTGGCGCTTGCTCTCTTTTTGAACATTGAACGAAACTGAATCGTCAAGCTCGGGTCGGTGACGCTGAATCGGCTATACTCGGCTCCAGTCGGGCGGTGACGCTGAATCGGCTATACTCGGGTCCAGTCGGTCGGTGACGCTGAATCGGCTATACTCGGGTCCAGTCGGTCGGTGACGCTGAATCGGCTATACTCGGGTCCAGTCGGTCGGTGACGCTGAATCGGCTATACTCGGCTCCAGTCGGTCGGTGACGCTGAATCGGCTATACTCGGGTCCAGTCGGTCGGTGACGCTGAATCGGCTATACTCGGGTCCAGTCGGGCGGTGACGCTGAATCGGCTATACTCGGGTCCAGTCGGTCGGTGACGCTGAATCGGCTATACTCGGGTCCAGTCGGTCGGTGACGCTGAATCGGCTATACTCGGGTCCAGTCGGTCGGTGACGCTGAATCGGCTATACTCGGCTCCAGTCGGGCGGTGACGCTGAATCGGCTATACTCGGCGCTGAATCGTATACAGGATGTTAGTGTAAACACCGTTATCCTTGAAACCAGTGGTTTGGTTTCATTTATAGAATGTAAAATCAATGGAAATACGCAACTTTTTTTTTTAAAGAAAATCTACATTTTTACACAAGAATATTTCACCCTATACGCAAGGGCAACGAACTTGCGTTTCAAGACGGCGGGCGGCGGTTAGCGGGGGCGGGCGGGGCGTTAGTGACCGGCCGTCAGCTGTTTTGCAGCTCTCTCTAGTGCGTATCCATGAGTATCGGGACAGTGACGGATATTTCTTTTTTTAAATCTTTTAATGAAAATAAGGTTTTTTTTTGTTGTTATTGGTTCATTTATTTTTATATTTAAGTCAACTACCCATGGTTTGAGTGACAACGGTGTTTACCCTTACATCCTGTATACTGGTCGCTGAATCGCATATGCTCGGCTCCAGTCGTATGTTTTCTCTTCTATCGTTATAAAGTTAAAAACGTTTTTTTTTTCGCATAAACTCTTTTTGTTCGTATTCTGTGTATTCACACTTTGTATTATCGCCAATAAATTACAAAGTGATGATAATTGTGTCATTCATTTAATTTACAGTTGCCGACACTATTAAGTACAAAATACTAATAATAATATTGAGAACAAAATACTTTAAGATTACAGGAATCCGAAATCCTTACAGAAAACAATTGACAATATTCAATAATAGTGCCGATTCTCTTGTACACCGAACTAAACTAACTAAACTATCACTAAAATTCCTTACTTTTTACTATGAGAATCTTAGAGCTATTCTGCCAACAAAAATCTCTAAATTTAAAAATTATTTTGACAGAACTAAAATCGAATTTGACAATCGCGACTCCACTTGGTACCTACTTGTTTGCCTACCACGTGATTTTTTTTGAGCCGGAGATGCGCGCAATGTGGCCGTCTCGACGTATTTTTATATGGAATTTTTCGTTTTTTGGAAGAAAACAAAAAAATTAAATTACCAACATGTTAAGTATTACGGGTTTGCGGGTTGCAAAGGGGGTCAAAATTTTCATTATTTTTGCGATAGGACACACCGTTTTCGAGATATAAGCAAAAGAAAATAAAAAAAAGATACAGTACCGTTTTGCAACTGAATTCGAGGTGTTGGTTTGAATTTTAGTTCATGACATCTAATTTTATTCCACACATTTTTAATCGTGATTAAAAATAGTCAGAGTTAGTTCGAGGATTTTAGATATAGAACAAAAATTTTGGTTAAAACGTCAAATTCAGAATAGCATTTTCACTAAATTAAAACTCAGTGCCATCTTAGTGCTGTCAAACAAAATTATAGTTAAGTTGTGTCACTTTAGTCTATTTTCAGAATAGGAAATCGTCGTTTGACAGAAATAAACTAAATTTTAGTGATTTTTAGTTTAGTTTAGAGAATTTGTGACAAGAGAATCGGCACCATTGTCAGTAAGTACCGTCTAATTTTGTTGGCAACATTTATTTTAAATTTTTAATGTTATTAAATACCTTGAATGTGAGCCAGTGACGATTTATGTAATTTTAATAATTATAAATAAATAAAGCAATAAATTATTTTCAACTGACTATCATAATTATTGGAGAATCCTGGCGATAGCATAAATGCATAAATTTAAAGTATTTTTGTAAGAATAAAAATGTACTTGATACACTACCATTAAATTCAAACTAAGGTAAACTAGATTTCTATTAAATAATATTCAATGCAATAGAATAATATTTTTAAATAAATAATCCCATTTTTGAATAACTATGCCTAACTATTGTATCTAATCTGTCTAGCCTTTTCCCAACTATGTTGGGGTTGACTTCCAGTCTTACCAGGTGCAGCTGAATACCAGTATTTTGCATGAAGCTACTGCCTATCTTACCTCCACAACCCAGTTACTGGGTAATATGATACCCCTTGGTAAGACTGGTAGTCAGACTTTCGGGACTAACTATTGTAGGTACCTATCTACACGTTGTATGTACCTGGTGGTATTGTGAAAAATATTATTACTCATTTGCATTTTACTGTTTTGTCTTATTTAAGTTTTATTCCAAAATCGATATTGTGTAATTTAAATATAGTGATTAAATAATGCGTAGATATCAAATTTAGTGAAGAAAAATATTTAATTTTTACTAAAATAAACTTTTATGAAATAGAATCTGTGTTTTTATTTATTATCTGTATGAGCGTAAGGGCTGATTTTTCAATAGTAACTTATCCATATCTTATATCTGAGGAATAAATATTGCGCTTTGACAGCTTTTGTAGGGAAAATAATTATGTCATACTTATTTATTCTTCAGATAAAAGGTGTCCGATTATTGAAAAAAAATTGGCCCTAAGTAAAAAATAATTATACAAAGGCAAACTTAGGGCATGATTCAGGAAACGCCCGGGTGTCACCACTGTGTGGATCGCCCGGAGGACACGGTGGAGCATACGGTGGAGGTCTGCCCCGCTTGGGCGGAGCCCCGCCGTGTCCTCTTGGAGGCGATTGGCGGCGGTGACCTCTCGCGTCCGGCTCTGGTCCAGGCCATGGTACGGAGCGAGAGGGCATGGGAAGCAGTCACCTCCTTCTGTGAGGGAGAGGCAAAGTTTGCGCCCTCACGCCCCTAACCGCCGCCGCCGCTGGAGACGCCCTGGGCGTCGGGAATCCCAGGCGGATTCCCGGCCACCATAGGCGCGGGCTTGCGGACGGCGAGCAATGGGTAGCTCGCCGTCAGGACCAGGCCCGGGTCGATGGCGCGTCATGTTCCACGCGCGCCTCAAAGAGATGTCAGCACAATTGGCGGGGTCCGCTAGGACCGATGCCTGCCAGGGTTGCGGGTTAGTCCGAAAGGGATACCGGGACCTTGGCAACAGGCAACTGAAGGAACACGGGTGGGTTTTAGTCAGTAGAAGTCTGACACGCCCTTCCGCTCCACCCAGAGCGGGAGAAGTCATTGGATGATTTCCCACCCAAAAAAAAAAAAAAAAAAAAAAAAAAAAAAAAAAAAAAAAAAAAGGCATGATTCATAGAGCTGACTTATATGAACCGTATTCTCACGCGAATAATGTTCATATTCGTATACGCGCGAATGTGAGCAAGCGTCACATAACATGCAAGCGCGCTGTTGAATTTTCAACTATTGGCGCCGAGCCGAGGGTTGAAAGTCCAAAAGCGTGCGGTTTCCGTTACAAGACGCCGGAGAGCTGCAATTTTTTCATCCTGCGGTCCGGCGCCGGCGTGGCTCCGCCCACAGCTTCATATACATGAAGCCTTAGGTGTCACTTAGTGTCAGTATAAACGGCCAATCTTCAGGCACTCATTGTGTAGCCACTTTGTCCAGCGGTCATCATGCATACACTCATGCAGATGATATGAATCCCATTAAAAGATAAATGATTTTATTTCTGTAAGTAGGTTTGTACAAACACTTTTACACGTCAATCACATTTTTAAAACTAGATGAGGTTTTTGTACATTAATTATGATTACGCTACTCAACTTAACTTTAAAGTAGATTTGGTACTAAGGTAGCGGAGTGGCGAACCGTCTCTGTCAATAACTTGTTGTAAGCGCCTACGCATACCACTAACCATGTTCCAACACAGATCATTCCCTCTCATCTCCTCCCATGAGGATGACACCATGTTAGCCAAATTTTTATTAGTTACTAATAAGGGTGGGTCCCATTTTAAAATAATTTGTTCCCATACGTTTTCAATGAGATTCAAATCATGACCTTCTGACGGCCAGTTAATAACATGAAAATCTTCTTGTACTGCTAACCAATCCTGTACAATACTTGCACGATGGAAATTGCAGTTATCATGCACAAAGTGAATTTCTGTGTCCGGATAGGCAATTCTCACGGACGGGAGCATAATGTCACGCAGGATCTCCAAATACTGAGTGCTATTTAAATGACCATCAAGTTCCACCAATTCACCTGGTCCCATAGAGGACATCCAGGCCCAGTAACCCAGTGATATTGTACCCTTGGTCTTACATGTGATCTGTCTATTTTTATATGCTTTTTGCCATAATACATTGCATCCCTTTTTATCAGATCGAAAATACTTTTCATCGCTGAAAATCACGACGTTGCCTTCCCAGTCGAAATTTAAATAATCTTGTGCAAAACGGACTCTTTCCTCACGATGAGCAGGTGTAAACGTAAAAGGCCCTGGTTTTTTTTTTTTCATTCCAGCTGCATGTAAATGCTGTCTTACTGTATTAACTGAAATATTGTGATCCATTGCAGTTTGGCGAGTAGGTGTTTTAGGGTTTTCAACATGTCTAGAAACTATGGCCTGGTGGCGTTCCGACTCTGGAGTATACATTGTAGGTTTTACTCCTGGACGAAATCGTTTGATATTATTGGTTTCTCTGTGTCGTCTTATCCATAGCCTGGCAGTATTTCTCTAAAATAAAAAATCGATTTTTTATAACATGCGGGTAGGAAAGTTATTAATTATATTAAATTAAAAAATGTAAAACACTTTCTTACAGATATTTTGAGTCTCCGACAAATCTCTCTGATTGAAACTTTCTCCTCTTGTAGATATATTATTTTATATTTCATATATTCATCTAAGTGCTTTTTTTTTAACGTTGACATGATGTTTACTCAAGGGGAGTGTGGTTAATTTTATTGTAAGTCTGTAAGATAGTTTATTCACTATTTTTCTCTATGAATCTCCGATCCAGTCCATCCAGTCACAATCCATCCAGTGTGTGTGAGTGAGATACTTGCAGACTTGCACTTGAGTGCACGCTGCACGCACAGAACAATATAGTTGAATATAGTGCTCTGCTGTCACAGAGTACTTTTTTATATATGAAATCTGCTGTGGCACAGAACCACAGACTACCTAGAGAACTAACGTTCACAGAACTTAATAATAAAATGATTATTAAAAGTACCTACTCTGTGTATACTCTTCTCTTGAGTTAGTGTTGAGCATAGACATAAACGTTACGTTTTTACTATCCAATGGTGTTGAGTGCACAGGCACAGAGTGAGTACTTATATAGTGGTAGGGTAGGGTAGGTGGTAGTGGTGGCGATGGCGTGGTCACACCATGTCACACACAGCACAGACCATGAACTTGAAACCAACAAAACTAATGTAAAGCTAAAAATAGAAATTTAGAACACGTTCACACTTTGTTAGACTATTATTATTCACAGATATTATTGGAAATGTATGGCGAGCGATATTTGTTGTGATATGTTGTTCAGTTGTTGTGTCCTTGGCCTTGTGTCAAAATGATTGCGAAAGAACTGTCATCTATTGTCTTGCTGTCAGTCAGACGTCAGTCCTGTCATTTCTAACAAGCGTGTTCGATCATTGGTTCGATCGACCACTTCAAACTTCGTTCCATTCGCACAATTTAATAAATAGAGCATGAAATGTATGTCGTTTTCTTTCTAAAGATGCCTGCAAGAAAGAGAGAAAAAACATTGTCATTCGGACATTTCGCTAAAAACATTTTTCTGCCAGCTGGGTAGACTCCGTAGACGTAGAGGTTATGGAAAATTGTTATTGATTTTAAAATTACGTTTAAGACTGAAAATTGTATTAAAATGAAGATTTACACAAACCAAAACAACACTTCCACGTTAAAGTTGCTTATTGCGGCTAACTTAGCTGGAAAGAAAGTTGATCTTGTCAGTGCATCGTTCGAAGGTAGGTGCATTTTCCTCTTGGTCATTAGAAAATTAATTAATCTTGGTATAATTTAGCGCCTCTCATCTGTAGTCATGTCTATATTTGCATGCATTTCATGGTTCGGTAAACCGCGCAATTTCTGTGCGCAATATTTCATTTTTAATACATGAAAGGGAAAACTTTATTATTTTATAAATATTCTCCATGCTTGAGCCTACTGTTGGGAAATATTTTAGATCGCTACCATACTAACCATGTGTGTATGTCTACTGTTCAATTCCAGAAGAACCATGTTTTATTTTTGTACTTACTTATCATAAAAATAAAATGCCAAATCATCAAAGTATTCTATCATTTCAATCATTTCATGACAATGATATATTTATTATTGCGTCAGAAAACCTTTATACCTTTTGTTTTTTATATAACTTTCCCTTGTTTACCTTTATCTTGACTATAATATGGTGATTTTTACAGGGAACTATTTTTTCATCTTATGAGATTCTCATTTTCTGTTGTGACTCTGAACTCAGTAAATAACTTGTCACATAATGTGCTCCAGGGCTTTGTTAGTGCTTAGATTCTGAAGTACTTTTGTACCCCAGTTTATCCAATAAAATTAATAGGGTCCAATATCTACTTTTATAATATAGTCAAATTCCCGTGTCAAATTCAAACAATTTATTTCAATTAAACCATTTACAGGCACTTTTGAATTGTCAAAGAGTCAGTCAGTTAATCAGAAAGTTGAAGCTAGTTGCCTATTTCAAAACATAGATCTCTACTACTCTCTACTGGTATTCAGCTGCATCCAGTTAGACTGGAAGCTGACTCCAACATAGTTGGGAAAAGGCTAGGCAGATTGATTTTTATTTATTTAATATAAGGTAGCTTCACAGCTTACAGTAAGTACAACATTATTATCAATCAAAACATTATGTCAATTACGAAGTACACAGAAAAATAGAAAATACAGAGAGTGTGCGTATCCGTGCGGTGAAGGTGCTATAAATGTGTGTGATGTGTGTATGTTTATGTACGTATGACTAAACTGGCACTACTGAGCTAGCTGAGTATCCGGCATTTGATGGAGGATTTGGATAATCTCCTTTTTAAAACTGTTTCGTGTGATATTGAAGGGGTCCAATTTGTCATTATATAATGCAGGTAGACGCAAGAATGGTGAATCTTTAGAAAGAAAGAAAGAAAGCTTTATTAGCATAAATTGTAGGTACATGACATAAGATATTTAGGTAATTAGTTATGATGATTATGATGTTTATGACACTGACATAGCTAAAAAAAGCTGTTATTGGCAGGCACATTCAGATCCAATTCTCATACAAAAATAAAATCATAGAAAAAATCAGTATGATAATATTTACATTTACATAACCTTATCAATAAGTGATAAGCTCTGTTTTTTTAACTGATGTTCTTTAACAAAACTATGTATGTTTATAAATATAAAAATGATAACATTGATGGCTTAATATTACTATCGTAAGCACTTAATATTTAAATAATGGATTAAGTTATCATATTTATCTACTTATCTTTTTTTTTGTTAATAACTTTACAAGGTCATTATGTTGACATATAAAACTGTATTTATGGGGGATGCAAGTGAGTGTCAGGTTGTAAGTTGATTAAAATATGATTCATGCAATTATGGCTTTACAGAATTATAAACATTAGATGGACCATGACTTTCTTGCCTGCTCTTCTCCATAAGAATTGACTAATAAGGAATATGCATGTATTTTTTTATATTTTTATTTGATAGGTTATATGGCCAAATAATAGTTTAAAAAAATTGGACGGAAAAAAGCAATTTAAAGTACTTAAAAAAAAGTTAATAATAGCAAACCGACCCGGGCTATCTAAACGCCCTCCATTTGGCGCGCTTGGTGTGGTGACGTCACAGTCTATGAAAACAAACAAACAAGTGTCAAGTCAAAGAATGTCAAACACTCCTACAAAATACATTGACATTTTTATTGTTGTCATAGATTGTTACGTCACGTTCGCTCTGACCAATAGCGTACCTTTTCAAGTATTTGAATTTCTCACAGTTTTTTGGCACTATAAAAAAAAATAATCTCGCTCAAAAATAAATTTCATTCAAAAATATTGACGGAGGCATAATAATGTGAAGTAATATAGTTTATAAAAAAACACTTGACCCTTATTTGAATCACATATTCTATTCTCATATAATTATTTTTTTTGCCGTTTAACCGTCTCTTAAATTTACACAACATTTAAACATAAACCCTTGATAATGATACATTTCTTATAGCACCTGTCATCTCTAACTTCCTTAACCCACAAGCTTCTAAACTAACCCTGGGTAACGGTAACTGAGCGTCCCGTCTGTGATTGCAGACGATGTATTCGCAGGGCCGCGCCAGCTCCCCCTGTTGGAGGTCGACGATAACGTCAGTTTCTTCTCGAGTAATGCGGCTGCGCAGTACCTGTTCCCTGTCTTGGATCTGTCTGATGATGGGCAGTGGTATGTCTTAGTTTTTATTATTGTAGCAAGAGATAGGGGTAAAACTAGAGCAAGAATTCGCTTTACATTCATTTAGTTTGCAATCAAGCTCATGTCAAGAAAAACATGCGGAGCAGTGTTTGGGGACTGCCGATAGAAGTGGAAACTAAGTAACATTCATTCATTTCTTCAAGCATGACGATGACGCGAGTTCCATGATTTTTGTTCACCCAAAAAGTGCTCAACGCGCAAAATAGAAGTTTTGACTTCAATAATATTTCTACTTCTTTTCCGCGCGTCATAATTAACCAAACGCGATCGTCGCACGAATTCGTGATCTTCGCGTTTATTTGTCATTTTTTGCTCGGGAATCGGTACAAGTGGTCGCACGTACAGAGGGCCTTCCAGTTTTCTGAATAAAAAGTGACATATCGCGTATTCGCGCGACGTCTCTCAATTTTGGTTGTAGTTTGACCGAGATCGCTATTCCGCTCCTTAGGTATGTGCGCGGCGAGACGGGGGCAGTGCAGGCCGCTCATTCGTCAACGCTGATGCCGTCCCGCCGCCGCCGCTCATTCGCCAACGCTGCCCCCCGCCTCGCCACGCATTCCTTGCGATGATTTGACCATTTAGATGTTTAGCAACCTTTTGTGACGAATAAATACTCGTGCCAACCTTTGGTGGGTTAGGCCCATCACGTACTTAGTTATAATCAACCCATGATTGAATGAATAAATTGATCAAAAGATAAAGTTGTAATTGCCTGCTGGTATAAATGCATTGTTTCAATTTCGTGGGAAGGCGAGTGTTGAGTTTGAGTGCATGCCTTTGCAAAACGGTTGTTTATGTATGCTGGTCATGCTCGCAGTTATGAGTTTGAATAGCTTTTATTAATCTGAATCTTGACTGAATACTAAATAGCCAATACTACTTAGAATGCACCTTTGGCGGCTGCGATACGATGACATGTAGGAGTGCCCGTCGTCCGGTAGTAGACGTGACTACAAGTATAGGGCCGCTTGCACACGCTAAGATATTTCACCGTGTCTGTTGCCGATAGGACCAATTCATCATGTACACGTGTGACAAGAATTTAGTCAGATCTTCGCACGAATACCACACGCAAAATTCATAATTTTAAACAATAACGGTCCGTTCATTATTGGATAATGCAATAATGCATTATTGGCCATAAGCACTTATAACGACGAACTTTTAAACTTTCTCTCTCTGTCTGTTTGTTCCGGCTAATCTCCGAAACGGCTGGAGCGATTTTGACGGGACTTTCACTGGCAGATAGCTGATGTTATAAGGAGCAACTTAGACAGCTGCCCGCGGCTTCGCCCGCGTGGAACCTAATTATTTTTCGAAAATAAAGTAGACTTGTTGCATCTTAGTTCCTCCTCACTAACTAAAGTGTCGCCTCCAGCCAACAGTTACAAGAATGGGAAGCGACGCGGCTACATCCGGCCGTGTCGTCAGTGCTGACTGCAAAATGCGTCGCCTCTGATCTCAAGCAGTCGCTGCAAGCGCTGCTGTCTACTGCCAACGACACGCTGCAAACACACAAGTATATGTTGGGGGTGAGTTAAAATAATACACTGGTATGCTTGGGCTACATTGCGCGTTGTAGCGAACTATACTTCGCGCGCTCTCTGTGGCTCAGCGAGACGTCGAGAGGTGTGCGAGAGATCGCGCGCGAAGTTAAGTTCTTAGGTTCAAAGTTAAGTTAGCGCGCGAAGTTAAGTTCAATATTATGGGCCAAGTATGTCTGAAATAAAAGAATTTTTTATTTTATTTTAATTTAAGTTATTAATATTTCTCTTTTCCAGGACAAACTATCCCCTGTGGACATATCAGTATGGAGCACATTATACCCGATCTACTACAACCCAGAGCTAAAGCAGGTGTACATAGCTGAATGTAGTCATATCGTGAGGTGGTTCGAAGAGCTAGCTAATGCTAAAGCAATCCAGGTATGTAAAGCAGTTAGGACAGCTGTCATTCATACATTTTTGACAGTCGTTACGGGTAGTCAGAAGCCCAAATGTCTGTCTCCCAGTCTTACTAAGGGGTAAGCGTGGGGGTATGTTACTCAGTAACTGGGTTGTGGAGGTCAAATAGGTAGTCGCTCCATGTAAAATACTAGTCTTCAGCCGCATCCGGTTAGACTGGACGCCGACCCCAACATAGTTGGGAAAAGGCTAAGCAGATGATGAAATTCTTTAGTTTTACATCGATAAAAAATGACTACTTTAACCTTAAATTTTAATTGATAAATGATAAATATTTCTGTAACTTGTTCAAAAAAACATATGTTTTAAAACTAGATGATGTCGGCGTTTCCTATCTGACTTCTCTGAGAAGAAAGACCGAAACAAACTCAGAGGCCACAGTCTCTTTTAAAGTCCAGACATAATCTTGGTCAGGCCATAAGAGGACCATGTAGATTAGTATCTGAGTTATTCTTTTGAGGAAAGAGCCACACAGATTTGAGTGGACCTGTCTGGTCCGTGCACGCATGTGTCAGTAAAAATGTTGTAACGATGTTAGGAATATTGTAATATCGTATACTGTTACAATTTTTGTAAATATTGTGAGCACCACGTATCTATCACATGTCATTGCTCCATTTATAATTCTTTTTACCTTTTGAGGTACAGTAATCTTATTGTAGGTGCATTTTCTTAGAACATAGTTATATAATTCACTAGCTGCCGCCAGCGGCTTCGCCCGCGTGTAATCTTTATAAATTATAGCCTATGTTACTCAGGGTGAATGTAGCTTTCTAATGGTGAAAGATTTTTTCAAATCGGTTCAGTAGTTTCGGAGCCTATTCAATGCAAACAATCAAATCTTTCCTCTTTATAATATTAGTAGAGATGTATAAAAAATATTGTAAAACATTTTTAAAAGAGTAACAGTGGAGTTTCTTCTCCTTACGAAAACTACCTTTTGGAAGGTGCAACTAGAATAAGTTCTATTTCTTTGTTTTTTGACGTTCAAAAGTGCCTTTTATGTGCCTATTTGAAATAAATTATTTGAATTTGAGTAGTCGTAATTGATTGTTATTAAACGTGCCTTTCGATTGTAGGAAGCTATAAAACAATGGGGTGGGTCATCCACGGGTCCGTTCGGCGCCTCGTCAGCGCTCGGCATTCCACAGGCCGCCAGTTTGTCTACACCTGTTGGGTAAGTTTTTATTAATTTTGCTGACGCTTCCGTAGTTGAAGCACAGATGAATATAGACGGTTAACTCCGCAAAATCATTTAAATAAAAAGCGACTCTTGCTGCGACACAATAAAGTGTAATTCAGTTCGCACAGCGCTAATTACTTAAAGTTATATTCACCTAGAAGTTGCCTCTCTTTCTATCGCGTAACTCGTTATACCTTCTGACTACGTTAAAATGAGAAGTGGTACCATCTGTATTTATCTGCAAGTTCAATCTGCGGGTCTTGAAAATCCAACCAGATAAAATGGTTGAACAAGCACCCTTAGCATGAAGCAGCTGGAAAAACGCAATAAAATAAGCGCTTTTAATGGGACACGGGTTTAAGGCCGTACCCTACCTCGGATTTTATCTCGTTCGCACCACACTACTCGCAGCCTGAGTGTGAGCGAGACGGAGTGTGGTGCTGGCGGCTCTCAAGCCTCTAATAGTTTAGGTAATAGCTTTTTACTGTGAAAATAATGGTAATAAAAAAAAAAACAAATATAAGTTCTTTTTTATAGTTAGTTCAGTTATTACGAGGGCTGCACTAAAAGTATCGGGAATGGAATATTTCCACTGTTCCTGTCATATTAAAATCTTTTTAATTGAAAACTCCTTGGTTTTAAAAATCGAATACCATTTATTTATTTAAAAATAGATTCTCGGTCTTGTCACAAGGTTTTGTCAAACTTGTTTAGTCGTTGAGAAAATGGAATTGACTCGAGAAAATTCAAGAGCGATGATTTATTATGACTTTCGAAGTGGTTTAACACAAAAACAGTGTGTTGACCGGATGATTTCTGCATTTGGTGATGAAGCCCCATCCAAAACCACAATTTATCGCTGGTTTGCTGAATTTCAACGTGGACGTGTCAAGCTCAGTGATGATCCCCGTGAAGGTCGTCCAAAAACTGCAGTCACCCAAGAAAACGTTGATGCTGTGCGTAAGCTGATTGAGGAAGATCGACATGTGACATACCGCGAAATTCAGGCAACTTTAGACATTGGCATGAGTCAAATACAAATAATCTTGCATGAACAATTAGGTGTAAAAAAGTTGTTTTCCCGATGGATACCGCATTCGCTCTGTGAAGAGCAAAGATTCCACGCAGGATCCTCAAATGCTGTATACAACATTGTATAAGGTGACGAATCCTGGATATACGCGTACGAACCCGAAACAAAAAAACCAGTCACTAGTTTGGGTGTTCGGAAATGAGTTAAAGCCAACAAAAATTGTTCGTTCACGGAGTGTTGCAAAAAAAATGGTGGCCACGTTTGTCTCCCCTGAGGGACAAAGAACGGTTAATGCAGAATAGTATGCTAGCATTTGTTTGCCACAGGTCGTTTCTGAACTCCGTAAAGAGAACTGCAACCGCCGCATCATCCTCCATCACGACAATGCGAGTTCTCACAACGCGCACAGAACAAAAGAGTTTTTAGAGCAAGAAAACATAGAATTATTAGACCATCCGCCGTACAGCCCCGACCTAAGCCCTAATGATTTCTATACTTTCCCTAAAATAAAGAATAAATTGCGTGGACAGAGATTTTCATCACCTGAAGAAGCTGTGGACGCCTACAAAACGGCCATTTTGGAGAACTTCCGAATGGAATGGTTGCTTCAATGATTGGTTCCATCGTATGGAAAAATGTGTCAAATTTCGCGGAGAATACTTCGAAAAGCAATAAATACATTTTTAAATAGTAATTGTCACTTCCTTGATTCCCGAAATTTTCAGTGCCGCCCTCGTATGTTCGCAAAGTTTCATGATCTAATTTGAAGTATTTTTTTGAATACCAGCGGTTTATAGCTCGGTTTAGAGGTAACTTTGGATTTTTTTTCTATGGATAAAACTTTATGTAATCGTGTTTTCGCCAAACATAAAACCTAGCATCAATCCTCAACTTTAACATATATTTATTTCAAAATTAATGCTGCAGTATTTTCAGCATAACGGAGGATCATGCTCAGCATTTTGAGGTAGAGTAGGGCCTTAACTACAAAAAATTAAATTAAATTTATATTCAAATTTTTCTTCATAGGTCACCAGATGAAGGCGCTGCAGCAGAATTAGGTCCCACAGCGGAAGAAGTAGAGGCGGCCAAAGATAACTGGGTAAATGGACTCAAGAAATTACAGAAACCGCTGATACCAGGGAAATTAGTGTGAGTATTGATAACATACTTCCACATTATGAAAGAAACATTCAAGTTTATATTATTTTTACATAACATCAGAGGGCCTAGACAAGTGACAATCGCTTCTAAAGCGTTTCGTATTTCTACAACGACTTTCAACAGGATTGACATAAGCTTTTCGATAGCTTATGTCAGTGCTGTACATTTTTGCCTTTTATATCATCGTTATCGCTGATAGAATGTCACTTTGTCTAGGTCTCAGGCCAGTGTTATGGTGGTCAGACAGGCAGTCGCTCCATGTAAAATACTGGTATTCATGTTAGACTGGAAGCCAGCCCCGGATCTTCAATTTTTTTTAGGCGGGGCAAAATCTGTTAAAATGCCGCCCCCGCCCACTTATATTTATTGGTACCTATCTTTATAATTTACTAGCTGTGCCCCGCGGTTTCACCCGCGTATGTCTTGATCCTGTGGGAATATAGGGATAAAACGTGTCCTATGTCCAGGTCATGGTCTACCCGTGTGCCCATCAAATATATATCCTACACTACGTAGGATATATATTTTATAAACAACACAGGATAGGATTTAAAATAAAAATCGAATATTGCATTTGTGAATTGAATTGAAATTACAATTTTACGCTTTGAGCTTTTTGTTCTGCAAATAAATCTTTGGCTTTGTCATAATTTAGCTCTTGTTGAATTCGATTTTCTATCGCTATTGCCAGACTCGATAAGCATTCCTGGCTCATAGAAGATCGCAAATAATTTTTAATTAGTTTTAGCTAAAACTTCGCTCATAGCTTGCAGATGTAGTAGGAAGCGTAGAGTACCTAAGCCCCTAGGTATCGGTCAAGTTGCGATGGCCACAGTAAAACAAGAGTCAAATTTCTGTACTTGTACTACTATTTATTCTGTAGTCAAAGTTAAGTAAATGATGATAGTTTCGTCTGTAAAGTGTGAATTTTGCCGCCCTCTGCACTTGCCGCCCGGGGCATAGGCCCCGGCTTGCCCCCCCCTAGATCCGGGGCTGCTGGAAGCTGATCTCAACATAGTTGGGAAAAGGCAGGCAGATTGAGATCAAGCCTGTGTTCCCCGAAAGGGTTAGGCAGAGGTGTACACCTACATTTCGCTAGTTATATTTCAAGTCCCATATAACAGGGGGGGTTTGTTGCCATCAATCTGGGCACAAATCCAGACTCCGGGCTGCTACTGAGAAGTTCCAAATGGAAAAAACCCAATTACACATTGCCAAACAAACACAAACTCACTTTCGCATTTATCCTATCAAATATTATAAATGCGAAAGTGAGTTTGTTTGTTACGCTTTCACGCCCAAACGGCTGAACAAATTTGGATGAAATTTGGCACATGGATAAACCATGACCTAGGTTAGGACATAGGATACTTTTTACCCCGATATTCCCGCGGGATCGAGACTTACGCGGATAAAACCGCGGGGCGCAGCTAGTTATATTATAAAATTATGATAAGGCCACTGTTTTAAAACGAAATCACTGACCGGAGCGCGTGCGCAACCAATTAACTAATTAGTTATTTAACAAAATGGTTAAACTTATAACTATTATTTTCTTCTTTTAGATTACCAGTAAATGATCGTAAGAACATCCTCATCACATCCGCGCTACCGTACGTCAACAACGTGCCACATCTGGGCAACATCATCGGTTGTGTTCTCTCCGCTGATATTTTCGCAAGGTAAGTGCAACACTACAGTAGTACCCAACTGATATGGCTTACCGATGTACAGTCACGGACATTAATTGATGAGCCACCTGGCACTGTTCGTATTTTAGCCGTGTAATGCAAATCGGGTTTTTTTCGGTTCCCGACACGCAGTCATGTCTTCGTATTAGAAGAAGAAAATTATATTTCATATCTTTACCGGTTGGCTAACCTGAGAGCCAGAACTACAAACTTGACAGCAGAGTGACTACCCAAAGTCAACCAATTGCAGGTCTAGCAACAGTAACCTAGCAACGATTGTTTATCGTTGCTAAGTTACTGTTGCGATAGTAACGTTAGCGTACGGATAAATATTAAAAGTCATTTCGACAACTTCGAAAGTACCGTCTCTGACTTCGACTATCACTGTCTTCAGTTAAGTTTTCAGAATTATCGACTTAATGAGCTATGATTCAAAGGAGGTCGGTATCAAATAGATTGGATAAACTTAATGCAACATTGTATTTATTTTTATCATTGAGAACTTATTAGTCAACCTCTATGGATAAGACTATTTCCGATTAAAAGTAATTTATTTGTCATCTTGTTTACGAGCGTGCGATTTGAGTTCGTGTATAATCGTGTAATCTCGTGAATGTATGAAACTGCAAAATTGAAAAGTTTGAAGGTGGCTCATCAATTAAAGTCCGTGACTGTACCTGCGCAGAAGACGAATTTTCAAAGCGCGGGAAATGCTATTGACCAATCAGCACGCTCCACGCACCGCGCTTCTCTTTCCTGTACCGCTATTGGTCGGCAGCTGCCGCCATGTTAGCGCACGCCACGTGGCATGCTAGTCAGCCGCAATAATTGCGAGTGAGACAGAACTAACAGCTGCAGTGTATTATGAACCTTATAGTAGTGATCTAAGGTTGATTGTAAGTTTTAAGCAGTCTTTCGTTAATCGTCGGGGCCATACTTTCTTTTCTGTGCGAACGAAGATTCACGACGCGCCTTATCAGTTGGGTACGTAACAAAGTTCTTCCGCGCTGTTGGATTTACAACCCTCGCCTCAGCGCCGAGGATTGAAAATACAACAGCGCAAAAGAACAGTTGATTGTTACTTTTGATGAAGACACTGGCCGTAAGTCATGGGACATCTACCAACCCGCTTTGTGCCTGCGAGGGGATGGTGAACCCTCACTGAGGAGGCGGGCAGCAGCTATTGATTAATTTTATTTATTTATTTATTTAACTATTTATGTACACACATAATAAACAGACAAGAAGAAAAGAACAGAAAAAAACGTACAAAGGCAAAGGTTAATATATTTTTATTGTTTTAATTTTCCAGGTATTGTCGGTTATGTGACTACAACACATTGTACATATCTGGCACAGACGAATATGGTACCGCCACTGAAACTAAGGTGAGCTTATCCCTAATTGTTTTGTCATACTCTTGTTACTCTATTCACAATATTTACTACTTCTCACAATGTTTTTTCGAGATGTTTCTCGAATAAAAATTGTCCCAAATAATCTTTGCTTACATAATGCACGGCTACTCTGTTTTTCTTAGTTAATTGATTCAGATGTGACTTTTGTGGAAATCCATTACAAAATACAATAGACGTAGATTATATTTGGTAACCTATTCCGCTTAAATAAAACCCTGTAAGAAATCCACACGTGTTTCACGTCTCAACGAGGCATCCTCAGGATGACGATTGACCAGTCGCAAACAGAACACGACGTGTTGCCACACCAAGCGCTGGACGCAGTCTCTGCGTCCGGCGCTCGGTGTAAGCGGAATAGGTTACTAAATATATCTACGTCCATTGTATTTTTACCGACTTCAAAAAAGGAGGAGGTACTACGTTCGGATGATTGTTTTTTTTTTTTTTTTTTTTTTTTTTTTATGTATGTTCACCGATTACTCCGCCGTTTGTGAACCGATTTTAAAAATTATTTTTTAGTTCGAAAGGGTATACTCCCGAGATGGTCCCATATAAATTTTATTAAGTTTGCTTGCGTAGTTCTTGCGCTAGCTTCAATATTACGTATTTTTCCCACAGTCTATGTAGACGATATCATTATTAGACTCCTTCACTGTTATTTACATAGCAGGTAGTAACTTGTATGGGGTAGGTACCACCACTAAAAAGTGAAAAATAAAAACTTTTTCCAAAAAAAACAACCGACTTCAAAAAAAAACACTAAAAAAGTGAAAAATAACTTTAATTTCGGAAGTCGGTGGCAAAAAACGAAAATTAAAAAGCAAAGACACCGACTTCCGAAATTAAAGTTATTTTTCACTTTTTTAGTGTTTTTTTTTGAAGTCGGTTGTTTTTTTTGGAAAAAGTTTTTATTTCTTTCCAAGTACTTAATAATATGTTGGTTTAATGTTTTTCAGGCGTTAGAAGAAGGCATATCTCCTCGAGAGATTTGCGACAAATACTTTGACATTCACAATAATGTATATCGATGGTTCAACATCGGATTCGACTATTTTGGACGCACCAGTACACCGCAACAGACTGAGTAAGTAATCACAGAATCCCTTAGTATGCCAACTCGAGTTTTAGAAAGAGGTCACAAGATGAGTGACAGAGACAACGCTCTACAATGCAGAACTTTTTCTGTCGTCGTGTAAGTCGTTGTGCCATATATGACACGAAACCCATAGTTTCGGCTATTGAGAAATTCAATATGCAGGGTAAATTAAAATATAAAAAATCTTCAGGACGATTACATTGATGTTGTTTGCTAAGATAGTTAATTGATTCAAGCGTGACTTAGCGAAAATCTATATTTATATAAATGAATCTCTATTTCCCTTGGTCACGCCATCACGCTAAAACGGCTGAACGGATTTGGATGAAATTTGGCACATGGGTAGACCACGACCTGGAGAAGGACATAGGTACTTTTCATCCTGGTCCGCAGACGAAATCGCGGGTATCAGCTAGTCCATTATAAAATACAATAGACGCTGATATATTTAGTAACCTATTCCGCTTAACTATTCTCCAAGAGTCATAAAAGTCGGGCGATTTCATTCACTCTGCGTCCAGTGCTCGGTGTGGCAACACGTCGTGTTCTGGTTTGCGACTGGTCAATCGTCATCCTGAGGATGCTTCGTTGAGAGGTGAAACACGTGTCGATTTTTTACAGGGTTTTTTATGACTCTTGAGGAATAGTTAAGCGGAATAGGTTACTGAATATATCTACGTCTGTTGTGTTGGTTGCTAATTTATTATTGGAAAGAAGTTTTTTAACGCGGCTTGCAGTAGGACTTGACTGGTATAAATCGTCACGTAACGAAAAAGCATTATACCTCCTCCATGCAACGTTATATATCTCTGTCTCTTTCTACACTAATATTATAAAGAGGAAAGATTTGTATTTTTGTGTGTATGTTTGTAATGAATAAACTCAAAAACTACTGCGCCGATTTCAAAAATTCTTTCACCATTAGAAAGCTACATTCACCCTGAGTAACATAGGCTATAATTTATAAAGATTACACGCGGGCGAAACCGCTGGCGGCAGCTAGTCTTTTATAAACAAGTGTGTGTGTGTGCGAGTATCGAGTAAGGAACTTCGTTCTTGACGGAGTTCCCCGACTGAACACTTTTTTTTCTTTCATAATATCAAATGCTGGAAAAGAGTTACTGAAAGGACTTGCCCAACAGTGGGAAAAGTAAAACAAAGGCCTAAATAATCGTATTTTGTCCACAGGATAGCACAGAGGATGTTCTTGAAGTTGCGCGACAATGGGTTCGTGAGTTCACAGTCTGTCGATCAACTGCTTTGTACAAACTGCGACAGATTTCTAGCTGACAGGTGAGATGTATAACGTTTATGCTTCTACTCCTTCTGTCTCTTTCTTATTTATAGAATTATAATCATTAATAATTATTAAACATGAATCATCTCTATACGTTAGATTAGTTCGAACTTTTCCATAAGAGATTTATTCATTCTAATGTTTCAATTGGGCATTCTAATTTAACAACATTTCTATTGATAAATGTGTTTTCTTTCAACTACTATAGTAATCATCATTAATCACTACAAAACCGATCACAAAGGACGTATTTTTTTGCTTAGAACCAAAACAGTGCAGAAAAGTTGTATGAAATCTCACTGTTGCACAGTTTATCATTAATGCACTGTTTAGGGTTTCGTACCCAAAGGGTAAAACGGGACCCTATTACTAAGGCTCGTCTCTCTGTCTGTCTGTCTGTCTGAGTTGAGTTGATTTGAGAAATTGTTAATAACCTTTTGCCGCAAAAGTCGCGGGATTGTTTTTATTAACTTGAGTAGGTATATTTTATCACGGTGCGTACATTGGTAGTTAAAAGAAAAGTAGATTACGCACCTTGCGTTCGATGCAACAATCTACTCTTTTTTTTTCGCTGACTCTATTTGCTATTTTGAGAATCAATCATTATTTTAACTTTTTTTTATTGCGTTTTTTGATCTGTTTCTCTCCCCAGATTCGTCGAAGGCACGTGCCCCTACCCTGGCTGCGGGTACGAGAGTGCGCGAGGCGACCAGTGCGACAAATGCGGCAAACTGATCACGGCGACAGAGCTCATACAGCCCAAGTGTAAAGTGTGCGGACATACACCCACCATCAGGCCGAGTGAACAGCTGTTTATTGAGTTGGGACAGGTAAGATGGCCAATTACTTACGCAGTTGCCCATGCGGGCCCATCGTCCGTTCACACACTGGCTCATGATGGCTATTTACACAGTGGCCCATGCGGTCCCATCGTCCGTTCACACACTGGCCCATGATGGCCATTTACACATTTACACAGCGGCCCATGCGGGTCCATCGTCCGTTCACATACTGGCCTATGATGGCCAGTTACACAGTGGCCCATGCGGGCCCATCATCCGTTCAAACGCTAGCCCATGATTGTCATTTACACAGCGGCCCATGCGGGCCCATTGTCCATTCATACACTGGCCCGTGCTGGCCATTCACACAGTGGCCCATGCGGGCCCATCGCCCGTTCACACACTGGCCCATGATGGCCATTTACACAATGGCCCATGCGGGCCCATCGTCCGTTCACAAACTGGCCCATGATGGCCATTTACACAGTGGCCCATGCGGGCCCATCGTCATTCACACACTGGCCTTTGACATTTGATTGCCATTTACATATTTACACAGTGGCCTATTTTTCCCATTGGCGTATTTATATAGTGGCCGCTGGCCATCGAAACTTACTCAACGCTCGTCACTGGATAAAGGGCACATGACATAAATTGGTTATTTAGCAGTCACTCAGGCTCATTATGGCTATTCGTCTGTTAACACTGTGGCCCATGCTGGCCATTCAACTATTTACGTAATGCGGAATAGCCTGACACTGGCTATGGGACTCTATACAAATGCCAGTGCTGGCTAAATACACTTTAGAGAATGGTCCATGTTGGTTATCGATCCTTTAAAATCATAATCCATTTTCGACCTTTTGAATACAGTATGCAAGGGTAAACACCGTTGTCACTCAAACCATGGGTAGTTGACTTAAATATAAAAATAAATGACCCAGTTACAACAAAAAAAAAAACCTTATTTTCATTAAAAGATTTTAAAGAGTAAATATCCGTCACTGTCCCGATACTCATGGATACGCGTTCGAGAGAGCTGGGAAACAGCTGACGGCCGGTCATGTAACGTCCCGCGCGCCCCGCCCGCCCCCGCCAACCGCCGGCCGCCGTGTGGAGACGCAAGTTCGTTGCCCTTGCGTGTAGGGTGAAATATTCTTGTAGAAAAATGTAGATTTTCTTTAAAAAAAAAAGTGGATTTTTCCATTTACTTAACGTTCTATAAATGAAACCAAATCACTGGTTTCAAAGATAACGGTGTTTACCCTAACACCCTGTATATTATTATTTTTATTTCGCCCACAGCTAGAACCCTCAATCCGCACGTGGATAAGCTCTGCAGAGAAGCAATGGTCCCCACCCGCCCGCGCGGTGTCGCGCGCGTGGCTGCGGGAGCCGCTGCGGGCGCGCGCCGTGACCCGCGACCTGAAGTGGGGCGTGCCCGTGCCCGTCGAGGGGTACACTAACAAGGTAACACATAATATCACGCCTGTTTTCCCTGAGGGGTTAGGCAGAGGTGTACCTATACTACACCCATATTTCGCAAGTTATGTTCTAGGGGGCCAAGTCTCTGCCAGGGTTGCGGGTTCTGCCAGGGTTGCGGGTTAGTCCGAAAGGGATACCGGGACCTTGGCAACAGGCAACTGAAGGAACACGGGTGGGTTTTAGTCAGTAAAAGTCTGAGACGCCCTTCCGCTCCACCCAGAGCGGGAGAAGTCATTGGATGATTTCCCACCCACAAAAAAAAAAAAAAAAAAAAAAGGGGGCCAAGTCTAATAATTTACAAACGTGTCACTGGTCTCGCAATTGAGTTTTTGATAGATTTTGTATGGCATATCTGTGAAAAACTGATCATTGTGAGACCACTGACACGTTTGTAAATTAGTAGACTTGGCCCCCAGGTAACAGACCCACCACAGAAAAACTTTTAGGTATCTGACTGCACTTTATTCGTATTAAGTTACTACCAATTATTCGTATTAAATTGCTGCCAATTATTCGTATTAAGTTGCTGCCAATTATTCGTATTAAGTTGCTGCCAATTATTCGTATTAAATTACTGTCAATTATTCGTATTAAATTGCTGCCAATTATTCGTATTAAGTTGCTGCCAATTATTCGTATTAAATTGCTGCCAATTATTCGTATTAAGTTGCTGCCAATTATTCGTATTCAATTACTGACAATTATTCGTATTAAATTACTGCCAATTATTCGTATTAAATTGCTGCCAATTATTCGTATTAAGTTGCTGCCAATTATTCGTATTAAGTTGCTGCCAATTATTCGTATTAAATTGCTGCCAATTATTCGTATTAAGTTGCTGCCAATTATTCGTATTAAGTTGCTGCCAATTATTCGTATTAAATTACTGCCAATTATTCGTATTAAATTGCTGCCAATTATTCGTATTAAGTTGCTGCCAATTATTCGTATTAAATTACTGCCAATTATTCGTATTAAATTGCTGCCAATTATTCGTATTAAGTTGCTGCCAATTATTCGTATTCAATTACTGACAATTATTCGTATTCAGTTATTGACAATTATTCGTATTCAATTGCTGCCAATTATTCGTATTAAATTACTTCCAATTATTCGTATTCAATTACTGACAATTATTCGTATTCAGTTATTGACAATTATTCGTATTCAATTGCTGCCAATTATTCGTATTAAATTATTTTTTGTGCTTTATTCAAGCAGAAATCGCACTTACTTACCTTTGTGAAATGAAATTGTTTATTCTCTAATCTCTTTATAGGATATGGGAATAACTTTTACACGTCATATTAAAAAATATTATAAATAAGCTACATGAGGTCGGAGTTTCTTATCTGACTACTCTGAGAAGAAAGACCGAAACAAACTCAGAGGTCGCAGTCTCTTTTAAAGTCCAGACATAATCTTGATCAAGCCATATTTGAGGACCATGTAGTTTAACGTCTGAAATGGTCTGCTGGTGATATATCCAGCACTTTGCAAATAATAGATATTTATTCACATAGTATTTGATGTCATTTCCGACATTGTCAAAGACAACTCGTTTTGATTTTGCGTTCCGTTCCACCAAAAAAAACAACATAAAATAATGAATTGTAAAATAAATAATGTGAAAATAGAAATTTGTTTCTTGACTCGTAAACATATACTTAAATAATGAATTAGTTTTGAATTACGTACATATTCCCTATTACCTTTGACCCAATAATAGAGAGAGTTTATAACGAATTCTCAAAACAGGAGAACTACATCTATCTCTACATCTATCTGACAACGTTCTCAAAGTGTCTAACTTTTATTATAAACATTTCGTTCTACAGGTATTCTACGTATGGTTCGACGCGCCGATTGGTTACTTGAGCATCACACAGAACGCGACCAAAGAGTTCGAGAAGTGGTGGAAACCGGACAAAGAGCATAACGTGAGTAGATTTACTGTAACTTTCCACTCCACTGCTCTCAAAACGGTGAAGGAAAACATCGTGAGGAAACCGGCCTGTCTTAGAACTAAAAATTCGAGGACATGTGACATCTACCAACCCGCACTGGGCCCGCGTGGTGGATTACAGCCCACTCCCTCTCACTGAGAGGAGGCCGCAGTCCCGGCTGTGGGAACATTATAGGCTGATTATGTATGAATATTTTTTGTCTGCAGGTGAAGCTGTACCAATTCATGGCCAAGGACAACGTGCCGTTCCACTGCGTCATGTTCCCGGCGACGCTGATGGGCGTCAACGAGGGACATGTGCTGGTCAGCCATCTGTTCGCGACAGGTACATTATTACCAGTGATCGGAGTAGGTAGATTGATTTTTGGTACTTGTATCATAAATGCACACAGAAAGAATAACATGGATAAGCCATTTTTCCGGAAAGTAATTCCGATATTTCCGGATTCAATTAAATATTGTTAATGTTGGTAGTGATATTCAAAATCAAAATCAAAATATTTTATTTCACATAAACCTACATGGGCACTTATGAAACGTCAGAAGCTAGGTGCACGGTTCCAATTGGTCGTTTCCTATGGAGAAGAGCCGGCAAGAAACTCCACGGTTACTCTTTTAAAAATAATTGGCTTTTACAATACTTTCAAATTACAGTGTTGGTAGGCATGGGAGGACAATGTAGGCCTTTCAACAAGTAAGTACCAGGTACTTAACAAAAATAGAAGATGTTCAATAAATCTACAGTCCAATAAGCCTACAACGTTCTCACATTCACAAAATAGAAAATAATCTATCTAAAAGACTAATGATAATAAAATTAGAATTCAAATAAAAATAAAAACCTATTTAAACCAATTGAAGTGATTGCTATTACAACTGTAACAAATTGAATAATTATAATCCTGTCCACAAAAGCCACTAAGAGTTGAAATTAATAAAATTGCAGGTATATAATGTCAAATACAATGATTATTACTACTCATGTCGTCGGCGGGCGTACGCATTGTTCTGATAACCGGTTATTGTACCACCCATGATCCTTTGTTCTGATTGGTCGTTGGGTTTTGTCAAATCGTGACTGTGTGCCGTTAAAAAAAATATGAAGAATATAATATTGCTCATTTTATTACAATTCCTACCTTTTTTTTTTGAGGATGGCAAATCATCAATTGACTCCTTCCACTCTGGCAGAATACAATTCCTACATAAGTTCCGGTTTTTTTTAATAATCCACTAATTCCGGAGGAAAGTCCATATTAATATATACGTTTCGGATCAATGGCCCCAGTTCAATCTACCTACTCCGATCACTGATTATGACAAAATAAAGGCAAATCTGCGATAAAATCCTTGAGAAGATTTCTCACAGGGATTATGTCTATTAGAAAAATTCCGTTCTGAAAAATCCTCGCCATGTAAGAGAAAGGAGGAGCTCGTGGCTAATTAATAACAGGTTCAAGATCAAGTTAAGCTACGCTTGCCGGGGTTGGTCTGACTCCTCCGTGTCTCGGAAAGCACGTTAAGCCGTTGGTCCCGACTGTCATTCGTGGATCTTTGACAGACGTTACGAGTCGTCAGAAGCCTGAGTCTGACAACCAGTCTTACCAACGGGTATCGTATTACCCAGTTACTGGGTTGTGGAGGTCAGATAGGCAGTCGCTCCATGTAAAATACTGGTATTCAGCTGCATCCGGTTAGAATGGAAGCCGACCCCAACATAGTTGGGAAAAGGCTAGGTAGATTAATCATTCATCAAAAAAATACTGAATCGCTCGAATTTATAGGAAGGACTGCGGTACGGTTTATGTCTTTCAAACGGTTTAAAAAACCAGTCTCTCTATAGATGATGGTTTCTTTTTCAGAATACCTGAACTATGAAGACGGCAAGTTCTCAAAGTCTCGAGGAGTTGGTGTATTCGGAAGCGATGCGCAGGTAAATTAATATAAAAAAAACAGGAAATAATCATTATTTTAATAAACAGAAGAGTTATTTTACCTTGAACCCGCAACCGGCGTACATTGGCGATACGACACGGGATTTTTATGTGACGAATAGACATGTGTACATATGTACATATGGTATGACAATAAAATTAAGAAACCTTTTTTTTTTTCATAACATTTTACGGTTGTACGGAACCCTTTGTATGCGAGTACAACACGTACTTGGCCGGTTTTTTAAATCTATTTATCTACACTCATGCTATAAATCCTCTATAAAAGTTTCTGAAACAGTTAGCTTATTGCCAACATTAAAACAACCAGTGTCATAGAAACCATTATATCATGCAAACGGGTGTTATAATGTTGTACTACATTTCATAATGCAACTCATTTCAAAAAGAGATCGCTGTCATGCAGGCGCGTTCAGTTCCCCTACCACTTCAAACATTTTTATGACTGTTTCATTTGTACGAGTCATTCTGAAATCAACTTAATTTTACAATATTATAAAGTTGATATTCGTTTAAATGGAAATAACAGCAATTGGAAAAAAGGATTTTAGTATAATTATTTGTGTACCCATTATTATGTTATATTTTCTAGGACACAGGTATACCATCAGACGTATGGCGGTTCTACCTGGCTAGCATTCGACCTGAGACCTCCGACTCTAGTTTTAGCTGGGTTGAACTTGGCACACGGTGAGAATATTTTATTTATTTCTTTATTTATTCATTTAATTCAGATACATTGATCCATATTTTTGTTAGTAGGTATATTTAAGAACAGCCGCTCGGGCCGATCCATCAGGTTAAGCTACGCTTGCCGGGGTTGGTCCGTGGATGGGTGACCATTTTCACATATCGAGACTCCTCCGTGCCTCGGAAAGCACGTTAAGCCGTTGGTCCCGGCTGTCATTTGTGGATCTTTGACAGTCGTTACGAGTCGTCAGAAGCACGAAAGTCTGACAACTAGTCTAACCAAGGGGTATCGTATTACCCAGTTACTGGGTTGTGGAGGTCAGATAGGCAGTCGCTCCATGTAAAATACTGGTATTCAGCTGCATCCGGTTAGACTGGAAGCCGACCCCAACATAGTTGGGAAAAAAGGCTAGGCAGATGATGAGGTATATTTAAGAATTATGTTAGTATCCAATCATACTATTTTAACTAAAAATTAAGTATCAAATATCATAAATTCACAATATCATTATCAAATCAGGAAATTCATTACAATAACATTATAAATAATAATAATACATAAAAATTAATCAAATTGTTATTATTATTTACCTAACGGTTTCTGACAAACAGTAAAATGGCGGTCAATTTTGATATAGTCCTTGTGAGTGGTTGAAAAAATAAACAATTACAAAAAATGCTAATCCTAATCCTAATATTAGTATGCGAAAGTGAGTTTGTTTGTTACGCTTTCACGCTTAAACGGCTGAACGGATTTGGATGAAATTTGGCACTTTTTATCCGGATATTCCTACGGGATCGAGACTTATGCGGGTGAAACCGCGGAACGCAGCTAGTAAGATAATAATTGTATACAATACTAGCTTCCGCCAGCGACTTCACCCGCGTGATATCCTATTTTACTCAGTGATAAACATAGCACAGTACTGGTGAAAGATTTTTTTAATCGATTATAATATTAGGGAAGATATAACTTTATTTTCTCAAATCTCTCCTGTTGTCCACGTATTTATAACTTATACTGCGTTCGCAATTGATTTACCAAACATGTAAACAAACACGTGTTATAGGAAAAAGAACTGTAATGCCTACACATAAGGTTCGGTTTGCGCTACAACTTCATATTTTTTTTATGACTTTTAACAGTACTAGTCAGTCTAAAATCAACTTTATTTATACTTGTATAAAGTTTATTTTTTTTAAAGTGGAAATAACATCAATATTGGAAACAAGAATTTAAATAGACCTTAGGTGACTTATCTAGTAAACAATTTCCCCACAGAAATAACTCAGAACTGCTCAACAACTTGGGTAACTTCTGTCATCGATCGCTAAGCTTCTGCGCGAATACCTTCAAGGGCAGAGTGCCTGACCTTGCGCTGACGCAGGCAGACTACGAGCTGATCGCGCTGGTCAATAGGGAGGTTATTGGTAAGTTATATTAGTATTGCTGTCTTTTTCTAACAGGCTTTGCTAGACAGAGATAGATTAGGGCTCAGTCATAAATAACTAAGATACAACGCCCCGCTGTGAAATAGATGGCAGATAGTGGGCCATGGGACCATGCTGGTGATAGATGGTAGATAGTGGGCCATGCTGGCGATAGATGGTCGACAGGGGGCCATGCTGGTGATAGATGGTAGATAGTGGGCCATGCTGGCGATAGATGGTAGACAGTGGGCTATGCTGGTGATAGACGGTAGACTGTGGGCCATGCTGGTGATAGATGGTATACAGTGGGCCATGCTGGTGATAGATGGTAGATAGTGGGCCATGCTGGCGATAGATGGTAGACAGTGGGCTATGCTGGTGATAGACGGTAGACTGTGGGCCATGCTGGTGATAGATGGTATACAGTGGGCCATGCTGGTGATAGATGGTAGACAGTGGGTCATGCATGATATATTTACATGTCACTGGGGTGAATTCGCAAAAGTACTATTATTTATGTTATGTTATAAACTATGATCTTAATTTTAATTATGTATACATTCCTTGGCTATCGCATTAGGCTACGACCTGTAATGGTAGTTTTTAAGGCATTTAAATAAAAATAAATAAATAAATAAATAAATGCTAGTAGACAGTAGGCCATTCTGGCGATAGATGGTAGACAGTAGGCTATCGTGGTGATAGATGGTGGATAATGGTCCACGGGACTCGTATTTTGATCAATATACAACCTGACACTAACCTGCAAACTTAAGCATTTGGAAAACTTCAAAATCCTTTTTTAAAACTAAAACTCAATATTCTGTGTTACGATATTATTTACTGCATTTCATATTCAATATTTTAAATAGTTAGTTAGCCATATTTCATAAATTAATTTCCATATGCCAAATTAATCAAAACAGCGAAATATTTGACATCTATTTGCGACGTTGCCCACTTTCAGAATAAACGCTCTTAAGAAAATTTTAATTTGGCCGGACTTTATCGAAACGTGGATCTTCACCTCTGCCAACCAAGAATACAGAGGTAATTTTATTTTTATTTTATTTCCAGCCTACGTCCAACACATGGAAAAGGGTCGTCTCCGCGAGGCATTACGTCACGTCCTGTCGATATCCCGTATCGGTAACCAGCACATGCAGTTCCAACAACCATGGGTGCTTCTGAAGGGATCCGATGATGACAAGTGAGCAGATACATATAATACTATCAATCGCATACCAAATGGAGCTCGTGGCTAAGTAATAACAGCCGCACGGGTCCATCCATCAGGTTAAGCCACACTTGCCGGGGTTGTTCCGTGGATGGGTGACCATCTTTACATACCGAGACTCCTCCGTGCCTCGGAAAGCACGTTAAGCCGTTGGTCCCGGCTGTCATTTGTGGATCTTAGACAGTCGTTACGGGTCGTCAGAAGCCCGAAAGTCTGACCACCAATCCATAATTTCAGAAAGCGTGGCGCGACCGCCATAGGTCTCTGCTGTCAGCTGGTCGGTCTGCTCTGTGCGTTACTGTCTCCATACCTGCCGGAGACTACCAGACGACTGAGGGAACAGCTCAATGTGAAGCCGGAGACACTGAGGATTAATCCTGAGTAAGTTATCACCAATTTTGCATATATGCCTAATGCTGCCTTTGTTTGGTTATTTTTATTTGTGTTTGTGCATAAAGTTTTAATAAATAAATAAATATTTAACAAGATTGCAAGAATAGTAGAAATAAATTGAAACTTGTGGCAGTTCGACTTAGGAATGGTTGATATCGTACGATCTTTATTTTTTATTGCAAAATGATAAAAAAAAAATATTTTCAGATCTAATTTTGTAATAGTCTTTCTGCAAACGTTAAGTACGACTTTATATTCACTGATTCCGTTAAACTTGTAAGTTCAGTACTTTCCAATATAGAAAGGGGTCTTGGGGGTCGTCCATTAGTCAGGTGATGGTTTTTAGCACCCTTCCGTGGTGATACATGGTAAGGTTTTAGACAACCAACCCCCTACCCAAAATCACGTGTATTGTTTTTGTCCAAGTACTCGTAAGTATCTTGAAAATTATCAGAATAATTTAACTTAAAATACAGGTTAGTAAAAACCGGCAAATCAAGGTCACGCGCCGCTTTTCCGCGCGTTCAACGAAAAAATTAATACGCTTGATATCTCTACAGCCCCTCCCTCCCTCTTTTGTGATATTTCGTGACTTTTTTTTTTTTGCCTAAGCTGTATTTAATTTATCATAATGTTGATCATGACAATAATAAAATCATAATCGATTACGATTCAAACTCAAACCATTTATTTCAAATAAACCAATTCCAGGAACTTTTGAATTATCAAGGAGTCGATCAGTCAGAAAGATGAAGCTTGTTGCCCATTCCAAAGCGTAGTAGGTACCTATGGACGTATTATAATATCTGTGCTATGGAGAATTCAAATCCAAATTCATTTATTTCGTGAACACAGGGTACATATAGAAGGTGTTATAATATATAAGATCCGAAGAAGAACGGGAAAGAAGCTCCACGGACACTCTTTTAAATCAAGTTGATGATTAGGTTCGTATTCGAAAAGTTGTCAGTCGAGCTGTAATGGATAACCAATATTTCTTTACAATTTCAGGAACCCATCCCTTCTCCAATACCTACCATATGGCCACATCATCGGCAAACCGGAGCCACTGTTCGCTAAGATCGAGCCCGAAGTGTTGGAGAAGCTTCGCGCCAAGTACGCGGGCACGCAGAGCGAGAGAGCGAATAAGGTTAGAAAGAAATAAAATAATTAATAAGTTAATCAAAGACTGGATTCCTTTTGTGTCAGTTCAAAGTTTAAATAAGATTGCAAAAGTTGTAATAAAAGTCTCATCATAGAATGTTGCCTGGGAAGAAATTCAGTTAGTCAGTTTTTTTTGTCGTGTAGTATAAAGCTCTAGGTTCTTAATAATTAATTACAATCTAGTCTATATTGACTAATAACTAATAAGTAATTTTAATCTAACTTAATTTTCTACGTAATCATCAGATAATAATAAAGCATAAAGAATAAAAAATTAATAATATTTTAATAATAAAGAAGAGTGAAAGAACACTATCTTTCCACTTCGTCATAGTTGTGTATGTATTTATTTCGATATATATTTATGAAGTAGGTAGTTTATATTATGTATGTAGTATTTATATTTGTATGTAAGTGTATGATCATATTATTTGTTCTAGTTTATTAAGTGAATTGTGTTGATTTTATGTATTTTACTTTCTCGTGAATTTTACACACGGTGTCTACATCTCTTTGTACGTTTTTTTCTGTTCTTTTCTTCTTGTCTGTTTATTATGTGTGTACATAAATAGTTAAATAAATAAATAATAAAAAAATATTAGACATGTATTTTTTGGTTTATCATATTAATAAAAAAATACTTAGATAAAACACATTAAAGTTGGGGAATGGGGGCTCGCTACGTCACGTCACAAGTAAGTATAAAATGTACATACTCGTGACGTCATGGCACAATTTAACTCGATATATCGCCGTAATCTTTTGATTACGTAAAAAAATAAAAAATACGTGTTCAATTTTTTTTAAATCTACATGACCAACAAAAAAAAATTTTGTCATCATCCCCATTACTATAATATTCCGATCACTAATTCTAATATTTGTCAAGAATAGTGTTTTATTTCAGCGTTTTTATAATCTGTCTTCATGATTAATGTTTTCAGCAAAACGGAAGTGCTGCAGTAGCAGAGCTTGAAGAAGCGGTGAAACAGCAGGTAATTAAAAAAAATATATATCATGTTTCGACCCCAGACCTCAACTATTTTGGGGTGAAACGCTTTCGAAGCCCTTGTCACTTGTCTAGGCCCGGCGGCTTCCACTCTAACCGAATGCAGCGGAATACCAGTATTTTACATGGAGCGACTGCTTATTTTACCTGCAAAACCCAGTAACTGGTAACGATACCAATTGGCATCACTGGTTGTCAGCCTTTCGGGCTTCTGACGACCCGTAACGACTGTCAAAGATCCACAAATGACAGCCGGGACCAACGGCTTAACGTGCTTTCCGAGACAGGGAGGAGTCTCGATATATGTAAAGATCCATCCCATCCATGGACCAACCCCGGCAACCGTAGCTTAACCTGTTGGATCGATCCGTGTGACTGTTATTACTTAGCTACGAGCTTTACTCCCTAAATAATTAATTTAATATTTGCAATAAATCAATTTTAGGGTGAAAAAGTCCGCCAACTGAAATCGTCAAGTAAAGACAAGGCAGTGTGGCAGCCGGAAGTCGCCAAGCTGTTAGATCTCAAGAAACAGCTCGAAGCTGCACAGAAAGCACAAGCTGCAGCACCAAAGAAGACACAAGCTGCACCACAGAGTAGTGATGCCAGTAGCTTGGAGAAAGCTGTTGCAGAACAGGTTAGTTAAAGATAATAATTTGTGGAAAATTGAAGTCCATTGTAAATAGTTGTATGGTAAAGGGCCATGCTGGTCATAGATGGTCGTCAGTGAGCCATGCTAGTGATAGATGTTTGTCAGTGGGCCATGCTGGTGGTAGATAGTAGACAGTGGGCCACGCTGTTAGTCGATAGCAGATAATGGGCCATGTCGGTGGTGTATGGTAGTTGGTGGGCCATGCTGGTGGTAGATAGTAGACAGTGGGCCATGTTGGTGGTGTATAGTAGTTAGTGGGCCATGCTGGTGGTAGATGGTGGTCAATGGTTCATGTTGGTGCAAGGTGAATGGCGTTGACCTTTGTCTCCTGGCATTACAAAAAACTTATGAATGTATATTTTTCTAAATCCCAGTCCTTTAAATTCTCGATAGGCCGATAAAGTCCGCCAGCTGAAAGCGTCAACTAAAGACAAGGCAGTGTGGCAGCCGGAAGTCGCCAAGCTGTTAGACCTCAAGAAACAGCTCGAAGCAGCTCAGAAGGCACAAGCTGCAGCTCCACAGAAAACACAAGCTGCACCACAGAGCAATGCTTTAAGTAGTGATGCTAGTAGCTTGGAAAAAGCTGTTGCGGAACAGGTGAGAAAGATGCAAAGAATTTAAAACATTATGGCCATGGTGGTGGCAGATATTTCTGGATAGATCACACTGGTACATCGTCGTGAATGGTCCATGCTGCTGACGAGACTGACCAGTACAGTAGGGTGCTGGTCGGTGCCAAAAACCTTGTGAGAAACCGACACGTGTTTCACCTCTCAACGAGGCATCCTCAGGATGACGATTGACCAGTCGCAAACCAGAACACGACGTGTTGCCACACCGAGCGCTGGATGCTGGATTTCTTACAGGGGTTTTCATGACTGGGAGAATAGTTAAGCGGTATAGGTTACTAAATATATTTACGTCTATTGTATTTTATAATAGCTGAAGCCCGCGGCTTCGCCCGCGTAATCGTCGATTATTATATACGAAAACCTTCCTCGAAAACCACTCCATCCATTGGTGATAACAGCATAGAATATATTTACTCAGTATAAAATTGGTAAAATATTAACATAAAATCTTAGAAATAATTTACAAAGGTATTATAATGTTAGATGCCTGTACTAGCATAAATCTGTATCGCAGGCGGCATGAAAAGCGGTGCAGTAGTTTTTGAATTTATCACGAACAGATAGATGCGGCGGAGGACTTAATGTGTACTGATGGATTCCAGCAAAGTGACGCCTGAATCAATTCACTATCTTTCCTTTTTAGGCTGAAAAAGTCCGCCAACTCAAAGCATCGACTAAAGACAAGCTAGTGTGGCAGCCGGAGATCAACAAGCTGCTGGATCTGAAGAGACAGCTGGCGGCCGCACAGACTGGACCCGCGGGCAACTGTGGCCGTGGCGGTGATGTGCAGGGGCTGGAGAAGGAAGTGGCTGACCAGGTAATCAGCCATTTTGATAACGGAACTCCATGACATAGGATGCACTCTTAGCTAAATGATAACAGCCGCACAGGGTTGATCGAAGGGTTAAGCTACGCTTGGCGGGGTCGGTTCGTGGATGGGTGACCCATTACATATCGAGAACACTCCGTGCCTCGGAAAGCACGTTAAGATGTTGACGCCGTCTGTTATTCGTAGATCTTTGCCAGTGGTTACTGGTAGAAGAAGCCCAAGTCTGACAACCAGTCTTACCATAGTGTATCGTGTTACCCAGTAATTGGGTTGTAGAGGTCAGATTGCCAGTCGCTCCATGTAAAATACTGGTATTCAGCTGTGTCCGATTAGACTGAAAGGCGACCCCAACCATTTTTTTTTTAATATTACTTAATTTTTATTTCTTTTGGAATAATTTAACTGGGATCGAAAAATAGGATTATTTGAGACTAGCTGCGCCCCGCGGTTTCACCCGCGTAAGTCTCGATCCCGTGGGAATATCGGGATAAAAAGTATCCTATGTGTTAATTCAGGTTATAAACTATCTGTTTGGAAAATTTCATCCAAATCCATTCAGTAGTTTTTACGTGAAAGAGTAACAAACATCCATCCATCCATCCATCCAACCATCCATACTTACAAACTTTCGCGTTTATAATATTAGGTAGATTGACAAAAGGAGGCGCATTCATTATATTTTTAGGAAAGTAAAATTGGAGTTATTTGAGGTTCAATTAGATACATGCCTTTATTTTTTCATTGCAGGCTGACAAGGTACGAAAACTGAAGGCTTCCACAAAAGACAAGGCGGTGTGGCAGCCAGAGATTAACAAACTATTGGATCTCAAGAAACAACTCGCCGCGTTACAAATAAACAAATAAATTATAATTTATTTATTCTAAATTATAATGTTGCGTTTTATTTTTACTAAAGGTCATATCAGACGGTACGGGTCACAAATCCTTGCATATCCTAAGGGTTCTTCTTCCCTACCATTACCGCGCCCCCCGGTCTATTCCTTCATATGTAATGGTCTCTGCTCCCCATGAAACATGACACTCCAGCACGGGTAGCATGACCACCATAGACAAGGGTTTTGTCGACGGAAGAATAGACAAAATGACAGATTGTGATTGTGTATCTGTCATTTTGTCTATTCTTCCGTTGACAAAACCCGTTTCTATTGTGGATAAGCTACGCGTGCAGGGGCTAGTGTAAATCTTCTCCGAGAGATTAATCGAGTCTAGTCAAATCACACTGGGGTTTGTTTTCGCATTTCATTAATGAATCCTAATCTTCTATAATATAAAAATGAATCGCAAAATGTGTTGGTAAGCGCATAACTCAACAACGCCTGGACCAATTTGGCCAATTCTTTTTTTGTTGTGTTCGTTATCCTCAAGGGAAGGTTTAAACGTAAAGTAGGTGTAGGTAGGGTAGGTAGGTAGGTAGGCTAGGTATGTAGGTAGGGTAGGTAGGGTAGGTAGGGTAGGTAGGGTAGATAGGGTAGGTAGGCCAGGTAGGCCAGGTAGGGTAGGTAGGGTAGGGGTAGGGTAGGTACTTAGTGCTACCCGTGCGAAGCCGGAGCGGGGCAGCTAGTAATGTTATAAATGCGAAAGTGAGTTTGTTTGTTACGCTTTCACGCTAAAACGACTGAACGGATTTGGATGAAATATGGCACATGGGTAGACCATGACCTGGAAAAGTACATAGGATACTTTTTATCCCGATATTCCCACGGGATCGACACTTACGAGGGTGAAACCGCGAGGCGCAGGTCATTCATAAAGCTCATACCAGATGCTTCACTTTTTGTTCATTTATGTCTTTCATTCGACATCTTTCACTCCAAGCGAAACGTCAGAACAAAAATGAATCAAAAGTGAATAAATGTATTCATCCTACAAAATTATGTTGGATTTCAACAGTCGGCATCTGTCTCTCCCGCTCCAAAAATGAAATTATATGAGCTGGTTAATTAACGTTCATTCTTATATAATTATATCGACGTCTGTGTCGTGTGAACGAGTTATGAGACAAAACTTACAGGAATTCCTTTATTAAAAAACATTTTAAATTCATAAAAGTATATTCGAGTATTCACATTTATCAAAATAATACAAAATATCTTATCGCGGTCGCGGTCGATTACATAAAACTATTAATTCATTGTTATTTACAAATCATGTACAGTAAGATTTCCAAGAATCAATAATAATTTAAATCAAGATTTGAATGATTTTTTTAATAGAGATTTGCAGTTGATGTCGTGATGGTCCAGTGGTTAAAGCCTCGCCTCTGTGCACGAAGTTGTGGGTTCAAATACGGGCAATTATTAAGTGACTGCGACTTTTTCAATTCATAAGTACTTTCTGAGTTATCATTTCAAACTTAATGACGGCTCGGAAGTTCGCTACTCGCTGCGCAGTACCCCATAACCCCGCTGACACATGAAATTGTTACTGCGCAGCGACTCGCCTCATGTTCCGAGCCGCCATTAAGTTTGAATCGAACTGTACCTACAGACATCAGTGAAGGAAACCATCCTGAGAAAACAGCGCCTTAATTACGTAATACACGATCGAACGATGTATCGTTTTGAAACATAGCAATCTGTTTTAAAACGATTCAGATTGTGACTGATCGTGTATTCTCCACGATTCGTGTCCCTTACATAAGAAACAAAAAAAAACAACCGACTTAAAAAAAAACTCTAAAAAAGTGAAAAATAACTTTAATTTCGGATGTCGGTGTCTTTGCTTTTTAATGTTCGTTTTTTGCCACCGACTTCCGAAATTAAAGTGTTTTTTTTAAGTCGGTTGTTTTTTTTTTGTAAAAAGTTTTTATTTTCACTTTTTAGTGGTGGTACCTACCCCACACAAGTTACTACCTGCTATGTAAATAACAGTGAAGGAGTCTAATAATTATATCGTCTACATAGACTGTGGGAAAAATACGTAATATTGAAGCTAGCTCAAAAACTACGCAAGCAAACTTAATCGGTGAACATACATAAAAAAAAAAAAAAAAACAATGATCCGAACGTAGTACCTCCTCCTTTTTTGAAGTCGGTAAAAAATCTGCTCAACTACGTAAATAACGCAATGAATGTTGTTGAACTGTCAAAATGAAACAGATTAATTAGTCTTAATCGTTTACGAAAATGTATTACGCAATTACATAGAACTATGGTGCTGATTCTGTTGGTCACAAACTAAACTAAATTTAAGGTCAGTGCATCTTTTTCTTTCTATTTCATTAAGAAAAGGACAGAAGATAAATTTTAGTTTAGTCCTATGAAATTTATCAGCGCTTGTCACTATTCCATAGAAGTTTAGACGTGATTAAAAACTTGCCTACTAAAATTATGTCAATTTACGTCAGGCGCTGATTAATTTGACAGGACTAAACTAAAATTTATCTTCTGTCCTTTTCTTAGTAAAATGGAAAGAAAAAGATGCACTGAACTTAAATTTAGTTTAGTTTGTGAACAACAGAATCGGCACTGATATAAGTCTGAAATCGATGAATGCTCGTGCCTTCTCTGAGGAGAGACGCCTTTGCCACTCTGCAGTCGGACAATATAGAGAGACGAAATTAAATTGAACCCATTCGAAAAATAAATAGTACACGCAATATAGAACTAAATTGGACCCAATACTGATTATTATTTGATTATTTATACAACTAAACTGTGTAAAAAATACTTAAGTTAATACATGGCATGATTTTAGCCTAAGTGAGTAAAAATAATTAACTAAAATTAAGCCTATTCAGGGGGCAGAAAATTTTGGATTGTGTAACATTCAACAATCCATCAGTTTGATGATTAATAACAATAATATGCTGAATAATTAAAAACCCAAAAAGGGGTTATTAAAATTATCATTATGAACCAATTTTATTATTGGCGCCAATACTGAAATCGCCAAAAAAAAAAACAACACAGTTTCTTAATTTTTTTGTTTCCCATAACTTGACAAAATATATGGAACAGCTGTTTTTCGCAGGTGACATACATAAAATATTAGGTCCCCACCTATGAAATCAGCGTTTTGTATGGGGAATTTTAAAGAAGTTGCATTTTTCATACTTACATTTTCTTAATATATATAACAATCATGAACACTAATGTTACAAAACTTTTATGCACTAAAGTTTAAAAACTAAGGTAACGTATGCCACTTAGATTAAGCGACAAAAATAAGATTTGGCTAAGTAAAAAAAAAAATTGTGGTCATTTTTGCAAACAAAAAATGAAAGTAATAAAAATTAAAACCCAACTACGACTAAAAAGGTATAAACAAGACACTCCGGAACAAAAAAATCCGGAGTCACACATAGAAAAAAAACATCAATTTCATAGGTTTACCCAATATTTAGTGTTTGTAATCTACCCTATTAAAGGTGGGATGATGACCATGAGAAGGCCGCGAGAATTTCTGGACCAGTCGATTTGGCGATTTTTGAGTGTCCATGTCCAGCAGTGGACGTCTTTCAACTGTAATGATGTTCAACAAAAATCACTGTTCCGCACACTGCATTCCATTCAGCATCACACTAACACCTTGGAGCAGATTCCCCGGTTCCTTCACATGCATCTTAACGTGGCTCTTCAAGCCTGAAGCTTTTCTGAACGACTGACCGCACTGAGTACAAATGTATGGCTTTTCACCAGTATGACAACGAATATGGGAGATCAAATCATTGCGTTGTACGAAGGCTTTTTCACAATAAGAACACTGAAAGGGACGTTCACCAGTATGTGTTCTGCGATGGTTCTTTAAAGTACCCGATGCAGCAAACCTCATCGGGCAGAGGTCACAGAGGTATGGTTTCTCTCCAGTGTGGATGCGACGGTGTTTGACTAGAGCGCTAGAGGTTGTGAAGCCGTTCCCGCAGTCGTCACAGACGAAGGGGTGTGCTCCGCTGTGTTTTCGGTTGTGCGCATCTAGTTCGCCTTTTGATACAAATCTGAAAAATTGAGAAACTTGTAAAATAAGGCTCTATTTACACAGCAGCAGCGATCGGTGGCGGCAGCGTCGGGATCGGCAATTAGTGTCGCCAAGAGAAGGCGCGGCCATGGTCTCGCACTAAGAAGTATGAATGGCACTTAAGGTCGCAGACGGAGTGGGGCGCTAGCGGCTCTAAAGCTTCGAAAAGTTTAGGTAATTGCTTTTTACGGTGAAAATAATGGTAATTAAAAAAAAATGACACACATAAGACCTGCTTTATAGTTAGTTCAGTTATCATGCAAACTTTCATGATCTAACTTGAAGTATTTTTTGAATACCAGCGGTTTATAATTCTGTGCAGAGGTAACTTTGGTTTTTTTTTCTATCGAGAAAATTTTATATAATCGTGTTTTCGCCTCACATAAGACCTAGCATCAATCCTCAACTTTAACATATATTTATTTCAAAATTAATGCTGCAGTATTTTCGGCATAACAGAGGATCATGCTAAGCAATTTGTGATTGGGTGCGCCCTTAATTAATAGTAGAATCCACTTTACACTTTACTACTACTACTACTGTTTTAATTTTACAGTGGAAAATAGCTACTAAATATTTAAGCTTATTTTTTTTTTAGTAAATAAAGTTTTATTAATTATTAAAAATGTCAATATAAGCTATTTATTTTGTTATGGAGTTAATTGGGCTATTATGCTACGGCTACACTTTATCACGCGTTATCGCGAACTTTTCTTCGTGCGCTCTCTGTTGCTCAACGAGTAATCGAGGGGTGTGCGAGAGAGAGCGCACGAAGAAAAGTTCGCGAAGTGTAGCCGTAGCATTATACGAATATATTGAATATAATAATATAATATATTATATTTATGACTGTTCGCCATAGAAGATGATTAGACTGGAAGCCGACCAGGACCCTAACTTAGTTGGGAAAAGGTTAGGCACATGATGAGACTGTTTAAATTTTAATCTAGTTTATAGCTTGTGTCCAATGTCTTGTCAATATTATGTACACCAATAAATTGTCTATACATTATCAGTAACACCTTTCCTTATACTTTTGTACTTCAATGTATATTTTATGTGTGTCTCTATTCTATCCTTACTAATATTATAAATGCGAAAGTAACTCTGTCTGTCTGTCGCGCTTTCACGCCTAACTACTGAACCAATTTGAATGAAATTTGGTACACAGATAGTCTAGAGCCTGAGAAAGGACATAGGCTACCTTTTATCGACATGCCACGCTGGCGAAGCCGCGGGCGGAAACTATTACATAAATAAAACTTACCTCTTCTCACAATTTTCACACTTAAAAGGCTTCAATCCCTGATGTCTTCTCATATGCTGCGCCAAATTAGTCTTCTGACTAAACCCTCGGCCACACTGCGAGCAAAGGAAGGGCTTTTCACCAGTATGAGTCCGCATATGCTCCTTCAGTGTACACAACATAAGAAACGCTTTATTGCAAGTGTTACAGCGGTGCTTCTTCTCGTTCTTATGATTATCTCTGTGTAAATCTAAACTCTCTTCATTAGGAAAACTTTGTGCGCAAACTTCGCATGTTATGCCATTTTTTCTTGAATGCATTGTTAAGATATGGTTTTCTAAATAAGCTTTGTACTTAAATTCTCTTTTACATACTTTGCAGACGTGTTTTATGTTGTCCGTTTCTTCATGACGTAATATGTGAGCTGATAATGAGGTTTTATTCTTGAATTTACGTAAACAGAATGAGCATTGGTAGGATTCTGTTTTGCTGTTTATGGTTTTCTCATGCTTTATTATGTGAGTTTTTAATGCAGCCTCAGTTTTGAACTGGCATAAACAGAATTTGCAAACATGTACTAATGATTTGTCATCTGATGCGTGTTCAATGCGGTGGACTTGTTGATGTATCCTCCATGCATTTGGAGTTTTGAACTTGCGATTACATTCAACACATTCAATCTCATTTTTAATAGTAACTAATTTGGTTTTGTTAACTTTTTCTAATACTTTTTTGTACTTATTACAGTTTTGTAGTTTTAAATGTGTTTTATACTTGTCTTTTGTAGTAAATGTAAGTCCACAGTAACATGTGTATTTTTTTCCTTCGGTTTTTAATGGTTCTTCCTCTTTAAATTCCACAGGTATTGTCTCACACTGCGCTCCATCATCATAATGATCTGGGAAGCTTATATCATCATCAAAATTTAAGTTTATCTCTTCTTTGACAGGTTGTTCAGGATTCTCAGGTACTGTAGAGTTGGTTAGCTTACAAAAACTAGTGTCGGAGATTGGGAATACTGAAGCATCTTCAATTAACACATTTTTCTTATCAAAACTGTTTCGAGAACCGTAATTTGCAACATTTGAAGTCGCAAGACTAATAAAGTTGTTTAATTTCTCAGTTAAATCCACATTTTCATCTTTTATTGAGCATTTTTTGTCAATACTCGATGTTTCAAATCGGCTTACAGAATTCTGGTAGACGTTGTTTAAAATCGTCTCAGAATTCTGGCAACGGCGTTTGAATGCATCAGCCTTGCACATGACCGACTCGCATTCACCACAAACCTGTTTTGGCAGACTATCCTCGAATTTAACATTAATATCAGCAGTAAATGCAAGGATTTCTAACAAGTTGCGTTTTTCGCCATCCATCTTCGTAAATAGAGACTTCATATCGGCGCATTCTACTAAACAGACGCGGCATATTCTTTCGAACGTCTGAACACTTATTTCCATATTATTTTTACCTATCGATTTATTTTGTTGATTTCATTAACCAACTGAGAAAGGACAACAAGACAAGACAACAATAACTCCAAAAAGACGCGATCAAATGTCAAACTATTAATTGATAAATGTCAATGTCAGTCAAGTCAAGTGGTGAATAGGGATGTGCATGTCTATCAATAAGTATTCTATAACGAGTACTCGACTAAAAATGAATAAACAGTAAGATCGAATTGAAATAGAGAAGAATTGCATTTTCCTCTGGTTTAAAAATGATGCTGCTCGTTCATCTTAACACTAGGAATAAAACTGAATAATATAAATAGCTGAAGCTGATGCGCTAAATTAGCCCGCAACATAAATAACCACCGCATTTGTCACTGTTCTGTGTATACTTGCAGGTAATTGTGTAGCCTCTGTTGGAGACCCAATAAATAAATAAGCTTTTTGCTTGCGTTTTTCGTAATGTATGAGTTCAATACGATGTCATAGTCCAAGAGCTAGATCGCAGAGTTGACGCGTAAACTCTGCGATCTAGCTCTTGGACTATACCTTAAAAATTGAACTCACATCTTCTAGACTAATTCCCGACTAAATCTGTGACTTGGCGACTGATTCCGACTAATTAGCGACTTAAGGGAGAAAACAGATCTTCGCTAGGTGCCCTAGCTTAATGGGCCAAGTTGGGGAGACAGATCGGCCACCGGCCACCTATAAACCCTTTTAACTTTTGAACCAGTGATTGAAAAATTCTGATATTTGGCGAATTTCCGACTTTTTTTTAATCAAATATCCCTCATGGTGGACATGCCAGTGTCAATTAGAATCATCTATACAAGTCTCCAAGTTAGAATTAGCGATGTCATGTCTTATGAAATAGTAATTTAGTAGGGTACTTTGAACATAATATGGAGTTGTATATTGATGACTAGGATTGTAATGAAAAAATTGGATGATCCAGAAAAGTTGGTATGGGTCGATGCCACATGGATGCGACCGTTGTTGCTTGCTGCGCCTCGAATCACTTTTATCAACTTAGCAAGGAATGTTTCGGGTTGAGCTTATGACCATCAAGTAATTATAAATTCTAATAAAACAAATCGGAACAGAAAATAAATTCTTTATTTTAATAATATCCAATTTTATCAGATTAACGTCGTCGCTTTGATTAACAAAAAAAATGTATTTTATACAATTGCAAGTTTCTTTTTCTAAAAATTTCACACAAAATTTTGTCGGAGGTAAAAAAAATATCTTTTTTAATCTGTATTGAGATCGTAAAATACATCACAATGTTACATTGCCATTTTAAAATATTTTTAAAAGTATTGCCATGTTTTGAGGTGCTTACACCTATTTTTATTGCCACATTCGACAAAAAAGGTTCGAATTAATAATTAAATAATAATCATATTTACACATTTTAAAATTTAGTATTGCCAGACAGTGGATAATAATAAATTTATAATCTGGCAACTCAAATTACTTGAACGCGAAATTAATGAAAATTTGAAGGTGTAAGTCGCCCTCGTATAAAAAATTTCTAAAATTTTATTTTACATCTAAACCTAGTTATTTTATTTATTTACAATACACTGCACTGAGGTAACGACTTCTATTTGAAGTCTTTGTACTGTATTATTATTTCCTGTCTAAATTATTAATATTAATAATATCATCATACTGTCCAATATTTGTTGTCTAACTTTTTTTACGTATCTAAAAATCTATTATAACAATATCTTATATATGTAATAACTATTATTATTATTTATTATTAACAATGGTTTTCGATTATTGGCACGTCATTGACTCGAAATAATAATTGTATGGAATAGTTACGACCGCATCGCCAACGGCCCATCCAAAGCGTTTAGGGAATTTATATCTTAGGATATAAAAGATAAAGCTTCTTCTTTATTATCAATCAATTATTAATATCACAACTTATTATTCGACCGCGTATGATGCGGTTCTTACAAAGAGGTAGAGCAAACAATTTAGATTTTAATACTAAAATTATGGCAAGAAAAGTTTAAAACTGAAATGGCAACACCATAAATTGTCTTTTATCATAAAAATGACGAAACTTATCTAATTTTGTAATAATACATAAAGGTTTTAATCTTTTTCCTAATTTTCCTACTCGAAATACTGAAAAATATCTACCTCTTTAGTGCAATAACTATTCCATACAAAGAATACAATTTAAGACTAGGTTAATTACCTTCGTTTTGTTTACAAACATTATTTAAACATGTTGAGCGTGTTTTGATTTTTTGAAGTGAAAACGCGCACTTGGTAATATTTTTGAACAGTGAATGAAACTGTGAGTCTTAATCGCGTATACACGCCTCCAGTCGCAAGTTTTCAACTACTGTCGTCTTTTTTAAAATCAAGTTTTCTATAATAACATAATTAAGTGAGACAGTATAATGACTATTTTCACTATCAATTATGGTATGAAGATATCGATACAAATCGAAATCAGGACGAAATGACACTTTACATACTAAATCACCGAAAATATAATTCTATCGCTTTTAAATTACGTTTGTAAGCAAAACGGCCATCATTATTTCTGATACGACACTTGAAACGTCCCCGAATTATAACTATATTCACGCTATATTTAGTAATGGATAGGCAAGTATGTATCACACAAACAAAAAATCGACTAAAACATTCGTAGGAATTATAGTAATGATTGGACATCACTAGACGTTCTTTCCCGCGAAATGTGGTAAAATTAGGCTCAGAGAATTCAAGTATCGTTAGCTAAATCGAATTTTTCAGCAACAAAGTAAAGTTAGATTAGACTCCTAATGTAACTTGAGTTTGTTGAAACAATTGTACAACCCAAAACTTGTATTAGAATAAATATTCGCTCAATATTTCAGGATAACGTATGTTCAGTCGGTTGCATAAATGAATATTTCTATAAGTCAGACCTGCCGCTAACATTATAAATATATCGTGAATATAGCTACTGCCCCCGACGATGTAATAATATATATTTGACAGACTTGCGGCCCCTAAGTACTACTTTATATACCGTATTGCGATACTATTTGGCAGTATTTTTTCTATTTTTTATGCTTGGTTGTAGCAAATATTGAAGAGTTGGCGACTTTATATTTTTTGGAAGGATTTTAAACTCTAGACTAGATTTTATTGTCAGTCATGAAGTGGGTCTCAATTCTTTTGAGGCCTCATTTTATGTAAGGCCTCAAATAAATTGAGGTCATTTCGAAAATCACGACATTTCTCACAAAAATAGCTACACAAGTAGTTTTTAACTGAATAAGTTTCTTCCCTATGTATCGTTTAGAAGACAAGTAGCGCTATCTCCGTCTGTTATAGGAATAACAGAAAGAGATAGCGCTATAGCTTTTAATCTCCAATCTTTGACACAACCAACTCCATTATAAATGAGCTGCCACAGATAATACTATAAAAATCGCAGCATTTACGAACTTAAGCACTTTCGTTAGACTAATGAAAAAAAAACATAAAAAATAAGCTATAGACAAATGTATAACGAATACAAAAATAACTTCGTAATCACATTAAAACGTGGCCTTTTGAGGCCATAGATTAGAGTCTCTTTATGACCACAAGGCCTTTTAGACTTATGGCCTACGCACACATCTTTGTTCAGTTAAAATTGTCTATATTTTGGCCTTAACTTAAAAGTAAGTCCTTAATTTCATTTTAAAAAGGCCCTACAAGGCCACTTTTATATAAAAACTAGTTTAAGGCGGCATCTATCATAATATTGCTTATTTTCATCGTTGTTTTGGTTAAGGCCTAGACTCTAGTCCATGGCCACAAACGTAACTATATGGCCTTAAAATGTCACAGCAATGAATAGGGTAAACGGCCCAATTGCTGTCCTCAAAATGACGCGGACAAAAATTGGTCCTTTTACCCATTTTTAAGTATTATTGCAAAAAACGTTTTAAAAAAATAACAATATCTTTTTTACTGGATTGTTTAGTAGTTTAACTACGTAAACTCAAACCAAAGGAATTAATTCGGTAACTACACGATAGATGGCACTTTTTAAAACTAGATTACACTCGGCTGTGCGGCTTGTTTCCTTGGCTCGTTGTTTTAAAAACAAACGGTTGGGTGAAGTCATTTCCGTACGCAGCGCTGTCTGGAAAATTAAAAAGTATGAAATTTAGAGATAATTGAAGATAAGGCTATTACTCTTTAGACACTACTCGCGGGTAAATCGGCAGAAATCTGCCTAGCCTTTGACTAACCGGATGCAGCTGAATACCAGTATTTTACATGGAGCGACTGCCTATCTGACCTCCACAACCCAGTAACAGAGTAATATAATACCCCTTGGTAAGACTGGTTGTCAGACTTTCGGGCTTCTGACGACCCGTAACGACTGTCAAAGATCCACGAATGACAGCTGGTACCAACAGTTTAACGTGCTTTCCTAGGCACGGAGGAGTCTCGGTATGTAAAGATGGTCACCCATCCACGGACCAACCCCGGCAAGCGCAGCTTTACCTCATGGATCAACCCGTGCGGCTGTTATTACTTAGCGTTGTCTGATAATAACAAAGTACTGCAACCCTAATCCTTACTATTAAAAATGCGAAAGTGAGTTCTGTCTGTTTGTTTGTTACGCTTTCACGCTAAAATGGCTGAACGGATTTGGACGAAATTTGGCACATGGGTAGACCATAACTTGGAGAAGGACATAGGGCCGCTTTTTATCCCGATATTCTCACGGGATCGAGACTTACGTGGGTGAATCTCATCTGCTCCACCGGCCATCGGTCCTTCGACAAACACGGCCAGTCCACTGGCACTTCACCTTTCTTAATCTACAAGTTATGTCGGTAACTCCGGTTCTTTTCCGGATAATTTAATTCCTGGGAGTAGTTCTAACAAATTACTAAACTCACCCCATCATTTAGCGCTTGCCTTTTCCAAGAAATCCATCTTCAATCTCAGTTCTATTAAAAACAGTTGTTTCTGCAGCGAAAATATTTCCTCTTTCTGCCGCAACTCCATATTTAATATCTTCATTTTGGCTTCGTGCTCCCAAATAGCATGTTGCCTTTTAGCCGTGAAATATAGCCTTTCTTCTTCAGTGGCCGTTCCACAGTCATGTTTGATTTGATCGTCCATTTTTTCCTGTCGATCGTGGCCATTTTTTCGTTTGATTTCGTCCAAATTGCTCAGATTTAATGGGGTATTTGATAGTTCGTTCAGCTTCTGTAAGAAGTTTTGTTGTATTCTGGCTTGTTCGATGGCTTGGAGGGGGTTCGTTAGCATGGGGAGGGGGGGTATTGGCAGGGGGGTGAGGGGGAGCTGCTTGTGAGGAGGGGGCGTGGGCGAGGACTGGGGGATGATTTGTACTTGGGGTTCCAGGACGTTCGGCATCGTGTCTTCGCTTTCGTTCGTACTTGATAGTCGGCCGTTTGACATCTGGAAAAGAGTTAATGACTTATTAATAAAATTATAACAAAAACATGAAACATAACATCCCTGTATTCCTTATTTTGACGAGCCATGCCAACATAAATGTAGGGAATAGCAGATTTTCTTTTTTCGCGATTTCTGTCTTGGTCCCATAGTGAAAGTTGTTCATAATCATAGAGATTTATTTATAGTATGGAGTGCGCGCAACAAACTATGAACAGTAGACACGGGTTTGAACAACACGACGTTCCTCAACACACTCACTCACTTGTCAGTTCGAGATTCATTCATTTGTATGTCACAGTGAAGCGGTACAGAATGTTATTTTGAGGTGTTGGGACATTCAATCATTTTGTATGGGACATTTGAAGTGCCTCTTGTATGTCCAACACTAATCTCTAGCTCACTTGTCTACGATGCGCACTAAGCCATTTGTGCATTACGCGCACTCTATGTAATATTACATCTCTATGTTCATAATGATGAGTAAATTGACCCCTTAAGAGGATTAAAATGAATAAAATATCATCTTGTATATCTGTCGTAGATGCGAATGTCGAATCCGCTGTTTTACAAAACCGCTAGTTGTTTTACAAGACAGCTTCGTTATGGAAAACAGCTGAAGATACTTCAGCTGGATTGCCATTGCGCTACGTTTAACAATACCGCTACCCTCAGGTTTAGACGTAATTCAGAATGGCTTATGTGTCACAATAAGTGTCGTTATGGATATGATTGCATACAGACCCACGAACAACAAAATTTAAAACTAAAATCTGACGTTTCATTTCACATGGTTTAACATAACCTCTAATCGTTGACCCGCTGCATTGATAAATGCAAAACGTTTATGCAATAGGGAATATGCATGTATTTTTTTAATATTTTTATTCGATAGTTTACATCGTCAAATAATAGTAAAAAAAAATTCGACGGCAAAAAAGCAATTTAAAGTAGTTAAAAAAATGTTTAAAAATATCCAACCGATCCGGGCTATTTAAACGCCCTCCATTTGGCGCGCTTGGTGTGGTGACGTCACATTCCGTCAAAACAGACAAGCAACTGTCAAGTCAACGTCAAACACTCCTTTTTCTATGAGCGTTTGACATTGACTTGACACTTGTTGATTGACTTGACATTGACATTTTGATTGTTATCCCGGATCGTTACGTCACATCCGCTCTTAGCCTTTTCAAGTATTTGAATTACCCACCGTTTCTTGGGACTTTAAAAAAAAAAATTTCTCGCTCAAAAAGAAATTTTATTCAAAAATATTGATGGACGCATAATTCTGAAGTAACATAGTTTACAAAAAAAAAATATTTGACCCATATTTGAATCACATGCATATTCCCTATTCTACGTGTTAAAGTTCAGTCATTATGAAAACCCGCCAAACTTTGTTCAGCTATTTTACACAGAGCTGTTTTGTAAAACAACTAGCGGGGTTTTGTAAAACAGCGGATTCGACAATCCATCTGCGACTTATCGATACCCATCATATCGGTAAAGTTTCGCCAGCTAACTTGCCTTGCTATAGTAGACAAGAGTGTAAGACACGTCTCCTACTTAATATTAAGGAAGTCGTAGGTAGGAGACGAGTCATACAAAAAAAAAAAAAAGATTTTATTTGCATGCATTATGGGCCGGAGAGGGCTACTTTTTATGTCGAAAAAAAGCACGGTTCCTGTGGTATAGATACGGGAGCGAAGCCGCGGCTAAAGGATAGTAGTGTATAAATATGTGAAGGTATACATAGTGTGAAGGACTCACGTTGACCGGCACGCAGTCATCGTCCTTCACGCTGTGGGCCCCGTCCGCGCTCGTGGTCGGCTCGCCGTCCTCGTCTGGGGACGAACATAATATTCAACGTTAAGGCGCTGACAACTTGCGGGAAAGTCCGAAAGGGATACCGGGACCTCTTGGCAACAGGCAACTGAAGAAACACGGGTGGGTTTTAGTCAGTAAAAGTCTGGCACGCCCTCCCGCTCCGTCCAGAGCAGGAGAAGTCATGTGATGATAACCGACGCAAAAAAAAAAAGGCGCTGGCAACAGGCAAACAGTAAAACTAGGCTTGACTTAAACAAAAAAAAAAAGCTAAATCTATATAGTTTGTGGTAGCGCAAGAAATATATGTTAATCTTGAACATATTTCTCAGAACATGGTTGTTACCAAAACACATTTGAAAAAAAAAAACTTTCTTTCTTTCTTACATATTAACGGTAAACTAACCTTTTACATTGGAGTTCTAATCCAAAATATCTGTATTAAATATCAACGTACGTTGGTATTCATTCAAAGCACTCAATTTGCAAGTGACACCACAAATTGGCATCCACAGGTACGTTTTTCTGATCCATTAGCTTTCATTTCCATCAAAAACTTTTGATACAGGACCCTAATTGCGACCCTAATTAACACATGATCAGTCACATTCTGTTTCATTTTGACAGTTCAACAACATTCACTGCGTTTTTTACGTTGCTGAGCAGACAACATTTTCAAACATGTAAAACAATGGATGAATATCTTTCAAATTGATTGTGATTGATAGTGTGTTACTCAAGGTTTTTTGGTTATGATCATGATGACCTATGGCCCTGAAACGTGGTCGCTCACAATGGGCCTCATTAGAAGGCTGGACGTCATCCAAAGAGCAATGGAAAGGGTTATGCTCGGAGTTTCCCTACGTGATCGAACCAGAATTGAAGAGATCCGTAGAAAAACCAGGGTAACCGACATAGCCCAAAGTATTGCCAAACTTAAGTGGCAGTAGGCAGGGCACATTGCTCGCAGAACAGATGGCCGATGGGGCCGAAAAGTTCTGAAGTGGCGACCGTAAGACGTAGCGTTGGAAGGCCCCCCACAAGGTGGACCGATGACCTGGTGAAGGCCGCGGGAATGCGCTGGATCCGAGAAGCACAGAACCGGACGAAGTGGCGATGCTTGGGGGAGACCTATGTCCAGCAGTGGACGTCTTTCGGCTGAAATGATGATGATGAATTTGTTGTTACATACCTTTAACGTCTAGAGGGTGTATGTTCTGCCAGAGCATGCCGTCTAGCAGCCCGGGCGGTTCCGACTGCGATTGCTGAAATAGCAACGAAAGTTACATTTTAAGATTTATTTCTAAGGCGCGGGACATACACAAGAGGCGAGGGGCGCGGGCGAGGCGATTGTGACGCACGGGCGTTGCGCCGCTCCTTTCATATTTCATACAAAATTTAGGGTGAAGATTTACAGATTTTTTTCACGTTTGGTCCCATGATAAAAGTTGTTCATAATGGTGAGTAAAGTCGCGCGAATAACTCTGATATCGCAATGTAGGATACGTCAGTGTAGTTTGTATGTAGCGGTATAGATGTCGCTAACCTTAACTCTACAAAGGGCCTAGACAAGTGACAATCGCTTCCAAAGCGTTTCGTATTTCTACAACGACTTTCAACAGGATTGACATAAGCTTTTCGATAGCTTACGTCAGTCCTATACATTTTTGCCTTTTCCATCATCGTTAACGCTGATAGAATGTCACTTTGTCTAGGGCCTCTGATGTAAACTAGATTGCAAAACCAGAAAATATTTCAAACTTTGATGAAAGTGTAGGGTCTGACGCCATAAATAAGCCAAGAAATTAATATTTACTTTTGGTCATAACTTCATTATAAGTACGCTGACGATGTATATTTATTTTATGACAATCGTAGTTCTAGTGATTTGCATGTGGTGATGTAAATGACGTAAAAGAATCTGATGCTCAAGTTGTTAATGCAGTCGGCGCATAAGAGTACCTAGTTAACGCGTTGGCGGTACAGTTAACAGTTTAATTTAAACTTTGTTATTTGTTTCTTTATTTTACTTTATTATCTGCTATTATGTGCCTTTTAAAAGATAGAGGTGCGAGCAAGTACGCGTACTAATGGCTCGGCGAGCTTACTCGCCCTAGGCTTGCAGAAAAAATATCGATATTTTTTGTTCGATATATCGATATTTTCAGGCGATATTTATTATTTCGATATATGGATGTATCGATATAAAATATCAAGTATCGAAAATGTATCAAAAACGATATATTTTCAATAGCAACACCGTTGTCGCCGCTGACTAAAACCGCTGGAATTCAGAGCCGTAAAAATTATTAGTACTTTTTTTCCTAGTTTGGTATTTAAATGATTATAAAACTTGAACGACATAAAGTAATTTTTTTTTTAAATTCCACCGATATATCGATATTTTTTTTTCGATATATCGAAATCGATATCGATATTTTTTTTAAATATCGATACGATATATATCGATACTTTTTTACACTTCTTGCATCCCTAACTCGCCCGTCTGTCATCGCCGCGAGCAACGAGCCAATTTGACAATGAAATTCTGAGCAAGCTTCACTTGTGTCACCGACGGCGAGCCGAGTAAGGTCGCGAACTTAAAGACCGCGTACTTTAAGTACGCACGTTTATCACCCACTTTAGTCTGTGCTCAATAAATGTATTTTCTTTTTTTTTTACTAGTGTTTAACTACATTTAAAGACAGTTCAGTTAATGAGTGTGAAGTGTGACGCTAACCTGAGTGTCGTGTGCGCGCATCTTGCACTTCTTCTTGTAGTTCTCGTACCACATCTTGACCTGCGCCGGAGTGCGCGGCCGGTCGCCCCCGCACCTCTTGTTCACCTCCTCGCATATTGTTGACCACACCAACTGGAGATTGGGAGAAAATGTTTGATTAAAAAAAAATGTGCCTAGCCTTTTCCCATATATGTTGGGGTCAGCTTCCAGTCTAACCAGATACAGCTGAATACCAGTTTTTTGCACGGAGCGACTGCCTATCTGACCGCTACAACCTAGTAACTGGGTAATACGATACCCCTTGGTAAGACTGATTGTCAGACTTTCGGGCTTCTGACGACCCGTAACGACTGTCAAAGATGCACAAATGACAGCCGGGACCAACGGCTTAACGTGCTTTCCGAGGCACGGAGGAGTCTCGGTATATAAAGATGGTCATCCATCCACGGACCAACTCCGGCAAGCGTAGCTTAACCTGATGGATGGCCCCTGAGGCTGTTATGACTTAGCCACGAGCTTCTCGAACTGTACCTACAGCAAAATACAATAAATAAAAAAAACTAATAATTAAATGACTCACGTAATTGTATAACTGGCTTTGTGGATCCATACATACCCTATTCTATTACAAAAAAAATAAGTTTTTTTTTAAATCTTACACTTTATTATCGGTCACTAGTCTTTTTGTCAAAAAATAAATGAATACCTACCTACTTTTAGGTTTTGACGTTAAACATTTTTAAGCCCTGCGATCTGCGATGTAAAGTAGGCACAGGTGTGACTTTATACAGCCAAAGTACGCCGTTTTATTACAGAATAATGGTTGCAAAGTCGATATTAAGCATAGAATTGCTAAATACGTAATAACGTAGAGGTTTTAATAATTTGCATTTGCAGAATTCAGTGAGAATTAGCATTCTAAGTTTGTTTGTTTGTTAATCCTTATAATAATTTAAATATTTTTTTAATTAAATGTTTTTTGTTTATGCTGGTATTTATGTCCCATTGCAGGGCTTCGTCTCATACAGCGAAGGCATTTATTATAACTGTAAGTCCTGAGGCCCTAGACAAAGTGACATTCTATCAGCGATAACGATGATGGAACAGGCAAAAATGTATAGAACTGACATAAGCTATCGAAAAGCTTATGTCAATCCTGTTGAAAGTCGTTGTAGAAATACGAAACGCTTAAGAAGTGGGGCCTAGACAAGTGACAATCGCTTCGAAAGCGTGTAGGGCCTCAAGTTTCCTCACGATGTTTTTCTTCACCGATGTCAGTAATGTATGATGATTTTATTTTTGTAAATACGTTAGTACAAACACTTCTACAAATCGATGATATAAAAAAAAAAAACTAGATGAGGTCGGCGCTTCCTATCTGACTACTCTGAGAAGGCTAAAACAAACTCAGAGGACAAACTCAGTCTCTTAAAAAACTCTCAAACTCTCAAAAACTCTCAAACTCAGAGGACAAACTCACTGTCCAGACATAATTTCGATCAGTAGGCGTAGCATGGCGCTTTCTATCTCTACGAAGAATAGACATAGCTTTTTCTATACAAAGTGACAGTTCGTTTCTTCATTTTTGACATCCACCGTAGAAATCTTTCTACAATCTGTCATTTTGTCTTTCATTTCTAACGATCTTTGTCTACGCCTTTTTGTAGGTAGACTATTTCGGAAGAAAGTTTTCTATCCTTACTGTCAAAATCACAGTGACAACCGATAAATCCTATGACAAAACAAAGAATTCTGAGTCGAATTATGTAAAAGAGTGAATTTCGTAAAAAGTGCAGTTGACTCTTTCTACTTTGCTGCCGTCTCGTACTGTCTACTGTCTACAGGAAACGTCATTTTTGTCTACTCTTCCGTCGACAAAACGGTGCTCATGCTACGCCTGCAGATCATGTAAAGATCATACGATGTAGATTGGTATCTGAAATGGTCTTTTGAGGAAAGAACCACACAGATTCGAGTGGACCTGTCCAGTCAGTGCAAGCATTTGTCAGTAATAGTGGAGCTCAACTCAGAACTTAAGGATCAATAACAGTCTTACCTCTCAAAAGTTAAAAACACAGGCAAAGCCGTAGTAATTAGCTAGTACATAATAACTGCGCATTAAAACATGATACTTAACGTAAGCAAGTAACTCTACACTCGCATAGTTTAATATTATTGCTGAGTAGGCGACACACTGCCTCGTGGCAGTTTTGTTTACTAAATTATTATAAAGTTTAGATGACCTTCATGTAATTATTTACTACAATTCAATCTGCCTACTGCAATTTACCAACTATATTGGGGTCGGCTTCCAGTCTAACCGGATGCAGCTGAATACTAGTATTTTACATGGAACGACTGCCTATCTGACCTCTAGAACCTAGTAACTGGGTAATACGATAGCTCTTGGTAAGACTGGTTGTCTGCCTTTTGGGCTTTTGATGACCCGTAACGACTGTCATAGACCCACAAATGACAGCCACACCACAGGGACCAACGGCTTAACGTACTTTCCGAGTCACGGAGGAGTCTCGATATGTAAAGATGGTCACCCATCCACGGACCAGCCCCGGCACGCGTAGCTTAACCTGATGGATCGACCCGTGAGGCTGTTATTACGTAGCCACGAGTTCCTCTATTTACTATTACTACGTAGTATTATAATATCTGTGCTACTACTATCTATATTAATATTAAAAGAAACCGGCCAAGCGCGTGTCGAAACACGCACAATGAAGGGTTCCGTAGTTGGCATGAAGTTATACGAAAACAAACTTAAAATTTGCCTTTTACGGTGAAAATAATGGTAATTAAAAAAAAACAACTTAAAGATCTGCTCTAAAGATAGTTCAGTTATTTAAAAAAAAAAAAAACTTAAAGATCTGCTTTATAGATAGTTGTTATTTAAAAAAAAATAAAAAACTAAAAGAGTTATTAATTTATTATGCAAAGTTTAATGATCTAATTTGAAGTATTTTTTTTAATACCAGCGATTTATAGTTCTGTTTAGAGGTAACTTTGTTTTTTTTTTTCTATAGAGAATATGTAATCGTGTTCTTGCCAAACATAGGACCTGGCAGCAATCCTCGACTTTAACATATATTTATTTAAAAAATAATGCTGCAGTGTTTTCGGCATAACGGAGGATTATGCTAAGCAATTTGTCAATCGACGACTTCCTCATCATGTACTTGTTGTTTTGTTTAATGAATTCCTTAAAACGTAGTTAATTTTGAGCTACCACGGAAGCATTAACAAAAAGATAATAGTTATATCTTTTTTCGTTAACCTGTAACTGATAGTGATCGATAATCTTTACGCAACTGCTGCTATCCGATAAAAAGATTATTTTATATCAAATAATCGTATCTTTTTTATATCTTACTAGCTTCCGCCCGCGACTTTGTCCGCGTGAAATTTCGCCCCCCGAAGCTCCGCGTCGCATCCTATAGCCCGCCCGGTCTATTACTTTGTTTTCAAGTGTTTTTTCTGAGTTTTTAAACGACTTCGAATAGGTTCTGTATTTTTTATTTTTTTGTATGTTTGTTACGCGATTACTCCGCCAATTATGAATTGATTTTGATGATTCTTTTTTGTTTGGTAGGTCATGCTTCAGAGGTTTTTATTAACTTTGCTTGCGTAGTTTTTGAGTCAGCGTCAATAAAACTTATTTTTCCAACTTAGCCTAGATATTCTAAGTTTCCGTCACTGTTATTTACATAGCAGATAGTGGTATTCGAATTTATGTGGGATAGGTACCACAACTAAAAAGTGAAAAATAAAAAAAAATACAAAAAAAAACCGACTTCCAAAAGCAATTTTTCACTTGTTTTTTTTGTAAAAAGTTTTTGTTGATGTCTGACATCTTTCCTCTTGCTTTGAGCCGGGGAAGCGCGCGCTATGGGTTGATCAATGAGCGCGAGCGGTGCTAGATTTGTCTGTCAGATGGTACCAAAGCAAAGTTGAGCAAATAAAATTTCTTTCTTTCTTTCTTTCTTACCAAGCCAACCCATATTCCGAGAGATTGGTACAGTCAGCCAAGATGTCAGATGTTACACATATGCGACTACTGTTAAGTAAGGCTCGCTCGTTTTTTTTTAAAATCTTTTTGCTCGGCTCCTAAGTGTCGTAGCGTGATGTCTAATAACTTATAATCTTCCTAATGAATTGAGCTATCATGTGCAAAAAGAATTTTTCAAATACAAATGTTTGTTCCAGAGATTAGCGCGTTCAAGCAAACAAACCCCTTAGAGCCCCTTAAATATTTATTTTATTATTGTTTTTTTAGTATTTGTTGTTATAGCGGCAACAGAAATACATCATCTGTGAACATTTCAGCTGTCTAACTATCACGGTTCATGAGATACAGCCTGGTGACAGACGGGCGGTCGGACAGCGGAGCCTTAATAATAGGGTCCCATTTTAACCTTTGGGTACGGAACCAAACAAACTAACTCTTCAGCTTTATTATTAGTATAGATAAAGATAAAAAACAGTGGAATATCAATGCCTCATAGGTAAAAAATCAATTAGGTGTGTGGTCAAGAGTTAGGATAAGACTCAATGACAGATAACAGATAAAAATGTAACTAAAATTGTTAGGTAATCATTTGATTTCTGAGGGCCTAGACAAGTGACAATCGCTTCGAAACCGTTTCGTATTTCTACAACGACTTTCAACAGGATTGACATAAGCTTTTCGATAGCTTATGTCAGTCCTATACATTTTTGCCTTTTCCATCATCGTTATCGCTGATAGAATGTCACTTGTCTAGGCCCTCAGATCTCTTTTATTTAGATCTCTTGTGGTCGAAGAGCTCGTGGCTAAGTAATAACAGCCGCACGAATCGATTTATCAGGTTAAGCTACGCTTGCCGGGGTTGGTCTGTGGATGGGTGACCATCTTTACATCTCCTCCGTGACTTGGAAAGCACGTTAATCCGTTGGCCCCGGCTGTCATTCGTGGATCTTTGACAATGGTTACGGGTCGTAAGAAGCCTGAAAGTCTGACAACCAGTCTTACCATGGGGTGTCGTATTACCCAGTAACTGGGTTGTGGAGGTCAGATAGGCAGTCGCTCCATGTAAAATACTGGTATTCAGCTGCATCCAGTTAGACTGAAAGCCGATCCCAAGATAGTTGGGAAAAGGCTAGGCAGATTGATAAAAGACTGGACTAAGGCCCCAACTGTATGTTACTGGCTGATTTCGTCAACACAGGATGTTTGAATGATTCTTGATACTATAATCATTTACAGCTGTGTCTTACCGTAGATATAGACATAACTTCAAGGTCCACCTGGGGGGGTGACTATGAATTATTAATGCCATCATTATTCCACTGCGAAAAAAGGATGGTGCTAGCGGCCTTGTATAGCTCCGTCTCTCAATAACACTGGAAAAATGATGGCATTAATACGTCGTGGTACAGGTGCAGGTGATTGCTACTCAGTCTCAGTATTCAGCACTCTAGACGACCTGCAGGCGTAGCATGACGCTTTCTATTTCTACGAAGAATAGACATAGCTTTTTCTATACAAAGTGACATTTCGTTTCTTCATTTTTGACATTGCGCCGTAGAAATCCTTCTACAATCTGTCATTTTGTCTTTCATTTCTAACGATCTTTGTCTAGGTCTTTTTATATGTAGACAATTTCGGAAGAAAGTTTTCTACCCTTACTGTCAAAATCACACTGACAACCGATAAATCCCATGATAAAACAAAGAATTCTAAGTCGAATTATGTAAAAGAGTGAATTTCGTAAAAAGTGCAGTTGAATCTTTCTACTTTGCTGCCGTCTACTGTCTACAGGAAACGTCATTTTTGTCTACTCTTCCGTCGACAAAACGGTGCTCATGCTACGCCTGCTGAGATATTTCCTGGTCCGTCTCCGTACCTGTTTGCTCCTGTTGGTCGCGTTGTTGGAGCGTCCCTGTCGCAACACGTCGCGGTGGCGTGCTATCAGCTCGAGGACTGTTCGCTTCTCCAGCTCGGTGAAGTTCTTGGAGCGCTCTTTGTGGCCGCGGCGAGCGCGGAACGATGTGGACGAACTGCGTGTTGACATATCACTCTATGGAAAATGGAAAAGAGACTTTAAGTAAAGGTGGATAAAGTGCAATAGTTATTAGTCGGTCTCAGCGGGGTAATAGCGTCATCATCTGCCTAGCCTTTTCCCAAATATAAAAGGGTCGGCTTCCAGTCTAAACGGATGCAGCTGAATACCAGTATTTTACATGGAGCGACTGTCTATCTGACCTCCACAACCCAGTTACTGGGTAACACGATACCCCTTTGGTAAGACTGGTTGTCAGACTTTCGTGCTTCTGACGACCCGTAACGACTGTCAAAGATCCACAAATGACAGCCGGGACCAACGGCTTAACGTGCTTTCCGAGGCACGGATCAGTGGGGTAGTTGCACACACATAAAATGACAATTGATCGCAATGGGTTTCATTTTGACAGTTCAACCACGTTCATTGCGTTATTTTAAGCCGAAAAACTTTTTTTTTATCTGGCTACTATTGGCCTGCATGACACTTGATGGTAAGTGATGATCAGGCCGAAGGTGGAAGCGAGCTTCACCCGGAATCCGAGACCACATCATTCACTTATTTATAACTAGCTGCGCCCCGCGGTTTCACCCGCATATGTCTCGATCCCGTGGGAATATCGGGATAAAAAGTATCCTATGTGTTAATCCAGGTTATAAACTATCTGTGTGCCAAATTTCATCCAAATCGGTTCAGTAGTTTTTGCGTGAAAGAGTAACAAACATCCATCCATCCATACTTACAAACTTTCGCATTTATAATATTAGTTAGATCTATACAGGCTGTAAGGGTAAACAGTCTTGTCATTCAAACCATGGGTAGTTGACTTAAATATAATAATAAATGACCGAACACAACAAAAAAAAAACGTCATTTTCATTAAAAGATTTTTTAAAGTTTCTATCCGACACCGTGCTCTCTAGCGAAACAGCTGACTGACTGAGGGAGGGGTCGCGCTCGCGGCCGGTCAGGTCACATCCCGTACCCCCCGCCCTTGTTGAGACGCAAGTTCGTTGCCCTAGCGCATAGGACAACGAACTTGCCTCTCTTGCGGTAAAATGTAGATTTAAAAAAAGAAAAAAAAAGTTGTAATTTTCCATTGATTTTACGTTCTATAAATGAAACCAAACCACTGGTTGCAAGGATAACGGTGTTTACCCTAACACCCTGTATAATATGTGTACTACCTACCTAGATCTCATCTAGAGATCTAGGTAGGTAGTATACACGGCTACACATCCAGCTATACATTTCCATTATAAGCTAACCTCGCATTGTACGAAAATCCTATACAATGTGAGATCAGCATAAACTGGAAATGTATATTGTACTTTGATGTGTACAATAAGTTTGACAAGGACGAACACAGCTTTCTAAAACTTTTATAAGTGCTTTCACTAAAAGTTGCACTTACAGTTATTTTTATCGTAATACTCTTACTTCTTTAATTATTCACATGGCCATCATTAATTTTAAATCATTAACATGTAAGTAATAGTAAATAAACATAAATTATTCTCTAAAGAGGTTGATGGCCGTTCTGTACTTCCGGCGGATACTAAATACAGTTAGCAACTAAATCAATAAGTATTTATTTTTTACGTAGCATAATACCACGACCGTATTCCCAGACGGGTTAGGCAGAGATGTGCCTATAGTACACTCATACTTCGTCAGTTATACAATAGGGGGTCAAGCCTAACCATTATACTAATCCGCTTAATCTACTGAAAATATAAATATTTAGGGACAATAATGATCCTCGCCTCCTCGGAGCTTACTTAAAACTCTTAAAAGTGTTTTCCTTGACCGATTGGCAAATGAAATGAAATTGTATTTGATTTGATTTTGAATTGATTTTTTTATTTTAATAATTTATTAATGATCGGAATCGAAAAGTTCTTGGTAAAAATAAAAGTATATTAAAATATTAAGTCTATCAAAAATAATAACCAAAAGGTAGCAAAAACCATAGACAAAGATATTAAAAGGGAATATAGCATAAAAAGCTAAGTTTTGATTACTTTTGATATCGAGATTAGCGTTCCTAATAGTGATTTTTTTAATGAAATCGTGTCATGGGGGAAATTTCTCGCCGACTGGTCGTCACTGAGAGGAGAGGAGAGAGGAGAGGGTTGGCTCGTTCTTTGGCCAAAGAATAGGGAATATGCATGTATTTTTTTAATATTTTTATTCGATAGTTTACATCGGCAAATAATAGTAAAAACAAAATTCGACGGCAAAAAAGCTATTTAAAGTAGTTAAAAAAATGTTTAAAAATATCCAACCGATCCGGGCTATTTAAACGCCCTCCATTTGGCGCGCTTGGTGTGGTGACGTCACAGTATGTGAAAACAGACAAGCAACTGTCAAGTCAACGTCAAACACTCCTTTTTCTATGAGCGTTTGACATTGACTTGACACTTGTTGATTGACTTGACATTGACATTTTGATTGTTATCCCAGATCGTTACGTCACATCCGTTCTTAGCCTTTTCAAGTATTTGAATTACCCACAGTTTTTTGGGCCTTTAAAAATTAATTTCTCGCTCAAAAAGAAATTTTATTCAAAAATATTGATGGAGGCATAATCCTGAATTATTATTATTATTATTTATTTTATTTTATTACAACGGTGTTAAATCCAATTACAGTAACTAAAATTAGGAATAAGAAAAGAAAAAAAAAACGGACAATTATAGATAACACATATTAAAATATACAAAATGAAAACAGTTAACCACACTTTCATAAATTCCTCTCAAAGTAAGTGACATAGTTTATAAAAAAAAATATTTGACCCATATTTGAATCACATGCATATTCCCTATTAGCATTACCATTCAACGTGGCAATGCTGCCAGTCTATTGGGCACGTTCCCGGATGACAGCGACACGGACGAGTACTGGGACGCCTAGTGCCCTTTTGTTTTTGTATTTATTTGTATAGTTAGTCATAGTATAAATAGTTAGTTGTGTTAAATATTGTAAAATAAAACTTTATTTATATAAAATGTAAATGATAATGTAGATTTAAATGTTAAAAATAACCAGATTATCGTTCTTAACTTATTAAGGTAAACTACTTTTAAGACATTAATACTAAACTCAGGAAATCCTTATCAACATTAACATTATTTGTAGAATTTTAACAGCTTAGGCGTAGTTCAATTTAATACAAAGTTTTCATCAAAAATGATGATCTAAAATCTACGTACTATTTATATACAGTATGTTATCTAACGAAGGGCGTTCCCGTTAACCTGCAATAGTATAGCGACTATACATGCTACAAAAAATATTACCATTAAAACCCTTCGTTAGTTAACATATGTATTGTATAATAGATCCCGGCTGTCATTCGTAGATCTTTGACAGTCGTTCCGAGAAGTCAGAAGCCAGAGGGTCTAGACAAGTGACAATCGCTTCGAAAGCGTTTCGTATTTCTACAACGACTTTCAACAGAATTGACATAAGCTTTTCGATAGCGTGTCAGTCCCATACATTTCTTTTCCATCATCGTTATCGCTGATAGAATGTCATTTTGTTTAGGGCCTCTGTCTTGTCAAGGGGTATCATGTTATCCAGTAACTGGGATGTGGAGGTCAGGCTCAATGTAAAATACTGGTATTAAGCTGCATCCGGTTAGACTAGAAGCCGACCCCAACATAGTTGGTAGGCTAGCCGGGCAGATGATATTTATTGTAAAAAATAAATACTATCTTACGGAATAATGGTACCTACGGGTTGTCAAGCTTTTTTAACATTGTAGAATCCTCAGTACCATCAGAATATACCGTATGTTATCTAAGGAAGGGCGTTCCCGGTAACCTACAATAGTACATGATAAATCAATATTACCATAAAAAAAAAGTTTATTTTTATTTTTTTATAGTAAAATATTCACAAAAAATATTAAATTGATACGGAAAAGAAAAACTGTACACGCACACTTGTCACATTTGTCTTTCTACGTTGAAATACAAGTGTGCGTGTACAGAGTGTTTCTTTTACGTATCAATTTAATAGCTATGTGAATAATTATTCAATAACTATTATATCAGTGTGTGTGTAGTGTGTGTGTGTGTAGTGTGTGTGTGTGTGTGTGTGTGTGTGTGTGTGTGTGTAGTGTGTGTGTGTATGTGTGTGTGTGTGTCTGTGTTGTTGTATGTTCATTTTTTTTTAGCATGCTTTAATATTGCGGGTTAACGGGAACGCCCTTTTTTAGTTAACATACTGTAGCTGGAACTGTCAAAATCAACTTGAATCAAAAGAAAAAAAACTTCAAGGAATTTGAACCCAATAATTCCTACTACTGACTGAGCCCATTAACCAATAGCCTAAAAGTAGATTCATTAAACAGGTTTTTACTTTTCCGGACAATTTTTAGGGGTTCCGTAAATCCGTACCCAAAGGGTTTCAACATGACTCTACTACTAAGGCTGCGCTGTCCGTCCGTCTGTCACAGGGCTGTACCTTTTGAACCGTAATAGGTGTTACACTTGACAAAATCCGGAGTCACACGTAATCTGTTCGATTTAACACGTTGGACGCCGGATTTTTAATTTGTCTGTCTATGTCTTGTTTATAATTTTAATTTTGACATTTTTTAATTTTGTCATTTTTCAATAATAATTTCTAACTGAGACATTTTTAATTTTATTTTTAGATAGCTTCTTGACAATTTGTATAATTTTTGCGTGCCAGGCAGAATGAACATGGCTCACTCCTATCTACTCCACCTGTACTTTAATGTAACCTACATTCGTTGCAAATAAATGATTGATCGATTGATTGATATACCAATTTAGTTGATTGATCGCCGATAAAACAACAAATAATAAAAATAAAGTTAAAAATTAAAGGTCAAATACAAGAAACATGTTTTTTTTTCTGAAGTATTAAATAAAATGTAGTGTTAAATATTTTACGGTGGTACGGAACTCTTTGTTTGCGAGTCCGACTCGCACTTGACAGCTTTTTTTAACATGTAATAAATAAAAGTCGTTACCAATAGATTTATGTGGATAACTGTAATTTAGTCGTGCAAATTCTAAACCATTAAACATTATTTTATATGGCAGCATTTACAATCAATTCTGTGTATTTAACTAGTTTAAGATGAAAAGTAGGAGTGAGGCGTATTTATCGTCACAGATAGAAATCACAGATATTAAAAAATAGCAGATAGCAATTGCTCCTAACGATAAAAAATATCTGTTACTTAAAATCACAGATCCTCAAGACTGTTACTGTTAAAACTTCGGATACGATTTTCGACTTTAACGAAAAGAAATAAAGAAGATATTCAATTGAGTTAATACGTATTTATCGTCTGTACAAAAATCACAGGCTGTGATTTTATAACAGATATATAAGATTTTCGACTTTAAATCAAAAGAAATAAAGATGATATTCGATTGAGATACGTATTTATCGTCCGTACAAAATTCACAGGCTGTGATTTAATAACAGATATTTGGATCTGTTATTTTTTTGTCACAGTCACAGTGATCACAGATATCGTGTTTCACCTGTTACAACCCATCTCGAAAAGGATGGCACAAATAATATTTCCTTTTTTTTTCGTCTTGTTTCTCGAGAACGGACGGTCATGTCATGTCGGACTCCTACCGACTAACTATAACCCCACTGTTCCTACTTCTACCATGAGTTGGGGGCAGGGAGATACTTGCACATTCGCCGCAAGATTCTTTCAATAAGTCTATTTAATATTTTTCAAAAAATAATGACAAGGTAAAAACAACCGACTTAAAAAAAAAAAACACTATAAAGTGAAAAATTAGTTTAATTTCGGAAGTCGGTGGCTTTGCTTTGCAATTTTCGTTTATTGCTACCGACTTCCGAAATATCAGTCGGTTGTTTATTCGTCTATGTTACCCATCATCTTACTCCCTTTCTAGCCATATCATCTTTCCCACAGTCCATCCATCATTTATTTGATCCCCTACTCTAATAGCCATCCACATTCATATTCAAAACTTTCCTCACGACATTTTCCTCAACCAAAGTTATGTGATATATCTTGAGTTATTCTTATAGGAATCTATCATCATTTCTTTGGTCCCCAACTCTAATAGCCATCCACATTCATACTGAAAATTTTCCTCGCGACATTTTCCTCAACCAAAGTTTCGGGTTAATATTATAGGTACACCTTTAGCGCATTTTCTTGAGTGTGCCAGCCCTGACATAGGCTATTTCTGTATTAATGTAAGTATACTAGAAATTGGGCCTTGTAGAACCTGTTTAGTGATTTCTAATGTATTTTATACTTGACAGGAACTTCTATACATCTTGTTAAGCTAAAAAATTACTTACAATAACATTTTGTGAGCAAAGTTTTGAGTAGGTATGAATGTCGATGGCTATAAGAGTAGCGGAAGACCAAAGAAACGATGGACGGACAGCGTGTAAGACGATACTTAAAAAAACAAAAAGTTACTACGAGCTAAAGTAAATAAATAAAAAATGTGGTAATAGTGTCATCATCTGCCTAGCCTTTTCCCAACTATTTTTGGGTCAGCTTCTAGTCTAACCGGATGCTGATGAATACCAGTATTTTACATGGAGCGGCTGCCTATCTGAACCTCACAACCTAGTAATTGGGTAATACGATACCTCTCGGCAAGGCTGGTTGTGCAGACTTTCGGGCTTCTGACGGCCCGTAAGTCGTAACGTGTGTCGAAGATCCACAAATGACAGCCGGGATGTGCTTTCCTAGGCACGGAGGAGTCTCGGTATGTAAAAATGGTCACCCATCCTCGAACCAACCCCGGCAAGCGTAGCTTAACCTGACGGATCGGCCCGTGCGGCGGTTATTACTTAGCCACGAGCTCCTCAAGTTTTCGTAGGTGAATATTTTTTATTAATTAACATCTAAGGTAGGTTACCTACACGTATCGTTATCATACCAGTCAGGTGGTTGACATTCAGTAAGTAACTAATAAAATGTTACTATAATGTCAAACAGCTAATTTGTATTTGGTTAGGAATAATATAATTTAATAAAAGATCAAAGTTAGTTCTGTTCTGTTGTGCACACGGCTACACATCAAGCTATACATTTCCAGTATAAGCTGACCTCGCATTATACGGAAATCGTATACAATGCGAGACCAGGATAAACTGGAAATGTATAGCTTGATGTGTAGCCGTGTGTACGCTAATAAAAACAGTTTCAGGATTTATTGACGCCTCATTTGGAGACAAGTGACAATCGCTTCGAAAGTGACTTTCAACAGGATTGACATAAGCTTTTCGATAGCTTATATCAGTCCTATTTTTGCCTTTTCCATCATCGTAATCGCTGATAGAATGTCACTTTGTCTAGGGCCACAGAGGCTCTAGGAAAAGGCTAGACAGATGATAAATTGCTAAAGCTGGCCATTCACGGGCACTTAGCTCCACAACAGTCCACGGCAATACTCCAAAAACCTCACACCTTCCATGTGTGCGAAATCTCACGTGGATTGGTAAAAAATATTGGATTTCTAAACATCCTACAATCCGACTCATCGTGTGTGTGCGCGAAATGCGTACGCGTAGTGCGCCCATTCCACGCCACGTGCGCTCGTCTTGTCTGTGGCCGATACAAAAATCCATTTTGCGCTGTTGGCTTGGCAGAACAGCTTGTTGTACAAGCCGCGGCGCCGCGCCGTGTACGTAAAATGCGGTACTGGGGCGCATTATTTCAGAGGCCCTAGACAAAGTGACATTCTATCAGCGATAACGATGATGGAAAAGGCAAAACTTTTTACAAAAAAAAAACAACCGACTTCCAAAAAAAACACTAAAAAAGTGAAAAATAACTTTAATTTCGGAAGTCGGTGTCTTTGCTTTTCAATTTTCGTTTTTGGCCACCGACTTCCGAAAATAAAGTTATTTTTCACTTTTTTAGTGTTTTTTTTGGAAGTCGGTTGTTTTTTTTTTTGTAAAAAGTTTTTATTTTTCACTTTTTAGTTGTGGTAACTACCCCACACAAATTCGTATACCGTTATCTGCTATGTGACTGAGTCAATTAACATGTCATCAACATACGCAAAGTGGGAAAAATACGTAATTATTGAAGCTAACTCAAAAACTACGCAAGCAAAACTAATAAAATTTATATGGGACCACCTCTGAAGCATGACCTACCAAACAAAAAAAGAATCATCAAAATCGATTCATAATTGGCGGAGTAATCGAGTAACAAACACAAAAAAAAAAAAAAAATGATACAGACGAATTGAGAACCTCCTCCTTTTTGAAGAAGTCAGTTAAAAATGTATAGAACTGGCATAAGCTTTAGAAAAGCTTAAGTCAAAGTCGTTTAAGAAATACGAAACGCTTTCGAAGCGATTGTCACTTGTCTAGGCCCTCAGACTGGACAAGCTATACGCAGCCGTCGGAGTAGGTGAGCGAGAAATGGATTGACGCGCCCATTTGGTGGGGTGTTGTTCGATTTTTGAACACCGCTTGGCCGCAGTCCACGCCGTGCGGACTGACGGACATGGAGTACTCGTGTAAAAGGAGCTTAACAGGTTTTCTCAGTCCCCAGCACAACAATCAATCTGCCTAGGCTTTACCCAACGATTTTGGGGTCGGCTTCCAGTCTAACCGGATGCAGCTGAATAGGTACCAATATTTTACATGGAGCGACTGACTATCTGACTTTCATAACCCAGTAACTGGGTGATAAGATACCCCTGGTTGTCAGACATTCGGGCTTCTGACGACCCGTAACGACTGTCAAAGATCCACAAATGACAGCCGGGAGCAACGGCTTAACATGCTTTCCGAGGCACGGAGGAGTCTCGGTATGTAAAGATGGTCACCTATCCACGGACCAACTCCAGCAAGCATAGCTTAACCTGATGGATCGACCCGTGCGGCTGTTATTACTTAGCCACGAGCTCCTCAACACTAACAAAGTTATTATTTACAAAGGGAATTTGGTTCTATCGTCCTAAGTAGGCAATATGAGTCGTGCCCAGTCATTAAATTAACATGAAAATTAACATTTTTCATTAATTATGTACTATCGTAGCCTAAAGGTCTCTGGTTATCTTTGATCCTTTTAATGATTTTGACCCCTTTGATGAGAATACTTTGAGGTCAATTATTAGTTCTTAGCAAAATATAATAAGCCTATAATGTTCCCACTGCTGGGACACAGGCCTCCTCTCTGTGAGAGGGACTGGGCTATAATCCACCACGCGGACCCAGTGCGGGTTGGTACGAGTAGATGTCACATGTCTTCGAATTTTGTTTCTAGGACATGTCGGTTTCCTCACGATGTTTTCCTTCATCGTTATGAGAGCAGCGGTGATGATATTATTTACACCAAGTTAAGCGCCTGTCAGGGTTCGAACCAACGACCTACAATTTGTCAGTAACGACTATTACAACTGGGCCACCACTGCTGTTCTTAGCATTTTTTTTTGTCATTCGTGGATTTTTGACAGTTCTTGTCTTTGTCATTTGTAGATCTTTGACAGTCGTTACGGGTCGTCAGAAGCCCGAAAGTCCGACAACCAGTCTTAGAAGGGGTATTGTATTTTATTTGGACTGTACCTATAGTAAATTTTATTTTAATATTGTTTTTAATTTAATTTTTTTGATGACTCATTACTCATGAGTTTTAGGCTGGCAACACTGGTAGCCGGTCGTCAAAAAAAAACGGTCTCTAGGATAATTAGTTAATAAATTATTAAAAGTGTTATAATTATGTTAAATTAGTGTAATACAGTCGAACCTAGATACTAAGTATTATATCCAGTGATTATACAGTGTTTTTTGTCGCGAAAACTTCGTACAAAAATGAGTTAAAACCGGCTGACAACTCAACACCTCAACGGTGACGGATTTCAAACTGTCTTCGATCCCGGGGAGTATTTTGTTTTATTTAAGTTTTTGTAGTTAATGTTTACAGACCACAGAACACCACAAAATACTGCTCAGGTCTCTGAGCTACGTCCATCACACACTGGCACGGTTTATGTCTCCTTTTGCTTGACAACAAGTGGAAGCAAAATCGACGACGAAAACATTCGCCCAGACAATAAACACTACATAATTTACTATACAAAATAAGCTCACTACGAGCCACTAGTACTACAAAAATTTTATTGTACTTAATAATCCTGTAATGTGTCACAAATTCTTTACATAAAATAAGACTTTTGTACCTACATATCTAGATAGAAGATTTTTTAAGATAGTTTAAGTAAAACAGTGTGTTCTATAATATTTCTCTTCTGTTGAACTTTCCCATCTCATTCTAATTAACTAAATCTAAATGTAACTATATTTATGCTATATTTTCTCATTAAATTACTTTAATTACTTTTTCCCCCAACTACCTCCTACTTATTCACATATCAGAACATCTTTTCTTGCACTGTTATTTAGCTGCATAACTTCACACATTCCAGGTGACTGACAATATCTCTCACAATGATGACCCGCAGAGCTACAATCAAGGAGATGGAAGCAAAACTGAGAGTTACCTTGAAGGATCTCGAAGCTTCTCAAGCTGAATGCAAACAACTGCTCCAGGAAAGAGAAGACAGTGAAGTGGAAGTGGTGAACATTATCGCTAAAAACACCTCCCTCAAAAATGAGCTGGCTGAGCTACACATAGAACACATGGACTTAGCGGACCAGTACAGTCGACTACAACAGCAAGTGTCAACATTCCAAGAGTGCAGTGACACCCATGAACTGGCTTTGAACCATATTTCAGAACTTAAACAGAAATTATGTGAATCCCATAAGGCCCTATCTCTCTCAGAGTCTGTAAAAGTCAGTGAACAGGTTGCTAACACCAATAACCTATTTAATGATTTGGTAGGCAGCAAGTTAAAATCAGTGTGTGAGCCAGCTATAACAATAGATTTGACTGGTGACGATACCATACCATTATGTCCTATTGTTATGAGTCACAATAAATTAAAGAAATATATTAAATTGAAGAAAATAATAAAACGGTCACAGAAAGTTATTAAAAAACAAAATCTTTTAAAATTAAATCTTTCCCTTAGAAAGGAACGTGTCATACTTTCAAAAAGTTTAAATAGTTGTACTGTCGAGTTAGATGAATGTAGGGAAAAGTATGACATTGATACAAAGCTCCTTTATAATGATATACTACACAAGGAGCACTTGCTGAAGGATATTTTTGAGAAATACGAGACTTCACAACAACAATTAAGTGAGCGCTTGCTTGAGGCTGGGGAACTACTGGATTTGGTGAAGTGCAATGCTGAGAGGTATGAGTCTCTGACTAATAATCTCTCATGCAGCTGTGCCAACCAACCACCACCTCCTCAGATTCAGCCTGACTTGCCTCCGCCGGCGTTGGCTCTTCCAGCAGAGACCTGTGTTAATACACAGAAGAAAAATAAATCTATATTTTTCTGTGACGAATTAGGTTCTGGCTTTGGAAAAATGTTACTCAATTACCTTAGCCATAATTTTACTAATCATAGTTATCATAACATAAGTTTCAAACAAATGATTAAAAGAATTGCAAACACAAACCTAGATAATTATTCTACAATGGTTTTGCTTTTAGGTAATAGTACTGGTATTACCAAAAAGGATATAGTGGATGGTGTGGACATCTTATTAAAATTAAATATAGGAAAAATAATGTTGTGTGCTTTACCTTACTCTGATACTTTATCAGATTATGACAATAATTATATTTATAAGTTGAATAGTACTATTCACAGATTGACATGTTGTCATAGTGACAAATTATTGTATTTTGACACTAACAAGTTTGTTAGTGGTTTTAAGTTAACTCAGAGAACTTTATCTCTGTCTTGGGAATGTAGACATTTGATTGCTATGTTGATAGCATATAATATTAATGGGGTTATAGCTAATATAACAAATGGTAGTATTAGTGACGAGTCTGTGTTGTCTAGTTATACTAACAGCATAGTGAGTAATAATTATAAATCATCATGTTGTACGAAGGAGGATCCACCTATAATACCAACATCTTTGGAGGCCACTACCAGTCAGATAAGGTATTCTCTTCCTGCTGGAACTGCGCCGGGCATTCTGGACGCTTCAGTTGTAGTTGTGGAGGTCACTCCGGATAATGTTTTAAACTAGTAAGTAAGACAACAGAAGTTACCCCTTCAAATAAACAATTATTATTATTAGAGAATAATAAAAAGGTATCTTCTGGCAATATTATACACAAAAATAAGAAACTAAAGGGGGGGCAACATACGTTAAAATTATTCAATCAAAATATCCAAGGTTGCTCTTCCAAATTACTGGAAATAGAATTGTTTTTAGAAAATACAAAGTTTGATGTCATTTGTTTAACAGAACATTGGTTAAAAGACCATCAAGTAAAGTCAATTAATTATGAAAATTATTGTGTAGTTAGCCATTTCAGTCGAAAATGTATGATACATGGCGGTTCATTAATATTAGTAAAAAATTCTATTAAATCAAAAGAACGGAAAGACATCATTGGACTGTCTGTTGAACACACCATTGAATTGTCCTGTGTTGAGCTTGATAAGCATGTTATAGTATGCGTATATAGACCTCCAAGCTACCAGAATCTACCTATATTTGATTCTGTAATGGAAGAGGTGCTAAAGAAACTTAGTGCTAATAGTAAGTCAATAATCATATGTGGTGATTTTAACATTAATTTATTAGAAAATAACTCGAATACTGTCCGATTATTAAGTCTTTTTAGGTCATTTGATTTGTCAAATGTTTTTATTGAACCAACCCGAGTGACAGCTTCTTCTGCCACTTGTATAGATAATATTTTTTGTAATTGTGATTACTTACATAAAGAAATTGTAAATAAATTGCCATCTGATCACAGTGGACAAACAATAACATTTTGCGCCTACATACCTTTACAAAAAATTCAAATAAGGTTTAGGCCAATTACATGTAAAAACTTAGAAAAATTAAATAATTCGTTGGCCAGTAAATTATGTGTTCAGAGTTTTAATAATGTATGTGACCCAAATGAGTTCTACGCCGATTTCTTTTCACTAATAAACAAACACTTTAATGAAACTTTTCCACTAAAGACTAAAACTATTTACACAAAGTTCTTATTTACTGATTGGGCTACTCCAGGTATTCGTAAAAGCAGGGAAAATCTTTTTGAACTTTATGGCCTAAAGCAACATATGAATAATACAACCTTTCATCAGTATGTTGCAAAATATTCTAAAACTTTTAAAAATGTGTGCAAAATAGCTAAAGCTCTTTACATTAGCAATAAAATAAAATCAGCTGATGACAAAATAAAAACTACCTGGCAAATAATAAATAATGAAACAGGTAGGAAAAAACAGCGTAGTACTGAATTTAATTTAGAGACTGCACATGGCCCAATCAACTCAAATGTAGAAATAGCTCAGGAATTTGAAAACTTTTTTGGAAATATTCCAGTTAAAACTACTGAAGCTCTAAATTCCTCACCCGCGCTTTCTGCTGCCTTACTTAGAAAGAATGTAAAGGCATGCCCTTTGGAGTTTAGGTTTCAGCATACAAACCCCCAAGCGGTTATAAAAGCTTTTAAAGATCTTAAAATTAAATCAACAGAAGATCTATGGGGAATGTCTGTAAAAGTCTGTAGATCTATCATCGAAACCATTGCGCCCTATTTAGCTTTCATATTTAACACCAGTGTAGATCAAGGAGTCTTTCCGGATCTCATGAAACACAGTAAAGTAGTTCCTTTGTTCAAATCCGGTGATAGTAAGGAACCCAACAATTATAGGCCTGTGTCAATTCTGCCAGTTCTCAGTAAGGTGTTTGAAAAGTTGATGCTCAATCAAATGTTACGTCACTTTAATAAAAATTCCATCTTTCATGAACATCAGTACGGTTTCACCAAAGGGCGTTGTACTACTGACGCCGGTGTAACCCTCATAAAGAACATTTTTAACGCCTGGGAGGAAGCACAAGATGCCATTGGAATCTTTTGCGACCTCTCGAAGGCGTTCGATTGCGTCGACCATGATACACTTCTGTTGAAACTAGAGCACTATGGGGTTAGAAATACAGCTCTTGATTTACTAAGATCATATCTGAAAGAAAGAAAAGTTAAAGTTCAAGTAAACGGCGTAAACTCATTGGGGTCTGAAATGGCAATGGGCGTTCCTCAAGGCTCGATATTAGGTCCATTCCTCTTTTTAGTTTATATTAATGATTTACCCCAATTACTTCTAAATCAACCGAAGATGGTGTTATTTGCAGATGACACATCATTGATTTTTAAAATAAATCGACGTTCACAAAATCTTGACGACGTGAATAGCTCTATTCTTCAGGTACAAGATTGGTTTACGGTAAATAATTTGGTACTAAATGAAAAAAAAACCAAATGCATTCGATTTAAATTACCTAATGTTAGAAGTAGCGAATGTGACATCATATTGAATGGAGAAAAACTGGGGTTTATTAATCAAACAGTTTTCTTGGGAATCACGCTAGACGAGAAATTACAATGGGGACCTCATATAAAATCTCTTGCGGGGCGGTTAAGCTCGGCCGCTTATGCTGTTAGAAAGATAAGACAGTTATCAGATGTAGAAACCGCGCGTTTGGTCTATTTCAGTTACTTCCACAGCATTATGTCGTATGGCATTTTACTGTGGGGTCGGGCTGCTGATATTGAATCCATTTTTATTTTGCAAAAAAGAGCTGTCAGAGCCATTTATAATCTATGTCACCGCGAATCTCTCAGGGAACTATTTAAAAAGATTAATATCATGACGGTACCTTGCCAATTCATTTATGAGAATATTATGTATGTTAGAAAAAACTTAAATCTTTTTAATAAAATAAGTGATAGACATAATTTTAATACTAGAAATAAAGATAAAATAGATCAACCATTTTTCAGATTAGCTAAAGTACAAACATCTTTTATGGGGTACTGCGTTAAATGCTATAACAAAATACCTTGTGATATATTGCAATTAAATGAAAGAAAATTTAAAAGTCATATAAAAAGTACACTTTGTAAACAGGCTTATTACAAATTAGAGGATTATATCCAAGATAAGAATGCTTGGAAACATGCTGGTCTTGCTCCATAGGACGATTTAGTGTCTGGACAAAATCAAACTGATAGCTAATTTAGTTTTTTATTTTTTATTTATTAGTTGTATGTCATAGACCTTTACACTCTGTCATTACTTAAACTCACGCACTGACTTATTAGTACTACTTGTAACAATGTTAGGACTATTGTAATATCGTATACTTTTACAATCTTTGTAAATATGTGAGCACCATGTATCTGGTAATTAATTTATTCATTATTACTCCATTTATAATTCTTTTTAACTTTTGTGGTACAGTAATCTTATGGTAGGTGCATCGTCTTCACATATAATTATATAATTAATGTATACAAAATATTGTAAAACATTTTTAAAAGAGTAACGGTGGAGTTTCTTGCCCATTCTTCTCCATACGAAAACTACCTTTTGGAAGGGGCAACTAGAATCAATTCTATTTCTTTGTTTGACGTTCAAAAGTGCCATATATGTGCCTATTTGAAATAAATTATTTGACTTTTGACTTTTGACTCATGTTTTCTATATGAGTTGTATTGCAATATGTGGTTAGCTAGCGACCTCGACAATGGATAATTATTATTTTTGCCTGAGCAACCGGCAGCAGGTTCGTCATGCTCCCTTAGATGTCACTGCTTGCGGTAGCGTCGGAGGTCGGGTTGTCTCCTTCCCTCAAATATGGCGAGGGGGGTAATGGCTGATTTTTGCGTTATGCTCGTGAACGGGTGCTGCTTGTGGTGACTGGTCGTCTTGCTGATCTCGGTTTTGTTAATGTTATTAGTAATTCATTTTTATTTATTTACTTCGATGGTCCTAGTTTATCATTTATAACTTCCAGTTGCAGCTATAAATAGCTATATGTAAGCGGGCACGTCCTTTGTGCCTGGAGGCTTTTATTTAGTTAATTTATGTTTGTTTATATTTACTACTTATTTCTGCTTGAGTACATATAATTCTCGTTTTTTTTAATTTATATTATTCTTTTTTTTTTGGTTGGTATATTGGCGTGTGCTAGCTGACATATGGCTAATTAGATTTATGTTTTATGTTGCGTAATGTAAATGATTTTGCAAACTTTTGTATAGAATCAAATTTTTCTAACTGAACAGACAGCTGTGCTGCTGGGGAGTTTGTTGCGCCACTTCTTCTTCCCAGCTAAAGCACTAGGAAGTGGTGAAGGGTGGGCGTTTTGGGGGGACTGTCTTATGTAATTTTGACGTTCGAAAAGTGCTGATTCTCAGCCTAGTTTGAATAAATGACTTTTGATTTTGATTTTGACCCAGTTACTGGGTTGTGGAGGGCAGAAAGCAGTCACTCCATGTAAAATACTGGTATTCAGCTGCATCCGGGTAGACTGGAAATCGACCCCAACATAGTTGGGAAAAGGCTAGGCAGATAGATTTTTGGTTATAACAACATTTTTAGACGTCAAAACAATAATATTTTGAAACTAGATAAGGAAGGTGTTTGAACCGCGGCCTACTAGACGGCATGCTCTGACTTTCAAAACAAAATACCTTGCATAAAATGACCACATCTGTTACCGCCCGGGTTCTATAGCTGCCCAACGCTGCAAGCAATAATAGGCCTTATGATGGTTAGTTATGGCTTTCCGCGATAGTACATCCTCTAGCTAGACGTTCATAGTGTAACAAACATTATACTGTAAATACATAATAATGTCACCCTGAAACAGCCCAATAGAGATGATGACAATTGTTTTATGTCCGTCAGGTAGATTATTAAAAAAATATTGGACACGTTTTTTTTTTTTTTACGTAATAAAAGATTACGGCGATACATTGAGTTAAACTTTGGCATGACGTCACGCGTTGCTAGATTTTGTACTGATATGACGTAGTGACAAATAACAAGAAAAAAAAATTGAAAATAAAAGTTATTGCAATTAGAAATTCACGTTTTTTAGTGCCAATATTACCCCAATTTCATAATAACCTCCAACTGTCATTCATGAGACACAATAGAATTTTAATTGTTATCGGCCATTAGAAGGCCAATCGACAGTTGAGCGGATCGGATGTTAACAAATTTTCTACACAGGGGGCCAAGTCTACTAATTTACAAACGTGTCAGTGGTCTCGCAATGATGAGTTTTTGACAGATTTTGTATGGTATATCTGTCAAAAACTGATCATTGTGAGACCACTGACACGTTTGTAAATTAGTAGACTTGGCCCCCAGGTCATAGGTTATGACTCTTAGACACTCACTAAACGAAGGCCGCCCGGTAAAATTCTACATTGAAAAAAAATTAGGGTATTTTTTTTTCTTTTTTTACAAAAATTACCACATAAATGGACTATCAGTACCTATGATTCTTAACAACACCCTCACGGTTCGGACAGGGTTTTTGTTACACGCTGTATATACCTAATAATAAATCCATACTAATATTATAAATTCGAAAGTAACTGTCTGTCTGTATGTTACCTTTTCACGCCTAAACCACTGACCGGATTTCGATAAAATTTGTCAAGGAGATAGATGGCATCCCGGGGAAGACATAGGCTACTTTTTATCGACATACCACGCGGGCGAAGCCGCGGGCGGAAGCTAGTTATAAATATATTGATGTTAATCCATTCCCAAGTTTAGCGAACCGAAGTCAACTACGCATTAACAAGTTAACTGCCTGACCGAAATTCCGATGACAACAAATATTTTTTTTTGTGTTTCTTTTTCGTGTGTCCTCTAAAATTTGGGTTTCCAACTAAGGGTCAGACATATGCGTCTGACGTGGGCCTAACAGAATAAAATTTACCCCATAGGCCTGTGTCAGGTATTTTTCCAGCCACGGAATGAAATGAAATGAAATTGTTTATTCTGTAAATAGGATATTGGAATCACTTTTACACGTCCTATTAAAAAGTTGTAAAAATAAGCTAGATGAGGTCGGCGTTTCCTATCTGACTACTCTGAGAAGAAAGGCCGAAACAAACTCAGAGGTCACCGTCTCCTTTAAAGTCCAGACATAATCTTGGTCAGGCCATATACGGTTACAGTCTATGACTTACAAAAGGCTTAAAGCTTAATAATTATGGACTTTCTGGTCATCATCTGCCAGGCTTGCTTCCAGTCTAACCCGATGCAGTTGAGTTCCAGTAGATGTTTTACATTGAGCGTCTAATCTGACCTCCACAACCGACCCCTTGAAAAGACTGGTTGTCAGACATCCGGGCTTCTGACGACCCGTAACGACTGTCAAAGATCTACAAATGACAGCCGGAGCAAACGGCTTAATTATGGTTCTTTAGTACGGAAACCAGTCTGTTGGTCTTACCAAGCTATAGAATCATTTTTTTTTTCTAACTGAACAGACAGCTGTGCTGCTGGGGAGTTTGTTGCGCCACTTCTTCTTCCCAGCTAAAGCACTAGGAAGTGGTGAAGGGTGGGCGTTTTTGGGGGACTGTCTTATGTAATTTTGACGTTCGAAAAGTGCTGATTCTCAGCCTAGTTTGAATAAATGACTTTTGATTTTGATTTCAAGGGGTATCGTGTTATTGTGTTCAACATAGGTGGGAAAAGACTAGGCAGATTGTTTGAGTACGAAAACCAAAAAAGGGCACGCCATTATGTAGTTTTCCTTAAGGTGGATCCGCAAAGGTAGTCGCGAAATTCAGATTTGTTCTAAAATGTCATGATTTCATGAAAAACCCATTCAATGGAACAAATCTAACTTAGAGAGATGTGTTAATGATTCTAATGATAATAATTTTGTAAATACATACAGGGTGTAAGGGTAAACACTCTTGTCACTCAAACCATGGGTAGTTGACTTAAATATAAAAATAAATGACCGAGTAACACAAAAAAAAAACGTTTTTTTTTCATTAAAAGATTTTTATTTATTTATTTATTTAACCATTTATGCACACACATATAAATACAGAAAAGAAGAAAGGAACAGAAAAATTCGTACAAAGGCAATGCTTATTTCTAAAGAAATCTCTTCCAGCATACCTGCGATAGGAAAGTAGATAAAAGAGATGTAGACAACGTGTGTAAGAGTAGAAGAGAAACAGAATACATAAATCAAAAACAAAATAATTCAAAAATTAAATATAAACATACATTTCATTTTTAAAAGTTTCTATCCGACACCGTGCTCGCTAGCGAAACAGCTGACTGACTGAGAGACGGGTCGCGCTTGCGGCCGGTCAGGTCACGTCCCACGCCCCCCACCCGTGCTGAGACGCAAGTTCGTTGCCCTAGCGCATAGGTGAAAGGGTGAAATACTTTAGAGGTAAAAATAGTCGTAATTTTCCATTGATTTTACGTTCTATAAATGACACCAAACCAATCGTTTCAAGGATAACGGTGTTAACCTTAACACCCCGTATTTGTTATGGTCGCGAGTCGCGAATGATATTTTGATCAAGATACAACCTGACACTGACCTGCAAATTGCAAAAAACGTAAGAAAGTAAACTAATAAACGTAAGAAAATTGCAAAAAACGTAAGTCTAAAAATAACAGCCCATTCTCAATTGCTTACTCAAAAATTTACTTTACTAGTAGTTAAACAACAAAAAACAAAATTCAAATTGATACAGCTAATGTACACACGGCTACACATCAAACTATACATTTCCAGTTTATGCTGATCTCGCATTGTATAAGATTTCCGTACAATGCGAGGTCAGCTTATACAGGGTGTTAGTGTAAACACCGTTATCCTTGAAACCAGTGGTTTGGTTTCATTCATTGAACGTAAAATCAATGGAAAATTACAATTTTATTTTTATTTTTTTTAGACCTAAATTTTACCACAAGAGTCGCAAGTTCGTTGCCCTATGCGCTAGGGCAACGAACTTGTGTCTCAACACGGGCGGGGGGTACGGGATGTGACCTGACCGGCAGCGAGCGCGACCCCTCCCTTAGTCAGTCAGCTGTTTCGCTAGCAAGCACGGTGTCAGATAGAAACTTTTTTAAATCTTTTAATGAAAATAACGTTTTTTTTTTGTTGTGTTCGGTCATTTATTTTTATATTTAAGTCAACTACCCATGGTTTGAATGACAAGAGTGTTTACCCTTACAGCCTGTATTGGAAATAAATAGCTTGATGTGTAGCCGTGCGTACAGGTTTTTGTATTAAATGCATGGCGCGCTTACACGTGTCGATTAAGTCGCACATTGACCTAAAGTTGCTGTTTACGATTAGTCGAGTAGTCTGGGCGTTGTGACCTTCGGAGGTGCGGACGCAAGGACTTAACGGCAATTGTTTTTAGATGACGACGAATAAACGATTTTTTTTTCAGTCTCTATAGTAGGGCCTCTTAAGATGCAGATCCAGGGTTGCGGGTTAGTCCGAAAGGGATACCGGGACCTTGGCAGCAGGCAACTGAAGAAACACGGGTGGGTTTTAGTCAGTAAAAGTCTGACACACCCTTCCGCTCCACCCAGAGCGAGAGAAGTCATTGGAGGATTTCCCAACCTCAAAAAAAAAAGGGGCCTCTTATGATGCGGGTATCGAGGGTTCAAAATCAAAATCAAAATATTTTATTTCACATAAACCTACATGGGCACTTATGAAACGTCAGAAGCTAGGGTTGCGGGTTAGTCCGAAAGGGATAAGGGGTTCCATATAAATTGGGATCATGGCGGAAGGATGATATATAATGATGATGTGTTTTCATTTGCTTTGGGTTTCATGAAAGTCGTTTTTATTCAGTGTGACAAGTGAAATGACAATTTTCCGAAGTAAACTAAAAACTTTTTTTAAATTATGAATTATTTCAAAAAAATGTTGACATATTTTTTTGATAGAATAAGTAGGAGAACCGCTCCTTTAAAATACGATAACTGTAAACATTTTCCGATTTTAGTAATTCAAGAAAAACAACAAGATTTAAAATTACAATTTTATTTTATGGGGACAAACTTAAAGGTTTCACTTGACGCGATAATAGAAAAAAATTAGAATAAGCTTATAATGCCGGACTAGGGGTCCTCAATGTTCAGAAAATAAGAAATAATGGTCCTGAAAAATTGGTCCTTATGTACAAATTGGATTTAAAAATGCGTTAAAAGTGCGAATGGATAAAAATTAGAAGTTAAATTTGAACCGCACTAATTTTAAATTTACCTTCAAAAAAGGAGGAGGTTACCTGTTCATCTTTAAGTATGTATTTTTATGTACGTTAATCGATAGTTTCATCAATGAACCGATTTTGAAAATTATTTTTTGTATGAAAGGGTATCTACAGGGTGTTAGGGTAAACAACGTTATCCAGTAGTTTGGTGTCATTTATAACACGTAAAATCAATGGAAAATTACAACTGTTTTTATTTTTTAAATTACATTTTACCACTGGAGTATTTCACCCTCTCACCTATGCGCTAGGGCAACGAACTTGTGTCTCAACACGGGTGGGGGGCGCAGGACGTGACCTGACCGGCCGCGAGCGCGACCCCTCCCTCAGTCAGTCAGCTGTTTCGCTAGCGAGCACGGTGTCGGAAAGAAACTTTTAAAATCTTTTAATGAAAATAACGTATTTTTTTTTTGTTACTCGGTCATTTATTTTTATATTTAAGTCAACTACGCATGGTTAGAGTGACAACGGTGTTTACCCTTACACCCTGTATATTCCTGAGTTACTGCGACACATGTAACCAAAAAGCTAACAACCTCATTATTGTATTCTACATGTTACACAAAAAACCCATAAAAAAAAGAAACAACTTTTTACTACACGATTTTACTATTCGACATGAGATCATAGTAAGTTATGCATGATTTTATCTCAATTAATTAGTGCCTAAAATAGACTAGAATACTTTAAATTTAACGAATAACACAGGTTTAGTATTTTTATTTGGGAATACATTTTCCCCACGAGAAAAAAGCGGGACTTGGCGGGTCTCTAGGTTCTCGCAATTTCCAAAGTAAAATGTAATACACGATTAATCGGAATTGGAATCGCTTTTAAACAAATGTCTAATCCATTGCTTCATAAGTTCGAAAAAAAATCTGCTCAACAACGTAAATAACGCAATGAATGTTGTTGAACTGTCAAAATGAAACAAATTAGTCTTAATCGGTTTCGAAAAAAAGTTACGCAATTAGATAGTAGGTATTAAATTATGAATGGGTTTTAATAAGCCTATACACATACAGGATGTTTTTAGGGTTCCGTACCCAAAGAGTAAAACGGGACCCTATTACTAAGACTCCGCTGTCTGTCTGTCTGTACATCTGTCACGAGGCTGTATCTCATGAACTGTGATAGTTAGACTGTTGAAATATTCACAGATGAAGTATTTCTGTTGCCGTTATAACAACAAATGCTAAAAAACAGAAAAAAAATATATTTAAGGGGGCTCCCACACAACAAACCGTGATTTTTTGCCGTTTTTATAGATAATGGTGCGGAAGAATGGTACCCTTCGTGCGCGAGTCGGACTCGCACTTGACCGGTTTTTAATACGACGTAGTCACCCTGTATATTACATTCCAGTTATGATTTTGAACGTTAAACAATAATTCATTATAACCACAAACTAAGTAGGTATGTAGTTAATAAATAAAAAACTTGCTATCAAAAAAAACCTGCGAATAGTTGTAAGGTTGATAGCCTTTTGTCTACACGTGTCTTACTAACCCATTTTTAACCGACTTCTTCAAAAAGGAGAAGGTTCTCAATTCGACAGTTTTTTTTGTGTTTGTTACACGATTATTTCGCCAATTTTGAATTGATTTTGATGAACAAGTAGTGGTATTTATTCGAATTTGTGTGGGGTAGGTACTACAACTAAAAATTGAAAAATAAAAACGTTTTACAAAAAAAAAACAACTGACTTCCAAAAAAAAAACCACTAAAAAGTGAAAAATTAAACTTTGTGGATCCGCAAAGGTAGCCGCGAAATTCAGATTTGTTCTAAAATGTCATGATTTCATGAAAAACCCATTCAATGGAACAAATCTAACTTAGAGAGATGTGTTAATGATTCTAATGATAATTATTTTGTAAATACATACAGGGTGTAAGGGTAAACACTCTTGTCACTCAAACCATGGGTAGTTGACTTAAATATAAAAATAAATGACCGAGTAACACAAAAAAAAAACGTTTTTTTTTCATTAAAAGATTTTTATTTATTTATTTATTTAACCATTTATGCACACACATATAAATACAGAAAAGAAGAAAGGAACAGAAAAATTCGTACAAAGGCAATGCTTATTTCTAAAGAAATCTCTTCCAGCATACCTGCGATAGGAAAGTAGATAAAAGAGATGTAGACAACGTGTGTAAGAGTAGAAGAGAAACAGAATACATAAATCAAAAACAAAATAATTCAAAAATTAAATATAAACATACATTTCATTTTTAAAAGTTTCTATCCGACACCGTGCTCGCTAGCGAAACAGCTGACTGACTGAGAGACGGGTCGCGCTTGCGGCCGGTCAGGTCACGTCCCACGCCCCCCACCCGTGCTGAGACGCAAGTTCGTTGCCCTAGCGCATAGGTGAAAGGGTGAAATACTTTAGAGGTAAAAATAGTCGTAATTTTCCATTGATTTTACGTTCTATAAATGACACCAAACCAATCGTTTCAAGGATAACGGTGTTAACCTTAACACCCCGTATTTGTTATGGTCGCGAGTCGCGAATGATATTTTGATCAAGATACAACCTGACACTGACCTGCAAATTGCAAAAAACGTAAGAAAGTAAACTAATAAACGTAAGAAAATTGCAAAAAACGTAAGTCTAAAAATAACAGCCCATTCTCAATTGCTTACTCAAAAATTTACTTTACTAGTAGTTAAACAACAAAAAACAAAATTCAAATTGATACAGCTAATGTACACACGGCTACACATCAAACTATACATTTCCAGTTTATGCTGATCTCGCATTGTATAAGATTTCCGTACAATGCGAGGTCAGCTTATACAGGGTGTTAGTGTAAACACCGTTATCCTTGAAACCAGTGGTTTGGTTTCATTCATTGAACGTAAAATCAATGGAAAATTACAATTTTATTTTTATTTTTTTTAGACCTAAATTTTACCACAAGAGTCGCAAGTTCGTTGCCCTATGCGCTAGGGCAACGAACTTGTGTCTCAACACGGGCGGGGGGTACGGGATGTGACCTGACCGGCAGCGAGCGCGACCCCTCCCTTAGTCAGTCAGCTGTTTCGCTAGCAAGCACGGTGTCAGATAGAAACTTTTTTAAATCTTTTAATGAAAATAACGTTTTTTTTTTGTTGTGTTCGGTCATTTATTTTTATATTTAAGTCAACTACCCATGGTTTGAATGACAAGAGTGTTTACCCTTACAGCCTGTATTGGAAATAAATAGCTTGATGTGTAGCCGTGCGTACAGGTTTTTGTATTAAATGCATGGCGCGCTTACACGTGTCGATTAAGTCGCACATTGACCTAAAGTTGCTGTTTACGATTAGTCGAGTAGTCTGGGCGTTGTGACCTTCGGAGGTGCGGACGCAAGGACTTAACGGCAATTGTTTTTAGATGACGACGAATAAACGATTTTTTTTTCAGTCTCTATAGTAGGGCCTCTTAAGATGCAGATCCAGGGTTGCGGGTTAGTCCGAAAGGGATACCGGGACCTTGGCAGCAGGCAACTGAAGAAACACGGGTGGGTTTTAGTCAGTAAAAGTCTGACACACCCTTCCGCTCCACCCAGAGCGAGAGAAGTCATTGGAGGATTTCCCAACCTCAAAAAAAAAAGGGGCCTCTTATGATGCGGGTATCGAGGGTTCAAAATCAAAATCAAAATATTTTATTTCACATAAACCTACATGGGCACTTATGAAACGTCAGAAGCTAGGGTTGCGGGTTAGTCCGAAAGGGATAAGGGGTTCCATATAAATTGGGATCATGGCGGAAGGATGATATATAATGATGATGTGTTTTCATTTGCTTTGGGTTTCATGAAAGTCGTTTTTATTCAGTGTGACAAGTGAAATGACAATTTTCCGAAGTAAACTAAAAACTTTTTTTAAATTATGAATTATTTCAAAAAAATGTTGACATATTTTTTTGATAGAATAAGTAGGAGAACCGCTCCTTTAAAATACGATAACTGTAAACATTTTCCGATTTTAGTAATTCAAGAAAAACAACAAGATTTAAAATTACAATTTTATTTTATGGGGACAAACTTAAAGGTTTCACTTGACGCGATAATAGAAATAAATTAGAATAAGCTTATAATGCCGGACTAGGGGTCCTCAATGTTCAGAAAATAAGAAATAATGGTCCTGAAAAATTGGTCCTTATGTACAAATTGGATTTAAAAATGCGTTAAAAGTGCGAATGGATAAAAATTAGAAGTTAAATTTGAACCGCACTAATTTTAAATTTACCTTCAAAAAAGGAGGAGGTTACCTGTTCATCTTTAAGTATGTATTTTTATGTACGTTAATCGATAGTTTCATCAATGAACCGATTTTGAAAATTATTTTTTGTATGAAAGGGTATCTACAGGGTGTTAGGGTAAACAACGTTATCCAGTAGTTTGGTGTCATTTATAACACGTAAAATCAATGGAAAATTACAACTGTTTTTATTTTTTAAATTACATTTTACCACTGGAGTATTTCACCCTCTCACCTATGCGCTAGGGCAACGAACTTGTGTCTCAACACGGGTGGGGGGCGCAGGACGTGACCTGACCGGCCGCGAGCGCGACCCCTCCCTCAGTCAGTCAGCTGTTTCGCTAGCGAGCACGGTGTCGGAAAGAAACTTTTAAAATCTTTTAATGAAAATAACGTATTTTTTTTTTGTTACTCGGTCATTTATTTTTATATTTAAGTCAACTACGCATGGTTAGAGTGACAACGGTGTTTACCCTTACACCCTGTATATTCCTGAGTTACTGCGACACATGTAACCAAAAAGCTAACAACCTCATTATTGTATTCTACATGTTACACAAAAAACCCATAAAAAAAAGAAACAACTTTTTACTACACGATTTTACTATTCGACATGAGATCATAGTAAGTTATGCATGATTTTATCTCAATTAATTAGTGCCTAAAATAGACTAGAATACTTTAAATTTAACGAATAACACAGGTTTAGTATTTTTATTTGGGAATACATTTTCCCCACGAGAAAAAAGCGGGACTTGGCGGGTCTCTAGGTTCTCGCAATTTCCAAAGTAAAATGTAATACACGATTAATCGGAATTGGAATCGCTTTTAAACAAATGTCTAATCCATTGCTTCATAAGTTCGAAAAAAAATCTGCTCAACAACGTAAATAACGCAATGAATGTTGTTGAACTGTCAAAATGAAACAAATTAGTCTTAATCGGTTTCGAAAAAAAGTTACGCAATTAGATAGTAGGTATTAAATTATGAATGGGTTTTAATAAGCCTATACACATACAGGATGTTTTTAGGGTTCCGTACCCAAAGAGTAAAACGGGACCCTATTACTAAGACTCCGCTGTCTGTCTGTCTGTACATCTGTCACGAGGCTGTATCTCATGAACTGTGATAGTTAGACTGTTGAAATATTCACAGATGAAGTATTTCTGTTGCCGTTATAACAACAAATGCTAAAAAACAGAAAAAAAATATATTGAAGGGGGCTCCCACACAACAAACCGTGATTTTTTGCCGTTTTTATAGATAATGGTGCGGAAGAATGGTACCCTTCGTGCGCGAGTCGGACTCGCACTTGACCGGTTTTTAATACGACGTAGTCACCCTGTATATTACATTCCAGTTATGATTTTGAACGTTAAACAATAATTCATTATAACCACAAACTAAGTAGGTATGTAGTTAATAAATAAAAAACTTGCTATCAAAAAAAACCTGCGAATAGTTGTAAGGTTGATAGCCTTTTGTCTACACGTGTCTTACTAACCCATTTTTAACCGACTTCTTCAAAAAGGAGAAGGTTCTCAATTCGACAGTTTTTTTTGTGTTTGTTACACGATTATTTCGCCAAATTTGAATTGATTTTGATGAACAAGTAGTGGTATTTATTCGAATTTGTGTGGGGTAGGTACTACAACTAAAAATTGAAAAATAAAAACGTTTTACAAAAAAAAAACAACTGACTTCCAAAAAAAAAACCACTAAAAAGTGAAAAATTAAACTTTGAATTCGGAAGTTGGTGTCTTGGGTTTTGAATTTTCGTTTTTTGTCACGGACTGGGCTTGGTACGTTGGTTATCACAAGTTTTAGGGCGAGCATACACACAGGATGGGTTTGGCGACCTGATCGAGGGGGTGATTTAACTCGTTATACTAAACAATTTTCCCTCAATCTGCCTAGGCTTTTCCCAATTTAGGATGTATGTTAGTGCCGTACGGGACGTATGTTAGAGCAGTGGTGGCCCAGTGGTAACGGCCGCGACTTATGAGTTGTAGGTCGTAGGTTCGAACCCCGACAGGCGCTTTACTTTGTGTAAATAATTTCATCACCACTGCTCTCAAAACGGTGAAGGAAAACATCGTGAGGAAACCGGCATGTCTTAGAACCAAAAATTCGAAGACATGTGACATCTACCAACCCGCACTGGGCCCGCGTGGTGGATTACGGCCCACTCCCTCTCATAGAGAGGCCTGTGTCCCAGCAGTGGGAACATTATAGGCTGATTATGTGTTAGTGCCGGCTTCCATTCCGGTCGAAATCCATGATTATATCCCCTACCAAAAATCGCTGAACGCGCCTAAAAAGTTTTCACTTACAAAAACCGAGGGCAGTCTGGGACACCCGGTTGGGACGAAGTTCCTTTCACTGAATATCATACATTAAATAACAGGCACAATGAAATAAATTAAAGTTTGCGAATAACACAATTTAAAAAAAAACAGTCAAAATGTAACACTTTTCTCGGTCTGCCTCTAGTTCGCCAAGTGTGCCTCGGAAAGCACGTTAAGCCGTTGGTCCCGGCTGTCATTTGAGGATCTTTGACAGTCGTTACGGGAGAAGCCCGAAAGTCTGACAACCAGTCTTGGCAAGGGGTATCGTATTACTCATACCCAGTTACTGGGTTGTGGAGGTCAGATAGCCATTCGCTCCATGTAAAATACTGGTATTCAGCTGTATCCGGTTAGACTGGAAGCCGGCCCCAAATTGGTTGGGAAAAGGCTAGGCAGATGATGAATGAATTTTTACTAAAATAACACTATTGCACTCGTGACTAGCAAGCACTCAAAACCAATTTTCAACTAAGTTTTTTAGCGGTAAAACCATCCTTGGATTTGAATGCACCATTCACCTGGTTTAACTTGCGACCTCTTAGTGACATTCAGTTTTTTATTATTTATCATTTTAATAATACCGCTAACGTTTTGTTTTTTTTTGTATTAGTATTTAAATTATGTGTAGAAAGAAGGGTATGGGATATTGAGTGGGACAGAAGATATTATTTCTTAGCACCCCTTGATGGATGTCTTGACAGCTCGCAACTCCGTCTGGCTGGTCGCGCTTTCACGCCAAAACTACTGAACCGATTTAAATGAAATTTGATACACAGATAGTCTAGAGCCTGCGAAAGGACATAGGCTACTTTTTATCGACATACCACGCGGGCGAAGCCGCGTACGGAAGCTAGTACTTAAATAAAGAGAACAAAGAACCCGCTGTTTTTTTCCATAACATAACTATTGTTTTTTTTCGTAAAATGTTCGGAAATTTTCTGAATTTTCACCGTCGAATCAATGTTACATAAAATTTCCGTACGCAAAACAGAATGTAATAGAAAAACAGGAAAAGCCAGTGGGTTCGCAGTTCCCTTAAATTTTGATGACTTCTTAAAGTTATTTCAGTTATTCAAGCAGGTAATCTATGCTTCCTGCTCTGATTGACGTCAAATAGTGGTTAATGTCAGTGCCATAACCAAATAATATAGCGGTATTTTAAGACCAATTTACTATTAATTCATGAATAATTAAAAAAGAGGTTTTAGTTAGGTAGTTTGACACGTGCAAGATACGTCAGTGTTTAGGATACGTCACGTCACCACCGAGTCTACTGTCCAAATATAACGCCTCATCTTCTTGAAACTAGGCAACTCGAATAAAAATAAAATAAAAATAAATTAGATATAGTCTCTTCCCCACCCTGTTGGGGTCGGCTTCCAGTCTGCAGCTGAATATGCCATGGCTGAATAGCCACTATTTTACATGGAGCGACTGCCTATCTGACCTCCACAACCCAGTTACTGGGTAACAGGATACCCCTTGGTAAGACTGGTTATCATACTTTCGGGCTTCTGACAACCCGTAACGACTGTCAAAGAGTAACACGATACCCCTTGGTAAGACTGGTCGTAAGATTTTCGGGCTTCTGACGACCCGTAACGACTGTCAAAGATCCACAAATGACAGCCGGGACCAACGGCTTAACATGCTTTCAGAGTCTTGGCGCTTAACCTGATTTCCGAGACACAGAGGGGTCTCGGTAGGTTAAGATGAACACCCATCTACGGACTGACCGCGGCAAGTATACACACATCGTTGGAAAAAGACTAGGCAGATTGATATGTAAATCGACTAAAACATAGTAAATTAATAGTGGTTTGACTTTAAATATAAGCTTAAAATTGAGGTTAAATTACTATCAGATTCTAGATTTAAATAATCAGGTTCAACGGCAACACGTGTTAGATACAGGCTGTTTTATTTTTTTGGGTACTAAATATTATTTTTAGCATTATTTATCCAGTGTAGTAATAAGACCCTGCTCTACTTGTTAAAATGCTATACAGATTAATAGCTATATTCAAATTAGACTGAGAATCAACACTTTTGGAACCTATAAATAAAATAAAAACATTTATTTGACACTTAAAATACATGATATAAACAAGTAGGTCGTAATAATATAGCACACAAATGTATTGCCAAGAATCTGATTCTAACCCCCAAACTAGGCCTGGACCTGTATTTTGGAGGCTAGCGTTCAGCCATGGGCTCTATTATTGCTCTTACAACGTTACTTGACTGTCAACTATGTAGCGACACTTCTCTAGTGTCGCTACATAGTTGACAGTCAAGTGTCATGTGATAAAAAATATATATCTATAGTTAAACCTAATTGATTAAACAGAACCTCAACATTACATAAGACCATAAAAATAAAATAAAAATTATATCTATGCATAAGACAGTCCCCCAAAACGCCCGCTACTTCCTTGTGCTTTAGCTGGGAAGAAGTGGCGCAACAAACTCCCCAGCAGCACAGCTGTCTGTCCAGTTAAAAAAAAACTTGATTCTATGAGTACAATCAATGATATTATATTTAACAGATATGTTATAAGCGCGCAATCGTGATGACTCGAAAACATTCCAATTGTAACGTTTTTACTTCTAGTGCAATTTAAAATGAATGAAACGTGGGTATGTGTGCCGCTGCTGCGCGGAACACTTTTTTCGGTTGTTTTGTGAGTGTATAACATATCTGTTAATATAATATCATTGCCTACAATAGTTTGCAAAATATTTACATTACGCAACACAAAATAAAATAAAATTATTAATTTATATTATGCGTATTTATTTATTTAGTAGCAATATTTTTGAGATACATTAATTTATCGGATTTCAAGTTTAACTAATTCGTTTTGCTAACATTGCTACAAAATAAATTAGGTAGCACATTTGAGAAAAACACAATAAAAATTTTTGTCATGGCATTCCATGACTAAATTTTTTTTATAAGAATTGTAAGATTTATCGGATCAACTCAAGTTATGTTAAGTTATGTTGATAAATGTCAGGAAACCAAGCAATGTTTTTCTCTGTCGAGCCTAAACCGAGGTTATACTAACGCGCAGATTTGTCTATAACAAATCTGCGCGTTAGTATAACCTCGGTTAAACAGTGTAAAACTTGGATTTCATAGGAATGCGGTTCCATCAAACTCAAACCATAATATTAGGTCCCCACCTATGAAATTGGTGTTTTGTATGGGGAATTTTAATGAAGTTGCATTTTTCATACTAACGTTTTCTTAATTTTTATAACAACCATGAACACTACTGTTTTAAAACTTTTATGCACTACTGTTTAAAAACTAAGATAACGTATGCCACTTAGATTAAGCGACAAAAACAAGTTTTGGCTAAGTTAAAAAAAAAATTGTGGTCATTTCTGCTAACAAAATGAAGAGTCATTTTTAAGGTATTTTTTATGTTAAAAAAGCTATAAGTAATAAGGTTTTTTTACCATTGGTAGTTGTCTATGATGGTCATTATTCGATATAATACCAAGCTATTGATGAATATTTTAAATCATAGATGTGACGAGGTTCTCTATTAGTGAGAAAAAAACGCCAATTTCATAGGTGGGGACCCAATATTTTATTGGCGGTCATTAAAATCTGTCAATGTCACCATCTGTCAACCTCGTGTTAGAGCCAAGAATCGAGCTGAATGGCGTGCATTTGGAAGGGCCTATGACCAGCAGTGGACTGCTGTAGGCTGATGATGAATCAGAGTCCAATAGGGAATATGCATGTATTTTTTTAATCTTTTTATTCGATAGTTTACATCGTCAAATAATAGTAAAAAAAAAATCGACGGCAGAAAAGCAATTTAAAGTTGTTAAAAAAATGTTCAAAAATATCCAACCGATCCGGGCTATTTAAACGCCCTCCATTTGGCGCGCTTGGTGTGGTGACGTCACCGTCTGTGAAAACAGACAAGCAACTGTCAAGTCAACGTCAAACACTCCTTTTTCTATGAGCGTTTGACATTGACTTGACACTTGTTGATTGACTTGACATTGACATTTTGATTGTTATTCCGGATTGTTACGTCACATCCGCTCTTAGCCTTTTCAAGTATTTGAATTACCCACAGTTATTTGGGACTTTTAAAAATTAATTTCTCGCTCAAAATGAAATTTTATTCAAAAATATTGATGGAGGCATAATTCTGAAGTAACATAGTTTATAAAAAAAAATATTTGACCCATATTTGAATCACATGCATATTCCCTATTCAGGATTGACCCCTTTTTTCTCAGACATGCAGAAGTTTGTCTAATATTATTATTATTTTATTTTATTCTTTTCGGAAGGCTTACAGACAAATATATTTATAATAATATCAATAATATAAAACTAAGTTGCTAATTACAAGCCCCCACAGATGATATTAATTGTCTTGATAATGAAATTAAGCTTGAATATAAACAAATCATTTAAATAACGCAGTACATTGTTATAAGAGTCGGATAGACATTTGAGATATAAACACTGAAATTGATTCCAATTGGCATTGAAAAATAAGTGATCCACGCATTCCTTGTTATTATTAACGTTTGAAAGGAAACATAAACTTTATTTATTACTAGCTTTTGATCGCGGCTTCGTCCGCGTGAATGTCAGAAAATATCCAGGATTAAAAGTACCCTATGTGTTAATACAGGCTATAAACTATGTGTACCAAATGTTATCCATATCCTTACAGCCGTTTTTGAGGCAATCCGGAACATACATCCAGACAAACTGGCAAAAATCTTCGTTGCTATTATTACATGTATATAAAATATCGGGTCCGGGTGAAAACTAGCGTCAGGCACTAGTTGTCTGGCATTTTTGCTGAACTGGGCCTTTTTGGCGCAGCCGTGAGTCTGCGAGGCACACTCCCCTGATAATGTCCTAAACTATTACACTTTTTATTTGTTCCTTTTATTTTATTTTATTGAAATGAAAAGAAATGAAATTGTTTATTCTGTAAATAGGATATTGGAATCACTTTTATAAAAAGTTGTAAAAATAAGCTAGATGAGGTCGGCGTTTCCTATCTGACTACTCTGAGAAGAAAGGCCGAAACAAACTCAGGTCACCGTCTCCTTTAAAGTCCAGACATAATCTTGGTCAGGCCATATGAGGACCATGTAGATAAGAGTCTGAAATGGTCTTTTGAGGAAAGAACCACACAGATTTGAGTGGACCTGTCCAGTCAGTGCAAGCATTTGTCAGTAATAGTGGAGCTCAACTCAGAACTTAAGGAGCTCAACGACTATTATCTGCTGTATATTATGTATATTGTGTGCCTTTTAGTCTGTGCTGAACAAATGGTTTTTCTTTCTTTATATAGATCAGCTTCGGTCCGCGACTTCGTCTGCATAAATTTTTTCAATCATTAAAATTATTACTACAACTCTCTAAAGTTTAAATTACCCTGTTGAATAACTATTTCTCGGAATCATGACATTTGAGAGAGTTGTATTGATGATTTTCTAATTATTGTAATTCTTTAAATAAATAATTTGTTACGGCCGCGAATCATATTTTAATTAACATGCAACCTGACACTGACCTGCAAATTGCATAAAATGTAATAAAATTTGAATTTCGCGGGCTACCTTATCGCATCCGCCTTAACATTATTTTTCTAGCTAGATAATTATAAAATCTAACGGTTTGAAAGAAGGCGACTTTGGGCCGGCGCCATGGATATGTCACTGCTAAACAAATATCGACCCTGCACTAGTTGCAATAAAGTTGAAAATAAATAAACTTCCAGCAGCTTGAGAGCGTACCTTAGCGGAAAGAGGCACGCGTCTCAGGTTATTTATTCTCAACTTTATTTTTAGGCATGTAACTTTGATATTTGTTTGGCAGTGACAAACGCACCGCCCTGCTGCGCCTCGCCAGGTGTGCGCGCCGGCCCTTAGTTCAACATCTCATCTTGGATCATCTCATTTTGGAGTCTGTACCAGGAGCCAAGAAAAATGTAGTAGTTTAAAGCAAGGTTATCTAAAAAATCCTCCAAATATCCATACGATTAACCTCCAAAATTGCGAGCAACGCCACGTGCAAGTCTAGTATGCAAATAATAAAATATCAGTGCGAATAAATAAATAAATTAACATTGATTTGTGTGAATAATTATTAAAATACAGTTTATTTAAATGGTTAAAGTCGTTAAATCTTTTGGCAACTTACCTTGTTCTGGGACCTGACAGTAGATACACGTATTAGTTACAGGCTGTTGTTAAATTGCGTAGCGGTAAAATTTTTTGGAGGTCGATTTTGATGTTTTTTTATGGTCTTAGTAAGTTGTTGAGATGCTGTCTTATCTATACATATAGGTATATAAAAACTCGCAAATGGCCCGACCGATTTGAATATTTTTTCTTTGCTATGTTCGCATCAGTACTACTGTAGGCGTAGCATGGCGCTTTCTATGTCTACGAAGAATAGACATAGCTTTTTCTATACAAAGTGACAGTTCGTTTCTTCATTAATAAAAAGTAATTAATTATACAATTCAATCTAATTTACATAATTTAATTTAATCTATAATTTATTGTAATTAATCTATTGTAATCATTTTAGTTTTTAATAATTTATTTCTTAGTTTTGTCTAAACTATGTATTACTTGTTTTTAATTCTTTATTGTGTTATTATCTGCGCATAATGTAGTGCATGTTGTGCTTTTCTTTAAGTAATGAGGCGCTTAGACTTAAGTTTGCAACGTACAAATTGTAAAGTAATAGTGTACTCATTGTTGAAGAGCGTAATATTAAATAAATTAAATTCATTTTTGATATCCACCGTAGAAATCTTTCTACAATCTGTCATTTTGTCTTTCATTTCTAACGATTTTTGTCTACGTCTTTTTATATGTAGACTATTTCGGAAGAAAGTTTTCTATCCTTACTGTCAAAATCACACTGAAACCGATAAATCCTATGACAAAACAAAGAATTTTGAGTCAAATTATGTAAAAGAGTGAATTTCGTAAAAAGTGCAGTTGACTCTTTCTACTTTACTGCCGTCTTGTACTGTCTACTGTCTACAGGAAACGTCATTTTTGTCTACTCTTCCGTCGACAGAACGGTGCTCATGCTACGCCTGCTGGGGTGGTTAACGAGGATGCGCTAGGGTAGCCCGCGAAATTAAAATTTTCTTACATTTTGCAGGTCAGGTTGTATGTTGATCTAAATATTATTTGCGGCCGTAACAAATATGGATTTACAGAATTATAAACATTAGAATCAGCAATACAACTCTCTGAGTTCATGAAAGTGCATTGAATGACTATTTCATGAAATTTTGAACATTTGGCACTTTCATGAACTTAAAGACTACCTTGGCGCATCCACCTTTAGGAAAAATCAGAATCAGGAAAAGAAGTTAGACCCGGCAGAGTCAGTTAGAATGACAATAATACTTGTTTCACTAATTTTTAATAAAAGAAATGATTTTAACACTACATTTTCTCTGGTAAAGGAAATACAATGTTTTTTAAATGTCTTATATTTGTTGATAAACTTAACGTTAACATAATCCATAATAATATTATAAATTCGAAAGTAACTGTCATTCGAAAGTCTGTCTGATTGTATGTTACCTTTTCACGCCTAAACCACTGAACGGAGTTCGATACAATTTGGCAAGGAGATAGAAGGCATCCTGGGGAAGGACATAGACTACTTTTTATGCGAAGCCGCGGGCGGAAGCTAGTAATTAATTAATTAATAATCTATAACGGCAAATAATGGATTTCATAACGGGTTACTCGTCCTTTATCTTTAAACGAAAATAAAACTTTCCTCTCATCATCATCTGCCTAACCTTTTCCCAACTATGTCGGGTCGGGGTCAGCCTCCAGTCTAACCGGATGCAGCTGAGTACCAGTATTTTACATGCAGTAACTGCCTATCTGACTTCCACAACCCAGTTACTGGATAACACGATTCCGTTTGGTAAGACTGGTGGTCAGACTTTTTGGCTTCTGACGACCCGTAACGACTTTCAAAGTTCTACGAATGGCAGCCGGTACCAACGGCTTAACGTGCTTTCCGAGCCACGGAGGAGTCTCGGTATGTAAAGATGGTCACCCATCCACAGACCATCCCCGGCAAGCGTAGCTTAACCTCATTCTATCTTTGTTATGTTTCGCAGCTAAATAAGTTCTAGGTTGTGTCCTGCCTTAGTAATAGGGTCCCGTTTTACCCTTTGGGTACGGAACCCTAAAAACCAAGACATAGCGCTGTCAACAGTGACGTGAGGCAAGTTTCGTAAACATGTGTGCACTTAGTGAGGTGTAGTGTGATTGTACCGATCTATGTATTGTCAGAAAATCACGATTGATAGCCAATTAAGAATCACTCGGACACAATAGACGCACAGTTAAGAACTGACTGCTAATGTAGAGGTCGCGAGTTCACGTTCTGTCGATGAACTGTAATGTACATGATACACATAATGCCGAGATCCGACGATCCGCGACTTTGCGAACGGACACCTACGGCAGACGACCGCAGACCGCCACGCACCGCGCACCGAGGAACTTCCGACGTCTGCGATACCCCGCACGTACACCTTACCACGGTGCGTCGTGCGGGCTCGTGTGTCCGTCCGCAATATGGCGCTCCGTCGGACCACGGCATAAGACATACATAAACTCACGTAAGGCAGATGTGAGTGAAGCCGGGAGGAGACGCCCTAATGAATTTCCTTTTCCCTTTAAAATAATTTAACAAAGGTGTTGTTCTAATTTCACAAAGGCGCATGCACGTCCCGGATTCACGTGACAGACTGATAATATTGCTATACTTAAAAAACAATTTGCCCTATTAGATTGTAATAACATACAATGTTTTGATAAATAGTTCTAATGGCAATGTCATAAATGCATGTCAAGTTTTACTTAAGAAAATACACAATACATTTTTATGATTATTAACAAGTTGGATTGTATGATCTGTTAAATAAATGAATTAATTTATTCAAATTAAAGTTAATTTTATTTTACTATTATGAGTGGAACAGTGTTTTGTTCTAAAAACAGATTCTAAATAGCAGTATTTTCACCCTATTGCTGCATTTTAGTTAGTAAAAATCATGGAAAAAATATATAAAATGCAGTAATAATAACATTTACTACATTTAAAATGGTTTTTAAAGAGATTTTGCAAAAAATCCGTGTGAAGTAATAGGGGCAAAAAAATAAAAACGGCCATAATTATAGTTTTTTATTTAAAAAAACTAACGTAACAATGTTTATTAGTTTAGTTTTTTACATATCCTTTCACCTTGCATTCAAAGTTTTATCGAAAAGTCTGTTTTGGATATATTTTTATGGATTCTAAACTTGAAGCGCGTTTTTCTCGAATTCGTGTTTTTGCTGTTACTGCACTTTAGGCTCAGGTGGGCAGAATTACCAACTACACCTCACTAACTGCACACATGTTTACGATCACAGTTGACAGCGCTCTGGTTAGGTTTATATTAATAGACTGCTACTTCTTGCCATAGCAAAGGCGTGTTGTTATTCAGCCTAATTGAAGAGGTTAACACTGATATTAACTATGTGTGTCATATTGCTCGGGCTTCTCTCTATTTAGAGATGCCACTAACTGCTCTATAATATTGAACGTTGTTAAAGTAGGTACTATAGCTTCTGCCCGCGACTGGGTGAAATTTCTTGTTTTAACATCTAGCACATCGCCTCCTCCTTAAGACATAATCATTTCAGCCGCAAGACGTCCACTGCTGGACATAGGCCTCCCCCAAGCACCGCCACTTCGACCGGTTCTGTGCTTCTCGCATCCAGCGCATTCCCGCGGCCTTCACCAGGTCATCGGTCCAGCTTGTGGGGGGCCTTCCAACGCTACGTCTTACGGTCGCCACTCCAGAACCTTTCGGCCCCATCGGCCATCTGTTCTGCGAGCAATGTGCCCTGCCCACTGCCACTTAAGTTTGGCAATACTTCGGGCTATGTCGGTTACCTTGGGTCTCCTACGGATCTCTTCATTTCTGATTCGATCACGCAGGGAAACTCCGAGCATAACCCTTTCCATTGCCCTTTGGGTGACTTTCAGCCTTCTGATGAGGCCCATTGTGAGCGACCACGTTTCAGTGCCATGGGTCATCACTGGCAACACACACTGGCCAAAAACTTTTATCTTGAGACACTGTGATATATGAGACGAGAAGATAGTACGCGGCTTCCCGAACGCCGCCCAGCCGAGTCAGATTCGACGATTGACTTCTTTCTTGAAGTTGGACCTACCTAACTGAACAGTTTGTCCTAGGTAAACCTTAACACCTAGGCCAAATATTTTTTGATACTTCGATCAATTATGCACTATTGATCGAAGCTCGTATACCTCATGAAGTCATGACATGACCTAAAAAGGTGCCATAAAGAATATGAATTTAAAATCTCGAATAATTCAAAAGTTATGCGAAAATCCGCCAAATTTCCTTGTCCACGCGGTCCTAGCAGATAGTCCCATTATATTATACCGGCGCAAGACACAGCAACACACATTTGAAAACTTGTGAGGCACGGGTATGAGTATTTGTTCAAAGTATACACACATATTTATTATCGTACTTTTTTTTTTTTTTTGGCGTTTGGGAAATCATCCAATTACTTGACTTGACGCTTTGGGCGGAGCGAAAGGGCGTGTCAGACTTTTACTGACTAAAACCCACCCGTGTTCCTTCAGTTGCCTGTTGCCAAGGTCCCGGTATCAATTTCGGACTAACCCGCAACCCTGACAGGCATCGGTCCTAGCGGACCCCGCCAATTGTGCTGACATCTCTTTGAGCCGCGCGTGGGACACGACGCGCAATCGACCCGGGCCTGGTCCTAATCGGACGGCGAGCTACGTACCTGACAAGTGTTCAAATATGTGGCTGTGTCTGGCGCTGGCGTTACAGAGCAAGCTTATTAACTGGGCACAATCTATAAACCGTGCTTATAATATAAAACTCCAAATGTAAAAACCCAACGTCACTTTATCGGAATGAGTTATTTATACCGAGTTTTGTTTCATTTTGGAGCGCTCTTTACTAAAAAACTTTTTCCAAAAAAAACAACCGACTTCAAAAAAAAACACTAAAAAAGTGAAAAATAACTTTAATTTTGGAAGTCGGTGTCTTTGCTTTTTAATTTTCGTTTTTTGCCACCGACTTCCGAAATTAAAGTTATTTTTCACTTTTTTAGTGTTTTTTTTTGAAGTCGGTTGTTTTTTTTGGAAAAAGTTTTTATTTTTCACTTTTTAGTGGTGGTACCTACCCCATACAAGTTACTACCTGCTATGTAAATAACAGTGAAGGAGTCTAATAATGATATCGTCTACATAGACTGTGGGAAAAATACGTAATATTGAAGCTAGCGCAAGAACTACGCAAGCAAACTTAATAAAATTTATATGGGACCATCTCGGGAGTATACCCTTTCGAACTAAAAAATAATTTTTAAAATCGGTTCACAAACGGCGGAGTAATAATAATACATAAAAAAAAAAAAAAAAAAAAAAAAAAAAAACAATCATCCGAACGTAGTACCTCCTCCTTTTTTGAAGTCGGTAAAAATAGATGTAATGCGCAGTTCAGTGCTTAAAAGATTTGGTTTGCTAAAAAAGCGCTGCACGGTCACACAATAACGGCTGTTAAAAAAATATGTGTAAAAATTTTCAGCCGTTCCATACATTTCCGTCGAATAGGTTTGTATGGGATAGTTGATGTTTTTTTGCGATTACGATGTTGGTTCCATGGAGAAAGTTGTCTATTTTGATGGTCTGAACCACACCCTTAAAGGCGCACCCTACCTCAAATTCCTTAGCATTATCCTCCGTTATGCCGAAAATACTGCAGCATTAATTTTGAAATAAATATATGTTAAAGTTGAGGATTGATGCTAGGTCCTATGTTTGGCGGAAACACGATTACGAAATTCCGAAGTTACCTCTAAACCGAACTACAAACCGCTGGTATTAAAAAATACTTCAAATTAGATCATGGAACTTTGCATAATAACTGAAATATAAAGCAGGTCTTATGTTTTTTTAAATTACCATACCATTATTTTCACCGTAAAAAGCAATAACCTAAACTTTTCGAGGCTTGAGAGCCGCTAGCACCCCACTACGTCTCGCTCTCACTCAGGGTCGCGAGTAGTATGGTGCGAGCGAGATAAAATCTGAGGTAGAGTAAAGCTTTAAATTTGACCACACTTCTTATACATGCTGTATTTTATTAGTTTAGACGTCAGGGGGTTTTCCTGACAAATGCGTGGTCTGATCTGACTGGACAGGTCCACGGTCCACCCCTCCTTGTCCTTTCAGACGCTAATATACATGATCTGATCTAAATTGTGTCTGGCCTGGACTTTGTGGTTCTTTCCTCAAAAGACCATTTCAGACGTTAATCTACATGGTCTTGGTCCTCATTTGCCCTGACCAATATTATATCTGGACTTTAACGGAGACTGCGACCTGATTGAGGGTGGGCCCAATCATCAAATGACTTCTCCCGCTCTGGGCCGGAGCGGGAGTGTCAGACATTTACTGACTAAAACCCACCCGTGTTCCTTCAGTTGCCTGTTGTCAAGGGCCCCGGTATCCCTTTCGGACTTTCCCGCAAGACTGCGACCTCTGAGTTTGTTTCGGCCTTTCTTCTCAGACTAGTTAAGATAGAAAACGCCGACCTCATCCAGTTTTTAAAATATGATTGACGTGTAAAACTGGTTGTAAAAACCTATTTAGAGCTTGGCAAAAAAGAGTATTATGCAGTGACAAGTTCTGAGTTGAGCTCCACTATTACTGACAAATGCTTGCACTGACTGGACAGGTCCACTCAAATCTGTGTGGTTCTTTCCTCAAAAGACCATTTCGGACTCTAATCTACATGGTCCTCATATGGCCTGACCAAGATTATGTCTGTTTCGGCCTTTGTTCTCAGAGTAGTCAGAATTGAAACGCCGACCTCATCTAGCTTATTTTTATAACTTTTTAATATGACGTGTAAAAGTGATTCCAATATCCTATTTACAGAATAAACAATTTCATTTCATTTCATTACAAAGGAAACTAAATATTTTACATAAATGTAATGCAGTCCTATGATGTTAGCACTATTTTGCCGACAAGCACTAGTAGGTTTTGAGTCAGTACAAGCAGCGTTTTTTACTATTTGTTTAAATTCTTTTACTCATTTTCCAATTGAAGTGACCTATATGCGGTAGTGGCGCCCTCATTTTTTCCAAACTCTTTTTTGTCAAGCTGTACTTTAAAAAATCTGCCTAGACTTTTCCCAACTATGTTGGGGTCGGCTTCCAGTCTAACCGGATGCAGCTAAATACCAGTATTTTACTTGAAGCGACTGCCTATCTGACCTCCACATCCCAGTAACTGGGGAATACGATACCCCTTGATAAGACTGGTTGTCAGACTTTCGGGCTTCTGACGACCCGTAACGACTGTCAAAGATCCACCAATGACAGCCGGGACCAACTTGCTTAACGTGCTTTCCGAGCCACGGAGGAGTCTCGGTATGTAAAGATGCTTGAAGCTGTACTTCATTTATCATTTAATTTTCGAAGAGATTTGAGTCCGCATCAAAACCCACGCCAGGTGGAATGCATGCAATAAAGGATGCCACGGAGTAACAATTTTATTGTTGAATCACTTCAAGTCACTTAGTACTTTAGCCAATCAGCATTATAGCCACAGAATAGATTTTATCTGTTCTGTGATTATACTATATCTTACTCTTACACTTTTTTACTAGTTTTTGTGGACATGATAGTTATTCAATTTGTAACAGTTGTAATAGCTATCACGTCATTTGGTTTAAATAGGATTTTTTTAATGATTTATCTTTTTTAGGATTCCGTACCCAAAGGGTAAAACGGGACCCTATTACTAAGGCTCCGCTGTCTGTCTGTCACCAGGCTGTATCTGATGAACCATGATAATTAGACAGTTGAAATTTTCACAGATGATGTATTTCTGTTGCCGATATAACAACAAATAATAAATGAAAATAAAGTTAAAAATTAAAGGGAGTCCCCATACAACAAACGTGCCGTTTTTATAGATAACTAGCTGCGCCCCGCGGTTTCACCCGCGTAAGTCTCGATCCCGTGGGAATATCGGGATAAAAAGTATCCTATGTGTTAATCCAGGTTATAAGCTATCTGTTTGCCAAATTTCATCCAAATCCATTCAGCCGTTTTTGCCTGATTGAGTAACAAACATCCAAACACACAAACTTTCACATTTATAATATTAGTAGGATAGTAGGATAGTACGGGACCCTTCGTGCGCGAGTCCGAATCGCACTTGGCCGGTTTTTTATTTGGTTTGAGCTACACACCTGACCTTTCTGAAGAATATCACCAATAAGGTCCCTATATTATGTATATCAATACAACAAAATTGTTTTGGTAAATATTGTACACTTACAGACGTACGGAGGTTTACGGTACCCTTCGTGTGCGAGTCGGAATCGCATTTAGCCGGTTTTTATTAACATTTGGGCAGACAGCTAAAAAATAAATCCGTTTACTGCATCTACCTATACTGTTTCTTTATTAACTGCGCTCGATAAGGTCAGAAGCAGGAAATTTGTTGAATTTTATTTATTTATTTAATTTAATGCACAATGTACACAACCAATTTTACACGCTAAGCTTAAACTAGTGAGTACATGACCCTGTTAGGGCGCAGCAAGATAACTTAAAACTAATATTGCAGAAGAGGTATCTAGATTTATCCAATATCACATAAATATCATTAGGAATTAAATATTAAATTAATTAAATTTATATCTAACATTTCACTTCATTTACTTAATAACAATTGTCTGAGTGTGTTAAAGTTTAAATATTTTTTTTATTATGATAGGTTACCAAATGAGCCAGTCGCACGAATGTGCGAATTCAGCGATTTTCTCGCATAAGGGCGCACCCTACCTCAGATTTTATCCCGCTCGCACCATACTACTCGCGACCTGAGTGAGAACGAGACGGAGTGGGGCGCTAGCGGCTCTAAAGCGTCGAAAAGTTTAGGTAATTGCTTTTAACGGTGAAAATAAAAATAATAAAAAATAAAAATAAGACCTGCTTTAAAGATAGTTCAGTTATTATGCAAAGTTTCATGATCTAATTTGAAGTATTTTTGAATACCAGCGGTTTATAGTTCTGTTTCGAGGTAACTTTGGATTTTTTTTCTATCAAGAAAGTTTTATGTAATCGTGTTTTCGCCAAACATAGGACCTAGCATCAATCCTCAACTTTAACATATATTTATTTCAAAATGAATGCTGCAGTATTTTCGGCATAACGGGAGTCATGCTCAGCAATTCGAGGTAGCGTTGACGGCGACGTTTCTTGAGCGGCAAAATCGTTGATAACTTAACTAGTCGCTTCTTCGTCACCGCGCGGCGGTCGGACAGGTGCCCTATATATATATACTGCAACACACAGGCCCCCTAATTAATAATCGCGGATTGTAGTTGTACCGGTTATCTAACGTTGTTTTTCTTCACCGTTTTCCTTCCCATGACCTACGTAGAACCTAAAATTCGAAAACATGTGACATCCACCAATGTGTGAAAGATAATATGGCTAGGAAGGGGGTGACTACCGAGATTACGACTTATGGGGGCCAGAGACGTTAAAGTAATTTGATGAAACATCAAATTGGCATGAGTGTATGTGGGAAAATTTTTGAGGAGCTCGTGGCTAAGTAATAACAGCTGCACGGGTCGATCCATCAGGTTAAGCTACGCTTGCCGGGGTTGTTCCGTGGATGGCTGACCATTGTATATCGAACTCCTCCGTGCCTCGGAACGCACGTTAAGCCGTTGGTCCCGGCTGTCATTTGTGGATCTTTGACAGTTGTTACGGGTCGTCAGAAGCCCGAAAGTCTGACCTAGGGGTACCTATCGTATTACGCAGTTACTGAGTTGTGGAGGTCAGATAGGCAGTCGGTCCATGTAAAGTACTGGGATTCAGCTGCATCCGGTTAGACTGGAAGCCGAACCCAACATAGTTGGGAAAAGGCTAGGCAGATGACGATGTATATGGGAAAATTTGATCAAACTGTTTGAACCAGCCTATAATTGAGCAGTAAAATGATTAAACGGGGGATTAAGGGTTGCCAGTGGGCAGTTAATAAATCGGAATAAGTAGAAAAGAAGTCTAACTTGGAAGTAGTGCTCGCTCGGCTCGCGCGCGGTTGGTCACGGTTCTATCCTAACCTAACCCCGAAATCCTTCCAAATGGAAAAACCCAATAACACTGCCCAACCCGGGAATCGAACCTAAGACCTCAGGCTCAGCATTAATAGTAACGCCCACGAGACCAAGGAGGCAATTCCTTGTTTATTACGGAACCCTAAAAATGCGCCGCCCTGCCATAATTAGCTTAAAGAATTCAACTTTAACGACTCCTTTTACACGAAACAATTCAAGATATCTATTTAATACTACAATCGCTCTTTCCCACATTGTTAGAACCGTTAGGAGATGACATAATCACCACACATAGTTAATTGGTGATCGCTGTATGATTTTAATAATTATTTAGACTAACACTCAGTTGCACAAGACAAACATTAAGGCCAGGTAGACCAAGCAATGTAGGCATTTAACGCTACCACTTTTACGCGACGCGAGCCGTGCGCTTACGTCGCCTGCGTGAACTTACATGAACCCAACGCCGAGTGGAGAAGTGTCACAGTACAGGTAAGCATGTCGTATAGGCAGTAGGTCAACTTATTTTATTATTAATTTGTTTTAAAAAATAATAAAATACGCGACTTGATCCATTATTCTTGTTTACCGATATACGTAGTAATCGCAAAGGCCGAAAATTAATTTCATGGGTTGTAAATACATTTTATTCAATTATTCGGCATTTTAGTTTCATAAAGTGTATCTCACGAAGCAACACGCGCTTCAGTTGTGGTGGTGGCTAGGTGTGGTGTGTTGTGGTAACTTTAATAAAAAAAAAACAACCGGCATAAAAATATAAGTGCAAAATAAGTTTCGAAAGTCGATTTTTCCTTTTTAGACACCGAAACTATTATTTTGCACTTCTTAGTGTTTATATTTTTATGTCGGTTATTTTTTTTTGTTCTAAAGTGATTTTCACTCAACCGAATTGAGAACCTCCTCCGTTTTTTAAAGTGGGTAAGAAAACAACATGAAATTACTTTTAAATGATTTAAATACGAAATAAAATTAAATTATAAACACAAAATTACTGTATGGTGTTTTCCATAAATTTTACAATGTTTTCAAATTACCGAGAAAAACTCTTTATATTTGTGTTTTTTTTGGACGCATACATTCCTTTGCATCGTGGATTTGATGCACTGCAACAATAAAAAAATGTTCAAGTAAAACATTATCAAGTTATTCTACTGTTATGATTCTACTATGTAATATGTAGGTTTTGGTAAAATAGAATGTGTAATATATTGCACTTCATAGATATTGTTTGTAAACATTGATTACATAAATCGATTAGAATTAGACAATACTTTGAATATACGTTGTATACTTACCGGCACCGATATTGAAGTCTCAAGGACGAAGTGGGGATTGCTTTGCGTATGGTATGAATGCTGATAGACATAGGGTCTTTTTTACTTCTGCACGCATGTGCGCCCAATGCATCCTTGTCCTTGAGACTTCAATGTCCGTGCCGGCGATTATACTCGGAAATCGATAGGTAGGTACCTATATCCGTAGAATAGAACAGAGATATTATTGGTTCATATTTCCTTTCTTCCGGTTTCATTCTCAACAATGAATCAAACAACTGGATACGATGGCCACTACCACGATAGTTTTTTGTGCATAAGCCAAAGTTCACAACCCTAGCGCGACCGCCGAGCGTAGATATGAAAAGTGAAGTAGGTACCTACATACATGTGATTTCCTTCTGTACTCTCTGTATTTTGTGTCCCTACTAATAATACTATAAATGCGAAAGTGTGTATGATTGTATTTGTCATACACATTCATTCATTTACATTCGTCAATTTGCACTATCGATAATCCCTAATAACGTCTAAACAGATTACCCTATTTGCACAATTTATTTTGTCGTATCCATTTTAGACCTAAACCTATCAAATGACACTAAAAACAACAAAATATCTACACAAACAAAAAACCATGTTTTCAACTTACGTAATATTTGGTGGCGTGAATTTACCTTACAAAAAAGTTACTTCGTTTATACTGATTCAAAATAGGAAACTTAGGAAACTATTAGGTATATAAATCGAGCTTAGGTGACCGTAGGGCGGATTGAAAAATCAAAAGACATAATAGGTTGATAATATGTACACATTTTACACCTGGCCACTTTCTTGTATTTATTTTTATTCCCCATAGGTACCCACTTCTGTTCACTAACAAAAACAAATAAGTGATTTCTTTTAGTTACACTGTACGTGATAGCCGCGCGCTGGAAAAAGGGACATAGGTCGTACCTCGACAAGGCCTGGCGGGCGACTGAAGTGACGAACGCGAGCCGCTGTGTTATAAATAATTTATTATTAAAAGAATTAAGCTATTTTTCAAAATGTAACCACTAATTATTTTTCTTTATGTTATTATCTTTTTTTAAGATGTGGTTTTTAGTAGTAAAACTTTTATAAGCTTCGAGAAAAACCAGAAAAACATTAAAAAAATATCGAATTTGGCTGTTCTTCGGATTTTTTTTTGATCGAGTGAAGTTTTCGATATCGTGTTTCGAACCACAAATTGTCAAAGTACATGAAGTAAACTTCATTAAGTTTTTTTTTTTGCTTAAAAAAATCACGATTTCTTTGTTTATTATTAAATCAAAGTGATGTAAAATTGGGAATACCTGCCCTTAACGCCCCATTACTTAATGAATCATTAACGCTAATGATTTCATTAATTTTTGAAGTGAAAATCGCAGAATCCAAAACTTCAACCGCTGCGTCAGTTTGAGCGAATTTTCGCGAGTCGAAGAAATATCAATCTGCGTAGCCTTTTCCCAACTATGTTGGGGTCGGCTTCCAGTCTAACCGGATGCAGCTGAATACCAGTATTTTATATGGAGCGACTGCCTATCTAACCTCCACAACCCAGTAACTGGGTAATACGATACCCCTTGGTAAGACTGGTTGTCAGACTTTCGGGCTTCTGACGACCCGTAACGACTGTCAAAGATCAACGAATGGCAGCCGGGACCAACGGCTTAACGTGCTTACCGAGGCACGGAGGAGTCTCGGTATGTAAAGATAGTTACCCATCCACGGACCAACCCTGGCAAGCGTAGCATAACCTGATGGATCGACCCGTGCGGCTGTTATTACTTAGCCAAGAGCTCGCTCTTATTATTCTACAACCAACATAACAACGCAATAGTGTTTTATTAATGTTACGGTCGCGAATCATACTTAAATCAACATACAACCTGACACTAACCTGCAAATTGCAAAAAAACGTTAGTAGATTTGAAATAACAGCCGCACGGGTTGATCCATCAGGTTAAGCTACGCTTGCCGGAGTTGGTCCGTGGATGGGTGATCATCTTTACATACCGAGGCTCCTCCGTGCCTCGGAAAGCACGTTAAGCCGTTGGTCCCGGCTGTCATTTGTGGATCTTTGACAGTCATTACGGGTAGTCAGAAGCTCGAAAGTCTGACAACCAGTCTTACTAAGGGGTATCGTATTACCCAGTTACTGGGTTGTGGAGGTCAGATAGGCAGTCGCTCCATTTAAAATACTGGTATTCAGCTGCATCCGGTTATACTGGAAGCCGACCCCAACATAGTTGGGAAAAGGCTAGGCAGATGATGAGATTTGAATTTCGGGGGCCACCCTGAAGCTTTCCCTATGCAAGTGTTTCAGTACAAAAGCGTGTCACAAATTGTCGTACGTGCGTATTTGCAGTAGCTGTTAAAACGACTTTTAGATTAAGCTTACATAAAATACGTTTAATCAGAGATAATTACATTCAAAAACAGTTTTAACACCTAGATAAAATAACTGATAGTTATCTCCAAGATAAATGTTATATTTAAAATATTTCCTAATCATTGTTACATAGTTAGATTGTGAATTAACTGTTCTGATAGATTAAATTGGTTATCAGTGATAGATTGAGGAATCAATGTTGACTTATTTTGTTCCTACCTAGTTTTGTAGTTAAAAAATGTTGGAAAACTGGACAATCAAAGTTGCCCTTATCTCAACAGCTGAATACCAGTATTTTACATGAAGCGATTGCCTATCTGACCTCCACAACCCAGTTACTGGGTAATACGATACTCTTTGGTAAGACTGGTTGTCAGACTTCTGACAACCAGTAACTGTCAAAGATCTACGAATGACAGTCGGGATCAACGGCTTAACGTCCTTTCCGAGGCACTGAGGGGTCTCGACATGTAATGGATGGTCACCCATCCACGAGCCGACCGCGGCAAGCGTAGCTTAACCTTCTATCGACCCGTGCGGCTGTTTTTATTTAGATAAATGTTGAAAAACACTGGTCACTAAATCCCTACTGGCCTACATATTATAAAACAAAGCCGCGTCTGTCTGTTCGCAATAAACTCAAAAACTGCTGCACCGATTTTCATGCTGTTTTCACCAGTGGATAGAGTGGTTCTCGAGCAAAGTTTTAGTATACAATAACCGACATCAACGCGGGCGAAGCCGCGGGCATCCGCTGGTTATAAAAATATAACTGTGTATGAAAAAAGAAATGTCATCAAGCAATTATAAGCTTTTAATCTAATTCCTGGAAATAAATGGCTTTTAATGTTAGTTTTATCTACAAGAAGTCTGATTCATAAATTATACATAGCTTATCAAAAATGCGCCAAATTTTCATCTTTTTTGCAATGAAAGGTTGTAATCAATAAAAAAATTTGAATAGATAAGATTATTTGTGTTTATGATTGTTAAGTTTTACAGAACAAGGGAAATACGTTTATTCAGCCTATTCTGTGAAGGATCTTATTTACCTAGCATTTTGCAAAAAAAATTAAGAGTTGTATTAAAAAAACAAATTAGGTACTGTTACTGGTACTGTTAGCATGTATCATCCCACTGCTGGGCAATGAAGTCCAAATTCAAAATAAGAAAAAAATAAATAAAGAAAAATTGAAACAAACATTTGTAAAATCTCAAAATCTTAACATTTTGCATGTTTATTAGGAGTTAAGAAAAAGAATCCAATTGTATTTTTATTTTATAGAAATACTAGCTGTTGCCTGCGACTTCGCCTACGATCCAGGGCGAAAGGTAGCCTATGTCCTTCTCCAGGTCATGGTCTACCCATATGCCAAATTCATTAAGCCGTTTAGTGTGAAAACGTAACATACAAACAAACCCAATTTCATATTTGTAATACTATACTTATATACTAAGTTAGGATGCAAACCTGGTTGCGATACCATAATGCCAGATTATAATAAAAAAACAACAAAAAAGTAATGGAGACTGATAAAAGAGAAAAAAATGTTTACATTAGGTTGTTTACAAGGACAGTTTGGAAATACACAAGCCGTTTTCAAATTATTTAAGTTTATTGTTCTAGTTTATGTAGATAAATACAGCTTAAAACGCTATAATCTTTTGAAAAAATCCGATAATAAAGTAATAATGTCAGATAATCAGGTTCATAAAAAAAAAATCTTCAAAAAATAACTAATAATTGTTTAGAATTATATAGAACACTTAACTCACCTGTTAAAAAGCCTGGCATATTTTTATTCCCACCACTGATGTGCAATGGAATTTCGCGTGCAGCCAAGTAATTTTTTATACACAATTAAAACCACAATCACTGATTACTCTGACACTGATAATAAACTTTGCATACAGTTAATATATATTATCAAGCAGTTTACACCCAATCAAGGGTTTAAATATGAAATTTGTACTAATATAGATAAAGAAACAATTACGGTTGATAAGTTACGATTACAGTAAAGTTTGGCGTTTTAATACTAAAGACCGAAAACGAATGTGGGCGACCGTCCTCCCGCTAATGTATGCGCCGTCGAGCGAATAGTAATAAAATTATACACGGCATAGCGTCGAATTACGCGTCTCCCGCTTTTAGTTAAAAGGTTAACAGCCAATTGACTACGGTTTTTTTTAATCAGTTAAAAATATAGGCACTAGCCATACACTAAGGAGCTCATGTCGTACTCACCGTCGCTAGCGGGTCGCATTCCACCTTTCCCGATGTGCGTGGGCTCTCATTTTCATCTTGTTCACGTAATACCACTTTACGAATATCTAATATTTTGGTATCAAAATGCAAGGAGGTATAAAAAAACTAGGATGACCACTGTTACATTACAACTGTCAAAACTGAACTTCACTCGGGTACTTGTGCCAAGTGCCATAGACAAGGTTATGTTTTATAAATAGAATTTGGTCTTCCTACTCGACAACAGATGGCGTTAGCAGTTTGGACTGCGAAAATATAAATTCTATGTACTGACTGCTTGTACGGTAGGTTTTATGATTGGACATTTTGAATACACTTACAATTATCAAAAAAACGAATAAGATTGGACTTCATCAAGAAGTATAAGTACCTTAGTTATTGTTGAGTTACTATCCTAATAAAACAGTGAGGATAGGATAAGAAATTAATTGCTAAAACTTGAAAATTTTAACTGGCTACTCTTTACGATTACATGAAAAAGTACAGCCCTATGACCATCGAGATATAAGTACTAACGTACTAGAGAAGCTACGTCAAATAACTGAATTGTCTTATTCTTCGTATTGAATCTTTAGTTCGCTGCAGCGCTAAAATAATAACAATTCGTCTAAACCGTACCTAATTTACCACAGTGCTAGATTTGCTGCGGAAGTGTATTTATTCTCGGCAAAAAGGTCTTAAGCGCCATGTAAATCACGGCACTTATGCGTTTTCTTCGACAAACTGCGGCGCGATCGCCGCAGTTGAACGAGACAAAGTAGGAATTTACGGTGTCTTCTCTAGTACGTTAGTACTTATATCTCGATGCCTATGACAGACGTTGATACCCACCACGTAACCCTATAAACATAATCACAATGTTCTGACCAAGATTATGTCTGGACTAAAGAGACTGTGACCTCTAAGTTTGTTTCGGCCTTTCTTCTCAGAGAAGTCAGATAGGGAAAACCAACCTCATCTAGTTTATTTATCATCTATTTTTTATGATGAAATGATATGATTTTATTTATTTATTTATTTATTTATTTATTTATTTATTTATTTACTTCAAAACCTTAAAACTACCATTACAGGTTTAATAACAGGTTTTATTTAATATTTACAGAAAATAAAATCATATCATTTCATCATAAAAAATAACTTATTATTATTTTATTATTATCATAAAATATGTATTCTTTGTCTTTGTTATAACAGCTGATATTGCCATCTTGTCCACCCACAATTATTCATAGCTAACTCACGACGGAGCATCAAAGCATTTAAACCACTTCGCAAACTTCGCAACAAATAAAGATTCTGATTCTGATTCACACTCTGCGACTATGTTGTGCATCCAGCTGAGTATATTGAGCCTGCAGGAAAGCTTCCAGCGGGCCACCAAGTGCCATGGCCTACATGGAAATCCCTTAATCGTCTAAGAAATTAGAGACCCTCAAAAAAGTGACATTCGATAACGATGATGGAAAAGGCAAAAATGTATAGGACTGACATAGGCTATCGAAAAGCTTTGTAGAAATACGAGAGTCTAGTCACCGAGCTTTCGCAGTCACATTTTGCACAGTGCGTGCCCTGTCTTATAGTCTACTCATAAATCTAAGTGTCAGTAGTTAGATCACCTTTTAATTAATTAACTACCCTTCTAATTAAAGATTCGGATCACTGCAATGCTGATGGGCATCTTGTTAGAACATTAATTGACGGTGGATAAGTTTTAACTAAGGGTTCATCTGTATCTACGATCTGTAACAATATAGTTTGTTTTTAAAGTTCATCACACGGCTCCGACACAGCAATTCAAGTTAGGATTTTAAATCAAATGGTTCAAAGTCTATTTTACGATGGCTATACAGAATAGTGCACAGAGTACTTTTTGGTTGGAATAGTTGACAGCTCGCAGGGCGAATATAATTACCTTTTTTAAAACTACGACAAAACTCTAACTAAAAAGGTATACCCTACATACCAAGACATCACAGAGACAGGCCAATCAAAAATCCGGATTCGCACGTCGTGTTCATAGGTACTAAATCGCACAGATTACGGTGATGCCGGATTTTTTGTTTTTTCTCTACAGGGCGCCATATTACATATTAATTTAATGTGACGTCACATAACCAGCGGACGATCAAGACGCTTCCAACGATACCTCATTTGTCTAATCTCAATGATATTATATTAACATATAATTATGTTATACCTACACTCACAAAACAACCGAAAAAAGTGTTCCGTGCTGCAGCGGCACACATACCCACGTTTCACTCATTTTACATTTCACTACAAGTAAAAACGTTACAATTGGAATGTTTTCGAGTCTTCACGATTGCGCGCTTATAACATATCTGTTAATTTAACTAATAGTATGATAAGAAGTTATGAGGGAACAGATGAACATCCTACATACCGGCTAAAATCTTAACCCTCTGCCGTAGTTGGGTAATGGTAATAAAAACGAAATAAAATGATTACAAGTAACGGAAGCACACCCATATTATTTCTGAGCGCCACTAAAATAAACACTCGTTCCATAATGGCATACAATTATTATTAATTGTTTAACAAAAAAGGCTCGCGGCTGTATGACTGATACCTTTGCCAAACTAAACGTTGTAGTATGCTAAACGGCCATCGATACCATCGTTATTGTCTATGGGTGAGCGTTCCAATTTCAATATGGTGATCAGCACGCGTGATGTGGAGTCGAATATAGATTTTTAGTTTTTGTATATTTATGTTATTTACACGTCAATTTGTTGGTAGGTACCAAACCAATAAATGAGTGAGGAAGCGATAGAGGACTGTGAAAGATGCTTAGAGCTAGCAAAGGGGTGACTACCGAGATGACGCCTATTAAAGAAGTATGGAAGAAAAAAAAAGACAAAATGTTGCGCCGACCGCAAATACATTGAGATAAGGGCAGGGTAGGAGATTGATGTTGGTCTTGCAGAACCTCCTCAATTATGACCGCTGAGCGTGTGAAACCGTACCCCCAAGCGCGCCAATAGATGTTTCAAATCAAAACAAAAACAATTTCACTAGGACAGCTCCACAACCCCCTGTGCAACAATCAATACAAGATGGGGGCGCAACAAATTGGTTCGATGACGCAGCAAAACACTAAATAATGCTATTTACATATTGTACTGTCACTTTCCTCTCCACTTTATTATTTAATCTGTTGTTTAGAGATCCGTTGGCCTGTAGAGTGCGCACAAGGTAAGTCTGCGGGAGACTGGTGGCGCTGGCGTGCATAATTCTAGACGTGTTATAATATTTAAAATATTAAATCTATATTATTAATTAGGGACGGCTCGCAAAAACGCCATTGGGAACCGGCACTGACATTACTGCCGGCAGCAGAGATTAAAAACGTCGGCTGCTGGCACCACCGGCTCCCATTATGTACCTACACCGGCAGCGCGGCTTTTAATTATGGAATAAAAATTGCTGTAAACATGTTTTTTTAATGGCACTGGCAGCCAATTCCGCAACCGGCGCTGGCAGCCAATTCCGCAACCGGCGATGGCAGCGGAGGCACTTCCTAATATTTGTTGTTGAGCAGATAAATGTTTCGAACATGGGAAGCAGTGGATTAGCAATATTTTTTAAAATGATTTAGATTATGATCGTGTATTACGGAATTATGGTGCTGTGCTAACTCCTTCCGGATTTACCCTTTTTGGACGATTTCAGTAATTGTTCTCAATACTGAAACAAACTATCAAACATACCACCGCCACCTGGAGCTCTAAAATACAGGCCTAGGCTTAGTTTAGACTTCAGATCTCCCACAAATTACAAAATTTTGTCAAAATACCTGTCAACTTTTACGTTCATATAGTATAAGAATGTAATCTGAGGAGATAAATAAACATAATTTTTATTTTTATTTTATTTATTTATATATTATACAACTACATAGGTATGAAAAATATAACATACAACGTAAGGAATAAAAACAAAATCCAGTTAAAACTACGCACTAAATAATAATATGGCAAAAAAAACAATATTGGTTTAAGGGGCACGGCTGTTCAACAGTTTATCGGAGTTTATAAAACACATTCAAACGCAGAAGGCAACGTCATAACTATTGAAACAAGAACAACGAACTAACTAATAATAATAGTACTAGTTATAATCACATATTTTTTATGTATCTCATTATATGCGAACTGCTATAGTTTTAAGTTCTCATGAGAATAAAGTTCTTTAAAACTAAAACTCACAAACTTAAACTCAAAGCATTTATTACAAATAAACATAATTACAGGTACTTTTGAATTGTCAAGGGGTCGGTCAGTCAAAAAGATGAAGCTAGTTGCCCATTCCAAAGTGTAGTAGGTTCCTATGGAGAAGAACGGGCAAGAAACTCCACGGACACTCTTTTAAATCAGAATATTGTTACAATAAGTATATTGGTTACATGATTCATGTTGAAATTATACATGTGAGTATAATGTAGAAAAAGGTGCACGTTAAAAGCGTTCGTAATTAAAAGTGCAAAAAAACAAAACAATTCAAAAATTAAAATAAGCCGTGGCAGCTAAGAGTTGACCAGTCCCTACTGATGGCGCCCGTTCACGAACATGACGCATGGATCAGCACCAGCTATGATCCAACACACACGCCACCACCAGCGAGACATTAAAGTGAGCATGACATACTCTCAGCTGCCAGGGCACATTCAAGTCCCAGTCACATAACTACCTATTGCTACCTAACTTAACTTGTTCTATAAACTAAGTAAATAGACACAGGCAGAACCCTATATGTAGAACCTTTTACGCTTAACCGATACCCACAGATAATATCACGGCCAACCAATAGAGCGTTTGTTTGGTAATTTTGGCGCGATTGTCTATGCTCTATTGTTTTTTTTTTTACAAGTCATTGAGTTCCATTGAATGTTGGAAATTGATCTGTTCACACTTGCCACATCCGGTCAGATAAGGATTTACTATTTATATTTTAATTTATATGTTTAAAATAATGGGTTTTATAAAATGGGTGGGGGGACTATTGCCGTAGGTACTTATGCCAGACATCTTTAATGCACTCACTGCATTGATAAGAATTTATAAACATTTTATCGTTGTAACATTCTATGCTAAGCTACGCTTGCCGGGGTTGGTCTGTGGATGGGTGACCATTTTTACATACCGAGACTCCTCCTTGCCTCGGAAAGCACGTTAAGCCGTTGGTCCCGGCTGTCATTCGTGGATATTTGACAGTCGTTACGGGTCGTCAGAAGCCCGAAAGTCTGACAACCAGTCTTACCAAGGGGTATCGTATTACCTAGAAACTGGGTTGTGGAGGTCAGATAGGCCGTCGCTCCATGTAAAATACTGGTATTCCGCTGCATCCGGTTAGACTGGAAGCCGACCCCAACATGTTGGGAAACGGCTAGGCAGATTGATTACGCTCGGCTTCTAAGGGCCGTACCGTGATGATACATGCCTATAACCTTCATAAAGAATTGAGCTATACAATGCAAAAACAATTTTTCAAATCCGATTGGTAAATCTGGAGATTACCCCTACATATTAAGTTACAAACAAACAAACAAATTACCTCTTTATAAGCCGTTGGTCCCGGCTGTCATTCAAAAATCAAAATCAAAAGTCATTTATTCAAACTAGGCTGAGAATCAGCACTTTTCGAACGTCAAAATTACATAAGACAGTCTCCCAAAACGCCCACCCTTCACCACTTCCTAGTGCTTTAGCTGGGAAGAAGAAGTGGCGCAACAAACTCCCCAGCAGAATTTCAAATTCGTGGATCTTTGACAGTCGTTACGGGTTGTCAGAAGCCCGAAAGTCTGACAACCAATCTTACCAAGGGTGTGGCGGTATCTACATCGCCACATGTGAACTACGCATCGAAGACCTGACGTCACATAAATCCTGCATCGCGCAATTAGAGTTTACCGTGCAGTGAACATATATACAAAAACCCAATATCAATCATTGGGCAGTTGCCCGCCAGACACAACACCCGTTTGGTAGGAGGATCCTCCCTTTTCTATGGGGGATGAGTGAACTTTACACCCTGTTCCTCATACCCCTAAAAGGGCTTTCGTATGACCCAGTTTCTGGGTTGTGGAGATCTGTAAAATACTGGTATTTAGCTGCATCCAGTTAGACTGGAAGACGACCCTAACATAGTTGGGAGAAGGCTAGACAAGAGGCTTTACCTTGACAACCTTGTAACTAATGGAAAAATAGAGGCAATAATAAGCAGTGGACTGATAAGGAGTTTTTGACATATTGGCTTGACACTAAGTGGTCAATAATTTTCACAAGTCAAGTGACACAGGCAACTGATAGAACACGGGTAGGTTTTAGTCAGTAAAAGTCTGACACGCCCTCCCGCTCCGCCTAGTGCGGGAGAAGTCATTTGATGATTTCCCACCCTAAAAAAAAACTAAAAATGTGACACTGTACAAAAACATAAGCCGTAACTATAATAATTTGAATCGGTGACAGAGTCTGTGCAGTCACAGGCATGTGCAACCGGCCAGTGCATACATTGTATGTGACCTCTTCCAATAGTAACGTCTTACATAAAGTATGGAATGTAAATAAAGATATGAAGGGCCGTAGCCAGGAATTCATATCGGGGGGGTTATGTTTGTCAACTTTGTTTTAGAAGAAATAAAGTAGGTATTACAAAATTCAGCGGTCCTGTTAGGACAAAACAGTGTAATCTGTAAAACATCAATTTGAGAAAAACGGGTTCAAAAATTTACATTTTTAGCTCGTTACCAAATTTGTAGATAAACGTATTATTGTTTTTTTATCTAATTTGTCATAATATTTACTCTTTTTCATTTTAACATCATAATATCGTAGGTCTGTATTGTTTAAGAGACCTCACAATAATAAAAAAAACATGTTTTGTTACAACAACATAGTAGCTAGCCAATATTCGTCTTTGTAAACATTAGAATCAGCGAGTTCATGAAAGGGCCAAAAGTCATGATTTCACTTATATGAACTAAGAGAGCTGTATTGCTGATTCTAATGTTTTTAATTCTGTAAACCCATAGTTTTTACGGTCGCAAATAATATTTAGATCAACATACAACCTGATAATGACCTGCAAATAGCAAAAAACGTAAGAAAATTTGAATTTCGCGGGCTATCTTGGCGCATGGTGGATGCGCCAAGATAGCCCGCGAAATTCAAATTTAAAGGGCGTCTCGGATTAAATAAATGCCAAATAAGGAGTAAGTTATGCTACGGCTACACTTCGCGTTATCGCGAACTTTTCTTCGTGCGCACAGCGCACACCCCTCGATTACTCGCTGAGCAACAGAGAGCGCACGAAAAAAGTTCGCGATAACGCGAAGTCACAGATATAGCGAAGTGTAGCCGTAGTGTTAGAGCAAGACAAGTGTAAGTATTGTATCATAGTTTACATTCGTTTGTTATTATGTATTTCGGTCAGTTGAATTATGACATTGACCTCGGCGCTTTTGGAATTAGTTACTTCATGATAATGTGATAAGAATATGATGTTTTATGAATATGAGTGAATGATAATGTTTTGTTATAAAGAGGGTGAATGAAAAGAAAGATCAGTGGTGGCCCAGTGGTAACAGCCACGACTTACGAGTTGTAGGTCGTACGTTCGAAGCCTGACAGGCGCTTTACTTTGTGTAAATCATTTCATCACCACTGAACGCGCCTAAATGACGATGAACGCAACAGCAGTGCGCGGGGCGTGCGAGGCGACCCGGCGCCAGCCGGCCCGCACGCCCTCTTGTCGGCGAAGAGATATTGACGTATCGATCGATCGCGTATAAATGTCGCGATCGCGTGTCCACCATTTTATGTAGTCGTCTCACATTACAATATACTTAATTAATATCAAGTTGAGGTATTATTATTTATTGCCTTCACAACCACTGCTCTCAAAACGGTGAAGGAAAACATCGTGAGAAAACCGGCTTTTCCTAGAACCAAAAAAATCGAAGACATGTGACATCTACTAACCCGCACTGGGCCCGCGTGGTGGATTACGGCCCACTCCCTCCCACAAAGAGGAGGCCTGTGTCCCAGCAGTGGGAACATTATAGGCTGATAATGCTAATGCTAATTAATGAAAAGTACAGATTTTAATACCCCGCCTGGGATAGTAGGTTAGACTCTCAGAGAATGCTGAAGTTGCAGGACTTCATTCAATACAAATTCAGTCGATAAAAAAATCAAGTAATAAAAACTAAAACCCAACTACGACTTAAAAGGTATAAACAAGACACCACAGACAGACAAATTTAAAATCCGGAGTTACACGTGTTAGGGCATAAATCGAACAGATTACGTGTGACTCCGGATTTTTAATTTGTCTGTCTGTGGTGTCTTGTTTATACCTTTTAAGTCGTAGTTGGGTTTTAGTTTTTATTACTTGATTTTTTTTTAAATTCTTTTGGGGTTATAATATATATAATTTTTGAAATGTGCTCATTAAGCCCTTTCATTTGATAGCCAACATGGTACGATAAAACCATTTTTTTTTTAAGTTCCTCACTTTATGTCCTCTAGACGGCGCCATTTTTAATTTAATGTGATTTCACATAGCCTATAACCAGCGGACAATCACGACGCTTCTAACGATAAGTACCTCATTTGTCAAATTGTGATAAGTGGTTTGGAAGATAGGAGGGAACAGATGAACATACATACATACATACCTACATACATACATACATACATACCGGTCAAAATCATAACCCTCCTTTTTTCTTCGCCGTAGTCGGGTAAAAATATAATAGAAGCGGACTCTTACTGCTTTTGTAGATTATAAAGTACGCGGCGAAAATCAAATCAAAATCAAAATTATTTATTTCACACTAGCTTCCGCCCGCGGCTTCGCCCGCATGGTATGTCCATAAAAAGTAGGCTTCCCCGGGATGCCATCTATCTCCATGCCAAATTTTATCGAAATCCGTTCAGTGGTTTAGGCGTGAAAAGGTAACATACAGACAGACAGACAGAGTTAATTTACTTTAGAATTTATAATATTAGTTTGGATGGACTAATAAGGATAAACCTAAATGGGCATAACACTTATGAAACGTCAGTCAGTCAGTCGTTACGAGTCGTCAGAAGTACGAAAGTCTGACAACCAGTCTAACCAAGGGGTATCGTATTACCCACTTACTGGGTTGTGGAGGTCAGCTGCATCCGGTTAGACTGGAAGCCGACCCCAACATAGTTGGGAAAAGGCTAGGCAGATGATGACTTATGAAACGTCAGAAGCTAGGTGCACGGTACCAATTGGTCGTTTCGTTTCCTATGGAGAAGAGCCGGCAAGAAACTCCACGGTTAATCTTTTAATAAAAATAATTGGCTTACAATATTTTCTAATTCAAGTGTTAGTAAAATAATTCGGAAATAGATTACAACATCGAGATATAAGTAGTACTTATATCTCGATGGATTACAATAATTATCTGTATTGGAGTACGGAGGTACCCTAGGGGGGACGGCTCGATCTTTGGACTGAGATTCCGGTTTCTCACATTTCAGGGGGGGGGGGGGTGAACCCCCCCCCTGCTCACGGCCTTGAAGTATTGAACAAACACGATAAACTGACACTAAACTACCTAAAACATGTCGCAAAATAAAATAAAAAATGTTTACTTTTTAATTACTTACTTAAATCTGTTTTTTCTAATGCTGTTATGGATAACCTAAGCACCTCTGTAGGTAAACACGGCTACACATCAAGCTATACTTTTCCAGTATAAGCTGACCTCGCATTGTACCGAAATCCTATACAAAGCGAGATCAGCATAAACTGGAAATGTGTGTACAACCGAATCATAATTTGTATAGTTAATTGTCTTACAACGGCGAACCAGTCAAAGTAGATTACTTTTTAAAACACTTTTTTATTTTTTAGGGTTCCGTACCTGCCAGCGGTAATCCCGTTGTTACCCTTTGGTCCTATTACTATGGATTCGCTGGTCGTCTGTGACTGACAGACGACCATCAGCTGTATCACTTAAATTCTTTTGGGGTTATAATATATATATTTTTGAAATGTGCTCATTAAGCCCTTTCATTTGATACCCAACATGGTACGATTAAACCATATTTTTTGTTAAGTTCCTCACTTTAAGTCCTCTAGAGGGCGCCATTTTTAATTTAATGTGACTTCACATAGCCTATAACCAGCGGACAATCACGACGCTTCTAACGATACCTCATTTGTCAAATTGTGATAAGTGGTTTGGAAGATAGGAGGGAACAGATGAACATACATACATACATACATACATACATACATACATACCGGTCAAAATCATAACCCTCCTTTTTTCTTCGCCGTAGTCGGGTAAAAATATAATATATTCGGTGAACTTATTACTATTATACTAAATTAACTAATGTCGTCGTTCTTCTAAAACACGTGCAATGAATATTTTTTTCATGCTTCTATTACATAGCTATAGGGCCCTTATTATTTAATTCACCATTGTTCAGCGGTCCACACCTCCATCCTTTTCTTAATGAAATAGAAAGAAAAAGATGCACTGAACTTGGAGATTGGGCGTTTCTGCCCTGGAGCCCAATAGCGTTAAGATATATACCAATGGAAAGATCTCATCAAGAAGAATATTTTGTATTCTGAAGACTTCTCTTGATCGTTAGTACGAAAGGAGCTACAGAGCTTTAAGTGTGAGTGATTAAAATAATATTATTGTAATAAAATTATGGTATTTCGTCAATTAAATAACTTTTAATGATTCAGTGCCCTGCAAACATCAACCTTGAAGCCTAGAAGCCGACCATTTTAAAACATTGGTCTCCAATAGATGCCATTTTAGGAACAATATTTTTAAGAGTCTGTCGACCGGACACACCCCGCCTGACGCGTACCCCAATAGAGTAATAATAGGCAAAAGTCGTGTTTGTAGCAAACGTTATCCCTAAGAAGCTCTTTTTAGTGGTATATATCTTATGGCTATAGGACGCCAAGAATTGCTTAACTTCGGTGCGCAATTTAATACCTATTTAGGTCATTAACTCCGAACTGAATAACAATTGGCAACAGTTATACTAGAAGCAAGGGTTCTCTTCGAAAAGCTCTTTTCATTGGTGTATATCTTATGGCTATTGGGTCAAAAAAAATCCTTAACTTCAATGCCCAGTAGTAATACTTATTTAGGTCATTAACTCCAAACTCACTAACAATTGGCAAAAGTCGTGCTAGTAGCAAAGGTTGAAATTCGAAAGCTCTTCCCATTGGTGTAAATCTTATGGCTATTGGGCTAAGAAAATTCCTTAACTGCGGTACCAAAGTATTCACCTATTTATGAAATTAACTTCGAACTGACGAACAATTGCCAATAGTCATGTTAGTAGCAAAAGTTCCCCTCAAAAAGCTAAAGCTATTGATGTTTATCTTAAGGCTATTGGGCCAAGAAAATTCCTTAACTTCGATGCCCAAGTATTCACACCCATTTAAGTCATTTACTCCGAACTGACTAACAATTGACAAAACTCGTGTTAGTAGGAAAGGCCTCTTAAAAAGCTCTTTCCATTGGTATATATCTTATTTTTATTGGGCTTCAGGGCAGAACCCATACGCAAAAGCCCATTCTCGTTTAGTTTAGTTTGTAAACAAGGGAATTGGCACCATTTCCCAAACTCATCGATAATCAATATACATAGTGCAAATAGTTACCGAGTAAACGACTGTGTGATGTCCGGACGGACAAACTGACAGACGTAATTGGTACTGAAAAACATGACGAAATTAGGGTTCTGTTTTTCCTGGGCGTCGGGAATCCCAGGCGGATTCCCGGCCACCATAGGCGCGGGCTTGCGGACGGCGAGCAATGGGTAGCTCGCCGTCCGATTAGGACCAGGACCACGCCCGGGTCGATGGCGCGTCGTGTTCCACGCGCGCCTCAAAGAGATGTCAGCACAATTGGCGGGGTCCGCTAGGACCGATGCCTGCCAGGGTTGCGGGCTAGTCCGAAAGGGATACCGGGACCTTGGCAACAGGCAACTGAAGGAACACGGGTGGGTTTTAGTCAGTAAAAGTCTGACACGCCCTTCCGCTCCGCCCAGAGCGGGAGAAGTCATTGGATGATTTCCCACCCACAAAAATAAAAAATAAAAGGTTTCTGTTTTTCCTTTGGCTACGGAACCGAAATTGGAACCGAGAGGGGTCACCAAGTTATCGGTAAAGGAAAACTCTTATCAGGGTCAGGAATACATTCTTATCCGTATCACCATTATATAAAGACCTAGGTATATAACTTCCGAAAACCAGCGTTTTGTTTTAAAATTCAAGAGCGACCAGCAGGAGAGGACGTACCATCTAATTCTGTTGAATCAACTTTGTATTTAGGAGTAAGAAATTAAAAATGTGTAAGACGCAGAGTGTGCTGGCGTTGTTAGTACTGTACGTGGGGTTGGCGCATTCCTGGGGTGAGTACGAGGAGCTTGCTTTTGTCTAATTAACAACGTTTTCATAATTGAATTGAATTTTTGTGACTTTAAGACTCTCTTATGAATTTAAAACATCGGTCCATCTCTGTCATCTTCAAACGATTGATGAAAACAGAACGATGATTTAAATATATTTAGCGCTAAACGTATTTTAGTGGCTTGCGGTGCAAGCGGGCCCTAATTAACCCTATCTCTTATAAGGCGTGTTAGTAGGTAGGTAGTATGTGTGTGAGTCGACAATGTAGTGCTCCATAATGGTCATTAGGACTGTAGCCGCAAGTCTACATTCAGTACATTCCTCCTGCAGGCGTAGCATGACACTTTCTATTTCTCCGAAGAATAGACATAGCTTTTTCTAGACGTATACCCAGCGAGTTATGTAGCTAAATTAAGTATGTTTTTCTTGTTTCAGAAGTCGCCATAAGCGCAGGAGATGAGCTAAGGTTTTATACCAACAATACCATAACAAGCACCATAAGATTTAAGTCTCACAACCTCACAGCGTTGGCTTACGATGAAGTGCACAACATGATGCTGTACGTCGACAAACAGACCGACAACGACACTATATGTGGTTATCACTTATCTTCCATAGAAATCAAATGTTTCATCGAAAGAAATGGTAGGAACATCCATGGCATCGCCTTTGACCCCGCCACAGACACAGTCTTCTTTACTGATACTAATGAAAAAAGCGTCAATTGGATTTCATTAAAACCTGGATCTGAGAACAATGCAAACGGAAATCTTTTAATCAAGATGGATGCCGGGGTCCCCCGTGATATTGTCGTGGATAGCTGTAAAGGGTACGTAGCAATGATAGTTTAATTACGTATAAATCTTGATGCAAGTGCGCAAAGTTTGTCATTGCACTCGAGGTAGGATTGCAGCCCGAGCCAATGACGAATGCTAAATTGAGCCGAGATTTTCAACACACTTGCAAAAAAAAAAGGTAGCTAAAATAAACCGGCCAAGTGTGCGTCGGACAACGCACAATGAAGGGGGTAGTTAGGATGAATTCCAAGAACAAATAAGTACATTCCAACTGCAAATGTAATGTTGTACGCACAATATTCCGTGATTAATCAAGTTATTTTAAGACCATACACTTCATATAAGTTTTCCTATAATTGATACGTAGATACAGAACTATACCCTGTGTTTTTTTTCAATATGTTAGACTCAGTGGTTTAAGAGATAAGGGGATTCAATTTTCATTAATTTTCTTAGCTATCTTAAAAGTTTTTTTTTTTTCTAGCCCTGTCATTTGTTATGTGACACGGTAGTACTACTGTTCCGTGCCACATATCAAATGACAAACAAAACAAAATAAAAATCAAAACTGTTATTTTTAATTTACCAATTTGCCCCCGGAAAGTGACTCCCTTCAAAATTTATTTATTTACGTAGAAATTTATGTGTACTTACCAAACTGAATTAGCCCAGTACGTACCAGTCGTAGTTGCGGAGTAAATTAGCTGACATATACGTAATCAATATTTTAGACAGTTGTCCAGCCATATTTCATATTTCCATACAGTAATATTTCCAAATTAATCAATACAGCGAAATATTTGACATCTATTTGCGACGTTGCCAACTTTCAGAATAAACGCTCTTATGCAAGTGGGTTGAAGAATCTACATCTACATAATATCAAATAATATCGTCATTATAGTCTTAACAGGTTTTCTTTTTTAACAGGTATATTTACTGGCTCAACACAAACCTGGCGAAACCTACAATTGAGCGAGCTCGCTTAAATGGATCCGAGAGAGAAGTTTTTGAGAATATTACTTCACTGCCTTTTGATAAAACGCACAATCTGGAGCCAAACGGCTTGGCGTTTAATCAGCAGACACAGGCCATATACTGGATGGAGCCTGAGTCCACTAGTAGATACCGATTGTATTCATCTAACCTGAATATGAAAGAGAAAAAAATTGTCATTACTTCTTATCAAACATGTAAACCATGGCATAACTATCCATCAAATACATTGACTGGTTCAAAAGAATCATTAATTCTCGTGCATTTTTGCGAAGAAGTGAGATACCTTTACAAATTTCCATGGACATTTAAGAAAGCTCATTATATGTTTAAACTGCTTGATAAAAACATCCCTATCGGTATAGTCGCCAACTATAAAATCACAGACCAAATCGAGGGACAGGATTGCGAAGCACTCAAGAGTCGGGTCATAACTACTCCAGAATGTGATGGGCCGTTTTGTGTACACGGTGTGAAATTTAATGGACAGTCTGTTTGCAAATGCAGACCAGGTTACACAGGCGAGAGGTGCGATGTTCCAGTCTGTGAGAACTATTGTTTGCAAGGCAACTGCAGTTTGAATGATGAGGGACTTCCTGTTTGCAAATGCACACCAGGTTACACTGGCGAGAGGTGCAATGTTCCAGTCTGTGAGAACTATTGTTTGCAAGGCAACTGCAGTTTCAATGATGAGGGACTTCCTGTTTGCAAATGCACACCAGGTTACACTGGCGAGAGGTGCAATGTTCCAGTCTGTGAGAACTATTGTTTGCAAGGCAACTGCAGTTTCAATGATGAGGGACTTCCTGTTTGCAAATGCACACCAGGTTACACCGGCGAGAGGTGCACTGTTCCAGTCTGTGAGAACTATTGTTTGCAAGGCAACTGCAGTTTCAATGACGAGGGACTTCTTGTTTGCAAATGCACACCAGGTTACACCGCACACAAGCGAAAAATCGGTAAACAAAGGCAGAAATGTATTTGTAAATACCCTTTTTTTTAGCTTAGTATTCATTATTATCAGTAATGCATAGTATATTGAAAAACTGTTGCTATTTTGTTTATTAATTATACAGGGAGGTAAATAAAACGCTACATGATTAAAATAAACAAAAATAATTATTTATTTAAAGATTACTTCATTAAATTAAATAAATAATGCTATGAATAATAAAAATGCATTCTAAATGCAATTCATAATTTATTAATTACTCAAGTTTTCCTGTGTACACGTGACACTTTTTACTTCATTCGATATTTCTGCCATTTTTATAGCATTTTCCACCTTTTTATTAAGGAATTGTTTTTTTTCCGAGTTGTTTCGTGAAGTAGGCAAAAACACACAATAAAAACACTCAACTTCGTGTGATTAAAAGATAGTTAGTTAATAATTAGTAATTAGTACACGCTACACCTCCTAGTATATGTGATGAGTATCGTATGGTGTGCGGTATTGTGATGCCGACAACAAGCATGACGACAGGCCCAGGCGGGCGTATACTTACTCAGTTATTTGACGAAATTCTTCTAAGATTATAATGTATTTATAATAAGAAAATTGCCCACCGACTGGTCAATACTTCACGTGACCAGAGGGCTGGCTTGTTCTTTGGTCAAAGAATCAGTATTGCTATTCAACGTGGCAATGCTGCCAGTCTTCTGGGCACGTTCCCGGATGACAGTGATGCGGACGAATACTTCGACACTAATCCCTTTGTTTATATTTATTGGTATAGTTAGTTAGTCCTTTTAGTTTTTTAGTTTATTAAGTTACCGAGGTGGGCGTTAATTGCTGCGACACGGTTTTGTAACTAATGTAGCTATTTACGTATTATATATACATATATACGTATAATTCAATTTGTAAAATACGTATAATTCAATTTGTAAAATGTGTTTTTGTTCCAATAAAGATATTTGATTTGGGATATTTAAGAATAGACATAGCTTTTTCTATAGAAAGTGACAGTTCGTTTCTTCATTTTTGACATCCACCGTAGAAATCTTTCTACAATCTGTCATTTTGTCTTGCATTTCTAACGATCATTGTCTAGGTCTTTTTATATGTAGACTATTTCGGAAGAAAGTTTTCTATCCTTACTGTCAAAATCACACTGACAACCGATAAATCCTATGATAAAACAAAGAATTCTGAGTCGAATTAATTATGTAAAAGAGTGAATTTCGTAAAAAGTGCAGTTGACTCTTTCTATTTTGCTGCCGTCTCGTACTGTTTACTGTCTACAGGAAACGTAATTTTTGTCTACTCTTCCGTCGACAAAACGGTGCTCATGCTACGCCTGCAGGTCGACAAGGAGTCGAGAATCATCCGTGTATAGCGCTGTGCCGCCGCGTTCGATGCTGAATGCTGCAGAACAGCGCTGTACGCGGTAGAACAGCAACAGAACCGCTTTGTGTGTGTTTTGGGCTTTTAAAAAAAATTGGAACCGAGAGGGGTCACCAAGTTATCTGTATGATGAGTACGTAAAGGAAAAATCGCATGAATAATGAGAATTCTTATCAGGGATTCATTCCTATTGTTATCACCAGTAGACAAAGACCTTGGTTCCGAACTAGCGTTTCACTTTAAAATTCTAAGAGCGATCAGCAGGAGAGGACGTACCATCTAATTCTGTTGAATCAACTTTGTATTTACGAGTAAGAAATTAAAAATGAGTAAGACGCAGAGTGTGCTGGCGTTGTTAGTACTGTACGTGGGGTTGGCGCATTCCTGGGGTGAGTACGAGGAGCTTGCTTTTGTCTAATTAACAACGTTCTCATAATTTAATCGATTTTTTTTTACTTTAACGACTCTCTAATGAATTTAAAACATCGTTCCATCTCTGTCATCAAAATCAAAATCAATCAAAATCAAAAGTCATTTATTCAAACTAGGCTGAGAATCAGCACTTTTCGAACGTCAAAATTACATAAGACAGTCCCCCAAAAACGCCCACCCTTCACCACTTCCTAGTGCTTTAGCTGGGAAGAAGAAGTGGCGCAACAAACTCCCCAGCAGCACAGCTGTCTGTTCAGTTAGAAAAAAAAATGATTCTATACAAGAGTATGCAAAATCATTTACATTATAAATGATAAACTAGGACCATTGAAGTAACGTAAATAATATTTATCAATTTTCGAGTTCGCTAGCTAACCACATATTGCAATACAACTCATATAGTAAACATTGTAATGAGTAGATTATGTCAATAATAAGTTAAATTAGAAAAACATTAAAAATAAATTGATTATACAGTCAAATAAAAAAAAATACATATATGAACTCATATAACCTGTCAGTGGGTAAGCTAATGCTGGAGAAAGAACATAAACATTGTCTTGAGTTAATCACAGCGACCAACTTCTTATCATTTAAGTAGTCGTTAATAGAGTAGCCTTTGAACAAAGGTCGCATTTTACTTTAGCTTTAAACGCATTATAAGGCAAATCTAGCAAAGAAGAGGGAAGCTTGTTATAAAATGTTATACCAAGCCCAACAAATGACTTATGAACCATAAGAAGCTGGTGAAAGGGAACTTGTAGTTTGTCCTTATTCCTAGTGGTAACATCTTCAAACGATTGATGGAAACCGAACGATAATTTAAATATATTTAGCGCTAAACGTATTTTAGTGATTTGCGGTGCAAGCGGGCCCTAATTAACCCTATCCACACTAATCCATACTAAATCATACTAATCCATACTATCCATACTAATATTAATAAAAATTAGAAAGTAACTCTGTCTGTCTGTCTATACGTGACACCTAAACCGTATAACCTAAACCACTGAACGGATTTCGACAAAATTTGGCGAGGAGATAGATGGTATCCTGGGAAGGACGTAGGCTACTTTTTATCGACATACTACGCGGGCGAAGCTGCGGGCGGAAGCAAGTCTCTTATAAGGCGTGTTACTGGGTAGTATGTGTGTGAGTCGACAATGTAGTGCTCCATAATGGTCTATAGGACTGTAGCCTCAAGTCTCAGTACATTCCTCCTGCCTCTGGGTGGCAGCCAAGAGATGACCAGTCCCAACTGACGGCGCCCGTTCACGAAAAGGACGCATGATCATTCATTCATCAATTTTATTGTAGAGTTACATAACCATTGTTTAACTCTGAAAGTCTTTATCAGATATTCATCATTCAGTTTTGCTAAAATTACGTAGATTTGACTGCTCAGTAGGCGTAGCATGACGCTTTCTATTTCTACGAAGAATAGACATAGCTTTTTCTATACAAAGTGACATTACGTTTCTTCAATTTTGACATCGCACCGTAGAAATCCTTGAATCTGTCATTTTGTCTTTCGTTTCTAACGACCTTTGTCTAGGTCTTTTTTTATGTAAACAATTTCGGAAGAAAGTTTTCTATCCCAACTGTCAAAATCACCATCAGAAAAAATATCCTATGACAAAACAAAGAATTCTGAGTCAAATTATGTAGAAGAGTGAATTTTGTAAAAAGTGCTCTTTCTACTTTGCTGCTGTTGTACTGTCGACACGGAACGTCATTTTTGTCTACTCTTCTGTCGACAAAACGGTGCTCATGCTACGCCTGCTGGTTGTAAAATCTCACACTTTGAATATTTTAACATTGAAATATTTAGATAAGACCTACCTACACTTCTAATCTCCATTACTTATCACTTACTTGATTGTTTTCTAGTGAATCTGTCTTATGCGCCGAGTTTTATACACTACAGGGGCAAGATCCAAGGGCGAGCGGGGCCTACACCAGTATGCAAGGGTAAACACCGTTGTCACTCAGACCATGGGTAGTTGACTTAAATATAAAAATAAATGACCCAGTAACAACAAAACAAAAACCTTATTTTCATTAAAAGATATTAAAAAGTAAATATCCGTTACTATCCCGATACTCATGGATACGCGTTCGAGAGAGCTGCGAAACAGCTGACGGCCGGTCATGTAACGTCCCGCGCGCCCCGCCCGCCGCCGCCAACCGCCGGTCGCGGCCGGTCGTTGCCCTTGCGTGTAGGGTGAAATATTCTTGTGGAAAAACGTAATTTTCTTTAAAAAAAAAAGTTGTTTTTTTCATTGATTTTACGTTCTATAAATGAAACCAAACCACTGGTTTCAAGGATAACGGTGTTTACACTAACATCCTGTATAAATACGTACTCTTCGTAGGTAAAGTGATCGCACCTATTCTCAAACTCTGCTATTTTATTGACACATCGGGCATTTGTCACAAAAGGGGTGACATTTTGTGACCGAGGTTGTAACTTTTATGGGATTTTGTGCCTCGATTGATGTCCGCGAAATATTACCGCGCTGTCGCGGCGTCTACGTCGCGTCGCTGTGAGGCATCCGATAAACAATCGTGTGTACGTATATTTTCTAGACGTATACCCAGCGGGTTATGTAGCTAAATTAAGTATGTTTCTCTTGTTTCAGATATCGCTGTGAGCGCAGGAGATGAGCTAAGGTTTTATACCAACAATACTATAACAAGCACCATAAGATTTAAGTCGCACAACCTCACAGCGTTGGCTTACGATGAAGTGCACAACATGATGCTGTACGTCGACAAACAGGCCGACAACGACACTATATGTGGTTATTATTTATCTTCCATAGAAATCAAATGTTTCATCGAAAGAAATGGTAGGAACATCCACGGCATCGCCTTCGACCCCGCCACAGACACAGTCTTCTTTACTGATACTAATGAAAGAAGCGTTAATTGGATTTCATTAAAACCTGGATCTGAGAACAATGCAAACGGAAATCTTTTAATCAAGATGGATGCCGGGATCCCCCGTGATATTGTCGTGGATAGCTGTAAAGGGTACGTTACAATGATAGTTTAATAATGTTATGCTCTAAAATAGTAAATTTTGGTGCAAGTTTACAAAGTTTGTCATTGCACTCGGGATGGGATTGTAGTTCAAACTACGAGTAAATGGAGCCGAGAGTGGAATGACAAATACTCACGCTCACGCGTATCAAACGACGCGTGACGGTTTTAAACACACTTTCAAATGAAAAATTAATATTTCATAAATATACATACATACAAATAAATAAAATTGAAGTATCTGTTTGTAATGTCAAACATATGAAAGAATATTTATTATCTTTGGATGGAGCCAGCGCTTGGTGGTACTGGTTACGCTCTGTTTTCATCCCAACTTAATGAAAACATAGAATATTCAAAGAGGAGCGCCCAATACGTCGTGTATTATCCGATTTCACCGAGTTATCCACTGTTTCTCCATCCAACAAATTCATTGGCTGTTTCAAAAAATGTATTCGTTGCCGTAGACTTTCGCACTGAAGTCAGGAATGTTTTTGAGTTTTCAATAATAAATCGTCTAGGTAAAAATTGGAAAGTAATCTTCAATGTGCATCACGATAAAAACATCGATATTGGTATAGTTGCCAACTATAAAATCGCAGATCAAATCGAGGGACAGGATTGCGAGGCACTCAAGAGTCGGGTCATAACTGCTCCAGAATTCAATTCGAAACATTAAAATTGGAAATAAAAAAGTAACACGCCCGTACGAGATAGCGAAAGCCTTTAACAATTTTTTAAACACATCTAATAATTTATAATAATATTACATTTCTGCTTAGCCCTCTTCCTCTCTCCTAATTTTGCTGTGCCCGACAGGGTCCATATTGATCCTTTACTTATTATACCATCTATGTAACATATGGAATGCAATAAAAAATTGAGTATTGAGTATTGAGTATTTTTTGTCGACAAGATAAAACCAATCAGTAATAGAGGCGTACAGATGACATCAAATATTTCAAAATCAAGTAAAACTATGTTTATGGCACTAAGGGCTGATTTTACCAAAGTCAGATTTTTTTTATCCATGGAATAAAAATGGCGTCTGACAGTTTTTGTATGGAAAAGCTGTCAAAAATTCAAAATTTATTAGCAGGATAAGACTTATACTCGGTATAAAAGTTTGGTGAAATTCGCCCTTAGTAATGAAAATGACATTAAAGCCATAATCAAGTCTTTAAAAAATACCGATAGTGAGGTAATGATGGAATTTCTACCAAAGTAATTAAGAGCGTTTATTCTGAAAGTTGGCAACGTTGCAATTAACTGTTAATTAAATATTTACCTGTTTTGATTAATTTGGCAATATTACTGTATGGACAACTGTCTAAAATATTGATTATGAATTGTAGTTTAAGTTGTAAAAAGGTGGTTTTAGGCGTAAAAAAGCATTTGGAACGTTTTAACGTTTACAACTAAAACGAAATATTCAGTGTTACGATATTAATTAAATGCATTTCATAATCAATATTTTAGACATTGTCTAGCCATATTTCATATTTCCATAAAGTATTATTGCCAAATTAATCAAAACAGCGACATATTTGCGACGTTGCCCACTTTCAGAAGTATGTCTCAGACTACATTAGTGAACATTTGAGCTTTAAGCTCAATCTATGCATAACACACGGTACATGGTCAACTAGTCTAAAAACAACTGTGGTTAAACCATTATTTAACAAACAAACAATGCGGTTAACAACATTGTGGTTAACAAAGAATGCGTGGAGTCTTATAGGGCCATTGCGCTTATTCCAATAATATCCAATATATTTGAAAAATACATTTATGCACATATTTATAAATACACACAAAACATTTTGACAGAGGAACAAAAAGGCTATCGGAAAAATAAAACTATAAATATGGGCCTCTACGACTTTTTAAATAATGTTTATCTACACCCATGCTATAAATCCTCTATAAAAGTTTCTGAAACAGTTAGCTTATTGCCAACATTAAAACAGCCAGTGTCATAGTAATCATAATATAATCCAAACGGGTGTTATAATGTTGTACAGAATTTCATAATGCAACTCATTTTAAAAAAAGAACATTGTCATTCATGAGCGTTTCACTAACAAAGCACCGTAATTTAAAAACAAAACACATTCGAATTCGAAAAATTCGAATTCACGTCGTACCGCGCCATTTTTGTTCGATATTGATGATATTTCATATCATGGGTGGAGATAAAGTCTTGTATGCAACTGTAAATAATTAGGTATTTTAACACTCATGTGATAAACCCACATTCGTGTTTTAATACCCCTTATTGTATAACAGTTGCATAAATAATGTTTATACGAACGTTGACAATAGAATACCTCTGTGCTCAATATATTGTGACTGGGGACTCAAGCCTTTAACTATGAGGACCATCATATTTTGTTAAGTAAACTGGACGCCTACGGCATGTAATGTAATGTAAGTTAATGGTTATGTCTTGAGTTTAATAGAATCTTATCTTAAGAACAGAAAACAGTACGTTGAACATCAACATTTTTTTTTCGTTAATTTTTCCGATGTTTTAATAGTTATTCTGCTATTCTGGGCGGAGACAAATCCAAAAAATCAAAGATCATCAAAATCGGTCCAGCAGTTCTCGAGTTATATGTGCTTGAACAAACCCAACTTTGTTTAATAAGATGTCAAAAATATCAATAATTTGGTCATCCATGCGCATATGGCGATATAAGTGGGGTAAATGATAGATGATAATCTGGCCAATCGACAGTTTCAGGGTTATCCATTATTTACGCCACACCCTGTATAGATTAATCCAAACTTATTTTATAAAATGTCAGACATTAATAATCGAAGCCGACAACAGCTTATGCGTAAGAAGGTCACAGCATTAATGTATAAAAGTGTATTTTGCATGGCACCACATACCACGGTCAATCAAAGAATAGAACGTGAGCTTATTTAAAAAACGGCTTAAATACTTACTGGTGAACAAAGCATATTACAGTAACCTGTATTTCGGAATTTATAGCAGACAAATCTATTCTAATGACATGCTAAGAAAATCTATTTATTGTTATCCTTGACATATTTTTTTTGTATATTGACATTAATATTGTATATTGACATCAGTTTTTTTGTTTTATTTTGTATATACAGTATGTTAACTAACAAAGGGCGTTCCCGTTAACCTGCAACAGTATATATAGCGTGTATACATGGCAAAAAAAATAAAACCACACAAAATAAAAATAAATTTTTTTTATTTGTGTCGTGAAATGTTCACAAAACGATTGAATTTAAACGTAAAAGAAACACTCTGTACACGCACACTTGTATTTCAACGTAAAAAAACAAGTGTGACAAGTGGGCGTGTACAGAGAGTTTATTTTACGTTTAAGTTTAATATTTTTTGTGAATATTTTAAATTGCAAAAATTAAAAAAAAAAAATTTTTTGAATTGTAATATTTTTTTTAGCATGTATAGACGCTATACTATTGCAGGTTAACGGGAACGCCCTTTGTTAGTTAACATACTGTATAGATATTAGTTGTTTTCAGTCTGTGTGTTGATATTTATATTTTTTATTTCCATTTTATTTTTTTATCTATTTATTGACATTGATTTCTATTGCTATACAACGTGCCGCTACAATGGCGACATTAATTTAACACACGTGTAGGACTAGTGGCCAGTAATCATAAAAAATATAATAAAATAAAATAATTCGTAAATTGAAAAATTTAAAATTTCAAACAAACTAAATATTTCAAACATATCCAAAATTGAGATCACTCTTTGTAAAAGATTCATTCATGAAGCTACGTACCAGCTGGCTTACGTTCTATCGGTCCGATCCTTTGTCGGCATAATTTCTAAGAAATGCGCGTCTTTCCTTCTATTCGCCTACCGTGATCCGTGACCCCGGCAGATGACTTCTTCGCTACAGTTCTTTTAGAAATACAATTTTCTAAAAGAACTGTAGCGAAGAAGTCATCTGCCAATCAATTGGTCAATCAATAAATCATTAAATAATAACGTTTAATGAAATTCAAATATTTTCATACAACAAATACGTGAAATCGTATACGTGTGTTAAATTAATGTCACCATTAACTTCCTGGAGGCTTGATTTGTGACCGGTGACTGGCAATAGCATCACATGGAACTGGCGTAAATTGAGTTATGTACTTATGTAGTGACATCCAAAATAATTTTCGTCTCCTTAGCATTGGGATTTTCATTCAAGATAACTTTCACAAGTGACAATCACTCAGCGCCCTCTCGCGGTGAAACTTACAGCAAATTGCCGCTCACTGAATGATGCAGTATTGTTTCTGCTGTCGTACTTACGAGCGGTGTTCAATAAAAAGTGAGAATGAGTATGACGCAATTATCTGTTATTAAATTTTATTTTATTTTTCGACGTAGTCACCTTTCAGTGTTATACCTACACTTAGATCGTGTACGGCGGCGACTACTGCGTCATCATTTTCAAATTTCTGGCCCCTGAGATGTTCCTTTAACCAGAGGTGGTCCCATATTTAATTTTGCTTGCGTAGTTTTTGAGTTAGCTTCAATAATTACTTATTTTTCCCACTTTGCGTATGTAGACGATATCTTAGTTGACTCCGTCACTGTTATTTACATATCAGATTACGAATTTGTATGGGATAGGGTAGGTACCACAACTAAAAAGTGAAAAATAAGAACTTTTTACAAAAAAACATTTTTCACATTTTTTTTTTTGAAAGTCGGTAGTTTTTTTTTTTGTAAAAAGTTTTTATTAAAAAACAAAAGAGAGTTGATTGTTTTTTTTATTATCATCATCATAATTAATGTCTGGGCTATGTCTGCCAATATTTTTTTTTTCCAAGCAAAATGTATCGCATTATCACTATTTATTGAACACCCCTCGTAGTTGTGTACCTGTGAAATCTTCTATCACTGACTAGGTAACTGATCTATCTGTGTCTTCGATCAATAATGCATTATTGATTGAAGATCTGTGAGCAATATTGTGTAAAGGAACACAACATAACAATACGCCTGTATACCCCGAAGGGCTAGGCAGGGGTGTACCTGTACCTATAGTACAACAGTACAACACCCATATTTCGCCAGTTATGTTTAAGTCCCATGTAATAGGAGGCGAGCCTTTTTTAATAAAATTTAGGGGAATGAGGAAGCGGGTGTAAAGTTCACTCATCCAACTTAGAAAAGGGAGGATCCTCCGACCAGACGGGTGTTGTGTCTGGCGGGCAACTGCCCAATGATTGATATTGGGTTTTTGTATAATGTCCACTGCACGGTAAACTCTAATTGCGCGATGCAGGATTTATGTGACGTCAGGTCGCATGTGGCGATGTAGATACCGCCACAGAGTGTAAGGAAGTTTATCAATAAAATTCATATTTTTTTATTGAATATAGGTAAGTATTTATTAATCCTATTTTACAATACGGTATTTCATAAACAAGATAAGTAAACTGTAATAATAAACAACTAATTAATTTAACTACAATGGCGTCACTTTATGAGGGCTTGTGATGACGTTTTGCAAGTTTTAGGTAATGAATTTGCAGTTAAATGTGAGGAAACTGATGTCATAATTCATCGTAGAACTGTAATTTATCGAAAAGATAAGCTGTATTTTATAATTTGTAAGTTGTAACAGACACCATCATAGAGTGCCACTGGTTTAGTAACGAATACTCACCGTACAACCTACATACGTAAATACAAAACCAAAAACCAGCCAAGTGTGTGTCGAATCACGCCCAATTAAGGGTTCCGTAGTTGGGATGAATTTATCCCAAGTACAAACTTAACATTGTACTTGAAAATTTGTCTTACTTATGTAAATTGTGTAAATTATGTAAGTTGGTCGATTATTACTCGGTAACTTGTGGAGCCTACTTAGCTGCTACTAAAAAAAACATCACCAAGATGGAGGTAGGGGAGGTACCTTAAAATGATTTTATCTACACCCATGCTATAAATCCTCTCTAAAAGTTTCTGAAACAGTTAGCTGATTGCCAACATTAAAACAACCAGTGTCATAGTACTAACTATAATATCATCCAAACGGGTGTTGTTATAATGTTGTACTGAATTTCATAATGCAACTCATTTAAAAAAAAGAACATTGTCATTCACGAGCTTAGTTCACGAGCGTTTCACTAACAAAGCATCGTAATTTAAAAACAAAACATACATTCGAATTCGAAAAATTCGAATTCACGTTGTACCGCGCCATTTTTGTTCGATATTGGTATTGCAAAGAAACTTTTATAGAAGATTCATTTATCATGGGTGTAGATAAAGTCTTGTATGCAATACTGTAAATAATTAGGTATTAAAACACTCATAATTCGTAATTTAATAGCCCTTATTATATAACAGTTGCATAAATAACTATTGTTTTACCAGCGTGATTTATATTATACCCATACATTACAACTTTCTAGTACTTAAGAGTCTCTGAGCTAAGCCGCGGACAGACAGACGGACAGACAGACAGACAGACGGACATGGCGAAACTATAAAGGTCGATTCACACATATCAGTGAAGCCACCGTTCCGACACAGTACCGGCACAGTGCAAAATATTCTTTCATACATTCTCTATGAACGCATCACCACTTGTCAGTGTTAGTGGCGACACAGTACTACTTAGTCTGTGGGCGACACATTGCTCCAGTGCCGACACCCGACACCGGCATGAGAATGTATCATAATCTGTTCTTTTGACTACGGAACCCTAAAAAGGTCAGATAGTAAACGGTCTGAAACTACCTAAAATTAATAGATAAATAATTATACTTCAACAATTAGGATCTTTTTTGAGGAAGGCTTTCGCAGGATCCACAAGAAATCAGCTAGAGTTAGCTTTCTTTCCGCTGAGCAGGACGTTGAGGTATTGGTATCAGCAGTGTCATTTGTATCAGCTTCGCATCTTGTTCCTCCGTAACTACCAACACACTGACACACTGGCTCAGCCACCTCGTTCAGGGAACAGTCGCCGTCGTTCAGACAATATCCATGACACGCGTATTCTTCACACCTGACCCCGGAATAACCGGCATCACATCTGAAATAATGAAAATGTGAAACAGTGTAATTTTGTTAAGGCGGATCCGTCAAAGAAGCCCGCGGATTTTTTTTATTTTTTAATTTATTTTGCAAATTGCAGCGCAATGTTGATAAAATAATTGCTAAATGATAAATGATTTTATTTCTGTAAGTAGGTTTGTACAAACACTTTTACACGTCAATCACATTTTTAAAACTAGATGAGGTCGGCGTTTTCTATCTGACTACTCTGAGAAGAAAGGCCGAAACAAACGCAGAGGTCACAGTCTCTTTTAAAGTCCAGACATAATCTTGGTCAGATTATGTGAAGACCATGTAGATTGGTGTCTGAAATGGTCTTTTGAGGAAAGAACCACACAGATTGAGTGGACCTGTCCAGTCAGTGCACGCATTTGTCAGTAATCGTGTAGCTCAACTCCGAATTTAAGGAGCTCAAAGATTTGACGAACAATACCAAAGAAAGGACATTTGGTTAGGCCGCATAAATTACTCAAACTGCCAGACTATGATTAATTAAAATTAAGAAAAAATAAATAATAAAAAAGAAAAGAAAGATCCACATAATCTTCACATGCTAAATTATAATCATTTGGAACATCAATATAGCTCTCGTAAATATAATATACAGTATGTTATCTAACGAATGCATGCATGCTATACTATTGCGGGTTAACGGGAACGCCCTTTGTTAGTTATCATATTGTATATTAGAAATAAGACTAACACCTGGTTTCTGATTTGAGAAAAGTAGCAAATCTCAACTGATTATTCTCAAATACGTAAGTATGCGCTTAAGTTTTTTACGGTAATCAAAACGCAATTGACGACTGTTAAGCTTGCTATCTTTCAAATTTGAGTAAATGATGTTATATTACTCAAATCTTGATTATAGTTTTAAAAAAACCTTTTTTCTATACAATTGACACGTTGCGAGCGCAGTGCGACGCCCACGCCGCGCCGCCGCCGTTATTTCAGTGTGCATCGGTATTGCGCATAATTTTATATTTTTTCTAGTTAAACGCTTAAATTGAAAGAGCCGCCATATTTCTTGGAAATACGACGTTATCCACAAAAAAATTTGGGGTAACAATTACAGTTTTGTACCTTATATATTTTATCATTTGCTTCAAACAGCGCCGTAATTGGTAAGAAGCTAAAGAAATTTGGAATTCCGAGGGTAAAATTGAACTAGTGTAAGTAGTAGAATATTTTTTACCTGCATTCAGGAAGTCCCTCAACATTGAAACTGCAGTTGCCTTGAAAACAATAGTTCTCACAGACATTGCAACTCTGAACGGTGTAAACTTCGCATCTTGTACCTTCATAACTACCAACACACTGACACACTGGCTCAGCCACCTCGTTCAGGGAACAGTCGCCGTCGTTCAGACAATATCCATGACACGCGTAGACTTCACACCTGACCCCGAAATAACCGGCATCACATCTGAAATAATGAAAATGTGAAACAGTGGGGAATATTGTAGTTATTATAAATAGTTAATATAAAAATTAAAACCGGCCAAATGATTTTTGTTTCACCGTAATCATGAAGTTTAAAAGTATCTCATTTGGAATGCTGGTAATCGTTGGTAATTATAATGTTGTAGGTAATTATTTAATCATAGTTGCCTTGCCTCAAACAGCGCTGCAATTTTAAGAAGTGTAAGAAATTTTTAATTTCAAGGGTAACTTTGAACCAATGGAGTAGTAAAATATATTTACCTGCATTCAGGAACTCCCTTATCATTGAAACTGCAGTTGCCTTTGAAACAATAGTTCTCACAGACTGGAACGTCGCACCTCTCGCCGGTGTATCCTGGTGTGCATTTGCAAACACATAGTCCTTTAACTTTAATACCGTTTACACAAAACAGGCCATCACAATCTGGAGCAATTATGACCCGACTCTTGAGTGCTTCGCAATCCTGTCCCTCGATTTGGTCTGCGATTTTATAGTTAGCTACTATAGCAACATCGTTGTTTTTATTTTTTTGGCGATGCACTTCGAAGATAGTTTTCAAATTTTCAGTTTTACCATTTATTATTGAAAACTCATGAACATCTCGGACTTCATTGCGAAAGTCTACGAAGAAGAATAAGTCTTTTGAAGCAGTCACTTTATTTGATGGATGGAGAAACAGTGGATAAAATGATATCGGATAATTCACAATAGATTTTTTGTATTTCCCATTAAGTTGGGACGAATACAGATCGTATACAGTACTGTTCGTAGGCTCAAACCAGTATAGGGCCTGTGTCCGCTGGTCAAAAGCCAAGCTGTGTGGCTCCAAATTGTGAGTTGTGTTGAAAGGTATTGAAGTAATATTCTCAAAAACTTCTCTCTCGGATCCATTTAAGCGAGCTCGCTCTATTGTAGGCTTCGCCAGGTTTGTGTTGAGCCAGTAAATATACCTGTTAAAAAGAAAACATGCTTCAACACACTTGCTCGAAGTGGCATTGCGCCGCTTTTATAATAATAATAATATAATAATAATCATTTTATTTCGGAAGACAAGAAACATCCATTTTAGGTTCACAAATTAGGCCAGGGAAATTAGGTATCAACGTTGCACTAAATCCTAACAGCGATTTTTTCTTGAACTTAGCTTCAAATAATATTAAAAAATTAAACATTTTCCAGGACGTGTAAAAAAATAAAATAAACGCGTCTTTGTGAATAAAAATTGAGGCAATAGTGCATTACTGTCTCGGCCAGCAAAAAGGGGATTGATGGTCGATCGTGAGAATGTGGGCCGAGGCAAAGCCAAGACACATACATGAGTCCATCAATTCCTGATTGCGGCCAAGGCTTGTATAGTACTTTTCTCAAATAATGCGCGGAAATTCAAAATGAGTACATCCAGAATCACACACTGCATTTCCTCCAAAAAATGTTCTCTCCATAACTTTTGATTGGCTTGTCTATTACACGAAGGCTTATTCATGATAAAACGCCTCACAATAATTTATACTAGGATTATAATAATATCTTTTAAATGCAACCAGCAACTCACGCGCACTCGTCGATGCAAACTAGGTACCGTTCAAATCAACGAACAGGGCGAGCGAAGAGGGTTTGAAAGGCGCGAGGGGCGAGCCCGAGATGATTCGGGGATTCCCCGTTTGTACAGGCAGCGAGATGCGGTACGACTAGGCTGAATTAGTTCAGACTAGAATGTACCAGTTTATCCTACAGCATGTAAATTCTAACTAGGATAAACCGATTTGACTTAGGTTAAACTGGTTTATCGCATCAGTAGCAAGATGAACGAGTTTGGCCTAGGCTATACTGGTTTGTCCTATCGCGTTTAGGGAGAACTGGTTTGGCCTAGGCGAAACTAGTTCATCCTAAAATCGGGTAACTATCATTACTACGTACCCTTTACAGCTATCCACGACAATATCACGGGGGACCCCGGCATCCATCTTGATTAATAGATTTCCGTTTGCTTTGTTCTCAGATCCGGGTTTTAATGAAATCCAGTTAACGCTTCTTTCATTAGTATCAGTAAAGAAGAGTGTGTCTGTGGCGGGGTCGAAGGCGATGCCATGGATGTTCCTACCCTTTCTTTCTGTAAAACATTTGACGTCTCCGGAAGTTAAGTCATAACCCCATATAGTGTCGTTGTCGGTCTGTTTGTCGACGTACAGCATCATGTTGTGCACTTCATCGTAAGCCAACGCTGTGAGGTTGTGAAAATGAAATCTTATGCCGCTTGTATAGGTATTGTTGGTATAAAACCTTAGCAAATGTCCTGCGCTTATGGCGATGTCTGAAACAAGAGAAATATACTTAACTATAGGTAGCTAAATAACCCGCTGGGTATACCTACTTCCACATAACTGTCTATCGGACGCCTCACAGCGACGCGACGTAGAGGCCGCTACAGCGCGGTAATATTTCGCGGACATCAATCGAGGCACAAAATCCCATACAAAGTTACATCTCGGTCACAAAATGTCATCCCTTTTGTGACAAACGCGCACTACTCGTGATCGATGTGCTGCCCCCGATAGTTAAAAAGACGTATCTAAGAAAAAGTAAAAACGGATAAATAAATGTTTTAATGAATGAAACGGGAAATCGTTTGCTGTCTTCGAGTAAATTAAAATATTTACATACTAAAAGTTGAAAATAATGCCCACTATAATAGGCTTTAACTTGGTTTAATATATAATATGAATTTATTAATTTTTATAATAAAAATAACGAAAAAACAGTTTTATCTTAGCATAAAAAATTAAGAAAAGTATTACATACTTAATTGAATAGACGTAAATAGATATTTACGTCTACTCAATCAAGTATTATGTAATATTTTTCTTCATTTCGCAAGGAAGCGTTTGAAATTGAAAGGACGCATCTGGGCAGATGCGTCCTTTAAATTTCAAATGCTTATATAACTGACAAAAAAAAAACTATAAAGTATAAGGACCTTATCTACATAAATGACTTTTTAATTAAGTTACACATAAATCCGTCTTTTCATCTTCAATCGGGTGTAAAAAATGAACAGAAGCGCCCTATTTTGTTGTGCTAAAACCGCACTGGAGGAAGATAGTAAAATATTAAAAATACAAGCAGATGCGCCTTTTTTTTCTGATTCCGGCAATGTATATAACTCAAATCTGGAAAAACTGTTAGATGCGCCTTTTTTTTCTGATTCCGGCAATGTATATAACTCAAATCTGGAAAAACTGTTAGATGCGCCTTTTTTTTCTGATTCCGGCAATGTATATAACTCAAATCTGGAAAAACTGTTAGATGCGTCTTTTTTTTCTGATTCCGGCAATGTATATAACTCAAATCTGGAAAAACTGTTAGATGCGCCTTTTTTTCTGATTCCGGCAATGTATATAACTCAAATCTGGAAAAACTGTTAGATGCGTCTTTTTTTTCTGATTCCGGCAATGTATATAACTCAAATCTGGAAAAACTGTTAGATGCGTCTTTTTTTTCTGATTCCGGCAATGTATATAACTCAAATCTGGAAAAACTGTTAGATGCGTCTTTTTTTCTATCGGGGGCAGTGTGTAATAGCAGAGTTTGAGAATAGGTGCGTTCACTTAATTACCTACGAAGAGTGCATTATACAAAACTCGAAGAGTACGTATTTATATAAAACTCGGTAAAACAGATTCATTAGAAAACAATCAACTAATAAGTAACGGAGAATATAAATAGGTACAGTCACGGACTTTAATTGACGAGCCACCTTCAAACTTTTCAATTTTGCAGTTTCATACATTCACGAGATTACACGATTAAACACGAACTCAAATCGCACGCTCGTAAACAAGATGACAAATAAATTACTTTTAATCGGAAATAAGTCTTATCCATAGAGGTTGACTAATAAGTTCTAAATGATAAAAATAAATACAATGTTGCATTAAGTTTATCAAATCTATTTGATACCGACCTCCTTTGAATCATAGCTCATTAACTCGATAATTCTGAAAACTTAACTGAAGACAGTGACAGTTGAAGTAAGGATGTCAGAGACGTTACTTTCGAACTTGTCGAAATGACTTTTAATATTTATCCGTACGCTAACGTTACTATCGCAACAGTAACCTAGCAACGATTGTTTATCGTTGCTAGGTTACTGTTGCTAGACCTGCAATTGGTTGACTTTGGGTAGTCACTCTGCTGTCAAGTTTGTAGTTCTGGCTCTCAGGTTAGCCAACCGGTAAAGATATGAAATATAATTTTCTTCTTCTAATACGAAGGCATTATGACTTTGCGTGTCGGGAACGGAATAAACCCGATTTGCATTACACGGCTAAAATTCGAACAGTGCCAGGTGGCTCATCAATTAAAGTCCGTGACTGTACCTACATAACTAAATATTTCAAAGATAAAATATTCAAAGTGTGAGTATACACGCAGTGGGACGAGCGGGAATAACTTTAATTTATTTTATGAAATTCCCGTTCGTCCCACCAGTGGGACAACGGCAGTGGGACGAACGAGAATACACGTTCCAACGAAACCTCATTTTGTCAAATTGCGATGAGTTTGGATGATATGAGGGAACATAAACATACATACATACCGGTCAAAATCATAACCCTCCTTTTTGCTTCGCCGTAGTCGGGTAAAAATAGAAATGTTTGGAAGAAGACATGTATAATATAACCTTATTTTTTGTTTATGCTAAACCCGAAAAGGGGTCATTGTAGGTACTCATCATTTTGAACAACTTTTTCTATGGGAACAACTTCGAAATCGCGAAAAAAAAATCTGCTGTTCCATACATTTTGTCGATTTAAGTGAACACAAATGTATGGAACAGCTGACTTCTATTTTCGCGATTTCAGGGTTGGTCCCATAGAAAAAGTTGTTCTAAATCATCAGTACAATGACCCCTTTTCGGGTTTAGCATAAACATAAAATAAGGTTGTATACTCTCGAGACTTGCAGCCATAGTCCTATAGACAATTATGGAGCACTACATTGTCGACTCACACACTTAATACCTACCTACTAACACGCCTTATAAGAGATAGGGTTAATTAGGGCCCGCTTGCATCGCAAGTCACTAAAATAAGTTTAGCGCTAAATACAGGGTGTTAGGGTAAACATAAACACTGTTATCCTTGAAACCAGTAGTTTGGTGTCATTTATAGAACGTAAAATCAATAGAAAATGACGACATGTTTTTTCTTTTTTTTTAAACTACATTTTACCACAAAAGACGCAAGTTCGTTGACCTATGCGCTAGGGCAACGAACTTGCGTCTCAACACGGGCGGGGGGTGCGGGACGTGACCTGCCCGGCCGCGAGCGCGACCCCTCAGTTAGTCAGCTGTTTTCGCTAGCGAGCACGGTGTCGGATAGAAACTTTTAAAAATCTTTTAATGAAAATAACGTTTTTTTTTGTTGTTACTCGGTTATTTGTTTTTAAATATAATCAACTACCTATGGTTTGAGTGACAACGGTGTTTACCCTGACAACCTGTATATTTAAATCATCGTTCGGATTCGATCAATCGTTAGAAGATGACAGAGAAGGAATGATGGTTTAAATTCGTTAGAGTCATAAAGTCACAATTTAATTAAAGGAATTATGAAAACGTTGATAATGGGAAAACAACAAGCTCCTCGTACTCACCCCAGGAATGCGCCAACCCCACGTACAGTACTAACAACGCCAGCACACTCTGCGTCTTACTCATTTTTAATTTCTTACTTGTAAATACAAAGTCTATTCAACAGAACTGGATGATACGTCCTCCCCTGCTGGTCGCTCTTGGAATTTTACAGCAAAACGCTGTTTTTTTTTACTGGTGATAACAATAAGAATTTATATAAATATAATAATAAGAATGTAGATATGATAAGTGCTCTCATTATTCATGCGATTTTTCCTTTACCTACTCATCGTACAGATAACTTGGTGACCCCTCTCAGTTCGAATTTTTAGGGTTCTGTAGCCAAAGGAAAAAACAGAACCCTAATTTCGTTGTTTTTCAGTTCCAAGTACGTCCATTAGTCTGACCGTCAGTCCGTCCAGTGCAGTACGTACAGTCGTTTTACTCGGAAAGTATTTGCACTATGTATATCGATTATCGATGAAAATCGGAAAGAATGTGTACTCTGTGCACCGCTGAATGGTATAAAGAAATTACGAATTGAATAATAAGGGGCTCTCACATTGCATGTGATTTCGAAAAAAGACTGCATAATGTTGTTCAATCAACTCAGCCTATCCACAGTCTACTGCTGGACATAGGCCACAACGGATAATCGGATAATCGGATGCATATTTACCTAAAGTTCATTTTTGTTTAGGAAATTATGGAAGCGGCTTCTTAAAACATATTAAAAAAAATATAAATCCCGGGATTTCAGAAAATTCGGGAATGCGAAACTAGTCTGTAACATGATGAGGAAACGTCGTCTTTAGCATGTAGTATTTATTTAAAAAAAAAACAGGGGGATTACATCATTATTAATGTGTATTTACTTGAAGTTAATTTTAAGCTCCCCATCAATTTATGACTATGTTGAGTGTCTTAAAATGAACATTTTTGATTCCGAAATCCCGGGAATTTTTGGATACAAAAGTGCATTCCATAATTGTAGCCAACACCTTAAACTAAAATATTCCTACACCCGATTTGATTCTATAGTAAAAAAAACTAAATTTGTCGATTCCGAATTCCCGGGATTTTTTCGATACAAAAGTGCATTCCATAATAGCCAACACCTACACTTTAGGTAAATATGCATCCGATTATCCGATCAAAGCTTATAAATACACTAATTTGTTAATACTTTAGTAAAAATACCGTACCTAATACGGGGGGACGCCCTTTAGTATTTTAAATATTTTTATTATTTTTTGTTTTAGCGGTTATAGTAGTAAACAATCTGGAAAAAATCAAGTGCCATTTACTCACGTTTCAAAAGATACAGCCCTGTGACAGACGGACGGACAGTGGAGCCTTAATAATAGGTCCAAAGGGTGTCACTGGTGCTCCCGTGGGCACCCTTTGGACCTATTACTACGGGTACGGAACCCTAAAAAATAAAACCGTTAAAGTTTTAAAACGTACCTAAATTGACCGGGTCGCCGTTGTAAGACCATAATCTATAAAGATAAAAATCAATTGCTGTTCGTTTGTCTCGCTAAAACTCGAGAACGGCTGGACCGATTTGGATAATTCTTTTTTTTGTTGTGTTCGTTATTCTCAGGGGAAAGTTTGTACGTAAGGTAGGTGTAGGTAGGGTAGGTATGTATGTGGGTATGATGGTAGGTATGCAGGTAGGTTAGGGTAGGTAGGTATGTAGAGTAGGTAGGTACGTAGGTAGAGTAGGTAGGTAGGTAGAGTAGGTAGGTAGGTAGGTACGGTAGGGTAGGTAGGTAGGTAGGTAGGGTAGGGTAGGTAGGTAGGCTAGGTAGGTAGGTAGGTAGGTAGGTAGGGTAGGGTAGAGTAGGGTAGGGTTTGGTAGGTAGGTAGGGTAGGGTAGGTAGGTAGGTAGGTAGGTAGGGTAGGTAGGTAGGTAGGGTAGGGTAGGTAGGTAGGTAGGTAGGGTAGGGTAGGGTAGGTAGGTAGGTAGGTAGGTAGGTAGGTAGGTAGGTAGGTAGGGTAGGTAGGTAGGTAGGGTAGGGTAGGTAGGTAGGTAGGTAGGGTAGGGTAGGGTAGGTAGGTAGGTAGGTAGGTAGGTAGGTAGGTAGGGTAGGTAGGTAGAGTAGCTAGGTAGGGTAGGGTAGGGTGGGAAGGGTAGGTAGGTAAGGTAGGGTAGGTCTTAGTGCTACCCGTACGAAGCCGGGACGGGCAGCTAGTAACATTATAATTATCAGAGTACAGAGGTGATAGGTTATCCTACAGATAGCCCGCACATCGGGAAAACGGATTCAAAAATTAAACAGTCGTTTTTATTTTATCTTATTGTGCTTGTGCGTCATGTTTTCGGTATAGTTTATTGCATATCATCGCGCCTGTGTTCCCCGAATTACGCGATTACTCCGCCAATTATGAATCGATTTTGATGATTCTTTTTTTGTTTGGTAGGTCATGCTTCAGAGGTCCCATGTAAATTTTATTAACTTTGCTCGCGTAGTTTTTGAGTTAGCTTCAATAATTAAGTATTTTTCCCACTTAGCCTATGCAGACGATATCTTAGTTGCTCCGTCACTGTTATTTACATAGGAGGTAGTGGTATTCGAATTTGTGTGGGGTAGGTACCACAACTAAAAAGTGAAAAATAAAAGGCAGACCACGAAAATTTAAAAGACAATTAAAGACACTGACTTCCGAAATTAAAGTAATTTTTCACTTTTTTAGTGTTTTTTTTTGAAGTCGGTTGTTTTTTTTAATCAATTTTCATTTTTTGCCACCAACTTCCGAAATTGAAGTTATTTTTCACTTTTTTAGTGATTTTTTTGGGATTCGGTTGTTTTTTTTTTTGTAAAAAGTTTTTATTCTCTTTTCAGTTATAGGTTTTTGCAGTCGGGTTTTTTGTTTTTTAAATATTTTGTTTTATTTTTTAATTGAGGTGTAAAGGAAGTTTATTTAAAAAAGAGTACTAAATGATTACATATCTTTTTATTAAATATAGGTACCTATTAATCCCTTGAGATCCCAATACAAGAACTTGCTACATTCGGGTAGTTACAAAACAGCACTGCTATGGGACCTGTCATTTATAATAAAATACCTCATAGTTTTAAGGATTATTCTATAAACATTTTTAAATCTAAGGTGACTGCTCTACTTTTAGGCAAATGTTATAACTCAGTGAAGGACTTTCTAAATGATACTAATTTACCATATGACATAAGTACCTGACTATAATAATTATTATTAATTGACTTCACTTCAATGATATTATATTAACAGATATGTTATACACTCACAAAACAACCGAAAAAATTGTTCCGCGCAGCAGCGGCACACATACCCACGTTTCATTCATTTTACATTTCACTACAAGTAAAAACGTTACAATTGGAATGTTTTCGAGTCTTCACGATTGCGCGCTTATAACATATCTGTTAATTTAATATCATTGCTTCACTTTAATTTCTGTTTTGTTTTGTTGACATTATTTTGTTTGTTTAATTAATTTTATTTAATTTATGTAATAATTTGCACGCCGTAAGGTAGACTGTAGCCGATCTCATTAATTTATGTACAACATCTTATACGTGTACGCCTGTACCTACATTCATAGCAAATAAATTTCTGATTCTGATTAAAGAATCAGAATATATTTATAATTTTATAATATATATTTTAAGTGAATTAGGTGTAAACTATATAAACAACTAACTACTTATTTAGTTTTAAATAATACATCTATGATTAAACTAAGTACGATGGCGGCATTGAATGATGGCTTGCCACGTTTTAATTAATTTCTAATAGTATTGCCTGCTTATAATGTGTGTAACAGATGCCATATTACATTGTTGGACCGGCCGCAATAATAACCGCAATATAACGAATGGGTGAACTGTATTTTTATAACTTGTAAGCTCCCACAGGCGCCATCATACAGTGCCACTGGTTTACGGCTTCCAGTCTAACCGGATGCAGCTGAATACCAGTATTTTACATAGAGCGAGTGCCTATCTGACCTCTATAACCCAGTAGATAACTGGGCAATTCGATACCCCTTGGTAAGACGTGGTTGTCAGACTTTCGGGCTTCTGAAGACCCGTAACGACTGTCAAATATCTACGAATGACAGCTAGGACGGACGGCTTAACGTGCTTTCCGCGGCACGGAGGAGTCTCGCTATGTAAAGATGGTCACCCATCCACGGACCAACCCCGGCAAGCGTAGCTTAACCTGATGGATCGACCATATCGATGGATGTTTACCATACTACATCTATATAAATAAATACAAAACTAAAAGCCCGGTCAAGTGCGTGTCGGACCACGTACAGTGAAGGGTTCCATGGTTGGGATGAATTTCGGAGGAGCCTCTTTTAAAATCCAGATTAATCTTGGTCAGATCATGTGAAGACCATGTAGATTGGTGTCCAGTCAGTGCACGAATAAGTCAGTAATCGTGCAGCTCAACTCAGAATTTAAGGAGCTCAACGATTTGACGAACACTACCAAAGAAAGGACATTTGGATAGGCCGCATAATATTACTCAAACTGCCAGACCAGTTAGGTTTCTTTCCGTTGAGCTGGACTACAGAGTACTTTTACAATAAGGGAGCAGGTCGTTAAGTTATTGGTTAAATTGCCTTGTGTTTCAGCTTCGCAACTACTACGCTTGTACCTCCGTAACTACCAAGACACTGACACACTGGCTCAGCCACCTCGTTCAGGGAACAGTCGCCGTCGTTCAGACAATATCCATGACACGAGTAGACTTCACACCTGACCCCGGAATAACCGGCATTACATCTGAAAATGTGAAACAGTGTTATTTCACTATGGGGACTCAGTCAAGATAGTCCGCGGTGTTCCAAATTTCTAGGTATCGTATCAATTTATTTGCAAATTGCGGTAATGTTGACCGAAATTATACTAATTTGGAACATCAATATCTCTCGAAAATATATATTTACTAGAAATAAGACTATTTATTGAAAATATGACGATTTCCAGCAAAAATGTGTACCTAATTTCAAGATAATGATTACAATTTATTTAGTAATTATTTTAGCGAGTGCCTCCGCTGCCGGCACCGGCTCCCAAAAATAACGCCGTTGGGAACCGGCAGTGACATTACTGCCGGCAGCCGAGATTGAAAACATCCTTGACACTACCGGCGGCGGCGCAGCGTTTATGGAAACCCTTCCAGTATTCAGAACTCCAACTAACTAACCCTAACTAAAGTTTTTTTTTCTATTTATTCTAGTCGTTTTTGGCACTAGCTGGCCGTTACAGCGGCGCCGCTCACTTCGCTCGGTCGGCTTGTGCGTAGTGGTCACAGTTGTCTTCTAACCTAACATTTTTTTTGCGAGTAAAAATATTTAACCTAATCTAACTATGTAGTTCGGTTCCGGGTAGTACTTGAACATAATTATGGAAATCATTTATTATGATAAAAACTTTTTACAAAAAAATCAAGTAATAAAAACTAAAACCCAACTACGACTTAAAAGGTATAAACAAGACACCACAGACAGACAAATTAAAAATCCGGAGTCACACGTGTTAGGGCATAAATCGAACAGATTACGTGTGACTCCGGATTTTTAATTTGTCTGTCTGTGGTGTCTTGTTTATACCTTTTAAGTCGTAGTTGGGTTTTAGTTTTTATTACTTGATTTTTTTTTAAATTCTTTTGGGTTTATAATATATATATATTTGAAATGTGCTCATTAAGCCCTTTCATTTGATACCCAACATGGTACGATTAAACCATTTTTTTTTTTAAGTTCCTCACTTTATGTCCTCTAGAGGGCGCCATTTTTAATTTAATATGACTTCACATAGCCTATAACCAACGGACAATCACGACGCTTCTAACGATACCTCATTTGTCAAATTGTGATAAGTGGTTTGGAAGATAGGAGGGAACAGATGAACATACATACATACATACATACATACATACATACATACCGGTCAAAATCATAACCCTCCTTTTTTCTTCGCCGTAGTCGGGTAAAAATTCGAACATCACATGCTATGTAAATAACAGACTTTTCCCACTTACTATACCTATGTTATACTAAGTGGAAAAAATACGTATTATTGAAGCTAACTCAAAAACTACGCATGCAAAGTTAATAAAATGTATATGGGACCACCTCGGGAGTATATCTATATACCCTTTCGAACTAAAAAAGATTTTTTTAAATCGGTTCACAATTGTCGAAAACATCGATGAACATACACAAAAAAATAATATATATATACAGACGAGCATAGCACCTTCTAAACTCATGGAAAAAAATGCTTTATTACATGTTTTTTTAATTATACCTACACTGCCTATGTACTCCCTTATGCCAAATTGCCAAGACCATTTTCTCCTTTTTTTTTAAACTAAGCGCCTGCAGTCAATTCGATAGCCGGCGCCGGCAGCGGAGGCACTTCCATTATTTTATCATAGTTGCCCCAAACAGCGTTGCAATTTGTAAAAACAGCAGGCGTAGCATGGCGCTTTCTATCTCTACGAAGAATAGACATAGCTTTTTCTATACAAAGTGACAGTTCGTTTCTTCATTTTTGACATCCATCGTAGAAATCTTTCTACAATCTGTCATTTTGTCTTTCATTTCTAACGATCTTTGTCTAGGTCTTTTTATATGTAGACTATTTCGGAAGAAAGTTTTCTATCCTTACTGTCAAAATCACACTGACAACCTGACAACCGATAGATCCTATGATAAAACAAAGAATTCTGAGTCGAATTATGTAAAAGAGTGAATTTCGTAAAAAGTGCAGTTGACTCTTTCTATTTTGCTGCCGTCTCGTATGTTTACTGTCTACAGGAAACGTCATTTTTGTCTACTCTTCGTCGACAAAACGGTGCTCATGCTACGCCTGCTGTAAAGGGTAACTTTGAACCAATGTACTAGAGTATGTTTTACCTGCATTCAGGAAGTCCCTCGTCATTGAAACTGCAGTTGCCTTGCAAACAATAGTACTCACAGACGGAAACATCGCATCTCTCGCCTGTGTAACCTTGTGTGCATTTGCAAACAGACTGTCCATTAACTTTCACACCGTGTACACAAAACGGCCCATCATACTCTGGAGCAGTTATGACCCGACTCTTGAGTGCTTCGCAATCCTGTTCCTCGATTTGATCTGCGATTTGATAGTTGGCGACTATACCGATAGGGATGTTTATATCAAGCACGGTAAACATATATTTATTAATTGTAGGAAATGTCCATGAAACATTATAAAAGCGCCTCTCTTTAGAACAGAATTCCACGGAAATTAATGATTGTTTGGAAACAGTCAATGTATTTGGTGGATGGTTTTGCCACGGTTTACAATATCTAGGATAACGTAAGAGATATGTTTTGCGTGTCCGATCGAGCCTAGATATAAACAGTCGGTATTCACTTGTCTTCACAGGCTCCAACCACATTATGGCCTGTCTCTGTTGGTTATAAGCTAAGCTGTGTGGCTCCAAATTGTGAGTTGTGTTGAAAGGTATTGAAGTAATATTCTCAAAAACTTCTCTCTCAGAGCCATTCAAGCGAGCTCGCTCTATTGTAGGCTTCGCCAGGTTTGTGTTGAGCCAGTAAATATACCTGTTAAAAAGAAAACCAGTTGTGACTAACATGAAGTTAAATAGATTCTTTAACCGACTTGCTCGAAGTGGGTTTTCACCGCTTTTAAGTTCACAATGCACTGTATTCAACACGCGTGCTTTTTACTTTGCGGTCTCGCGGTCGCAGGTACGGAAAAATACGCCACAGATAAAGCCAGTACCAATACCAGTTAAATAATAATATGTTGTTTAACATCATTACTGTCATTATTTAATAAAATGCGCCATCGGTTGGTTGGTATTCATCAATAAAACATTTTGCCTTCGGCATCAGCTCGGGCTGCAATGCAACCTTTGTACAAACTTTGTACACTTGCATCAAAATGTTGTATTTTGGAGCATAAAATTATTAAAGTATCATTGGTAACGTACCCTTTACAGCTATCCACGACAATATCACGGGGGACCCCGGCATCCATCTTGATTAAAAGATTTCCGTTGGCATTGTTCTCAGACCCAGGTTTTAATGAAATCCAATTAACGCTTCTTTCATTAGTATCAGTAAAGAAGACCGTGTCTGTGGCGGGGTCAAAGGCGATGCCATGGATGTTCCTACCCTTTCTTTCTGTGAAACATTTAATTTCTATGGAAGATAAGTAATAACCACATATAGTGTCGTTGTCCGTCTGTTTGTCGACGAAAAGCATCATGTTTTGTACATCAACGTAAGCTAACGCTGTGATGTTTTGCGACTTCAATCTTATGGTGCTTGTTATGATATCCTTGGTGTAAAACATTAGCTCATCTCCTGCGCTAACAGCGATGTCTGAAACAAGGGAAACATACTTAGCTAAATCTTCATCTTTTCATGTGGTTAGCGCCTAACCTGGTGTCAAAGTTTTAAAGCCACACGTCAAGAAATATCTCTCTGGCATGCCGGTTTCCTCACGATGTTTTCCTTCACCGTTTTTAAAGCAAGGGATAATTATATATACAATACAATGAATCCGAAAAGTCAGAGGTGCGTGTCTTGGGTTCGAACCGAGGGTCCCGGGTGAAAGTCGCTTCTACCTTCCACCTGATCATCACATACCATAAGGTGAGATGCAGGGCAAGCTTACCCGTTGGGAATAAAATAAAGAAACGCCGGAAATTCGCTGGCGATTTCAAAATCAGATCCACACAGATTTTGACATTAAATCATCTTTTTTTTTCTGACAAACTTTTGTAGATGACAGAGACGACGTTTTAAACAGTAATATCGTGCAAGTGGATCTTAAAGTCACACAAATTCAATTAAATTATAAACGCTGATAATGAGAAAAAAACTAGCTCCTCGTACTCACCCCAGGAATGCGCCAACCCCACGTACAGTACTAACAACGCCAGTACACTCTGCGTCTTACACATTTTTAATTTCTTACTCGTAAATACAAAGTCGAATTAGATGGAATGTCCTCTCCTGCTGATCGCTCTTGGAATTTTAAAGCAAAACGCTGGTTTTCGGAAGGTATTTATATACTTATGATAACAATACGAACGACTCGCTGATAAGAGTTCTCATAAATATGTGCTGTTTTTCTGCACCTACGCATTCCAAAGATAGCCTGGTGAACCTTTAATGCATGCTCGGTGCCAATAATTAGGGTTGAGTAACGAAAAAATCTTTTTAACTCCGCTGCACGTAATGTGGGGATGTTTTTTTTCTCTATCCCATGACGTGGGATGTCGTTGGAAAGGTGGACCAAAAATATTAGGTGTTTGTGAGAACCATTTTTGGATTTAGGGATCCGTTTGTGAACTATTAAGCTTTAAAGTGCTTTTTGTTAGAGTCAAGTGTCTTGTCCTGCCAGCTAAATGGTTGGTTTTGGATAATTAGGTGAATTAATAGGAAAACTATCATAGCTAAGTAAGCTCTATAAGTTAACGAGTAATAATTGACCAACTTACATTGGCAATTGCAAAAACATGTTCCCCATGTGCAGGGAAAAGCTAGTACAGTTCGATAAAAACTAAATGGCGGCTCAGAAATTAGCCACTCGCTACGCAGTACCTCACCCCTCATCCCCGCTGTCACAAATTTTTACTGCGCAGCGCCTCATGTTCCGAGCCGAACTGTACACTAGCGAACCGCACCTGCTTCGCACGGGTGCGGTGCGGTTGCATGCCAAAACGTCGAAATTTCTGTGCTAAATGCATTACAGTGCGTAACCTGTAATGATACAGTTCAAACATTACGTCAGTGCAGTGAGGGAGGAGAACCAAGCATTACAGTGCGCAATGTCTGTATTATTTTGATACATTAAGTAACATCAATACAAGCGAATGCTCGTCAGTCAGGGAGGCAGTATTGTAATGATCCAAATCGAATCTGTAAAGTAATAACTAAGTATGTTTAATCGATATATCTCGAGAGTAAGTATATAAGAAACCAATTTTTTTTTTCATCGCTTCGTATTTGTCTAACTGTCAAAACGGACTTCCGCGAGTCATGCATGCGGAAAAACAAAACCAGCGCGCCATTTTGCATAAATATTCGATAACGTTTTCGTTGTGTGGTTATTTATTAACATAATAAATATGAAATCTATTAAGTATAGTCACCAACCGACGTTGAAAAGTTTTTAAAATATAAGAAGCTACGGATAGTCAATACCTGGCAACAAAGGTCAGTTGAACTTTATAAATCGAAATGTATTATCTCTATAACTAATGACGTTATTGTAGCAATTCTTATAACAATCATTATTTCAAGGACACTGCCGAGACGTAATACTGCTTACTTTAATAGACTGGGCCGGTTTAAGACGATAATAATTTTATGAGTTGGTGCACAGACTGAGGTGCATAGGTTATCCATAGTTCGCGCATTGGGAAAACAAATTTAATTTAAAAATAAACATATTTTTTATCCCAACAACATGTTAAATCAACATGTTTTTCTACCCGTACGTTTGCACTGGCGAAACATTTGCGACAAAACATGTTGAAATCTCTGTCTTCTGTCAATGTTCCATACAATTTTTGACAGGAACTAGAGATTTTAAACATGTTTTGTCATGTTTTGTCACAGTGCAAACGCGCGGTACTAAAAACATGTTGCATAGAGGTTGCATAATAGATAAAAAATATGTTTAATTAGTTGGGTTTTTTATTCTTCCATGTTTACCTATTTGCATTCCATAATGTTATTATGTAAGATGGTGCAAGGGCATAATCATCCTATAATATTCCCATTGCTGGGACACAGGCCTCCTCTCTGTGAGATGGAGTGGGCCGTAATCCACCACGCGAGCGCGAGGGTTGGTGAATGTCACATTTCTTCAAATTGTTTGGTTCTAGGACATGCGATCAAAACGACACTACATTTATGTTCGCATAGCTCGTCAAAATGTAGGGAACAGCAGATTTTTTAATTTTTTTATTACGTCATTTCTCTATTTCAGACAGCTGGCTTTGAACTCACATCTTCATGATCGCCGGGGTAAATAATGCAACATGGGCCATAAAGTTATTAAAAACATAGACAATTATCAGTCTAGCTTTGTTAAACCACAGACAGTCAGGAACCAGCCCGCCATATTGAGTCGCGTTCGCGCCAAATTCTTCGGAACGACAAAATAGCTATCAAATTGAGCTGCTGCACCGAACTTTGTTGATTTATTGTCGATTCATTAGAAATGAGGCGTTTTGCGAGCTTTGAATGTTAATTAATAACTAATGGTAGTCGTGAGAAGTTTTTAAGTGACTATAGTTTTTGACTGTGGTTTTGCCTGTAGATGTTTTTCAACTACAATGTTAAGTTTATTCTCGGGACAAATCCATCCCAATGAAGGGTTCCGTCCCTTCATTGTGCCTGGTCCGACACGTACCTGGCCGGTTTTTCAAAATGCAATTTATTGCAATGACATACACACTAGCGCCGCGGCACTTCAGTAGTGGTGCGGATTCTACTTAAGGTGGATGCGCTAGGGTGGCCCGCGAAATTCAAATTTTCTTACGTTTTTTGCAATTTGCAGGTCACTATCAGGTTGTATGTTGATCTAAATATTATTAGCGCTCGTAACAAATATGGATTTACAGAATTATAAACATTTAAATCAGCAATACAACTCTCTAAGTGCATGAAAGTGCCAAATGTCATGATTTCATGAAATAGTCATTCAATACACTTTCATGAGCTTAGAGAGTTGTATTGCTGATTTTAATGTTTATAATTCTGTAAATCCATATTTGTTACGAGCGCTAATAATATTTAGATCAACATACAACCTGATACTGACCTGCGAATTGCAAAAAACGTAAGAAAATTTGAATTTCGTGGGCCACCCTAGCGCATCCCCCTTAAGCACCAAAACTTTGATCTTTTGGCATAGGTAGGTAGTGTGATAACGATCTTTTGGTTAGTTAATTGATTCAGGGGTGACTTTGCGGAAATCCATTATAAAATACAATAGACGTAGCTATATTTGGTAACCTATTCCGCTCGAATATTCTTCAAGAGTCATAAAAAGATCTTTTGGCTTCTAAATGACAGACAATCTTATTAAAATCAGCATACAATCTGACACTGACTTGCAAATTGCAAAAAACGTAAGAAAATTTGAATTTCGTGGGCCACCCTAGCGCATCCCCCTTAAGCACCAAAACTTTGATCTTTTGGCATAGGTAGGTAGTGTGATAACGATCTTTTGGTTAGTTAATTGATTCAGGGGCAATGATATATAAAACTATAGATACGTTGTCCGCACTCTAAAATGACAACATGAAATGAAGCCAATTGGCCACATCGCGCTTAGTTACGCACCAACCTGTCGCGCGACACTACGTTTGTTTTTAATTTAGATATACGAAATTACGTACTAAGATGTATATTTATCTCCCTCTAGCAACAGGCATCCCGCCGTACGGTGTCATATTTTCTTTCCCTTTCTTCATGCGTATAAGTAGCTATCTAGTATTTTTGCCGTTTTTAAGCGCCGTGATGTTGGTTTATGACGTGTCTATATAATAATACGTCATTGTTCAGGGGTGACTTTGCGGAAATCCATTATAAAATACAATAGACGTAGCTATATTTAGTAACCTATTCCGCTTGAATATTCTTCAAGAGTCATAAAAAGGTCTTTTGGCTTCTAAATGACAGACAATCTTATTTAAATCAGCATACAATCTGACACCGACTTGCAAATTGCAAAAAACGTAAGAAAATTTGAATTTCGCTGGCTACCTTAGTGCATAATACTTCAGCTCAAATTCACTCCTTGTCTCGCTCGCACCAGACTGTTCGCGGACTGAGTGACTGAGACACAAGATAGGAAGACCGTAGACCTTGGACGTATAGGGTTTTTCCTATTTTATTTTACCCATATCGTGAAAATATAGAACCAAACGAGATAAGCATGTATGTAATCGAATCTTTATTAATTCTCATTCTGTGCTCCTAAAAATGTTATTGAACTCACTAATACAGGGTGTAAGGATAAACACCGTTTTCACTCAAACCATGAGTAGTTGACATAAATATAAAAATAAATGTCCGAGTAACAACAAAAAAAAACGTTATTTTCATTAAAAGATTTTAAAAAGTTTCTATCCGACACCGTGCTCGCTAGCGAAACAGCTGACTGACTGAAGGACTGGTCGCGTTCGCGGCCGGTCAGGTCATGTCTCGCGCCCCCCACCTGTTTTGAGACGCAACTTCGTTGCCCTAACGCATAGGTGAAAGGATGAAAAATACTCTAGTGGTAAAAAGTAATTTAAAAAAAAAATGTCTTAAGTTTCCATTGATTTTGCGTTCTATAAATGACACCAAACCACTGGTTTCAAGGATAACAGTGTTTACCCTAACACCTTGTATAATGATTGCGCCTCTGTTTGTGAACATCAAATAATTCCTATTTTGGTGCTAAAAACACTAAATGGTCAGGTTACTGCGACCAACTGTGGGAAAAGGCTAAAAAGTGTGCAACATTAGACGCGTAAATTTTTTTTAGAGGATCCTTTATTTAAAAAAGTGTCCATCATTAGAAGGTCAATAAGTTTTTAGATTGTCAGTTACTTATATCCCCGATATTTGTCTTCCAAGAAAATCGATCATTTAGAGTTAAGACCGTTAAAATTTATCTATAACGATATTCAGTTACACAGAAACCATAAAACTATTAATATTCAATACCACAGTTAATTCGGAAGTAATCATAGACACTTTACGAGCGCTAACAGGTACCATAGACACACCTGGCTGAGTATTAATATCGTTGTTTATGGTTGGCATAGATAAAATGCTGGTGAGTCATAGAGAATGTACTGTTTATAGATGGAGAATGTCCTGTGACCGCGAGATTATAATAAGATGGGTTAAATGTAGAGGTCTACCGCAAAAGGTATTTTTTCGGCCGAAAATGAAAACGAAATTCGGCCTTATTTGCATTAAGTACCCGCCAAAAAGCGTTTTTTTTTCTTGTTTGATCCTTTTCTTTTTCTTCGGTAAAAGTAAAATAAATGCAGCGTCGATCTTTTAATTATTTTAATTAATAAATAACTTAAATCACACGAAACTTTGTACTTAAAGGTGCATAGAATGTATGTATGGTGTAATGTATTTATGTATGGTGCAGTGTCAGTCAGTTGAAAAATTCACAATTTGACCCCACTACTGTATGTATGAGTGGCGAAGCCTTAACCACTGGGTCATCACATGAGCATTCTCACAATCATAATCTAACGCATCAAAAGGCATATGAAGCAGAAAAACCGAGAGCCTTCAACAAAGGATATTGAAGATCTATTTTTAGATTAAACTGAATTTGCGCTAGACAACAAGGAAAATGGCGCAAAAACATAAAACAATGCATTATCCAGTCTGGTTCTAAACAGCCACAGAATTCTAATGTGTCAACACAATAGCAACTTCTTAAAAACGCAATAAAAAGATCCTAATAATTAAGTACCATTAAAGAATCTATATCCTTATATCGTAAAATCGATTCTCGAAAATCGATTTCTAATCGGTAATTGGGATATTTGTATGCGATCGATTGGTGGGATGTGGCTCTCAACATTTTTATTTTAGAGTTATTTTACATTACATCATGCATTCAAGACCTACCTTACATTAATAATGGGATTGGTACCTAATAATACAATGACAGACTGAGGGCACTGTCAGTAGTGGGATTACTAGCTGCGGGAAAGTCCGAAAGGGATACCGGGACCTTGGCAACAGGCAACTGAAGGAACACGGGTGGGTTATAGTCAGTAAAAGTCTGACTCGCCCTTCGGCTCCGCCCGGAGCGGGAGAAGTCATTTGATGATTTCCCACAAAGAAAAAAAAAAAAAGTCGTGGGATCACTAGTCTTTTCATAGTGTATTTTATCTTTGACAACAACCTACCAGCAACCGTATTGCAACAAGAATAAAGATCATGACTTTGACAGTGATGCAAAAACAGACGTAAAAAAATAAAATATGGATCTTTTGGCGCCTAAATGATATTGACAGGTTGTAAAATTATGTCACAGAAATTGTATTGACAAAAATAAAGGGACCCTGTCAATGTCATTCGGGCGGCACATGATCCTTGTAGTCGGTAGGTTGAAGAGCACTTAATTATGTGTGATAGAATACTAAATGATCAATTTAATATTACCTCATTTATTTTATATTTGTCAGCTTATCTCAGAGAAACATGCACTTTTCTACGCGTCTATTTTAACACTCGTTTTGTCAACCATAACTATTTTTTTAAATTTTAAATGAATTCCAAATTCACTTGAGTTATCGAATGCAACCAGAGTTATTTTCTATCAGCCTGTACGACATGGTCGCCTTTAGCATGTAATCTTTACAGTACACTATTAAGTGGCCCCTTCGAAATTGTATTAAAAAAAACAAGATGGCGATTAATCCGTTGTCAAATCTCATGCCGACAGTAATTATTATTTTGAGCCACCAACATCGATGACAACAGCAAAAATGATTTGGCCCAAAATACCATTAGCTTCCAGCACCCAGTTGGGCTACTCCAGTTTAGAATAGAAAACGATAAATTAGGCAGTTCACCATAACTTTGGCACACACAGAACGATCAATCAACCTCCATAACATGCATAACAATTTTGCATACAATCGTTTCGGAACGTATTCGGCGCGCAATCGACTCATAATATAGTACATACTAATTCCATGGCTCATAATTGTCGGCCATATTGGTTTCATTCGCGCCAAATCGTGCCTGCCGCCATTGTGACCAATTTGTAACAATGGCAGCAATTACTTTAATATTAATTAATTAATGACGACATTTAATTGTTTGACAATGATGTTATGTTTAATTGTGTATTGGGATAGTTTTATTGTTATTCGCTAATGGTTTTGAGTAGAATTGTCACTCTCGCCCTAGTGAGTGGTTGACGTGTGCGAAAATGAAGGACGTAAGTTTATCTGAGTCAAGGAGGAAACTATCTGACGTATAGTCTGTTCCAAAAGTATGTAATTAAAATGTAAACAATGTCCCTATTAGCAAGTCCTTCTGGATGCCGATTTACTTTTTTTTATATGAGCGGTACGTATTGCAGCTATGCTGTGCCATCTCAGAGACTAGTTCGTTGAGATGTAGGTAAAAAAAACATGTTAAAAACTAACATAGGTTTAAAGATATTTATTTTCAATCCTTACTAATATTATAAATGCGAAAGTTACTCTGTCTGTCTGTCTGTCGTACTTTCACGCCAAAAATCTTTGGCACAGTATAAATAAAGTAACAGTATTATGGCTCGACAGTGACCACGAAATAATTACCTACGGTCGCTCGGTAGATAAACCTTCCGCGTCTGTGCGTAAATGCGACGCACTCGAGACTGTTAAATTGCGACTTACTGATATATACTTACATTAAGATTTGGAAGTGCGACGTTCTGCCCTTTTCTATTAAACATAAGACTGAGGCCCTAGACAAAGTGACATTCTATCAGTGATAACGATGATGGAAAAATAAAAAATACTACACTGACATAAGCTATCGAAAAGCATAAGTCAAAGTCGTTGAAGAAATACGAAATGCTTTGGAAGCGATTGTCATTTGTCTAGGCTCTCCCAACGTAGCACTCGCCGAGCTAGTTGTCAAATTATGTTGGATTTATTGTTTTTATTTATTATACGATAAATTAGTCTGTAGGTACACTTTTGTTAAGAGCCATACGGATAAAAATACATGTATTGTAAATATATACACAACGGCACAGGTTATCCTTTACCAGGCGTACTCGTCGTATTAGAGGTTCGGCAGCTTCAAAATCATCTGGATTGTGCCAGAATACAGTTCGTCGTGAAAATGGTACGACAGCGCAAGAAACACATATTCCCCGCCGTAGCTAGGTTAATATGTTCCTTGACTTAAACTCACCTAAGGCAAGTGCAAGGAGCATATACTCACCTACGGCGAGGGCAAGCGACGCAAGCTCCACTGACATCATCTACTGTCATCTGAAGACAGACGCCACGCAACCATCGATACGACGCTCTGCTAGAGTGACTGTCATCAGCCAGTGACACTCTTATCCGACCTTTTCAGTGATTCCAGTAACTTCGTAACAAACCGAGGCGGCGCCACTTGTTCAATGTTCATTATTTTGGTTTCTTCAATAATTGTGCATGTTGGTAACATAAGTAAGTACCTAAGTAATTTATGTGCAGACTACTTAGACTGGCAATAAATTTTGGTCTGTCTGAATGTGCCAAGTTACCTGATGACTAAGATAACTCTGTCACAAACTTAAGTTATTCCGAAGCGTTTATGATTATGATAATAAGCGCAAATTGCGGACTGAACGTGAATGCCAATTGTTTCGTACCGTTCTAATCATTGCTAACTGGTGACGTAAGATGGTCTGATTATGACGTCATCTAATGGGTTTCTTGGACTTTACCTGGATGGCCCGGAGGTTTCAGGACCCATTTCTCAAAGCTCAAAGTGCGGAGTTCAAAACCTTAAGGAAAACAAATGAAACTCTTATATTTATCTTGCGCCGCCACCGGCCCTCATTCACACTGTTTTACCTGAAAGATATTTTTCGACGGCATGTAAAGCCAAGTCAGAAGCCCTTGGGCGGCTTTAAAACTCTGACACCAGGTTAGTTACTAACGAGATTTCGAGATTTCGTTATTTTATGTTAGTTTAATATTATACATACTAGACCACCGCTGCTTTAAACCAGGGTGGTGTACAACAGCCTAGTGACATTTGGTTTGCGAAAGTCATAAGCCTTTCGCAAACTTAACAATAGTTATGAGGCCATTGATCATAATCAAGAAACAGAAGCGGCCCTAACACGGATCCCTGACTTACGCCCGAGCGTGTAATATAAGTTTGGACTCGTAGCAGCCATGTCTTACAAACTGCTTGCGACCGCGCAGATAGTCGGAAAAGAAGTTAAGAAAACTGGATGAGAAACCGCTGATTCCCAGCTTTGTCAAAAGCACATCGCTGTCAAGTCTGTCGAATGCTTTCCGGAAATCTAAATACAGAGCGTCAACCTGCCCACCGATGTCCAAGCCAAATCAGTAAATTTGAATTTACCCGGCCGAATACCGTGTTGGGCCTATTTACGTATTTGTGTTGTAAAGTGTGAAGTACTTATATGCTCGAAAACCGTGGCAATGGTTGGCGGGATAGGTTTGTGTTCCTCTACTGATGTTATGCCACTGGTTTTAGGGATGGGGCTTGGGAGTGACTCACGAAGTTTTCAATTACTCATGGTATAAGCTGTTACTAGGTCACAGAACACTGATACTAGGGCTATATTAGTTAGCTTCATAGTTTCTAGAGGACCTTCAGTTTGTTAATCATCGTTTATTGATAGTTAACCTCGGGCTAAACCTTTCTCCGTCACATCACGACCCGTCATGTCACGGACTGCGTCGTGGTTCTAGTAGTCGCAAGCGCTACTGCTGAGCATGAGGTCCTCGGTTCGATTCTCGGGTAGGGCAAAGTGTTATTGGATTTTACCACCAGGAATTTCTTAGTAGCAGCCCGGAGTGATTTGTGCCTAGTTGATGGCAATAGGCTCGCCACCTATTACGTAACTACTAGTGAAATATGGGTGTAGGTACTATAGGATATCATTCCACACCTCTGCCTAAAAGGGAATCACAGGCAGACGTATTATTTAGTAACATAGCGATATTAAAACGATTGTGACGCGAACACTCAACTAGTCAGCTGAATGACATACGATTTACTGTCTCAAACGCATAAAAAATAATGATAGCACATTAATAATCAATAATTCGTGAATAAAACCATCGATATATATATCCGTTCAGAGGCACAATGTTCGGTGATTATCATAATAAATACATTTGTCGGCGCCCGCGTCTACCGGACGCTTTGCCTCTAGCGTAGCGTTAGCAAACGAATTGATGCGGTTATATACAAAAGCTAGTTTCTAATAAAAACGTTTTGTTCTGTTTTATTGTTTTTGCGCTTTTTGTAAAACTAGCTTCCGCCCGCGACTTCGCCCGCGTGGTATGTTGATAAAAAGTAGCCTATGTCTTGCCCGGGATGCCATCTATCTCCTTGGCAAATATTGAAATCCGTTCAGTGGTTTAGGCGTGAAAAGGTAATATACATACAGACAGACTAGACAGACAGGCAGAGTTACTTTCGAATTCATAATATGTATATATAGTATGGATGTGCTCAAGAATGCATGAGTCACAATCACAAGTCACAACACGACAAAAGTGTATGTTTTAAAAACAAAATATTATGCTACTAAAAAGTTTTAATGTTTTTGTGAATAACTTCGCATTATGCATTATTTATGTGGTAATATACTTTGTTTATTGTCAATATTAAATGGATTCGAACAACAGACAGCTATAAAAATAAAATAAATACATTTTCATCTTTATCTGCTGTCTGTACACATTTCGTGAAGGAACGCGGGTTGCTCCAGCAAATAATTAATTTACGTGTGTGAACTACTCCGAAATATTGTATTATCTGTGGTATGTGACACTTTGACGTTTGCTGACAGTTACGAGTGATCACTTTAATTTGACAGGTGGCGATGGCGTAATCTGGTACTTCAAAAGTGCTGACTTGAAGTCACAGACAGCCAGACAGAGTTACTTTCGTATTTTTAATTAATACGTAACTATAGCCGCTCCTGCTTCGCACGTTTTTTACGACTTGACAAAATATCCAGATTTCTTAGTTATATGTACTTAAGTTTAATATTAACACATAAGCCTTCCGGAATAAATTCTCTAAACGATGGTGAAAACGTCACCAAAATCTGTTGCGTGTAGATTAGAAGAACTACATGGACATACAGACAAACACGAATTCAAGTTCAATTTGATGCCCTTTGATCTTTTTCCCTTGTACATAATTATTAGTGTGTAGTTGTAAAAATAATGTGTATTAAAAAAAAAATATTGGTCCCATAGTAAAAGTTGTTCATAATGTTGAGTAAAGTCACTAATTACCAGTCACCATAAACATACAGGCTTTACAGACATAACAGACAGGCTAACGGACAGCCTGCAAAAACGATAAAAAAAATAAAAAAAATCTGTGGAATATGATTCAAAATAAGGAGCTGAATGCCTGTAATTTACCGAGGGCTGTCCCTTGGCTGTCCCTTACACCCTCTATACAGAAGTACGATGGCCTATTCCTGGTTTCCGCAATTATCTGTCTGCCAGGGGGCCAAGTCTACTAATTTATAAACGTGTCAGTGGTCTCACAATGATCAGTTTTTGACAGATATGCCATACAAAATCTGTCAAAAACTCATCATTGCGAGACCACTGACACGTTTGTACATTAGTAGACTTGGCCCCCTGATTTGATTCATTGTTGGATGACTTATTGAGGTCTGGATAACGCAGGAAATTCTGCGTTAGAACTCAGTAGGTCTGCCAGGGTTGCGCTTATTGGTTGTTTTCTTATCATCCGATACATTGTAGATAATTATTCTGTTTATTATTGATGTCGATGTAAATTGTAGGTACCTATTTTATTAACTGACTTCTTTATGCAAGGATTTGCTAAATTTTTTTTTTTTTTAAAATCTTACTTGCGTGTGCCTCCGAAAACTCTTAGGATAAATTAATTTAAACATATTCACGCCTCTAAACCCCAGGGTATAAGCAGAACCTGACAGGGTTGCGGGTTAGTCCGAAAGGGATACCGGGACCTTGGCAACAGGCAACTGAAGGAACACGGGTGGGTTTTAGTCAGTAAAAGTCTGACACGCCCTTCCGCTCCGCCCAGAGCGGGAGAAGTCATTGGATGATTTCCCACCCTCAAAAAAAAAAAGGACTCTGTAGATACCTACCAGTAAAATAGAAAAAAATAACGTTGATTTTTATTACTTATTAAACAGAGATAAAAGTCGCAATAAATAATTTTATGTTGACTAACACCTGTAAGCTATAAAATGGAAGCCATTTAAAAAAAAACTATTTTTATGGTCATCCTGAATTTAAGGGGTTGGTCACACCGTCGTTGATTTTAAATTGACTAGCTGCGCTTAAGCGCGTATTGTATCGTATACTTTTACAATGTTTGTAAATATGTGAGCGCCATGTATCTATCACATAATTAATTTATTTGTCATTGCTCCATTTATAATTATTTTTACTTTTCGTGGTACAGTAATCTTATTGTAGGTACATCGTCTTCACATATAATTATATAATTGATGTATACCAAATATTGTAAAACATTTTTATTAAAAGAGTAACGGTGGAGTTTCATGCCCATTCTTCTCCATACGAAAAAACTACCTTTTGGAAGGAGCGACTAGAATCAGTTCTATTTCTTTGTTTTTGACGTTCAAAAGTGCCTTTTATGTGCCTATTTGAAATAAATTATTTGACTTTTACTTTAAGAAATTGCATATTGAAAAGTTTTCAATTTTCCGACAAGAAAAGCAATGTTTTACTTATTGTTACCAGTGTGTGTTGCCAGTGATTAACTGATGAAGTGATGACCTATGGCACTGAAACGTGGTCGCTCACAATGGGCCTCATTAGAAGGCTGAAAGTCACCCAAAGGGCAATGGAGAGGGCTATGCTCGGAGTTTCCCTGCGTGATCGAATCAGAAATGAAGAGATCCGTAGGAGAACCAAGGTAACCGACATAGTCCAAAGTGTTGCCAAACATAAGTGGCAGTGGGCAGGGCACATTACTCGCAGAACAGACGGCCGATAGAGCCGAAAGGTTCTGGACTGGTGACCGCGTACCGGAAGACGTAGCGTTGGAAGGCCCCCCACAAGGTGGACCGATGTCCTGGTGAAGGCCGCGGGAATGCGCTGGATGCACAGAACCGGTCGAGGGGGCGGTGCTTGAGGCCTATGTCCAGCAGTGGACGTCTTTCGGCTGAAATGATGATGATGATGACTAATTCTTACTTGTCTGCCAAATTACATCAAAATCGGTTCTGTAGTTTGGGAGTTAAAACGAAACAAACGGACAGACAAAGATACAGTTTGGCTATTGCAATAAGCGTGTGGATAAGCTCGCAACTGACCACACGCATGACAATAATTAATCAATATTCTTGTGCCATAAGCTCAGTCTCGCTTAAGAGTAAAGCTACGGTTTCCTAGAAGAGCGGTGGCTGCCACATAGCGTCTGCAATTTACCGGCGAATGACGTCACTGAAACATTTTTTATGAAACTATAGTCCAGCCAAAGAGAGGACGAAAAAAAAAATTGGCGACATCCCTATTGCGGATGCTATTTAAAATAAATAATATTTATTTATTTATTTAGTTACAACGGTTGTGTTACAACCAATTACAGTAAATACAATCCTTACTAATATTATACATGTGAAAGTAACTCTGTCTGTCTGTCTGACGCGCTTTCACGCAAAACTACTGAACCGATTTTAATGAAAGTTGGTACACAGATAGTCTAGCTAGAGCCTGAGAAAGGAAATAGGCTACTTTTTATCGACATACCACGCGGGCAGAAGCTAGTGTTAAAATAAAAGAAACAATTATAACACATTATTAAAATATAGGTACATAAATAAAAAATAAAGCTATGTATTGGCCACAGCTCTTGTAGGAGACCGTACCTTCCTAATAAAAATTCTACTTTCATATAAAAATATATCATCACCAGTGAAACCAACCTTAACCTACGATTTTTAATTGTGGCCCCTTCAATGTGCGTTAGTATTATGCGTCGCGCGTCCCGTCGGCAGCATAAAGGAGTCAACGCACAGCATTGCATTCGTAATGCACTTGAAATGAACGCGCCTCTAATTGATTTGTACGCGCCTGTCATGTTGGTAATGCTTATCATTTTTTGTGACGTCACTTGATATGTTTTGAAGTTTGATTTTGGAATTGCTTCCTTATTTCGTGTCACATTGTTTCTGCATGAACTGCGCTGCAGAAGGGTTGATGACAAAATACATTGAATTTTTTGGTTTTCTTTGGTTGATTTTTGATCGTGGGGTATCATGGTACCCAGTTACTGGGTTGTCGAGGTCAGATAGGCAGTGGCTCCATGTAAAATACTGGTATTCAGCTGCATCCAGTCAGACTGGAAGTCGACCCTAACATAGTTAGGAAAAGGCTAGGCAGACAGATTTATTGATTTGGTTGATTTTTGATAGCTTCCTCGTACAGCTCATCTCGCAGTTTCCTGTAGTTTTAAGAGGAAATAGGGAGGTTCTTTTTCTCCATACAAAAAGTCATAATTCGAGGTTCGTCTCTCGTCTATTTCCTCCTCCATTATTGGACCAATTTGAAAGATATTTTATAAATTGAATAAGAAAGATATTTACTGTGCCCCTATGTTTTTCTTTTTTCATGTATAGTTGTAAAATATGTACAATAGGGCTCTGCTGACAGCGGTCTAAACAGGAAATTTTGAGCATTTTCTAAGGGTTCTAGTGCTTCTACAGATAATGTATCATCAAAACGGAAAACATAGGGCCACAGTAAATTAAATATCCTTCTTATTCAATTTATAATATATCTTTCAAATTTGTCAAATATTGGAGAAGGAAAAAGACGAGAGCCGAACCTCGAATTATGACTTTTTGTATGGAGAAAAAGAACCTCCCTATTTCCTCTTAAGCTTCTGAGGCACAAAGATTCTCTAAAATACCTACAATAATGTTTTGGCACAATATAAATATTTGGCTCCTTTTCTCGTGTGAACTGGAGTAGAATTCCGCACAGACTTATTCTTGGTAATCTAAACAACATCAAATAAAATATGCGTATTTTCAACAATAACTCAACATGTCAAAAATAAATCGCCACAAAAAATCAGTAGATTCAAATCGAAACAACATTTTGACAGCGGTATACGGCGGGAAATCGTACAAAAACGTCTTCCCAAGACAATTCCATGAACGTACCGTGGAGTGATGCGAAAATTAAATTAAATCGAGTTAGGTACGTTTTATTGATCGGCACAAAACTGCACTTTGTCGCGCCGACGACCGCTCGATTCCAATTAATCAATTACCATAACATAAATACGCGCGCGGCGGCCATTTTAAGTGCGCCATCGTGCGTTGAGCTGTCAGTTTTGGCGCGGTTTTTTTAGCAAATGTGTTAATGAGAAATCCGCGCACTTTCAGGAAAATTTTATGTTTGGTACTTACAGTTATTTTCACGATAGCGTGGAAAATGAAATATTGATATACAATATTCCTCAACTCAGTACCTACCTATTATTATTCAATGTACTTACACACGGCTACACATCAAGTTATACATTTCCAGTTTATGCTGATCTCGCATTGTATCAAATTTCCGTACAATGCGAGGTCAGTTTATAATGAATATGTATAGCTTGATGTATAGCCGTGTGTACACAATAAAATAAGACTTTAAAAGTCATCTAGGATATATAGTCATCATCTTATCGTAGCAAAACTTTTCACAACTTTAGGTAAACAGCTTAGGTACTTGCCTCGAATCTAACCTACATATATGAGTTACATAAATGAAATTCTATTAAAATTGTCCTTTAACTACTAACTAGAACAATTTCACATTTTCCTATCTCAAAGCTCAACACAAACTGGCCGTCTACTTTGTAGCAAAAACGCTCTAACCATAGACAATGAGCGCTAACTTTTTCACGTCCAAGGCAAAGGGCATAAGGTTGTTATTCCCCAACTGTCACTTCACTGACGTTGCATTTAACTTTGTATGTGCATCAAAGACGGATGCTATCAGGCGTACGCGTATTAAATACTAAAGAGGATGGTAGCCCTTTTTAAATGGTTGTAGTTTCGTTTAAACGATTTCTGCGTTTGAATGAGGGTTTTGAGAGGATTCCTGTAATTGGCAGAGGATGGAATTACATTTTTTGGATGTTCTTGAGGTGGATTTAGAGACCCTGCAGCTTTGCTCTGAGTGTTTTAATGGGTACCATTTTTTAACCGACTCTTCAAAAGGAGGAGGTTCTCAATTCGTGTGTATGTTGTTTTTTGTGTGTTTGTTAGGTACGCAATTTCTCAGCCTTATTATGAATCGATTTTGATATTTTGATGATTCTTTTTTATTTGTTTATTTGGGAGGTCATGCCTGAGAGGTGGTTCCTTATAAAATTTATTATATGGGACCACCTCCGCTTGCGTAGTTTTTGAGTAAGCTTCAATATTACAAGTTCAGTAAACAGTTCTACTCACTAGAGCGCGGCAGATTAATGTGTCCTGCAATCGCCGCGTGTTGCTGCCGCGCTCTTGAAACGCCCTCCCTTCACTACTTTAGCTGGGAAAAAGAAGTGGCGCAACAAATTCATCAGCTGCTAAAAAGAAGTAAAGAATAGAATAGCATAATCAGCCTATAATGTTCCCACTGCTCAGACACAGGCCTCCTCTCTTCGTGAGGGAGTGGGCTTTTTAACCCACCACGCGGGCCCAGTGCGGGTTGGTAGATGTCACATGTCTTCGAATTTTTTGGTTCTAGGACATGCCGGTTTCCTCACGATGTTTTCCTTCACCGTTTTGAGAGCAGTGGCGATGAAATAATTTACACAAAGTAAAGCACCTGTCATGGTTCGAACCTACGACCTACAACTCGTACGTCGCGGCCGTTACCACTGGGCCACCACTGCTCTCCAGAATAGAATTGGCAAAAAAAAAAAATTTTTTTTGTTTTTTATTGTTTGACACAAGTTCCACTGCCTCTCAGATGAGTAATTCTACTCAGTAGCCACTAAGCCACGAGCCCTTCTTTGTAGGCTTTAACAGGAAAGTTTCGAAAGTCATTAATATTATTGTCATTATTTGTGATCGTCGTGTGCGATAAGTCATAGTTGTAAACAATCGGATGCCGACGGCGAGGGCTCGAATAATGACTCCATAGTTCAGCTGTGGATCGTACAGGGTCAAATTAAATTAGCTAGCTAAACTTCGAAGTTACAAAATAAAAAAGTTTTTTTGAGTCAACGACCGCTACTAGGAATTAAGAGTTGAGAAAATCTGTTTTTTATTTTTATTTATCGTTTTAAGAATCACAGTGAAAACTTAGGTGAAGTGAGCTGTCATGGGATTGACACTATTGAGAGTTCACTTCCAGCTCACTTCACCTAAGCTTTCACGAGAGAGATTTGATGCTAGGGATTGACACTATTGACAGTTCACTTCACTTAAGCTTAGATTCAGGCGCGAAACTCCAAGGACAACAACACAAACTCTTTTAAATCAAGATATTACAAAATCCTGTGTACATAATTCTTGATGCTTCTTTAAATGTGAGAAAAAGAAAACAAAATTTTGAAACAATTCGAAATATTTACATTGTTGCAGCTAATTCAGTTCATTTCTGTCTATTCTTACCAGACTTTTGGCCCACACCAAACCCGAAGGAAACCGTGAACATATTATTGATAGATAATCGAAAAATTCAACATGGCCGATTTCCCTGCATATAAGCCGAATCGATCAAAATGTACCTCACGCGCTCTAGTCGATTATTCACAATATTCACCGAACGCATGATCGGCGGTGCTGTAAAGAAATTAAAAAGAAATAGGGGCATAGACAACACCGCATTGTCTATGGCGGCGCCTCAAAGAAGGTTCGTTGCAACACAGAATTTCTAATGAATTTATTTGATTAGTTTATTACGTTACGCGTGACAAGATGGACGCTTTTGATTATTTTGAAACAGTAATTGTTTGAATTTTAATTCAATTGAGCGTTGTGTCGAAAATATTTAATTTTGGGCAGCTACTGGATTACCTTTTAAATTGCAGCTTGAGCCACTTCAAAATTCTCTTCATGCCTTTTTACTGCACCGTCGGTTTGTGTCTGGTTTTTTTCACCATTTTCTATTTTATTTAATCTGTAAAAGCCATTTTTTTAAAGAGATTATTTGTGGTTGGTCTTGCCGGCTGTTCTCCATACGAAACGACCAATTGGAACCATGCGTGACAAATCTTAATTCGGAAACAACTCTAATAGGGAATATGCATGTGATTCAAATATGGGTCAAATATTTTTTTTAAATAAACTATAGGTAATTTATAAAAATAAAAAAATTGACGCATACATATATTACTTCAGAATTATGCCTCCATCAATATTTTTGAATAAAATTTCTTTTTGAGCGAAAAATTAATTTTTAAAAAGTCCCAAAAAACTGTGGGTAATGCAAATACCTACTTGAAAAGCTAAGAGCGGATGTGACGTAACAATCCGGGACAACAATCAAAATGTCAAGTCAACAAGTATCAAGTCAACGTCAAACGCTCCTACAAAAAGGAGCGTTTGACGTTGACCTGACAGTTGCTTGTCTGTTTTCACGGTCTGTGACGTCACCACACCAAGCGCGCCAAATGGAGGGCGTTATAGCCCGGATCGGTTGGATATTTTTATTAATTTTTTTAAGTACATACTTTATATTGCTTTTTTGCCGTCGAATTTTTTTTTACTATTATTTGACGATGTGAACTATCGAATAAAAATATAAAAAAAAACATGCATATTCCCTATTGCGTAATACACGATCAATCAGAATTGGAATCGGTTTGAAACAAATGTCTAATCCATTGCTTCATAAGTTCGAAATAAATCTGCTCAACAACGTAAATAACGCTATAGTCCTCCAGACCGTATTTGGGCCATGGCGGCCAATCTCAACGGAGACTAGCTCTCTCTTCCCTCACTCTCATAGTCCGATGGGACGGCAACCCGATACGACCGGAGAGAGATCAGGAGCAGGACCAACGGCTTAACATGCTTTCCGAGGCACGGGGGTATCACACCTCCAACTTCCAAACTCCGGGCTGCAACTAAGAAATTGCTAATGGAAAAACACGATATCACTTTGCCCGACCCGGGAATCGCACCTAGGACCCCACGCTCAGCAGTCGCACTATGCGACCACGAGAACAACGGCGCAGTTAAACGGCCTATCTAAAATGGGCCTTGAAGTAAAGATTTCCTGAGACAAAGTTTCAGCTCTATACCTAATGTGCCAACAAGAAAAGGCAGATCCATTACTACAATACAATGATCAATACGCATTAAGTATGCAATAATCCTAATTTCATTTCCATGCTAAACACGTATTTTCCCGGCGCCATTGTTTTTTTAGGGTTCCGTTTCCAAAGGGTGCCAACGCGGCCCTATTACTAAGGCTCCGCACTGTTCGTCTGACCAGGGGGCCAAGTCTACTAATTTACAAACGTGTCAGTCGTCTCGCAATGATGAGTTTTTGACAGATTTTGTATGGCATATCTGTCAAAAACTGATCATTCCCCCCCTCCGATCCGATCAACCCCCTGCTATATCTTTTGAACCGTACTATGTAGACAGTTCAATCTCAGAGTGTGTGACATGAAAAAAGTAGTAGTAGCCCACCGGTATCGGGAACCGGGTCCAAGCTACCGGTAGTCAGGGCTCCTGACAGAGGAACCTCCTAACGATACGCGCCGTGTCCAGAAGTACCACTTTCTGGATCAAGCCTTTGATCCAGCCGCCTAACGAGAGCCTCCTCAAGTGTTGGTCGAGGCTCTTGGCTATTATGCCATTGGCCGTTACGACTATCGACACAATGATTCCTGTATCCACATCCCACATGTCGACAACCTCGAGTCAATTTATTTGGTCTATGCTAGATAGGTACCTACTGCTATGCCCGCTCATCATCTGCCTAGCCTTTCCCAACCAAGTTGGGGTCGGCTTCCAGTCTAACCGGATGCAGCTGAATACCAGCATTTTACATAGAGCGACTGCCTATCTGACTTCCACAACCCAGTTACTGGGTAATACGATACCTCTTGGCAAGACTGGTTATCAGACTTTCGGGCTTCTGACGACCCGTAACGACTGTCAAAGATCCACAAATGGCAGCCGGGACTAACGGTTTAACGTGCTTTCCGAGGCACGGAGGAGTCTCGATATGTAAAGATGGTCACCCATCCACGCACCAGCCCCGGCAGGCGACACCCGCTATAACAAAAAAATATAGTTGTGGAGTTTCTTGCCCATTCTTCTCCATACGAAAACTACCTTTTGGAAGGGGCAACTAGAATCAGTTCTATTTCTATGTATTTGACGTTCAAATGTGCCTTTAATGTGCCTACTTGAAATAAATTATTTGACTGACTTTATAAAAATTAAACGTGTTTTTTTTGGCGTTTTTTGCTCGATCGTATTGATAGTCTTCTCTATGTAAGATCCTAATGTGGTATGAAACCCCTCGTATGCAAGTTCGACTCGCACTTGGCCGCTTTTTTTAAACAATTTCCAAGAGATCCTTCTTTAATCCCGCCGGATTTGACAAAAAACTGTTACAATAACTTTTTAATATTAATTTTATTTAAAAAAAGAACTTGGCGCCTCTGCTGCCAGCAGAGCGCTTAGAAAAAAATCGAACAATACGAATTAGGTATGTCAGAAAAAAATATTATGATTTATTTGGTCTATGGTACCGCTGTTTAGTATTCAGAAAGGATAATAGATGGCGCCAAAAGGTATTTGAACATTGTTCATGTATCCAAAATCGTGAGAATAATGAGTGTTTATATTAAAATAATTAAATATGACTAGCAAGTCAAACTGTCGTGGCCGTTACCAGTGTATGAAGAGTCGATAAAGACTCAAGAATTGACCTGTGTAGTACGGTCAAGAAGCAGCAATTTTCAAACAAACGCGCATGGCCACCTCCCGGTAATAAAGAGAGAGCTTTAGGTAATAAAGAGAATGATTATAAAAAAAAGGAAGAATGGAAAAAAAAAGTCGTGGGACACCCGGTTGGAAGTTCCTCTGGCTATATGATGTTTTAATACAGAGCCATCTGTATGGTCTAGTACCTATAGTATTTTTTTTATAGGTAACTTACTTGAAACTTACTTTTTCAGGCATGTTTGCGCTGTATCGCATTGATGGTTTTCATGTCATCATCCGCAAGAAAACTGTATCCCTGATCTGCAGAATGCGTGGCAGCTGCAACGGAATTCTGAAGACTGTAGCTGATAGGATCTCTTCTCCTCTGTGGACATCTTTTATTAAGAGGGTAATTTAATGATGGGATTTTTAATTTGAATTTTTATTTTATTTTAATATTTTTTATGTGTTTATTTTATATTATTTTTGTTTATAATTGTTAATTTTAAATCGGAATGTATGGAACTAGATAACTGAATTAAATGTTTTTTTTTTTTTTTTTCATTGACAGTTCACTTTGACCTCCTAAGTTTTAACGATGAGATTTTACAGAAGAATAGCACTGCTGAAGTACCTATTCAATTTCAACCTATGAGGCTAAGTTATAACAGCCGCATGGGTCGATCCATCAGGTTAAGCTACGCTTGCCGGGGTTGGTCCGTGGATGAGTGACCATCTTTAAATACCGAGACTCCTTCGTGCCTCGGAAACCACGTTAAGCCGTTGGTCCCGGCTGTCATTTGTGGATCTTTGACAGTCGTTGCGGGTCGTCAGAAGCCCGAAAGTCTGACAACCAGTCTTGCCAAGGGGTATCGTATTACCCAGATAAAGGGTCGTGGAGGTCAGATAGGCAGTCGCTCCATGTAAAATACATTCAGCTGCATCCGGTTAGACTGGAAGCCGACCTTAACATAGTTGGGAAAAGGCTAGGCAGATTATGAGTAACTAACTAGGTAATTGGTAATCCTAACAAGACGTAAGTATTAAAAGCACAGACATCAAAGGCTTTCATCGTCAAATCTTCTAATATCTGCATCCATAATAATAATAATATTCTTCTCGTAAGTGACTTATCAGTCATGTTTCAGATCTCGTCGGCGGCTGTCGCGGGGAACACGACTATGAATTTTATGCATCGCCTGCTCGCTATCCAGGGTAGTAATGTGACTGTGTGTCGATGGCGTCGATATCGATATTAGAAGTATCATTATTTTGTTGTACCTACATACTTAATACGTCTTGATGGCCCAGTCTCTTGATTCTTGACTCTCATATACGAGCTAAAGAGTTGAAATCCAGACAAGTACCAATGTGACTTTTAAAATTTGTATGCACTTTCTAAGTTTATCTAGGACATTAATGACATCGGTGAAGGAAAACATCGTGAGGAAAACTAGATTTTTAATTAATATAAGTCTGAAATCGCCAGCCCTTCTTGAGAAAGCGTGGGGATCAATGCTCGTGCCTTCTCTGTATGAGAAGCAGAAGAGGCCTTTGCCCAGCCGCGGGAGTGGGACAATTATAGTCTGGTATTACTATTATTAAGTAAATCTTTTTGATGTAGACAAGGATTGAAATGGTGGTCGAAATGAAATGAAATGCATGTTAGGTTTAGAGGATGACACACTGCTGCCACTGATTAACAAAACCATATTTCCGTTCTTTGACTCTATCTGAACAGTTTGAACAGCAAAGAAAAGCTACAAAAAAAAACGTACATACATACGCCTTCTTCCCATGGGGATAGGCTGAAACCATAAAACGCCACCTGCTACGCTCCTTACCTATGTACCTACTCTTTTTTTTAACACAAGTTTTTGATCATAAAATATTTTTCTATGGGCCTGCGTCGCCTGAAATTTAGGCCGCCTTGGTATTATTATTTGCTTCGTTTGCGTTCCTAGATCACACGAAGGCTATCAATAGGCACATAATTAGAATTACCTATGCCAGACAGAGCTTTTTAACCCCCGACGGAAAAAGAGGGGTGTTATAAGTTTAACGTGTGTATCTGTGTATCTGTGTGTCTGTGTATCTGTGTGTCTGGCTGCGCCATCGTAGCTGCCAAACGGCTGAACCGATTTTGATTTCGCCGTCCCCCGACACGACGACGCTTGGATCAAAATATTACCTACAACTTTTATGTTAAACTTAAAGGGCCATTAAATATTATTTTTTTACTTTTTAGATGCTTTATTTTTGTCGGGGGTTTTTTAAATTTTAAATTTAATTACTTTAAAGAGTGTTCTTAATTGAGTGCCATGATCTGGATCAAATAAATTTATTTTCTTTCTTTCTTTCAAAAAGTAAACTATCGACAACTCGTCCCCTCCCTACAGGGGAGTATCGTTTACACAAACGGCCATCTGCATAACAAATAAGACATGGAAATTGATTTAAACGCCGCGTGGATAACGCCGTGGCATGGGGTGGATATAATGTTGAGCTATAGCTATGAGCTGTGAGCTGTGGTGAGCTGAGGGGATGTGGTTGATCGTTTTGTTACGTTGGTATCGCGATTATAGGTACTTATAAGATTATTATGGATTATCCATAAAACTTTTTCGTTGTGGTACAAACTGATACAAATTGGAATACCTGCTATGTAAATAACAGTGACAGGAACTTACAACATCATTCATATAGGCTAAGTGGGAAAAATATTACGTATTATTGAAGCTAACTCAAAAACTACGCAAGCAAAGTTAATGAAAAAATTTGGGACCACATTTGAAGCATGACCTACCAAACAAAAAAAGAATCATCAAAATCAATGCATAATTGGAACAGTAATCGCGTAACAAATATAAAAAAATAAAATAAACATAAACCCCCTAACTAATAATCGTTGTATAGCGCCTGTATAGTTACACAACGTTTTGTCTTCTTTTTTCAAAAGTCAAATTACTTTTGAAAGAAGAAGACAAAACGTTGTGTAACTATACAGGCGCTACACAACGTTTTGTCTTCTTTTTTCAAAAGTCAAATTACTTTTGAAAGAAGAAGACAAAACGTTGTGTAACTATACAGGCGCTATACAACGATTATTAGTAAGGCGGTTACAGTCAAATTGAAACTTACTTTTTCAGGCTTAACGTTTTTTCTACCACAAGCCGCGTTCCAAAAAAAGGTGAAAATAATTCAAAATGCTGTCAAATATTATACTATATTAGGTAAAAACTCAAAATCAAAATCAAAATCAAAATATTTTATTTCACATAAACCTACATGGGCACTTATGAAACGTCAGAAGCTAGGTGCACGGTTCCAATTGGTCGTTTCCTATGGAGAAGAGCCGGCAAGAAACTCCATGGTTACTCTTTTAAAAATAATTGGCTTTTACAATACTTTCAAATTACAGTGTTGGTAGGCATGGGAGGACAATGTAGGCCTTTCAACAAGTAAGTAGGTACCAGGTACTTAACAAAAATAGAAGATGTTCAATAAATCTACAGTCCAATAAGCCTACAACGTTCTCACATTCACAAATAGAAAATAATCTATCTAAATGACTAATGATAATAAAATTAGAATTCAAATAAAAATAAAAACCTATTTAAACCAATTGAAGTGATTGCTATTACAACTGTAAAAAATTGAATATTATAATCCTGTCCACAAAAGCCACTAAGAGTTGAAATTAATTGCAGGTATATAATGTCAAATACAATGATTGTATGTCAAGGATGAATGTAAAGAAAATAAATATGGTAATTTGGGAGCAGTTAATAGACTCTTACATAAATATGCCGTTAATGAGGTACCAGGGAAGCCACATGTGCAGAAGGAATTATTGCCAAACTTCCTTGTCTTCAACGTAGTCTTTAATCTTATAATATGCTTTTTTGATAAGGACACGTTTGATGTGGGTTTTGAACTTTCCATCGCTAAGTTCTGTAACCGACTTTGGCAACTTGTTATAGAAGCGGATACTGTTTATTAGACATGCACCTTAGACATGCAACTACTTGCACCTTGTTAATAAAAATGTACGGTGCTTAACTTAGAATAATAACGCATTATTAATTATTCTATTCTCGGGAGTGTTCTTTTTCTCAGCTCTTAGGCTGGTTTTAGCTACATTTACGGGCCAAAGCCAAGTAAATGCAGCGTGTGGTGTGTATTTAAGATGAATGTGTGTTTTCTTCCTCTAACTGCATGAATTTCCTAACTATTCTGCAGGTGTTTAAAATGGCAGCTTTCTGTAGGTTGATATAAATCGATTCTTCTAAATTTATTAATTTTAGGCTACGGAGAAGATGGTTGGGGATAACGCCGGTCGTGGAGAGAACTATAGGGATAACGTATACTTTTTCCTGTCTCCAGATTCTTGTGACTTCCTCTTTAAGGTCAGCATATTTGCTTATTTTTTCAGATAATAATATGGTTTTTTGTAGGTTATTAGGAACTGCAATGTCTATAAGGTAAGTGATTTTTCTTATTTTATCCTGTAGGGTTATGTCTGGTCTGTTGTAGTGGATAGTCCTATCTGTCAGTATGGCGCGATCGTAGTACATTTTGTGTGTATCATTTTCTAAGATAGTTTGTGGTGTGTCGTACTTGTAGTAAGGAGTGTTAGAGTTTTGTATGAGATTGTGTTTGAGTGCTAATTTTTGATGAATGATGTTTGCAACCTGGTTGTGTCTGTGAGTGTAGTCTGTCTGTGTGAGGGTTGTGCATGCTCATTATGTGTTGTATGGTTTCTGGTTGAATGTGGCATCTGCGGCATTTATCGTTTGTGATGGTAGGGTCTTTAATGATAAATTTCCTATAGTTTTTGGTGTTGATGATTTGATCTTGTATAGCTATGATAAAGCCTTCTGTTTCAGGGAACAGGTTTCCTATTTTAAGCCACTTATTTGATGCTAATTTGTTTATATGGGACTGCTCTAGGTCATGAGGGTGTCTACCGTGAAGGACTTTCTTTTTCCAGTTTTCAATTTTTAGGTTTTGTGGGTCAGTGTTGTTTATGTCTTGTATATTTTGTTCGTTTAAGTTAAGTGGGGTATAGTTAAAATCATTTAGGGAAATAGCTTTGTGTATGTTACTAGTGCGAGATTTTGAATAGAAGAATGTTTTTAGCCTAGTGATTTGTTTCTGCCAAAGGTGATGGATGTCGATTAGGCCTCTCCCACCATGCTGTATTTTGATGGTGAGTCGTTCAATCGCAGATTTAGGGTGAAGGTTGTTGTGTTTTGTGAGTATTGTGCGCGTGGTTCTCTCTAAGTTTTCGATGTCTGTTTTTGACCACTTTATTACTCCGAATGAGTAGGTCAATATTGGTATTTTTTCTTCTCAGCTCTTTGGCTGGTTTTTTTTTTTAACATTTACGGACCGAAGCCAAGTAAATGCAACGTGTGGTATGTTATGTTGAGGGTGTGTTATGATGAGGACCTATTTCGTTTTCATCTAATTGCATGAACTTTCTAACGATTCGACATGTATTTAAAATAGCAGCTTTTTGTAGGGTGATATAGAGGGTTTCTTTTAGGTTTAGTAATTTAAGGCTATGAAGAAGGTGATTCGGGATGACTCCTGTTGTGGAGATAACTATAGGGACCACGTAAACTTTTTTATTATTATTCTATTAATTTTTTTTCTCGGCCTAGCCGGGTAGAACTAATGGCACGGGCCTAAGCCAAGTGTCCATCAGTGGGGATAAGTGTGGGGATAATATTGGATACTGCGTAGTTATCCGTAGTAGGTTGTATGTTAGCCGAAGCTGAATTTGGGTGGGAGTAGGGGTGCAAGTTGTCCGACTCACACTGGAGGAATTTTCGTACTAACCTGCATGTATTGAGGATCACTGCCTTCTGCAGCAGGTGGTAGATGTTAGGTGGGAGATTGAGGGAATTAAGGGACTGATGCAGCTGTTTGGGTATTACTCCTGTTGCAGATAGCACTATGGGCACGATTGTGACTTTTTGAAGATGCCAAAGTCGGGTTATTTCGTCTTTCAGTTCGGTGTACTTGGATAGTTTTTCGGCTATTGTCTGTAAGTTATGTGTATTTGGTACGGCGATGTCTATTAGGAACCCAGTTTTATTTACTTTGTTAATTAATGTGATATCTGGTTTAATAAAGTGAATTGTACGGTCGGTTAATACGAGTATGGCTCGGTCGAAGTACAATTTTGTTGTTGGGTTCTCTAATACCGTTTCAGGGTTGTATTCATAATATGGTACTACAGTGTCTATAAATTTGTATTTATGAGCTAGTTTTTGGTGTATTACGTTGGCTACTTGATCATGACGATGTTTGTAGTCTGTCTGGGCTATTGATTTGCATGCGCTGGTTATATGTTGGATTGTCTCTGGTGAACTATTGCATTTTCTACATATGTCGGTTGTTAAATTCTTTATAATGTATTTTCTGTAGTTTTTAGCCTCAATAACTTGGTCTTGTATTGCAAGCATAAATCCTTCAGTCTCCGGAAAGAGTTCGCCTCGATTTAGCCACGCGTTCGAAGCATATTTGTCGACATTTAATTGGCATTATTATTATGATAAGGTGCTTAATTATTATTTTTTCAACTGTAACTCGCGTTGTAATTATGTGTTGATACTATAAAATAGTTGATAAATTAATGAGTTGGAAATATAAAAAAATAAAATAAACATATACTTACAGTTAAATTGAGAACCTCCTGCTTTTTTTAGTCGGTTAAAAAAAGTTAAGTAAGTAATTTAGTTGTTCGTCTCAGGTGGTGGCCCGGGAGAGCAGTGGTGGCCCAGTGGTATCAACCCAACCCACGAGTAATGGTAGGTCGAGGGTTCGAACCCAAGCAGGCGCTTTACTTTGTGTAGGCAAATAATTTCATCACAACTGTTCTCAAAACGGTGCGGTGAAGTAAAAGATCGTGAGGAAACGCGCATGTTCTAGAACAAAAAATTCGAAATCTGGGAAACCCGCACTGGGCCCGTGTCGTAGATCACAGCCCACTCCCTCTCGAAGAGAGGAGGCCTGTGTCCCAGCAGTGGGAACATTATAGGCTGATTATCCTAAATCTGTACCATAACACTGTCAATATATTTTGCCTTTAAAATACTGATAAGTATCTATTTTAAGATAGATAGAATACTCTTTATTATGTACACCATAAAAATTACAGACATAAATTAGAAATTTTACATAGGGTGACACAATGGGCGGTCTTACCATACCTAAGATAAAGATACCTTTAAGATACCTTTCAAACGAGAATACCACAATACTGTTTGACGAAAGTAAATCAAATCAATATCAAAAGTCATTTATTCAAACTAGGCTGAGAATCAGCACTTTTCGAACGTCAAAATTACATAAGACAGTCCCCCAAAACGCCCACCCTTCACCACTTCCTAGTGCTTTAGCTGGGAAGAAGTCGCGCAACAAACTCCCCAGCAGCACAGCTGTCTGTTCAGCATCTAATAGGAATATGTAAGTAGGTAAAAGAAATAAAACTCTGCTTACCATGAAAATTAAAACAGGCGTGAACATACAGTAAAATAGCTAACACCATTTGACAGTCAACTGTTTCACTTGACATGGGTTTTATAAAAAAAATCCCTGTTTTAGATTCACCACCCCAGTAGCTAAATAGTAACAATTAACAAGGTCACAAAAGATGAATTAAACTGCCAACGCCCCTAAACAGTTAGCCATTCTGTCAATTTAAAAGGGCGTGACAGTGGAATGACATTTTGTATAGACCCACCGATGAGGGATGAAATGAGGGCTTTGTGAGATTACTGGCAGATCTAGACAGATGGAGCAAAAACGGCCTTTCGAACTGTAGCTGGTATCCTAACTAATATTAAAAACTAGCTGCGCCCGCGCCCCGCGGTTTCACCCGTGTAAGTCTCGATCCCATTGGAATATCGGGACAAAAAGTATCATAAGTTCTATTCCAGGTCAAGGTCTATCTCTGTGCCAAATTTCATCCAAATCTGTTCAGCCGTTTTAGCGTGAAAGCGTCACAAATAAACAAACTCACTTTCGCTATAATAATTAGTTAGGATTAGCGTCTGTCGAGAAGCTTGCATAATAATATGCCTGGATAAAAAAAAAAACAAATTAAAAAAAAACAAAATTCTATTTACTTAATGCTTTTTTTTTAAAAATAATTTGCTTTTTCAAGGCTGAGGTCAATGTGACGTCACTACCATTTTTGACTTCATAACAAGCAGCTGACAACAACCATTTATTTGTGACTTGTTAAACTCTCGATTAAAAGCATAATGTATCATTGTTATTGAGCTCACTCCCTGCGCCCGCGCTTGTGCCACGCCCCCAGATTAGCGACATACACAGCTATTAACTGCACATCTGTCGCCAATGTTGCTATTATACCACCTATTAATAATTGTTGAAGCTTTTGTAAGTCTATAGATCAACGGTTGGACGCGAAATGGCGATTGGGAGAGGACGTGGGCTCGATCTCCATCCTTTGCACCACCATTTGTGTTGATGCCCAGCAAACCAGAAAAACACTAATTAAGTAAGTATTCAAAAATACGATTAAAAATTGAAATTGTTAATTCAATTCATAATTAAGTCGTATTTTACCTACCTACGGCTATAGGTGTTATTTATTTACTTATTTAGGTACTTACTAGCGACACGCGCCTGCTTCGATTTTTACGACTTCACAAAACATCGAGATGTTTCTTAGTTATAAATATGTACCTAACTTAATTTTAAATTCTCTAAACGCTCTGGTGAAAACCTCATCAAAATTTGTTGCGTGGTTTAGAAGAACAACGCGGAAAAACCTACAGACAAACACGAAAAGCGACTAGGTATATCTTTTCATGTATATACACGAAATCTCATAAGGGGTCATTGTACTCATCATAATGAACAACTTTCACTATGGGACCAAAACTGAAATCGCGAAAAAAAGTCAACTGTTCGTCTGTTCCCTACATTTATGTTTGTCTAACTCGTCAAAATGTAGGGACCACCAGATTTTTTTTAATTTTTCTGTTACTTTTTCAGGAAAATGCATGGTTAAAGGCAAGGTACAGACGCCAGCAGGTCAAGCTACCCGAAACTGTCAGATTTTCCCAATCAACCTTGAACCTTAATGCTTTAGCGATAAAGTTGAAAATCTATTAAAGAAATTTGACAGATTGTAGTAGCTTGATGTGCTGGCGTCTGTACATAACCCAAAATATACAAGTCCTAAGGTACCTAAATGCTGTTAACTTCCTAGGCATCCTACGAATAATAAAAGTCTATGTAGTAACCCTGTTCATATAACTAACATTAGTTGCTAAATCGCCTTTATAAATCACTAATCTATTGCCAATGTCAAAGGGCAAACCTACAGCCTGTTTATGACAATATTGAAAGCATAAGACAGATTTCAAATCAATGTAAAATAAACCTTACTTGCTTCTAACAAAGTTAAATTTCGGTCGACGGAAGAAACAAGGGATTAGGCCTTCTATTATTTCAAACAAACTGAACTTTAGGTAGAGTAACATACGGTTCAAAATTGATTGCTGTCTCCGGGATAGATTTTATCAGATCGAATTGTGAACATAATGCGTCTGTTTCATTTATGTAATAAACCTTATAGTGTTTACGTAAGGTTGAATTTGGATCGCATGTGTTGTCTAAATACAGAAATATTTGCCAGACACGCCCCCTGCGGCACAAATATTTAATGGGCTGTTTCCAAGATGAGGTGTATTTTAGACGTCATATTTTGTCTCATTTTTTTTTCCATACGAGAAATACCTGTCTGATAAAATTAAATTAGCAGGCAAAACTCGGCATACATGTTGCTACTGTAGATGCTACTATATCTAAACATCAATCAATCTGCGTAGCCTTTTCCCAACTATGTTGGGGTGAGATTCCAGTCTAACTGGATGCAGCTGAATACCAGTATTTTACATGGCGCGACTGCCTATCTGACTTCCACAACCCAGGAACTGGGCAATACGATACCCCTTGGTAAGACTGGTTGTCAGACTTTCGTGCTTCTGACGACCCGTAACGACTGTCAAAGATCCACAAATGACAGCCGGGACCAACGGCTTATCGAGCTCACCGATGACAGGTGGTCAGATGGTCTGTGGATACGGACCAACCCCGGCAAGCGTATAGCCGCACGGGTCGATCCATTAGGTTAAGCTATAACCTGATGGATCGACCCGTGCGGCTATTACCTATTACTTAGCCTCAATATCTAAAGATGATAAAACTAAAAATTAAATGATTTGTTAATTATTTATTTATTTATTTTGGTGTCAATGACCGCTCGTAGATTGGACTTGAAGTATTGGGTATTTACCTATGAAATTGGCGTTTTTTTTCTCACTAATAGAGAACCTCGTCACTTGTATGATTTAAAATATTCATCAATTGCATGGTATTATATCGAATAATGACCATCATAGATTACTTATAGTTTTCTTAACATAAAAAATACCTTAAAAATGACTCCTCATTTTGTTAGCAGAAATTACCACTATTTTTTTTTAACTTAGCCAAAACTTAGTTTTGTCGTTTAATCTAAGTGGCATACGTTATCTTAGTTTTTGAACATTAGTGCATAAAAGTTTTAAAACAGTAGTGTTCATGGTTGTTTGTATAAATTAAGAAAATGTAAGTATAAAAAATGCAACTTCTTTAAAACTCCCCATACAAAACGCTGATTTAATAGGTGGGGACCTAATATGAGTTGAGAAAATCAGTTTCAGTAAAAAATCAGCTGTTCCCATCGAGATATAAGTACTACGTTAGTACTTATATCTCGATGGCTGTTCCTTACATTTATGTTCACATAGCTCGTCAAAATGTAGGGAACATTTGATTTTTTTCAACGATTTTATGTTTGGTCCCATAGTGAAAGTTGTTTGAGTACAATGACCCCTTAAGAGGATGCCTATGAATTCAATTTCACCCTGTATAACATAAATATATAATCCTAGACTTATCTACTATTAAATTAGTAATAGATATTTGTTTAAATATACCTATGTATACTTATCATGTACTTGAAAACGGCTCTAAAGATTCCGATGAAAGTTGTATTATAAAGGTTTATGGGGCGAAAAATCGATCTAGCTAGATCCTTAATCTGGGAATATTCGCTTTCTCTATTTTCACCCGAGCAGAGCTCGGTCGACCAAAGTTTAGAACAAGATGGCTACCTTAGAATAATGACATGGCAGCATGGAATTAGTATGTACCTACTATACATGGAATTTTTCACCAGCTCGGTCGCCCAGTTACTAATAATAATCGACCATCTATTATGCCCACAGCAGTAATTTGAAATCAGAAGGCCAATTCTCGTACTTATAACACGTTCACATTCAAGTCGTAATCTGTCAAACGTGTCAAAAATGTTGGTAAATTGATTGAATTTTGGATAGATTGCGTATGAGGAGCAAATGAGAACGTTCTTAAATGACGGGAATTGTCCCTCTGTTTGTACTGAAAGGTAGATAAATAAAATCACAGAATCTTGATCACACATTCTTTAATATTGATAATAATTTGACATTATAGGCATTGCTTTTATATTTTAAATATTATACATGTTACGTTACAGCTGTAAAACTACTTGGTTCCTGGAGCTTGAACTGACTGCGACCAGCACCCTAATTACTTAACACACGATCAATCACAATCTGAATCATTTTGAAGGATATTGCTTCTTATGTTCGAAAAATATGTTTGGTCAACATCGTATATAACGCAATGAATGTTGATGAACTGTCAAAATGAAACAGATTGTGATTGATCACTTTCAATTATAATCTGTGTCATTTTGACAGTACAACAATATTCATTCTTAAGTATTAGTTTTCATTCGGTTTTAAATTTTTTGTTCTTCATTGGAAGGTCAAAGTGGTCGGATTCAAAATTAAAAAAGTTGTTCTTCCTTTCAATAACCAAGACTGCAGTTCTAAGTTTTAAGCCAGCAAGCTCCAAAGAAACAATGGTCCATAAACAAACATATCCAACCGAAAATTAGCTAGGTCGGCCATTTTGAAAATGTCTCATATTCACTTGACTCATTGGCGCCATTCTTCCAGGCATAGACACGTCAAACATAGGGCTGCGACCGTTCACAATCGGTTCGCGATTAAGTCGATTATTCGGATCGATTTTCGTTGCACTTAAAAAAGCTGATGTCTGTGATTGGAGTAGGCTCCCAGGTAGAGGCTGTTGTCTTTCTAATCTATATTGTAGATTCTGCTTTTCCATTTGGTGATGTTGAGTTCGGATCGCGAATCGGTTGACATGGACCGGTATGGGAACAACTATTTTCGTTCCAGATCCGTTTTTGCTTGAGTGACTTCCGGATGCGAGGCCTGCTTTTACGCGTTTCCATTTCGCGCGACGATTTTGGAACCATATTTTCACCTGAGGAAGAGAATTTGATTTGTAATGGTTAAAGCAGTTTGTCTTGCTTATTCTGTTAATAACACGACTCACGAGGGGTTCCTGGCCGTCTAAGGCTTGAATTCTTTCTACGCTGATGTCGATCGCGTACGTCGGTCGCGCGTGCATATGTACATTGTGTTCTATATAGCACCTTATTGCGATGCTGACGTCCGCGCCGCGTACTACGTTGCCACGCGTACGCGACCGACATAAGCGTAGGAGGAATTCAAGCCTAAAGTTTTCGTTTCCTAAGAACGCTGTGAACGGTCAGACAATAACGGCTGTTCGAATACCTACAGGCCGTCTTTGTCACCCTAAGGCGAAAGCGGCAGGATTCCCCGCGAAATTAAAATTTTCTTACATTTATTGCAGTTTACAGGTCAGTATCGGGTGGTATGTTGATCTGAATATGAATCGCGGCCGTATCGATATTTATTTATAGAATTATAATCATAATAAAAATCATTACTAAAACTTACCTTATGAATAGACTATTCATAAAATCATGACATTTGAATCCAATTCTAACATAAGGTATTCCTGTTTCTAATGTTTATAATTCTGTAAATCCATATTTTTTACGGTTGCGAATCATATTTAACCGTGCGTTTGCACTGGCGAAACATTGTGACAAAACATGTTGAAATCTCTATCTTCTGTCAATGTTCCGGACAATTTTTGACAGGAACTAGAGATTTAAAAAATCCCCATGCAACCGGACACTGACCTGCATTTTGCAAAAACGTAAGAAGATTTGAATTTTGCGGGCAACCTTAGCGCGTCCACCTTAAACATACCTATTATACATATACAACATTATTCCTTACCTGTACTTCACTAAGCTTCAAGGCCGACGCGATCTGCGATCTCTCTGTGAGACTCAAGTACTTCTTAGCATGAAACTCTCTCTCCAGCTCGAGCAGCTGTTCCGAGGTGAAGGCGGTTCTTCTTCTGCGCGCCTTGCTCTCCCGCGCTGTATCCGTGCTTGAATCTTCTGGGTCGGGTTCCGAGTCATTACCTGGGGATGGAGAAGTGGATTTAGTTTGGAGATTCTTACAATTTTTTTGTGATTAACTGGCGGAGTCTTTCGTCACGGGGGTTTATAAAGAACGGCACGGGCACACTCACAGGTTGTAAAAAGACCCATCACAAAGTCGTCAACTAAGCATGTAGATCAAGTTAAGTAACATTGCACAAAAATAATAAAATAAAATAAATAATAATAATAATTTGTTTATTTATAAGAAGGGACACGTTTACAATAAATACAATAACAGTTTAAAATAGAGCACAGTTGCATATTTGCCTGAACTAGGTTGAACCTGTGCTTCAGGCTAGAATGTGCATAGATATTTATTTTAATAAATTAACAATGAGTACAAAATTAAAAACTAAAGCAAAACTTAGGTACATAAAAACAAAGAGGCACGTTAGCGGTTCTATTTGCAGACAACAAGTAGATCTTCCGTTTGTGCATAATCTAGGGCTAGTAAATAATTAAGTATAATTTTTTTACAGCTAAAGTAATTTAATTTATAGATACTAAGTATTCTATTTAATCTATTATACAAAAATGGTCCTAAAAATGTAAAAAATCTTTCTACAAAGACATGTTCATGACATGTTCAATTGCTGGGAAACGACTTTTATTTTTGGTATAAAAAATCGCTGTAAACAGCGACCGCAAACTTGCGGTAGTGCGCAACGTAACGCACGCAAAAAATTGTGTTAATGGGTGCAAGCAACGGTTCAGGGTAACGTTATAACATTAAACACTTGCTTTCTTTAAAAAACGTCTGAAAAAGTTTGACCTTCAATATCTCCGTAACCAGAAGGTTCCCAGGTATGGTCCAGAACAAAAAAATGACCATAATGACGGGAATAACAAGTGGCTTTCAAAGCGTCTTTTTACACCCGATACATCTAAATATTTATTTAGAAGCGTCTCTTCAAGAGCGAATCACTACACATGTTCACTTGTTCAGCATACATATTATTCATAGTTTATGAGCTAGATTATGTCGTTGAGCAGGTCTCCATGATATGACAAAAGCCGATACTTAGTACCTATACGGCGACTCCCTATGCAGTAATGCCCTTAGTACCTACCAATGGTTACCATTGTGATTAGCTGATGTCTCTAACACCTCATGGTTTGGCATCCTTTTTATAACGTTATAAAGTGCATGGTGGCATCAAAAATACTGCGGTTATACCTAGTTACGGACAGTGTCGCAGATGATAAGTAAGTAATAGATAGCTTTAGTTCGTAGCGGGTTTCAATCAAAACATGCAATCTTTCAATGTCATTTCATTGCAATTGATTAAACTACGCAATAATTGGGAATCAAACGAGCTTACCTGCTAAGCGAAGTCTTGATTCTAATTTTACGAACGGCGGTCTGAAATATAATTGATTTAAACTGTGTAGTATTTCTTACACACACGTGTAACATCGCGTTTTTAAGAGATAAAGATATTAAAAATATTTTTTTTTTTTTTTTTTTTATATGATTATTTCACCACCATCTTTGGCAACACAGGAATGTCACTTATTTTAGAGATCCTTGGTATGGAACAAGCTCTGTTTTCTGTACAGAGTGGTTCCACATACTTACATTCGCTAGGTTTTCCTGAAAGGATAGGTGAATTATAATTATTGCAGTTTTGGGGCTGTTAGCTTGTGGCGGGTGGGTAATTATATTTCAGACCGCCGTTCGTAAAATTAGAATCAAGACTTCGCTTAGCAGGTAAGCTCGTTTGATTCCCAATTTTACTTCACGGCGGTCTGAAATATAATTGATTTAAACTGTGTAGATGTTTAGAGCTGTCTGCAATAATTCAGTTAGTTAATAAATTACAACATGTTCTGGTGTATTGAGTATTCTTATTTTATTAATATTAATCAACACTGTTTACTTAAGAATATTAAGCTATTCATAATCAACAATACGGTATGATCAACAATGAGTCACAATTAACAATGAGGTTTTATCGGTCATTCATGAAGCATAATTAAGTATTTTTATTTTTATTAATTTTAATCAACACTGTTTACTTAAGAATATTAAGTTATTCATAATCAGCAATACAGTATAATCAAGCAATGAGTCACAATTAACAATGAGATATAATCAGCCATGAAGCATAATCAATGTTATGGTATCGTCCACATGATGTATGTTAGAGTATACCACAAAGCAGACAATAATGTTCTTTTTATAATTGTGTAATTAGTTGTTAAGGACAGACAATGCAAAGGTTTCTGAGGATGGGCCTTCGCATAGTGGTAAATTGTAATATTTAGCAAAAGTTTTAGAGTTGTTTGTCCATCCAGCTGCCTTTCTTATGATGTCAATGTTGATGCCAGCTCTTTTGGCAGATGAGGTTGCTGTGTGTCTGGTGCTGTGTGAGGTAAACTGTGAGGTATCGATTCCACTCTCTTTCATGATGTTTTTGATCCATCTACTGATGGTTTGGCTGGTAGCTTTTTTATATGGTTTTTTGAAAGTTATCCAGAGATAGGGTTCCTGATTTCTAAGGGTTTCAGTAATTGAAATGTAGTCTATTAGGGTTTTGGCTGGGCAGATTTTTGGGTTTTGTGTGAAGAAAGGCAGATGGATTTTTGGTTGAGTCTTATTCACAATGGAGGTCTTAATGAGATCAGTAATTTCTATAGTTATTTTATCATTAGTTATAGCAATGTTTGGTAACTTAATTAAAGACAATGTTTGAGTCCGCTGAGCTGATGTAAGGGCTAAGAGAACAGCCAACTTCTTTGTCAGTTTTTCAAGGGAAAGTTGAATATTGTCTGGCCAGGAGGATAAGAGATTAAATATGTTTGATGGGTTCCATGAATGAGAGTATCGGGGTAATGCTGGTCTGAGTCTATATACCCCTTTGAGAAATCTTGTGACTCTATCATCGTTCCCAACCTTTGAGCTAATAAGGGTTGATAAGGCCGATCTATCTGAGTTAAGACTGCTATAACCTACATTAGATTCAAATCTTTCAGTAAGGAATTGTATTACTTGGGGTACGGATGCTGTGTAGACACTTAATGAATGGGTTTTGCAATAGCCCCACCAAGCTCTATATGTAACATTGTATTGTTTAATTGTACCTGTTGAGAGTGAGGCTAACATTATGTTTAGTGACTTAGTTGGCAGTCCTCTTTGTTGGAATGCTTTCCGCAGAAGATTGCTGCAGCCAGGGTAAGTGTCGAGCTCAGTGGATGTGTCGTCCTGAAAGGTGATAGTAAAAGATTTTCATCAGGGTAGAATATAACTGGCTCAGATATTTCCAGGGATTTAGCTATGGGGTACCACGGTTGTGAGGTCCATAGTGGGTAGACTAGTATTCCTTTGGCTTTGTCATTTTTTATTTTTTGCAGGCACCTTGTGATCAGGGCAAACGGGGGAAAAGCATAGAAGAAGGATTTTGACCAGTCTAGGGTGAAAGCATCTATATTGAATGCATACGGATCTTTCCTCCATGAGACATATTTTTCGCATTTATAGTTTATTCTGCTAGCGAATAGGTCAATCTTTGCTTGACCAAGTTTAAAGCAAATCAGGCTGAATGCAGTAGGTGATAGTTCCCATTCTGTATCAATGTTACTGTTTCTAGATTCTTGATCCGCTATAGAGTTTTCTTTTGATTTTACATATGCGGCATATGTGTATATGTCCCTTTCCTGACACCAGGTCCATATGTCACGAGCTACATCATTTAGGTGTGGGAATTGTATACTTCCCATCTTATTGATGCATGCGATGGCGGTCGTATTGTCGATTCTTAATATGATTGATGTATTTTTCACTTGTTTAGTAAATGATTTTAAAGCAAAGTATGCCGCAGTTATTTCAAGTTGGTTTATATGGTAAGTTTGTTCTTGTTCAGACCACAATCCGCCAATGCGCTCGCCATCACAGTACCCCCCCCACCCGGTTAGAGAAGCATCTGAGAAGATTTCTAGTGAAAAAGGTTGTTCTTGTAATTTCCTAGAGTTTTTTAAGTTCTCTAGCCACCATTGTAAATCCGGAATTAATTTCCTTGATAATTCCATTTTGGTGTTATAATCATCATTAGAATCTATAAGGGCTAAGTACTTCTGTCTTTCTAGGGTTTTTGTATGCATCATTCCATAAGGGACAGCTGGACAAGCTGCTATTAGAGTACCTAGTAATTTAGCTAAATCTTTGATATAACATCTTTTTAATTTTAAGAACTCTTGAATAAGATTAGTTATAGATTGTTTCTTTTCTATGGGTAGTTCAAGGCACATGTTTTGAGTATTAATAATAAAACCTAAGAATTTACGTTGTTTACTAGGAGTCAGTTCACTCTTTTCATAGTTAATAATTAATCCCAAACATTTGAATAAGTTTATAGTGGTATTTATGTTTCTCAAACATTCTTGATAACTTTTACCAATACAAAGATAATCGTCAAGATATATGGTTGATATGAGTCCTTGTTTCCTTAGGTGAGCTACTACTGGTTTGACTAGTTTGGTAAATACACCAGGAGCTGTGGATAAGCCATAAGGCATAGCAGTGAACTCATAAAGTTGATCAAGGTAAATGAAGCGTAAGTATTTTCTGTGTTTTTGACTAATGGGTACTAAAAAGTATGCCTCCTTGAGATCAATTGAGCCCATGTAGTAATTTCTATCCACCAGTCTGATAGCAGTTCTGATATCTTCCATTTTAAAGTGTTTCGCTGAGATAAATTTATTTAGTGGTTTAAGGTTCAGAATGAATCTAAATTTGCCATTTTGCTTAGGTCTGAGAAAGATTTTACTGATAAATTCGCCATTAGTATGTTGGCAGGGAGTTATGGCACCTAATTTCAGTAGATCTGCAATGGATTTTTCCATTTGTATAATTTCTAACTGTGATAGATTAGAGATTGGAATATTGAACTGTAGAGGTGTAGAATTGAAGGGTATCTCATACCCTTGTACCCATTGTAGGATTACAGGGTCATCAGTAATATGTCTCCAGCAGTTAATATAATTAAGTAAGTTGCCAGCATGTACCTGGTTTGTCAACGTTTGGTTGGGGCATTCTGGTACCGGCCTTGTTGGTGAGTTGCTCTCTCGGAGTGATGCTGCCAGCGGGGTTGTCGTCGAGTGGTTGGCTGAGTTGTCTTCCGTGGCCCACCACGTGTATTCATTTTCGGTTTCAGTGGTGGGCCGTTCCTGTTTCCCTGAGTGGGTCGTTTCATGCTGGTATTGATCAGTCTATTGTTTGATGGTACAACAGGGGGAGGTCTTTTTAATTGTGCTACAGCTTGTTGCATCTGTTTTACATTTCTCAGAAGCTCCGGTAGGTTCTCTCCATATAGGAAACTGTCTCTTGTTGTTTTGGATAGTACTTGGTTAAAGTTCTTGTCTAATAAGGGATAAATTAACTTTATTCTAGTTTGTGTTTGATTATGGTGGATGTTGGTAAGAATTTTTGTTGCATCAGCCAGGTTTGTTAACAATTTATGTTTGTCTATTTCTTCTGTTACAATGACATCTGTCATAGTTTTTGCTATAATGGAGGTGGCCAGTCCGAGTTGTTTTTGGGACATCTCAATCCCATAGTCCCTTATTTTAGAGGGCTCTGTGAGCACAGCTTTTACCTCCGGGTTAAGGAGGGGAGCATCAAGTAATGTACAGTTGTCTGGTATGGCATGTTTTTTGGTTATCATTTCTCGTTCTTCCTTCGTTAGACCTTTTTTTAATATATGGTCCAATTTAATATCCTTGTGAATTTGACCTTTATATGGCTGTGGCTCCTCATAGTCCATACCCAGTGCTTCTTTATATGGGTTGAGCGTCTCCATTTCGGTTATATCTAAAAATAAAAGATAATGATCGCATATGAAGCGTTTGGTTTCAGCCGTTGCAACACAGCATTATGTTGACGTAAGTATCCCGTACTTTGCGTCATAAAAGTTAAACCACCTAGTGCTTACTTAAGACACTGTGAGTATCTCGTACTCGGTGATCTGTAAGAGGCGTGTTCGCGCCAGGGCAAATGCATACCAGTTAACAACATTGAGTTAATGTTGTTGAGAGTATCTCGTACTCCTGGTAGCCTACCGTTTAGCTAAGGTTATCACATATTCACAAGTTGAGAAAAAAGCTTTCAAAAACACTCATAATGCAAGGTAGGTTAAAGCGAAGCGTCCCGAGGTTTTCATATTCATAAACATTCCGTAAGTCAAAGGCACACCGAAACCGTTTTTTCCTAACCTAAATCATAAAAACCGCAACTTACCTGTGTTAGGGTTGGTGGAGAATTCCAGATTTACCTCTGGTCGGTGATCAGGGCTGGGAGTCCTGCTTTTGGGGGCTTCTGGTGTATAAGACGTCGGTTCCAATGATACACTTTGTTGTCGGGGGCTGCACGAGCGTGAATTGCTCTTGCGGCTCCGACGCCGATGGCGTCGTTTCTTCTTCCGGTTTTCATCCAATGCACTTATGAGGCGTTTTATAAGTTTCTTGTTACTTGGCATTTCGTTTTGCGTATGATAAACGCAGCTTTAAGATCGAAATGAAATTTAATTTGCCACGAGGGAATTTTTCCGTGCGATGTCTTCGAGCGCGCGAAAGAAAAGTGACATTCCTGTGTTGCCAAAGATGGTGGTGAAATAATCATATAAAAAAAAAAAAAAAAAAAATATTTTTAATATCTTTATCTCTTAAAAACGCGATGTTACACGTGTGTGTAAGAAATACTACACAGTTTAAATCAATTATATTTCAGACCGCCGTGAAGTAAAATCTCTACATACTCGACAAAACTATCATAATATCTTACAAAAGCCATAATTCATCAAATCAATGACCGAGAAAAAAGCGAGAAACTATTAAAAAATAATACGTCCGTATCTGTCAACAGAACTATTAGTCAATGGTCTCCCCATTTCCCGCGCTTTCTACAGTAATGGCGGCGCGGCGGGAACTTTTATGGTCGATCGTTTAGTCGATTTTATTGGTATGTCGTTTAGTTTTAGGCGATTATGAATTTCGATACAGTTTCTTTGATGGGACTACGGTTTTTTTTGTTACCTACCTACTTATTATTATACCTACTTACTGCCCGCGGTTTCACCCGCGTGGATGTCGCAAAATATCCCACGGAAACGTACTACCGGGTCTAGCGGGCCTTTTACTGGGGTTTTCATATAACTCTATTGGTTTACGCGGCGCATGCCAATAAAGCTCCCAGTCGGCATGTTTTATTCCGACATCTTCAGTAATCAACGTCAATTCAGCCAATTTACACAAAACTTTAATCAAATGAAATGAAATTTATTTTGAAATGAAATGAAATTTATTTTGAAATGAAATGAAATGAAATTTATTTTGAAATGAAATGAATTGAAATTTATTTTGAAATGAAATGAAATGAAATTTATTTTGAAATGAAATGATTTTTTTGCAAGAATTGTAGTACATTACAGATGGACGTGTTTTAACAGTTTCTAACACAATTCGCTAAAACTAGCATGCAAAAGTAGATTAATGAAGCTAATATAATTAATGAACTGTATAACAAAACCTTCCTCATGAATCACACCATTGATGAAAATCATATGAAAATCTCGTTCGGTAGTTTTTTACTTTATCGCGTTCAGATTCAGACAGACAAACGCGGCCGCTGGTCATGTAGTGATAATAATAATGTAATGTACATATAACATTTTCTAGACTGTAAATCCTGTTACTGCTCATGATTTGACAAAATAATTATATACTACGTAAGTATAACTTTATCGCTATTCGCCATATTATTATAGTGCTGGACAAATTGCTTCAAAATTGCAATCGGAAGATGCTTGCTCATTTATTTGATGTAGGTATGTTTGATTTCTAGCAAACAATGGCCATTTTCATTTTCAAACTACATCGTCTTACAAGACAATTCTTTTTTGACTTAGATTGATTTAGGAAAAAACAAATTATAATTAGTCTTGAAAAAAAATCATAGATTGGCAGCATAAGTAACAATTTATGAAATTAACAATCACTAAAAAGCGTTATACGGCAAATTTTAGCTGAGGTAATATTAGTAAAAATCAAAACATCTTTGTTTAATGCTGATTTACGTATTTACAGTTTCACTCATAGATCTCGCATTTTCAACAAAAAACTTAAATTAAGCCGTTTACTTCAATTCGAACCCTTAGAATGATAAAATAGCCATCTGTTAATCATTTTGTCGAGAGCTCTTTGCAATAGATGGCGTTTTACTCAAGTGATGACAGGGTCACTTTAAACTTGCCGTTTCATTATGGAAAATCAAACAATTTTTTTTTTAAATCTAGTACTTTACGTAGAAATATAAAATTGAACACCTAAGAAGAAAAAACGTAAAAAAGGAAAAAAAAAAATTTCGCGATTACGATGTTGGTCCCATGGAAAAAATTGTTCAGTTTGATGGTCTGTACACACGGCTACACATCAAGCTATACATTCCCAGTATAAGCTGACCTCGCATTGTACGGAAATCCTATACATTGCGAGATCAGCATAAACTGGAAATGTATTGCTTGATGTGAGCCGTGTGTACCACACACGTAAAAAATATGACCACACGTTCTGGTACATATTGTATTTCATAGTCACATTATTGGAGCTGGCTGAATCCGAAAAATAGGAGGAGCTCGTGGTTAAGTAATACCTAACTGCCGCACGGGTCGATCCGTCAGGTTAAACTACGCTTGCCGGGGTTGGTTCGTGGATGGGTGACCATATTTACATATCGAGACTCCTTCTTGCCTCGGAAAGCACGTTAAGCCGTTGGTCCCGGCTGTCATTCGTGGATCTTTGACAGGTCGTCAGAAGCCCAAAAGTCTGACAACCAGTCTTAACAAGGAGTATCGTATTACCCAGTTACTGGGTTGTGGAGGTCAGCTAAGCAGTCGCTCCATATAAAATACTGATATTCAGCTGCATCCGGTTAGACTGGAAGCTGTCACCAATATAGTTGGGAAAAGGCTAGGTAGATTGATATTTTCCGAAAAAAAAACTCGCAACTGAATACTAAAAATACGTCCTTATCCGACGCCAGATCATGTTTTTCGTTCATGTCAATCTCTCCCTAAGTTTTTGCGAAGTCATAACCCCGGGGCCGAATAGACGATAAAAAGCGACGGCCGAGAGCCGAGTCAGCGCCACGCCCCGTGGTGGACAAATCTAATGATTAGACGGTTGGGGTGAGGAACTGAGGAGCCGGGGTGAGATGGACTTGACGCGATTTGTAAGATTTTGTTACGGAGACAATTTCTAGTTAACTTATGTGGCGGATAATTTGATAACACAACAAACAGGAAGAGACTAACGTTGTCTTTACGTACTTATATGAGAATGATCTTCTGTGAACATTCCACAGAGTAAGTATGCAAACTTGTGGCGCAAGAAAAAGTAGCAGAATTAGAAGGATCGCTGGAAAACATATTAAAAACAAAGAAAAACCTATTAAGTACACACGGCTACACAGCAAGCTATACATGTCCAGTTAATGCTGATCTCGCATTGTGTAGGATTTCTGTACAATGCGAAGTCAACTGAACAATTGCAGTCAACATTTGAAGGGTTAACCCTTCAATTGTCAATTGCTAAGAAAACAACTTTAAGCAAACGGTAACTATTTCTACGAGCCCCATTTTTTTTATTACTGCCATAGTTAATAGTTTAGTATGTGTCAATCAGTGCAGAATGAAAGTACTTTCATTATGTGCTGCACTAGTTGACGTCATGACGTCAACGGCTGTCGCTGAAAACCAGCGCTAGGGCTCTGTCTCGCATAGGGTCGCAGCATTATGCTGAGCGATGGCTGTTTTGCGTGAATGTGACGCATATTTTCCCCAATTTGTAACTTTGTTATATTTGTCCTTTCTTAGCGTCATGTTTGCCGCAAATAAAAGCATTTTCTTTCTTTCTTTCATAAAAAAAAATCATAATGAAGACGTTACAACGAACGCGGAAGACATCCATACTAGGTATACTAATACTACACTTACTATACTAATATTATAAATTCGAAAGTAACTCTGTCTGTCTGTCTATCTGTCTGTCTGTACCTTTTCACGCCTAAACTACTGCACGGATTTCGATAAAATTTAGCAAGGAGATAGATGGCATCCCGGGGAAGGACATAGGCTACTTTTTATTGACATACCATGCGGGCGAAGCCGCGGGCGGAAGCTAGTTTGATATAAGTTCCGTAGTTAAGTTTGTTTTTTTGTTTGAAACTTAACATTGTAACTTATTTCTTCTTGGTGTGCTAACCACGTAAACCCACATCGTCTGCTTTTCTACAAAACTGACGCAAGCTTTTTCTAAGAAGCGAGTAATACGTTCTTCAAAATCTCAATAAAATACCTATTACGATACTAAATACGTGCTAGTCAACACGTAGCCACTTCGTAAATACCGTCCGCACCAACAGTTTCCATGAAAACCACGATAAAGGATCCCTTTAGCAAATAAATAAAGTTATTCCTTACGACCGAACAGCGATTGACAGTTATCGAGAGCGCCAAATGAATTGTAAAATCCGCCATCTTTAATTTGCCGTCAAAAAAGAACGATTTGAACGGGGAATAGACAAAACAACTGCATAAGCAAACTTTGTAGACGCATAAAGTCCCCGCGCGATCGCGTTTCGAATTTTAAATTATATTGTTCGAGCGGCGAGTTAAATCGATTGTGAAGTCGAATGCATTTTAGTCGTATCAGATGTATCGATTACGTTAAACAGTCCGTTCAAAATGGCGGTCACGTTCTATTTCAGTTTAAATTTTCACTCTGTCACTTTGGCAGTTTTCCTCGAATGAATGATGAATTGGGAATCAATGTGGCGTAAAACTGTTGATATATTTGTTTACTTGTTTATTGTAACGTTAATGCTGTACCTACCTATATTAAACTGTCTGCCAATTTTCCTGCCTGAGGGTTTTCTTGATGCTTGAAGCATACGGTGCATAACATTGCCGTAATGTTGGCACAATACGCTACGCCGCCGCCGCTATGGCGCTACCTAATAGGTTTTTTAAATTTAACAGTGGAGCCAACTTACGGCAAAGGATCTATATGACGAAACGCACTTTTAGGTACCAGCACCTTATTTGCGTAATACCTACACGATGAATCACAATTGGAATCGGTTTATAACAAAGGTCTAATCCATTGCTTCATAAGTTCGAAAAAAAATCTGCTCAACAACGTAAATAACGCAATTAATGTTGTTGAACTGTCAAAATAAAACAGATTAGTCGGTTACGAAAATAAGTCAATTTCTTCCCGTGACCCTAGGGCTGGCTTTTACCTTGGTCAGAGGATAAGCATTGCCATACAACGTGGCAATGCCGCCGGTCTCTTGGGTACATTACCAGCCGACAGCGATACGGAGGAATTTTTCGACGCCATGTTTTAGTTATTTGTTTATTTGTATAGTTCGTTTTAATCAGTACCTAATTTTATTTAGTACATAATGTAAATATTAAGTATAGTTTGTTAGTGTATGTAGTATAAGAAATTTATCAGTGTATAGGTATATTATGAAATAAAAATACCCTTCTGCCTAGCCTTTTCCCAACTATGTTGGGGTCGGCTTCCAGTCTAACCGGATGCAGCTGAATACCAGTATTTTACATGGAGCGACTGCCTATCTGACCTCCACAACCCAGTTATAAAAATAATAAAGTTATATGAAATAAAAATAATAAAGTTAAAAAAAATGATAGCTGAATATTAAGCTCATACAGCGGTTGTCACAAATTGATATCCGCGGGGACACAATCATCTTTAGTTTGCAATAGCTGCTCTAGTTCACATTGAACCTCAATGCTTTACCTACTCCACTTCAGCACCTAAATAACATGTTTGATAAAATTCAAAAGGTGTGGAAACAGACCAAAAACCCACATCCAAAAACGGACCAACATCGTAATCACGAAAAAATCAACTGTCCCATACAAAATCCTCGAGTAGATATTTGAGTTACAGTTGATTATTTTTGTCGCCGGCTGCTCAAATGCTCAGACCAAATAAAAAACCAAGACAGAGCGCTGTCAGCAGTGACGTGAGGCCGGTTTCGTAAACATGTGTGAGCTTAGTGAGGTGTAGTTTAATTGTAAATGGTTGTAAATGTGTGCGTATGCACAGAGCGGAGGTGTAGTTTTGGCATGCTTTACTGCATTGTTCGCAGCGCTCTGTCTTGGTTTTTTATTTGGTCTGAGGTCGACTGATTATTTATTTTTGTTATATTTATAATGTATTCAGCAGTAGTCCAAAATGATCATCCATACTTTTACTTAATATTATAAATTCGAAAGTAACTCTGTCTGTCTGTTTGTCTATCTGTCTGTCTGTCTGTCTGTCTGTATGTATGTTACCTTTTCATGCCAGAACCACTGAACGGATTTCGACAAAAAGCAAAGAGATAGATGGCATCCCGGGGAAGGACAAATTCGAAAGTAACTCTGTCCGTCTGTCTGTATGTTCCCTTTTCACTCCTAAACCACTGCACAGATTTCAACATTTGGCATCCTGGGGAAGGACATAGGGTACTTTTTATCGACATACCACGCGACTAGTGTAGCTATAAAGTTGCAAGTCTTGAATACATTACAATGTAAGAAATCTGAAGAAAACGGTCAAGAACCTTTCTGCAGGCGTAGCATGAGCACCGTTTTGTCGACGGAAGAGTAGACAAAAATGACGTTTCCTGTAGACAGTAGACAGTACGAGACGGCAACAAAGCAGAAAGAGTCAACTGCACTTTTTACGAAATTCACTCTTTTACATAATTCAACTCAGAATTCTTTGTTTTGTCATAGGATTTATCGGTTGTCACTGTGATTTTGACAGTAAGGATAGAAAACTTTCTTCCGAAATAGTTTACATAATATAAAAAGACGTAGACAAAGATCGTTAGAAATGAAAGACAAAATGACAGATTGTAGAAAGATTTCTACGGTGGATGTCAAAAATGAAGGAACGAACTGTCACTTTGTATAGAAAAAGCTATGTCTATTCTTCGTAGAGATAGAAAGCGCCATGCTACGCCTGCTGATCGATAAAGTTACTTGATTATCATTGACATGATTGAATTAGCGATAAAAAAACAACAATGGATAAAGATAAATTGTTTATTTTTGCAAGCATTATGTAGATAGACTTAACTAAAGCATTTGACTGCATAGGTAATGCTGAGTGTTCCATACATCAATCAATCTGCCTAGCCTTTTCCCAACTATATTGGGGTCGGCTTCCAGTCTAACCGGATGCTGAATACCAGTATTTTACATGAAGCGACTGCCTATCTGACCTCCACAACCCAGTAACTGGGTGATATGATACCCCTTGGTAAGACTGGTTGTCAGACTTTCGGGCTTTTGACGACCCGTAAAGACTGTCAAAGATCCACGAATGACAGCCGGGACCAACGGCTTAGCGTGCTTTCCGAGACACGGAGGAGTCTCGGTATGTAAAGATGGGTGTTCCATACATATGTTCAAAAAACAAGTGATTGAAAATTTAGCAGGAATAGGTAGGTAATAACTAATAACATCCAGTTAAATTAAGGAGTACCTCAAGGCAGTGTTTTGGGACCTGAAATAATTTCTAATACTTAGATGCTTACTTACTTTGAACTTTACTTTGTTCTGTGGGCTACCCCTTAAAAAAAGCCTTTTAGACTACTCGTGTTTTTTTTTTAAATGACACTTATCTTCATAGGTTTTGATATGTCTTAATAAACGTATGATATGAACGTAAACGCAAAAGGAGTATGTAAGGATCGTAGTAGATGGCATTCTGTAGTTTTTGCCTACCTACCGCCATGGAAGAGGGTAAGTATAAGTTTATCTAAGTATGTAAGTCTTAATAAGTTTTAGACAATGGTTAATAGCGAGTTCACACTCATACATACCTTTTAAAAACACCATTAAAAAATGGTTATATCAACAACAAAAAAAAAGAAAAAAGTGACAGATGTCATCTGGACAATTCGCGCCAAAAGCTAAATAGTTCAAATGCGTTCGGATACGCGTCAATTTCACGCTACAGATGCGTTCGAGTGGCGTGAAATAATCTTTGTAATGTCAAGCACCCGTTTCTAATTGGTTTATTTGTTGATTTTCTACTTTTAGGGGAATGTATGTGAACTTTTTCGAGTCCCTATGAATTGTAGGGTCGAGAATTGTTAGCTAAGGGCATTAGTTTCAGTCAATTTGGACTGGAAATTGTGATGATCAAGTATCATTTTGTGTTATTTGGAAAAGATTCCGCAACCGTTCTAAGACCGATTCGCGATTGTATTGTTCGTAGACAGGATGATTCATTCATTTCCATTTCCCCAAGCAGAGTCTCACCTACGGACATTTCGCCGACAGAATCTTTCATCTATGTCACTTTCGAAACGACCCCCATTACACACTAGCACTCCGGCAATTTTTATTATTGTTATATTATTTTACGATTGGAAGTCGGGAACTCGGGATTACGGATGTATAAGCCATCTTATCGGAGGCGGACTAGCAGTGATAGCCTAGTGGCGTGACCATCGGACTGCTAGTCATAGGTCTCAAGTTCGAAACCAAGACACGCACCTCTGACTTTTCGGATTCATGTGCGTATTGCATAATTATCATTTGCTTTACAAACAGTGAAGGAAAACATCGTGAGGAAACTGTTATGCCAGAGAGATATTTTCTCGACGACACGGCTTGTGAGGCGAAGTCAGAGACCCATGGTGGCTTTAAAATTCTGACACCAGGTTAGTCACTAACCACCCAAAAACAGGAGGATCGGAAGCAGAGGTGGAAAAAAAACAGATTTTTTAAGAAAAACTGACCTACCTTTTAGTAATCAAAATTTAGAAGGGGTATCCATCATCGAGATATAAGTACTAACGTACTAGAGAAGACACCGTAAATTCCTACTTTGTCTCTTTCAACTGCGGCGATCGCGCCGCAGTTTGTCGAAGAAAACGCGTAAGTGCCGTGATTTACATGGCGCTTAAGACCTTTTTGCCGAGAATAAATACACTTCCGCAGCAAATCTAGCACTGTGGTAAATTAGGTACGGTTTAGACGAATTGTTATTATTTTAGCGCTGCAGCGAACTAAAGATTCAATACGAAGAATAGGACAATTCAGTTATTTGACGTAGCTTCTCTAGTACGTTAGTACTTATATCTTGATGGTATCCATTCTATGCGGCGTCGGTGACATAGAGGCAAAAACTTAAAACTCAGAGTTATATGTCATCATATTCAAGGGTCTTCGCTTAGTTGGAGCTGATTTTCTTTATTAGACTTTCGTTACAAGTCCGTTAAAACCTTTCGGATGCGAAGTGCTGTTATAACCTCAGTCGAAATGCCGGAGTCCAAGACCTAGAAGATTGATTTCACCTTGTGAGTTAATATCACGTTGACGATTATGGTGCGGTATTTATGCTACCACTACAAAGTTTACAAACTGAACTTGAATAAATGAAACCAATCCATCTGGCAAAGCAATGTGTATGTACCATAATAATATTATGCTACATATTTTGCAGGGTAGATTCTCAGACCAAATAAAACCCAAGACAGTGCTGTCAACAGTGACGTGAGGCAGGTTTCGTAAACATGTGTGCAGTTAGTGAGGTGTAGTTTGATTGTAAATGGTTGTAAATGTGTGCGTGTTAGCGTGTATACACAGAGCGGAGGTTTAGTTTTGGCATGCTTCACAGTATTGTTCGCAGCGTTATGTCTTGGTATTTTATTTGGTCTGAGCGTAGATCTAGATTTAAAAAAAATTTGCTCTATTGACAATATCCATGTAGATAAAAAAGGAATACGTGTTTTCCGTATCGCAATGTTTATTCGAGGATAACTATTGCTGTTGATTTCAGTATTTTAGCAAGGTTCCTCCGCCGCATCTGTTTGTCTGTCTTTTCGCGATAAACTCAAAACTCCTGCACCAATTTTCATGCTGTTTTCACCAATGGATCGAGTCGTTCTCGAGGAAGGTTTTAGTATATAATAACCGACATCCACGCGGGCGAAGCCGCGGGCAACTGCTAATTAATACTATAATTGTATATGCCATCCCATTTTTTTTGCCCTTTATTAAGGCAGCGCTTGTCTTGTTTCTTTGTGCTTAAAACAATATGTTTAATGAAAGTTCTATGTTGTTGACACATACATAAATATGTAGGATATTTCATCTTTTTTAGCTTGAATAGGAGAAGAGAAAAAAATCACAGAAGTCAAATACAGAGCCTACAACACGCAACCATCGTGAATAATCACACAGTTTCATAATATCCAAGGTATGTTCGTAATAGCCGCACTGCCGCGAGGAGTAGGGCTATTTGTCATATTCCGCTTGATATATCGCCGGGAAAAGATGCTGTGGTCCAAATCTATTAGATAGATAAGTTTTAGGAAATTATTTCAAAGCATGTTGGAAATTAAGAGCGTGTCAAAGTCACAGTCAAATAATTTATTTCAATTACGCACTTATAAGGCACTTTTCACAACATGCCCCTTCCAAAAGGTAGGTTTCGTATGGAGACGAATGGGCAAGAAACTCCACCGTATACATCAATTAATTACATATGAAGGCGGTGCACCTAGAATAAGATTACTGTACCACAATAGGTAAAAAGAATTTAAGGAGCATTGACAAATAAATTAATTAAGTATGGTGGTGTGGTGTCAGTACTTCTAAATTCAATAATCAATCCATCAAGTACAACTTGACAGAACCATTATTTTTGAAAATTATCGAGGTATTCCATCTTTGACACTAATTTCAACGGCACTTCTCCGAACCGCACTTGAGCACGTCTACTAATACCACTGAAACAAAAGTTTTGTAAGTGCGGTTCGGTGAAACAGTTTATTAATATTATTTTCAGTCTCCGAACGGCACCTACGTAAATCTATCAATCTGATCTGACTGTTATTTTAAGCGGTTCGTCTTTGATAGTGGCCATCGAAACGTTTGATTCGGGACATCCGTATATTTTAAATTTTTGCTATTCATTTTGTTTATTACAAAGCTTAGAAAAGGTAAGCGTAAGTGGTGCAGTCAGTTCGTACTCGGGCCCAGAGGTCTGCTAAGCCGACCGGCCTAGAGCCTCAGTCGGCGAGAGAATTTCAGCATAAGTAATACTAAAAAGATAGCATGGTCCGAGAGGCCTCGGGTCGCGCGCTCCAAGTTAGTACGTAGGTAGCTTTCTTGAAGTCAGGAAAAATATGTAGCTGACACTATGTATGAATGGTCAAAAGAATAACTAACCAAACCAATTCGGTTGGGTGCTAAAATGATTGAACCCGCTTCGCTCGCTCTTGCAGCCCAAGTTCTCATACTACCGATGTCGATAAAGTACCTCATTCTGTATCTATGATCAAAAGAAAATTCTATTCGAGACGGGGTGCTAAAATTGCATTATTTTTGTAGTTATTCTTATATGCCATTGAAAGAGAATGAATTCAAAAAAGCAGAGTCCAATACAAGATATGGGAGACTCTTCTTATTTGACTGGCCCATGTGCCCAGAAATAAATCCTGGATGGCCCTTGGGGTTTTTTCACATGCTGCTTAGGGAACGCTTGTGCAAAATTTCATACTTCTAGATCCAGCGGTTACGGCGGGCGGTGCGTTGTCTTTCAGTGAATGAATTTAGGAAGATATTTAATATTATGTAGAAGATTGAAATTTAGGAGCCTTGTTTCTAGAGGAGAATCAAATTGTGACTGTTATTCTAACACAGATTTAAGTTAACATTTTTCATTTAGAGCCAAGAAAGTTTACAAACCTGGATTAGTTTCTTCTCCACCATCACTCTCTGCTTCACTCCCCACACTGACAGGACTCTCTCGCTTTTCCTCCTCTCTATTCTCCCTCACAGGAGCTGCTCCCGACCCTAGCACCCTTGACAACCACGGCTCAGGATATCCCAGTAAAAACGGGAAGCCATTTTGTTGTAAAAATGGCGCGTAATATCGCATCTGATTTAATCCGTCCAATCTTTCATTCTCATCCTCTTCTGAATTTCGAGAACTCTCAGATATATTATTTTCTATATCGATTTCCGGTGATTTTCGATCTCCGATTATCGATTCGATTGAGAATGGTTTTGGTACTTTTTTCTGGGTTTTGGTCTCGCCTAGTTCTATTTTAGATTCCATGATTATCACACACTGTTTGTTTGCAGTCACAAATCACTAAGAAACAGTTTTTTTTTTCTAATAATTCGTTACGTAACATTCCATATTTTTTCTGTACTATTTAATACGAATATAATTTTCTTGTTTTTCTCAGGTTTCAATTTTTCACTGTCCTGCAGAATATTGTATTTAAAAAACTATACTTAGCACACGGAAGTTCAATATTTTAGAATCTTAATACTGAATTTAACATTATCACTCATAATATATTGGCAAAAAATACTGTTCAATTTTATTAAAAAGTCCTATTTTAAAATTTAAATATTTTTTTTTTAATCACTAAACTTAAACGCAATGTTCATACGTCTGCACTCCGCGAGGATCGCGCGTAAACTCTCTCGCGGCTCGCCACGCCTACATACGGGGTGTAGTCAAAACGTTATTTTATTTTATTAGTACTAACCACTGGACGAGGGAATGTAAGCTTTATTGCTAGCGTCATAATACTTCTGTCATTATCTTCTAACTACATTGCTAACGAGCCTATTATTTACTACTACAAATCCCAAAACCACCTCTAACTTCCTAACATTAAAGACAACTTTTGTTTGGCACTGATAAAGTCGGGAATCAACCAATTAACATTGTAATTTGAACTCTATATACTTTCACACAACGTCCAACACTAAAAAGCCCTACATAAACATACGACCTTATGCTCCTGCCAAACAAATGATTAAGAACACTTTTGTGTGAGGCGCGAAAGGGATAGCCAGTTTCTTTTTGATACGTTAGAGGGAGATAGTGCTAGTGATATTTGTGGAGGCAGTGTGCAGTGGTAATTGGTGGTGATCACAATGTTTTGCTGGTGTCAGCACGGGGTATAAATTTCATCGTTTTGTGCCCCGTTTGTTGGCGGACAGTTTACTTACTTTTCATTTTTGATTTTGACGTTTTCTTTTTTCATAGCAGGGAAAAATCCCTGCTATGAAAAACTTTTTACAAAAAACGGAACGGAAGTCGGTGGCAAAAAACTAAAACTAAAAAGCAAAGACACCGACTTCCGAAATTAAAGTTATTTTTCACTTTTTTAGTGTTTTTTTTTAAGTCGGTTGTTTTTTTTTTGTAAAAAGTTTTTATTTTTCACTTTTTAGTGGTGGTACCTACCCCACACAAGTTACTACCTGCTATGTAGATAACATTGAAGGAGTCTAATAATTATATCGTCTACATAGACTGTGGGAAAATACGTCATATTGAAGCTAGCTCAAAAACTACGCAAGCAAACTTAATAAAATTTATATGGGACCATCTCGGGAGTATACCCTTTCGAACTAAAAAATAATTTTTAAAATCGGTTCACAAACGGCGGAGTAATCGGTGAACATACATAAAAAAAAAAAAAAAACAGTCATCCGAACGTAGTATCTCCTCCTTTTTTGAAGTCGGTAAAAAAGAAAACATCTCTCATACAAAAGTATGAAATGTTCTTTTTAGGCTATTTTGTATGAAAATGTTGTTCAGCTTCCGAGTGTTTGATGATATTAAAAGTCTTATCGATGTTTGTAAGTAGAATGAACAGCCGACACGGACAAATAGTCACATAGGTAAACATAGGTACTTACCTACTTAATAATGATTGGTTGTTTTCTTATCAACTGATACATTGTAGATAGTTATTCTATTTATTATTGTTGATGTAAATTGTAGGTATCTATTTTATTTATTAACCAACTTCTAAAAGGAGGAGGTTATCAATTGGGATGTTTATCTTTTTCTTATATGAGCCATAAAGCCGTCATTTATGCTCGGATTTGCAAAATTCTTTTTTTGTTTGAAAGGGTAAACTTCCGAGGTGGTCCCATTGTCATCAGGTCAGGATCTGATGATGGAATCCTGGAGAAATCAAGGGAACTCTTCAAATATTATACGCACACATTTAGCGATTTGGGTTTTTTTTTACAGTAACTCGTGCAGTTACTCTCATAAAGTACTATTTGGTGAAGTGGATGCCTTAAAAATGAACATCACTATCACTACATATTATAAAACAAAGTCCTCCGCCGCGTCTGTCTATCTGTCTGTTCGCGATAAACTCAAAAACTACTGCACCGATTTTCATGCTGTTTTCTCCAATGGATAGAGTGGTTCTCGAGGAAGGTTTTAGTATATAATCACCGTCATCAATCGTCATATTATTATTATCTACATCACATGTTTTAATGATGGTGTTCGATATGAGTATGAGTCTCATAGAAATGATCTGTTTGGAGTCTTGAGGTTGAGCCGTTTCAAACATAAAAACTTTTTACAAAAAAAAAAACAACCGACTTCCAAAAAAAACACTAAAAAAGTGAAAAATAACTTTATTTTCGGAAGTCGGTGGCCAAAAACGAAAATTGAAAAGCAAAGACAAAAAGTTTTTATTTTTCACTTTTTAGTTGTGGTAACTACCCCACACAAATTCGTATACCGTTATCTGCTATGTGACTGAGTCAATTAACATGTCATCAACATACGCAAAGTGGGAAAAATACGTAATTATTGAAGCTAACTCAAAAACTACGCAAGCAAAACTAATAAAATTTATATGGGACCACCTCTGAAGCATGACCTACCAAACAAAAAAAGAATCATCAAAATCGATTCATAATTGGCGGAGTAATCGGGTAACATACACACAAAAAAAAAAAAAAAAAAACACAGACGAATTGAGAACCTCCTCCTTTTTGAAGAAGTCGGTTAAAAATGGTGATGATATGAGGAGTCTGTTTGGTTTCATGGCCCAAATGTATCCGTAGCAGGGTGTATATACCTGTATTTAGGGTACGATGGGACTGCCTTACCATTGCGGTTATGCATCATCATCATTTCAGCCGAAAGACGTCCACTGCTGGACATAGGCCTTCCCCAAGCACCGCCACTTCGACCGGTTCTGTGCTTCTCGCATCCAGCGGATTCCTACGGCCTTCACCAGGTCATCGGTCCACCTTATGGGGGGCCTTCCAACGCTACGTCTTACGGTCGCCACTCCAGGACCTTTCGGCCCCATCGGCTATCTGTTCCGCGAGCAATGTGCCCTGCCTACTGCCACTTAAGTTTGGCAATACTACGGGCTATGTCGGTTACCTAGGTTCTCCTACGCGGTTATTAAAGATAACGAATAAAAAAATGCGTACCCTAATAGTTATAGTTCTTTATTTGCACAGAAAGCAGGTACAAGTTACAGATGTTAAGTTTAATTTTGATCCTTATACTAACTACCTTAACTAAGGCATGCAAACAGTTTTTACCCGACTACGGCGAAGAAAAAAGGAGGGTTATGATTTTGACCGGTATGTATGTATGTATGTATGTATGTATGTATGTTCATCTGTTCCCTCCTATCTTCCAAACCACTTATCACAATTTGACAAATGAGGTATCGTTAGAAGCGTTGTGATTGTCCGCTGGTTATAGGCTATGTGAAGTCACATTAAATTAAAAATGGCGCCCTCTAGAGGACATAAAGTGAGGAACTTAAAAAAAAAAAAATGGTTTAATCGTACCATGTTGGGTATCAAATGAAAGGGCTTAATGAGCACATTTCAAAAATATATCTATTATAACCGCAAAAGAATTTAAAAAAAAATCAAGTAACAAAAACTAAAACCCAACTACGACTGAAAAGGTATAAACAAGACACCACAGACAGACAAATTAAAAATCCGGAGTCACACGTAATCTGTTCGATTTATGCCCTAACACGTGTGACTCCGGATTTTTAATTTGTCTGTCTGTGGTGTCTTGTTTATACCTTTTCAGTCGTAGTTGGGTTTTAGTTTTTGTTACTTGATTTTTTTAAGCTATAATAATAAAGACTCATTTCATATATTTAATTCAGCTCTGTGCATATCTATCACATCTTTCTAACTATTGTGCCTACAAAAAGCGTTGTTCACGTAAATTACAGAAAAATCTTAGGTATACTCTTTAAATGTAAATTAATTTAAACATATTCACGCCTCTAATCCCCAGCGTATAAGCAGAAGCACTTAATTCAGTGTCTGTCACTGTCAGGAATTATTTGCGTACATCTCTGCTTATGCCTCGAGGGAATATAACCGCGCAATTTGTAGGTACAGCAAGCTATGTCAGCTGGGAAATGGTTTGTTGTGGTTCTTGCACTGCTTTTGATTAACTGATGAGCCTAAAATCAGCAGAGCATTACACTTTATGTAATAACATAACATGACAAAGAGTAACGCTGAGGTGTTTTATTTATTTATCATTAAAAAAAACTTTATAAAAATCTTTACTTAATAACTATGCTCTCAAAACCGTTTTGACGGTTTGTCTGTGGGAGCAGAAGAAACAGTATTACAAATATGGTTTAGTAGCTGCGCCCCGCGGTTTCACCCGCGTAGGTAAGTTTCTATCCCGTGGGAATATCGGGATAAAAAGTATCCTATGTCCTATGCCAGGTCATGGTCTACCCCTGTGCCAAATTTCATCCAAATCCGTTCGGCCGTTTTAGCTTGAAAGCGTAACAAACAAACATACAAACTCACTTTCGCATTTATAATATTAGTTATAATTAGAACGGACACTTAATTTTCACTTAGCGTACATCCTTTCGCCAGTTATTTGTAAGTCCCATGCACAACCGGCAAAATCCTATAACACTTTACTCGACCAAAAAAATTCAGATAACTCTTAAGCATTTTATTTTTTCAGAAGTCATTCTGATCCACCGACCTCCGACTCTAACACAATATTTTGAGGTCTCATTCCCGGGATCTCCAAATCTATTGTTCTCCTAACAAATTCTCTCCATACATTGATTCCCAAGAGCTCCATAATTTTATTAGTTAAATCACTATAGCAGTGGTGGCCCTGTGGTAACGGCCGCGACTTACGAGATGTAGGTCGCAGGTTCGAACCCCGACAGGCGCTTTACTTTGTGTAAATAATTTCATCACAACTGCTCTCAAAACGGTGAAGGAAAACATCGTGAGGAAACTGGCATGTCTTAGAACCAAAATTTCCAAGACATGACTGTGACATCTACCAACCCGCACTGGGCCCGCATGGTGGATTACGGCCCACTCTGTCTCATAGAGAGGAGGCTTGTGTCCCAGCAGTGGGAACATTATAGGCTGATTATGTTATGTTATGTTATGTTAAATCACTATCACTAAATAGTATAAAACAAAGTCGCTTCCCGCTGTCTGTCTGTCCCTACGTATGCTTAGATCTTGAAAACTACTAAGATAGAGTGATTCAAGAGGAAGGTTTTAGTATATAAATTGTCAAGTTTTTGTATACATTGGTTAAAATATAATGATATTTGTTGGAGGTGTCGGAAAAAAAATAACCCGTCTGGGAGCTTTCAACGAAAACGCTGCCTAACCCCTTGCCTACTGTTTAGCTAATAAGTGTGAAAGTTTGTGAAGATGTTTGGATGTTTGGATGTTTGTTATTCAATCAGGCTCTAAAGGATGAACGGATCAGGCTGAATTTTGGTATAGGTATAGGTTATAGCCTGGAATAAGACATAGGCTACTTTTTATCCCATGGGTTGCGGGAACGGGATCAAAATTTCATGATCACTTTTGGTCGCGATAACCGACATCCACGCGGGCGAAGCCGCGGCCTTCAGCTAGTAATAAATAAAATACTAAAAACCACTGTATTCGTCATTATTATAATTTTACTATCCTCGAATTAACTCTCCAATCCACTCTCCCACATCTAAAGCCGGCACCGCCACTTGGCCGGCGCGGTGGTCATTAGCGAGCAATTTGTCCCCTCCCCCCACCACTTCACCACCCCGTCTAAATTGATTGTGGCTATTTGGTACACCGCTGATGTATACAAGATAATTTACGATTTGTGTGGGCAGTTTAACGGCTTCTTATGTGACTGAAGGAATTGCTTTGATTTTATCTGACGTTTTGTCGTATTTTCGTAATGGATAAACGGAACGAAGGAACCTGGATCTTACGACACAGGGAATCCTAATGTGGGTTCCAGGAATCAACGCATTCGAATGTAAATTTTAAGCGATTCCTCCGCCAATTATGAATCGATTTTGATGATTCTTTTTCGTTTGGTAGGTTATGCTGGCGTAGTTTTTGAGTTAGGTTCAATATTACTTATTTTTCCCACTTATGTAAACGATGCGAGAGAGATTGAGAGATTTTTAACTGACTCCGTCACTGTTAATTACATAGCAAGTACACACGGCTACACATCAAGCTATACATTTCCAGTATAAGCTGACCTCGCATTGTACGGAAATCCTATACAATGCGAGATCAGCATAAACTGGAAATGTATAGCTTGATGTGTAGTCGTGTGTACCTAGTATTAATCGAATTTGTGTGGGGTAGGTACCACAACTAAAAAGTAAAAATAAAAACTTTTTACAAAAAAAAACCGACTTCCAAAAAAAAACACAAATAAGTGAAAACTAATTAACTTTAATTTCGGAAGTCGGTGGCAAAAAACGAAAATTGAACAGCAATGACACAGATTTCCAAAATTAAAGATATTTTCACCTTTTTACTTTTGTTTTGGGAGTCGGTTGTTTTTTTTTTTTTTGTAAAAGTTTTTATCGACCAACTAAAACTTCCCAGTCGAGTCTCGTATAAAGTTCTCACAGACAAAACTATACCTAAACTTTAAATTAGCTTCCCAAATATCTTCACGAACTGAATGCGTTATTGCAACGGCTATAAATTTTATAACAATAGATCATTCAGTCATATTGGCCCATTAACTGCCAATGCTGGACTAAAGGATTCTAATGCCGATAATATGAGTCGTGACGTGAGGGAAATCATTAATTAACGGCCGATGCTGGACTTAGGATATAGGTAAGGATTCTAATTAGGCTTGCAGAAAAAATATCGATGTATCGATATATCGATTTTTTTTTCTATCAATATTTTTAGGCGATATTTATTATTTCGATATATCAATGTACCTATCGATATAAAATATCAAGTATCGAAAATGTATCAAATACGATATATTTCTAATAACTAAACCGTTGTCACCACTGACTAAAACCGCTGGAATTCCAGAGCCGTAAAAGTACTTAGACTTTTTTTCCTAATTTGGTATATAGACTTACCTAATATGAATGAAAAACAAATACAATTGAACTTCACAAATTATTTTTCATATATATTTGTTATTGAAAAAAATATAAAGAAACTTACACCGTTATATCGATTTTGTTTTCGATAGATCGAAATCGATATTGTTATTTTTTTTAAATATCGATACGATATAATTATCGTCAGACACTTTTTGGCACTTCTTGCGTCCCTGATTCTAATGCAGATATTAAGAGTCGTGAGGGAAATCATTTATTGGATTTTGATCGTAAAGAGAGGCGTAGTGAGTCATCTTAAGTACGATCTTAAGACTATCTGCAATACAGCCGGAAGATATTGATTTGCAAGCTTTTGCTGTCCTGCATCCGTAGTAGGAGATTAATGAAATGATATCTGTATGTATGTACCTCAGACGAAATAAAAAACCAAGACAGAGCGCTGCGAACAATACAGTGAAGCATGCCAAAACTACACCTCCGCTCTGTGCATACACGCTCACACGCACATATTTACATTCGAACTACACCTCACTGAGTGCTCACATGTTTACGAAACCGGCCTCACGTCACTTTTGACAGCGCTCTGTCTTGGTTTTCTATGTGTCATGACTCAATACGCCTCTCTTTACGATCAAAATCCAATAAATGATTTCCCTCACGACTCTTAATATCTGCATTAGAATCAGGGACGCAAGAAGTGCCAAAAAGTGTCTGACGATATATCGTATCGATATTAAAAAAAAATAACAATATCGATTTCGATATATCGAAAACAAAATCGATATAATGGTGTAAGTTTCTATACTAATAACCACATGGACCCTGTCGCACACAACAATGTATACATACAGTTGTACTCATCAAGAACAACTTTCACTATAGGACCAACCCTGGGGGCCAATAAAAAAATCTCGCAATGATCAGTGTTTGACAGATTTTGTATGGCATCTGTCAAAAACTGATAACTGTGAGACCACTGACACGTTTGTAAATTAGTAGACTTGGCCCCCTGAAATCGCGAAAAAAATAATATTCCCTGTATTTTGACGAGCTATGCGAACATAAATGTAGGGAACAGCTGATTTTTTTCACCCTCTATAGATAAATAGTATACATAGTAAGTATTTAACCAAGTACATACACGTATACTTATGAATTTATGAATGTCACTCAAGGAATATTCCATGTATTAGATTTTTATCTAGTGCAGAAATAATATAGATAGATGACGCCACAAGGTCCTTTATTGTCTTCTTGTATGTTTTGTCATTGTATTTGCATTTGCATTAATGTAAGACAGTTCTTTACCATGTTAATTACTTATTGTGATTAGTAATTATGCTGTGCTGTGCCTATATATTGTAATGTTTTTAATAGTTGCAAGGATCCTTATTTGGCGCACAAAGGTACCGTGATTTTTATTGTTATACGTAAGTATTGAATTAGTATAGGATCGCTCGCTGGAGTCCTATTAGGATAGGTACCTACCTATAAGGTATGGCTAATTGCCGAGAATCAAGCTAAATGGCGTGCAATGGAGAGCCTATGTCCAGCAGTGAACTTCTATATGCTGATGATGATCGAAGCATCAAACTAAATATTTTCAAATCGACTTCAATTCCCTCAAGCATAGCTGCAACTAATTCCCAAAATAAACTATCTCCAGGGATCCTCGGTTACCCCAACGATTCCCAATGAAATGACATTCGCGCTGGCACCAAACTCGACCTCTAATCGAATCACAGCGACATCTAACGTGTAATCCAAACAAATCACACTTCCAAACGTTAATATGAAACAGGAACGCGCCATTAACGCGCCCCCGACATAAATCCAGGATAATATAATAAACTTATTCATAACAAACTTAATATGGCTATAACATTAAATATTAAAACACGCTGTGTAGTGCTCAACGATCCACGCAAATTGCTTTCCGTATCCACCCATCTCTTTCTAATCCCTATACAAAAGACAGAGATAGATGGATATCTGCCAGTTCGTCGCTGCAGTTGTTCTGTAAGTAATGAGGACTGTCACGCCCCGCAATCAAATTCCGGCGCCATGATTGGTCGTTTAACAGGGTTCGAAGTTTGAAACGCTTTTTTTTTCGCTGTAATTTTCGTTCATTATCTATGGACTATGTGTAAATGACGCGTTCAGCCGTCGGTAATTTTTTAATCTCGTTAGAGACTTTACGATTCATTAAATTGTTTTGTAATTTATTTATTGTGGGTAATTTAATTTTGGATAGTTAGTTTTATGTTTGTTTATGAGTAATTTGGGGTGTGTGGCTGTGTGATATCTTTTCTATTATAGTTTGGAGATTCTTATTTCCTATTGGCCTTCAGGGCTTAGTAAAAACTATCGCTGAACCACATCTTCAAACTCACTTTAGGAATCTATTTCAAGTATTTTGTCGGAAAGTTCTCATTCACTCTTTGTGGTCTCGTTAGTTGGGTGAAGGATGCCTCCCTTTTTACATTCTACGACTCCTTTCTTTCGATTCTTGAGTTCGATAAAATCTGTAAAATTTGAGTCACCAACATCGAGATATAAGTACTAACGTACTAGAGAAGACACCGTAAATTCCTACTTTGTCTCGTTCAACTGCGGCGATCGCGCCGCAGTTTGTCGAAGAAAACGCGTAGTGCCGTGATTTACATGGCGCTTAAGACCTTTTTGCCGAGAATAAATACACTTCCGCAGCAAATCTACCACTGTGGTAAATTAGGTACGGTTTAGACGAATTGTTATTATTTTAGCGCTGCAGCGAACTAAAGATTCAATACGAAGAATAGGACAATTCAGTTATTTGACAGTTATTTGACGTAGCTTCTCTAGTACGTTAGTACTTATATCTCGATGGTCACCAATTAAATATTTTATTAGTTTTAAGTAGGTACCTACTGGGAAGGCCTCTCACAAGGTGGACCGATGACCTTGTGAAAGCCGCAGGAATCCGGTGGATGCGAGAAGCACAGAACCGGTCGAAGTGGCGGTGCTTGGGGAGGCCTATTTTATTTATTTATTTATTTAACAACAATTGCTTGCTGCAGTAACAGTAAATACCAAAGCGTGCAGCAAGCCAACAGTGGACGTCTTTCGGCTGAAATGATGATGAAAATGAGGTAGGTACTTACAAATATTTGCATGTTATATGGAAGAATGTATCTTTTCAGATATCTGTGGCCCTAGTGAAAAGGGATCTAAGTCCAAAAATGCAACTTTACAGGAGACGCAAAAAACACTCCGCGCGCTTCAAATTGCGTGTTTGACCTCGTGTGACATTTAAACCGCTACCAATTGAAATACATGTGAAGTTTTTTATAGGTAAATAATTTATGTTCTTTATTATTATTGAGTTATTTTAATTTTAATGTTATTAGTTTTTAAGATAGTGACTTATACTAACCACAAAATGAATTCCTTTAGGGTATAATATAACTTATACCTCTTCTCCTATAATGTTAAATGTTAATTCATACAAGTGAAAATGAATACGCATTTGGAATGATTATGTTCATACTAATCTCAACAGAGTTACTTTGATTTTTTCCCTTTATTTTAGTGAAAACGGATTTATGTCTAATAATATCACATTACTCACTAAACCATTTTTAAGAACCAAGTGTTGTTGTATTGATAAACACTAACCAAATAAAAACGTGGGTAATTTATGTTAATTTAGATTAAAAAACACAAAATATATTTGAAAAAATCCGTTTAAAAGAATACAAAAGTACTTGAAACCGACTTTTGTAGTTTTTTTTGGTGTCAGTTGGACCCTTTTACACAAGGTAACTTCTTTATTTTTAGAGATAGCTTAGATCCGTTTACACCAAACGATAGAGCATTTTTCTCTGATCACTTCTGTATACTTAACTCATTTTCCACAAAATCGGACTTATACCCCTTTTCACTAGGGCCACAGATATATTCTACCATATAACATGCAAAAATTTATTAAATTACATAATTTATTTGTAAAAAAATATACGTATATGTTTCGTTTCATAAGTACTTATCTATTTTTTAACAACTCACCAGGCGGCCAAGTCTACTAATTTACAAACGTGTCAGTGGTCTCACAATTATCAGTTTTTGACAGGATACGCTATACAAAATCTATCAAAAACTGATCATTGTGAGACCACTGACATGTTTGTAAATTAGTAGAATTGGCTGCCTGATATAACTATAAGTACTTACTTTCATTCTATCCAAATAAGATTTTCTATTCTATTCTATTCGAGACCACATCAAAAATAACCAGAAGCAAAAATCAATAGGTAAATCACGATCTTACTCAGCCTAAATAGGTAGATAATTTAGCGTCTGCCCCCCAATTGACTTTCCCTATACTTACCCCGAAAATTCCCTCAGCTTGCCCCAACAAAATCACTAGCACCAATAAAATATTCAAAACATCACAGAAAATATGAATTGCAAATGCTTACAACAAACACTTTTTCATCCCTACGGATATCAACAAAATTATAATAAAACATTTTCGTTACGCGAATCCGAATGTCATCTCACATCACTATTTGAGTGCACTTAAAAACCGTTACTAATGTCACATTTTGAATGCAAACTTATTTTTTTAAATAAATTGAAGGAAATTGAACCTTATTAGTAAAGATATAAATTTTATAAGAGAGGAAATTGATATTTGTATTTTGTTGGCGGTATAGAAAAGTGGATGAAACATTTTATTTGTGAGGCAAAGGAAATTGAGTTTAATTTGATAAAGAATACGCTGCATTTTCCAGTGAAATATAGTTGATATTTTATTGGTACAGAACCAAAATAAATATGCACGTAAATAAATTAGTTGTAGAATTTTATTGCTCAAGAAATAGAGCACAAAATTGGTTAAACTTACATTTATCTAAAATAAAAGTTACTTTTGTAATAGCGATGCGAATTCGCGCGCTTTTCCCTCGAAAATGGCGGTCTTTTGACATTTTTGACAGTTGTAAAAGGGCGCATTTGTGATGGAATCAGATTCCTAAAAGGGTAGGCAGAGCCTAGAGCCTTAAGGGTTAATTCAAGTGCTGTGAACACAGACTTATTGACATACCTAGCTTATTAACATGAAGAACAAAAATATAAAGTGTGGTGGCCTGTATTTTTGGTAAACAAGCTAAAAATAAGATAATTACGATATACTTATCAACAACTTCGTTAACAAGACTTGTTCCTACTTCAAACTAATGACATCTAATTACCTAATTAAGAAATGCAGCACCGTAGCGTTCACTAATTAACTCCCCCCCGCCCCGCGCCCCGCGCGCCCCGCGGTTTCACCCGCGTAAGTCTCGATCCCGTGGGAATTTCGGGATAAAAGTATCCTATGTCCTATTCCAGGTCACGGTCTACCCTTGTGCCAAATTTCGTCCAAATCTGGTCTGCAGTTTTAGCGTGAAAGCGTAACAAAGAAACTCAGTTTCATATTTATAATTAACCGATTTCTTCAAAAAGGAGGAGGTTCTCAATTCGTCTGTATGGTTTTTTTTTGTGTTTGTTACTCGATTACTCCGCCAATTATGAATCGATTTTGATTATTCTTTTTTTGACTTTGCCCGCGTAGTTTTTGAGTTAGCTTCAATAAGTCTATTATTTATCTGAAGAATGAAACGTACGTAATATAATTACGTATTATAGTCTTTATATACCACAACTAAAGACTGAAAAATAAAAACTTTTTACAAAAAAAGAAACGATTAAGTATTTTTTTTTGTAAAAAGTTTTTTATTAGTTAGAATTAGGATTAGACGAGCTGCATGATAAAAAGAGGGTGTGTCCTTATATAGCCGAGAGTATACGCGATTCACCGACTGGAGAGTGAAGCCGACCCGAGCGTGATGGTTCAGTTTCATTTACTGTTCAGAAAAGTGAAGAACATTTCACATTTAAAAAAATGCTATTATAGTTACAATTAATTATTATATTTTAACTTCAGTACTTACCAACTTAGTAGAACTTTTAGTATCCTTTCATAAGTAGGTAGGTAGGATGTGTCCTAAACTATGCCTAAACATGTGCATTTATTTTTTATTACTATAACTTATGTTCGGTTTTTTATACTAACACTTTACTTTATGTTACACTACTACATTACTTTTCATTATTTTTAACTTAAAATAACATAATAAGCTTACTCATAAAAAAAAATCATTGCTTAACATCGCCGATGCGACTCATGAAAACGAACACCAACAATTTTTAAACACCTGTATTTATAAGATATGAAAAGCTAAACAGATCATAACAGTTTATTGATTTATACATGGCCGTCTCGCCACTTAAGTGCCAGTACGACTGTACGAGTCCCCCAACTAACCACAACACACGAAGGGGGATGGGGGACTGTCGGAGAAATGTTGGTAAAGGTAGAGCCACAACCGAAAAAAGTATAACGAAACTTGCAGAGAGAGTTTATTTGATAAAAATAATTTGTCATAAATACAGTACACACGGCTACACATCAAGCTATACATTTCCAGTTTATGCTGATCTCGCATTGTATAGGATTTCCGTACACACGGCTACACATCAAGTTATACATTTCCAGTGTAAGCTGACCTCACATTGTTCGGAAATTCTAAACAATGCGAGATCAGCATAAACTGGAAATGTATAGCTTGATGTGTAGCCGTGTGTACAACGCGAGGTCAGCTTATACTGGAAATGTATAGCTTGATGTGTAGCCGTGTGTACGAGGTTCATTCCAAAAGAAGTTAGATATTCTTTACTCATTTGTTTGACAACTGGCAAGTTATTCACTATCTTATAAGCTGGGTATTTAATGACATAATTATTTGAAACAGTTTGTCCTCGAACAGTAATATTAGCTTGGTGTGACAAGCGACCGCAGTCAGGAATCTGGCACCTTCTCGGGCACCACGAAAACACGTCTCCCAGAACACTCGAATTTTTTTAACTAATAAAAAACGTGTCCATCCTCCCTCACCCACCATATTATTCCCCTGACCTAGCGCCTTGTGATTTTTTACCTGTTTCCAAGAAACAAAGAAAAACTAAAGGGGAAAAAGTTTGAAAGCAAAGAATGCACCGACTGCCTATAATTTCGAGATTGCTGAGGTGTCTAAAGAAGAGTGGTCAGAGGTATTTTCCAATTGGTTCAGACGTATGGAAAAGTGTATACGTGCTCAGGGTGAATCCTTCGAAAAGATCGAACTTGTAATAAGGAATAAATAGAAACCTAGGCCCCAGTTGAAAGTAATATTTTGGTAGCTGATAAACCTTAGTATAAGGAATCTAATTGTACCAGACAGAGGTTCTATTTCGAAGTAGAAAAAAAAAAAAAAAAAAACTGATTTCGGAAAAACATTATTTTTTGTGGGTTCTATTATGATTTCCGAATAAATAAAAACGGGGAAATATGAGCCTAGATTTGCTTCATAAATATGTAATTCAAATAGAACTCAATCATACAGTTTTTTTTGTACGAATTATTTTCAGTATTTTGACCTTCAAAGTAACGAAAACTTTAAGATAAAAAAAATTAAAGTATACAAAATTGGCACATGGGAGTTCTACTCGTGCATTTTTAGTGAAGTATTGAGTAGAAATATTCAATAAAAAGCTGATGTCACTTTTAAAGTGTTTTTATTGCCCCAGTTAGTTATTCATAAATCTGTAACGCTGTTGAGTGGCTGAGCCCTTACACAGGATGGTACGATACTTTTGAACAAATAATATGCATTTGTTAATAGTTTCCATATGGAAAAGATGTCCTATGGTCATGAATAGGTACAAGACAGGAAGGGTAAAATAAAATCATAAACAAGACGTCTGGAACCTCACGTCGAAATAGAGCAGCTACTCAAACCTCTTTTCCGTAAACTCGAAACCACAACATAATCTGTGGCATGTAATTTGGCGCGCTGTCACGATGACAACGCGGCGGAAGGGGCGTGGCTTCCGGCCGCGTTCCGTTTTACTTAACGCACGCTCGCAAAATGACACGACCCATTAAAATCGACCAGTCTTACTTGGACTACCCTCCGATTTGCTTTGATCTTAACTGTTGACAATCTTTGAGATTCAAGCGGTTGGGGAAGAGGGTATTTTGAATTGTTATCTGATTACATTTCGGGTACCTATATTTTTATGGTTGATTTCTTGTTGGATTTATAAATGGAGATTGAAAGAAATTTTATGGAAATTCATTTTGGATTCATAGTAAGTATATCAGATTATTTGATAGATTTTTTAGGTATAATAAATCATTTAGCTTAAATCCCACTTACCATTACGCAAAGTCAATAGACAGTGAAGGGATGGTAGTACGAGTCGTAGTTATGAAATTATGACAGTGACCTTTCTTTACAATTTCACTGTGTTGCTCTTGAGTCGATGAGAACCTGCCAGGGTTGCGGGAAAGTCCGAAAGGGATACCGGGACCTTGGCAACAGGCAACTGAAGGAACACGGGTGGGTTTTAGTCAGTAAAGGTCTGACACACCCTTCCGCTCCGCCCAGAGCGGGAGAAGTCATTTGATGAATTCCCACACTCAAAAAAAAAATAAGCCGATGAGAACCATTTAGGTTGTCAAAACCCTAAAACCATGAACCGCCTAGCTAGCCGTAGGATACCCTTCTGACTGTCAAAAGTCTTTTAAGATAATATAACAATTAAAATTCTATTGTGTCTCGTTAATGACAGTTGAACTAATACTCATATTGCCCAGTAATGCGGAGGCTAAGTGCAGCACTGACAGTTCTTGAACGCGGTATATAAGATCGCGTTCATTGATGAAATCGCCCGAAATGACATTCGTTCCGCATCCACTATTTACAAAAGAAACTAATGGCTCTAATATTTTCCTTCAATAATCATACTTACCGAAATAAATCCCCATTAAGGGTGGTCTCCTATAAATAATCTTTTTAACAATATATCGAGAGTTCCTTTGAAACTGGCCATCTTCACTAATGGGATAATTAATAATGCCAAGATTTATAGCGCGGAACGGACCGAGGCGACGCCATTTTGACGACAGACAAAAAATAATTGAAATATTTTTGAAGATGTGTTTACAAATTATTGGTGATGCGGTCGAGATGTTTTTACGCTAATTTAATTAATTTAGTGTTGTCGACGTGTGAAACTAAATTCTAATGTTCGGGATAATCAATGTTTTTGCAGGGAAATACCTATTTTGACTTCCTAAGTTATATTATACAGTATATTAACTAACAAAGGGCGTTCCCGTTAACCTGCAATAGTATAGCGTCTATACATGCTAAAAAAAATGTTTTTTTTTGTTTTTGTATAGTAAAATATTCACAAAAAATATTAAATTGTTACGGAAAATAAACTCTCTGTACACGCCCACTTGTCACACTTGTTAACCCCCGACGGAAAAAGAGGGGTGTTATAAGTTTAACGTGTGTATCTGTGTGTCTGTCTGCGCTATCGTAGCTGCCAAACGGCTGAACCGATTTTGATTTTTTTGGTTTTGTTTGAAAGGTGGCTTAATCGAGAGTATTCTTAGCTATGATTCAAGAAAATCGGTTCAGCCGTTTGAAAATTATCAGCTCTTTTCTAGTTGATGAATGCATGTGAGCATCTTCCACAGGTCTAATCGATTGGAAATTTAGAATTCTCTTATTTCAATGATATGAAAAGAATATATGTAGTAACCTTGAGCTGATGCTGCAGCATCACCTGGAATTTGCAGGATACCCAACTCCCTCACGAACTTACAGCAGAGGTATCGTGTTTGGACTCATTCGAAAGGTCTCAACAAATAGGTTACAGATAGATGGTGATCAAAGTCTGATGATGGAGTAGGAAAGATAAATGAGAGTAAATTAGTAGGTAACAAGCTTCACTGTGGCAAAAAACGTACAGCTACGAAGATTTCGGCGAGCTGCGCGTTGATCGTAGCGTTTCTACTAGTAATATAATATACTTAAAATTTAAAAACCTGGAAATAAAAATTAAATTTAAAATTTAAAAAACCCCCGACTAAAACAAAGCGTCTAAAAAGTAAAAAAATAATATCATAAAAGTTGTAGGTACTACTTTGATCCAACCGTCGCGTCGTCGTGTCGGGGGACGGGTTTTTTAAATTTTTAATTTAATTTTTTTTTTCTACGTTGATATACAGGTGTGCGTGTACAGAGTGTTTCTTTTACGTTTAAATTTAATCGTTTTGAGAACATTTCACGAAACAAACAAAAAAAAATTTTTTTTTTTTGAGTGGTAATATTTTTTTTTACCATGTTTACACGCTATACTATTTCAGGTTAACGGGAACGCCCTTTGTTAGTTAACATATTGTACTTATAATAGAAATATCTACATGGTACCGCTCGCGCCGGCGACAACGATTTTTTTGCTCGAGAATGAAGCACGAAACACGGTACAAAAGATTCAAGGTCAAAGTCAAAAGTTTTTATTTGTAAACATATTTAGGTGTTATAAATAAAGTAGGTCTTGAGATCTCTATGTTTTGCCGATAACGGCGTACACACGGCTCTAGGTTTTTTTTTTTTCACAAGATTCCGATATCCCATTTACAGACTAAACCATTTTATTTCATTTCAGTGCAAGAGCAGTGGTGGGGTAACGGCGACGACTTACGGGTTGTAAGTCGTAGGCTCGAACCCTGACAGGCACTTAGTTTGTGTAAATTATTTCATCACCGCGGCTCTCAAAACGGTGAAGGAAAACATCGTGAGGAAACCGGAATGTCCTAGAACTAAAAATTCAAAGACATAATTATGACATCTACCAACCCGCACTGGGCCCGCGTGGTAGATTACAGCCCACTCCCTCTCACAGAGATGAGGTCTGTGTCCCGGCAGTGGGAACATTATAGGCTCGTTATGCTATGATGTTATATGTGTGATAGATGTTATGCTATTTAATTTCAGTGAGCTCATGAAAAATGGCTATATTCGAGTCCTGTGTTGTGTCGTGTCGCGTCGTGACGCCTTCTGACGCAGTGTTAGCCAATCAAAACTCGTTGTGATTTGACGTAGGTATTATAATATCTGTGACGTAGTCCTGAACAGATTCGTTTGGTTGGTGTATCCCGCGTCACTCACGTCACGACACAACACGACACAGTAATGTGTCGGTAGCATATAAAAACCATAAAAAATCATACTTAAAAAACAAATTTGTAACTTGTTGTATAAACTCCACTATAAACGCAAATATTCATTGAAAAAGTAAACACTAAAAATGTATAATAATGAAGCTCGTAACAGTGGGGTGTACGTACCAATTACCGGCCAGCACAAATTGTAGCAAATTATCGAATTAATATTGATATGCCATTATTGAGGCAATGTTTGGGCCAACGTTTTCGGACCAATGTATGGACAAAGATTTGAAGTGATGTTCACTTGTTAATTTTTATTATAAAAGAAAAAAGAAAAATTGTTTTATGTGGAAATATAATTTTATATTGTGTACAATTTTTGTGATGTGATGGTAATCCCTAATAAGGACTCTATAAAGAAGTTGTGGGCGCCTAAATACCTGAGGACCTAGACAAATCTCTCTCTATCAGCGATAACGATGATAGAAAAGGCAAAAATGTATAGGACTGACATACTATCGAAAAGCTTATTTATGTCAATCCTATTGAAAGTCGTTGTAGAAATACCAAACGCTTTCGAAGCGATTGTCACTTGTCTAGGCCCTCTGGACTTTTGGCTGTTTCTTCGTCTTGAACTAGTAACTTTAGAAAATAAGTAGGTAAGTACCTTTTTGGTATTTGTAAACTGTCTTACAATGAAAACAAAACAAGGACAGGGAAATTGCTAGCACTTCTGTTTAAGAAGACTGTCTTGAAGTAGGTAGTAGACATTACAGGCCAGTACCTAACGTTGTCTTTAAGTATCTGCCGAAAAACAACCAGAAAAAAATTAAATTCTTCTACTTAACCTTTCATACCTATGTTGGGGTCAGCTTCCAGTCTAACCGAGTGCAACTGAATACCAGTATCTTACATGCAGCTACTGCCTACCTGACCTCCACAACCCGGTTACTGGGTAACACTGGTTGTTAGACTTTTGGGCTTCTGACTACCCGTAACGACTGTCAAAAGAACATGAATACCTAGGCCCAAATGTTCATCAAAACATTGGCGGCCAACACCCTCAGTCCACAGTTCCACACGGAGAAACTCTTATAGCTATAATGAATGGGTGCTCATGGCTCATGGCTCAATACGTGTTATTTGTGCCACACGATGGGGTTCTGTTTGTTTTGTCATATAGATAGACTATGGGGATTCGTAGAAATGGCATGTTATGGCCATTGTCACACGGGGTGATGGCAACTCAACCTAAACTGGTTGGCAACGGGCGTTGCCAACTGCAACTGGTAGGTACTCTCAAATGGCGCAACTCAAGTTATATCAATTTTGGTCATTCATTATCATCATTTCAGCCGAAAGGTTGGAGTGGCGACCGCGAGTGAAGACGTAGTGTTGGATGCCCGCACAAGCTGGACCGATGATCTGATGAAGGCTGCGGGAATGCGCTGGATGCGAGAAGCACAGAACCGGTCGAAGTGGCGGTGTTTGGGGGAGGCCTATGTTCAGCAGTGGATGTCTTTCGGCTTTAGTCATTCATTCAGACAATATACCTACGCGCCAATTTTATGAAAAAAATGGCGTTGGCAACGACCGAGCGTCCTGCAACGCCATTGAAAATTACATTTTCTTTTCAGGCCCTCTTTCTATCGCGTAACTCTTATATCTTCTGACTACGTTACGCTCACTGAATTGGTCCAACAGCTGTGCTGCTGGGGAGTTTGTTGCGCCACTTCTTCCCAGCTAAAGCACTAGGAAGTGGTGAAGGGTGGGCGTTTTTGGGGGACTATCTTATGTAATTTTGACGTTCGAAAAATGCCTAGCTTGAATAAATGACTTTTGATTTGATTTGACAAAACGAGCCCGCCGCGTAACAGAAAGGATCGAATACAATCTATTGAACAAAAATGTTACATAATGTTAAAAGTTATTACGGTACCAAGTCTAAAACTTCATAGCTCTGTGCACTCATTTGTGTAATCAATATATAATTTGATAATGAACGGGTGTGAGCTGCGCTTAAGCATCATTCGATTCATTGTTAGTCACGCCATCAATAACATTTGAATTAGAATTCTATTCGCAAGCATGCGGTGACCAAGCTTGGTGATCGATACTAGTTCCATCTTTGTGTGAAAAGAGATATTTATTTTGATCTGCAGTGGGATAATTCAGGTATAGACTCAGACAGGCTGACTAATGCAATATTACTAGTATAATTACATCAGTAAATTACGTTACAATATTTTTTTTTTTTACTGTGGGAAGTCATCAAATGACTTCTCCCGCTCTGGGCGGAGCGAAGGGCATGTCAGACTTTTACTGACTAAAACCCACCCGTGTTTCTTCAGTTGCCTGTTGCCAAGGGTCCCGGTATCCCTTTCGGAATTTCCGCAAACGTTACTAATGGGCAAACGCCAAACTTGTAGACGAATTTTGGGCCGAAACAATTTAGTAAAGACTACATTGACACAGCAAGAAGGAGGAGACGTAAGTAAAAAAAAACACAAAAGTTCGTAAGTATTCCGAGAGACATTGCCAACAACGACAATACTTGATTCTCTTGAATACCTGACCTGAACAAGAGGTCAGACGGTCCTCTGACCATTTCAGCTGGCATAAGCTGAGCCAAACGGTTTCAATGATCCCTCTTCCGTCACCTTTGTTCTAACTTAGATAAAAACTTTATTGAATGAGCATTCTTAAAACATTTAGTTATTTTTTTAAGGTTTCCGTAAACCTTCATAGCATGTGCTTCCGACTTTTCTTAAAACAGTTAGTTCGTTTTTTAGGTTTCCGTAGTCCGGGAGAAAAAACGGAAACCTTAAAAAAAACTTTATAAATTACTTTTAAATATTAAAACGATACTTAAATGGTAAGCAATTTAATTTCAAATTCAAAAAAAAAAATACAATCTAGACCGAAACTTCTATCGGTCCAAGCAAAATCAAGTGCATTCACAAATATGACACTTTAAATCGAGTGCAACATAACTAGGGTCAACAATTGGTGGTGTCACCCTTTTGTATTGTTTAAATTCAATCGATCAGTGAAATCATGCTTACACAATAATGTGAGGGTGAGTTTGTAAAGGGTGATTATTACCTACTCATACTAATGTGTAGGTCATGAATGTCATCAAACCTCACTAATATTATAAATGCGAAAGTTTGTAAGTATGGATGGATGGATGGATGTATGTTTGTTATTCTTTCACGCAAAAACGACTGAACCGATTTGGATGAAATTTGGCAAACAGATAGTTTATAACCTAGATTAACACATAGGATACTTTTCATCCTGATATTCCCACGGGATCGAGACGTATGCGGGTGAAACCGCGGGGCGCAGCTAGTGATACATAATATATAATATAATTTTGAGACAATAGGGGAAGGTTGCTATGAATGGACCACCTAACTTTACGACAACATATCTTAAAAAATATAAGTGATAAAATGAAACCAGTTTAATATTTTTATTACGTAGGACCTTTATTTATAATAATCAAACGCACAAACCATTTGGGCTTACACTTTTTGGTATAAACGAAGAAAACTAAATTTTGGGCTATTACCTTCTTTGGACCATGGGCACCTTCATTGAACCACCAGGTTGCCGTCAATGGACTTCGAGAAATTTGTTCCAGAGGTCCACGCACTGGGCCCGCGTGGCCCACTCCCTGTCACAGAGAGGCCTATGTCCCAGCAGTGGGAACATTATATGCAGATTCCTATGCGTATGTAGCAGGGCTCGAAAACCGGTAACTTTTCCAAACCGGTTTCGGTCATTGACCCCAGACCAGAAACGATTGCGGTTTAGGTTTCGGTTACCGGTGTTTTAACCGGTAAATGGAAGAACCTGTTCCTTTACAAATTCCGATTCCGTTGAGCGAAATTAACCGGTTAATTTGAGTTTCGACGGTGCATCGGTAGCATCTCTATATTGTTAAGAGGGTAGCCTGTCTGGCATCCATTAAAACAAAGGACATCACGTGTACAATATAGCGGGAAGTTATTACCGCTAACTCTGTCACCAGCTTCAATCTATTAACAACAAAGTAATCAAAGGACACAAACTTCGTTTGTTTATCACAAGTGAATTACAGCCAGGTGCCAGAAACTTATCTACTAAGTAGCCATTCGAATAAGTTAAGTCATCTGCCTAGCCTTTTCCCAACTATGTTGGGGTCGGCTTCCAGTCTAACCGGATGCAGCTGAATACCAGTATTTTACATGGAGCGACTGCCTATCTGACCTCCACAACCCAGTAACTGGGTAATACGATACCACTTGGTTAGACTAGTTGTCAGACTTTCGTGCTTCTGACGACTCGTAACGACTGTCAAAGATCCACAAATGACAGCCGGGAACAACGGCTTAACGTGCTTTCCGAGGTACGAAGGAGTCTCGATATGTGAAAATGGTCACCCATCCACGGACCAACCCCGGCAAGCGTAGCTTAACCTGATGGATCGGCCCGAGCGGCTGTTATTACTTAGCCACGAGCTCCTCTTCAAATTTTCAATTTTGTTATGTGTTCAAATAAGTTAAGTAGCCATTCAAATAAGGTAAGTAGCCATTCAAATAAGGTACGTTATTTTGATTATTTATATGTCTAGATACTCGTAGAGTGTCGCACTGTTAAAGAAAAAACAAGTAAGCCAACTTTGATAAGCTGGTGTGCGTGACAGCTCGCGCCAAGTCATATTGCTGTCATTGTGTGTGCATTTAGCGGCCAACAGTTTGACGCTATTTTTTCGATGCGTTCACAGCTTTAACTGTTTATCAAGACATATTTATATCTTTGGTAAGTTCCTTACCTACGTGGTTAAATCCTAATCCTAACTGGTCCTAACTAATATTATAATCCTGAATAAATAATATTATAAATGCGAAAGTGAGTTTGTTTTTTGTTACGCTTTCACGCTAAACGGCTGAACAGATTTGGATGAATTTTGGCACATGCGTAGACTATGATCTGGATTAGGACAGAGGATACTTTTATCCCGATAGTCCCACGAGATCGAGACTTACGGGGGTGAAACCGTGGGCGCAGCTAGTATTATATTAAAATATAAACCGTAACGCTACCTGACTCATCTCCCACCAAAAAAAACCCCCTTGACATAATTAAAAACTCCGTCAACTGGCATTGTCAACAGCCCTAATTAGAAATCCGCATTCTAATTTTAAACATAGCAATTAAACAATTTGTTTTCGACGCTGGCAACACGCATCGCTTGCCGCAGTTTATTACTGTGGCAACATTTTACTTGCAAGTGTGAATTACGTTTTAAAATGTCAATGAGTCGTGAAATGGAGTGTTTTCGCGCCTTTGAATCTAAAAATGGCCGACAGCTGACAGCTGTGCAACAGACGTTGTGCTTGAGTTGAGGATGTTTTATTAGTTGTGTTTAACTTGCTAAGTATACCTACCTAGGGATTTTGTGCTTTTGTTTTAGTTATGGTGGCATGGCAAATTTCAATATAAAACGCCAGTTAGAAAAAAACTTGATGACCCTTTTTGTTCAAAATCTGTCTCTGCCTAAGCAAGCGAAGGATTCTAGGATTGAACCATGAGCGAAGCGAGTGGTTAAATTATAGAATCCTGATAGGAAATAAAGAAGAACAACCGGTCCAACAGCTAGGGCGTCAGACTGGGCGAATTCGAATAGGTATCTACTACTAATGCCCGTTTTCACTTATGCTACGGCTACACTTCGCGTTATCGCGAACTTTTCTGTTGCTGAACGCTCTCTGTTGCTCAGCGAGTAATCGAGGGGTGTGCGAGAGAGAGCGCACGTAGAAAAGTTCGCGATAACGCGAAGTATGGCTGTAGCATTACAGTAGGTATTAAAGAGATTTTATTAAGGTACCTTTTTAGTATTAAAGAGATTTTTTTTTATAAAACGACCGCTTTTTCTGAAATGTTATTAAATCAACACAACAACAAAAATTATATAACGGACTGTCAAAGTCATCTTTAGTGATTAATTCGATTGTGATAGGTGGAAACATTTTCAATAATCCAATCACAGTGATAACATGAGCATGAGTTATAAATTCTGTTAGCTTTGTTGTTGATTAGCAATGCAGAAGCTGGGTGCACAAATCATAGTTATGCACACAGTAGGTAGGTTACACTAGCCAATTTTGCTAGCTCTTTATTTGAGAAATCAGGATCCTAAACGATGACACACGATTTAAAATCACTAAAAATAAATGAGCCATCGATTGTACTAAATACTCGCATCATGAAACGAACGCGCGTCGATCTGTTCGCGCCAAAACAAACGTCAAAATTCCCGCCCATTTGTATCAATCACTTTGACAGCTCGCGTATAGGGTTGACAAATAATGATCGATGGAAAAATAAATTCACAAATGGCTATTTTAAAGATTTTAATGAAGGCTATTAAAATTATTTATAACATACGATAAAACTTTTATGCAGATTTGTTAAATTCTTATTTTAAGCCAAGTCTTCTGAGACGGGCAAAAAACCTGATATCTACTGACCTGCAAATTGCAAAAAACGTAAGAAAATTTGAATTTCGCGGACATTAAAACCGCTGACGTCAACATCAGACCAGCCGCGGAGTACCTACCTACTTACATACGATTTGCTACTATGTAATCGGAAGCAATCACTGTGCTCCCATACAGCCTATTAAATTAACACCTTGTTAACACAGTAATTTGAAAACATTGTAAAAGTCTAATATAATAATAGTGGACAGAAAGATCCAGAGGGACTAGACAAGTGACAATCGCTTCGAAACCGTTTCGTATTTCTACAACGACTTTTATTTTTAATCATTCTGTTCGAAACCATCAAATGCCCGCGAATGTTATTAAAAAAAAATTACAACCGACGGTTTTCAGAATAGGTTTGGTTTGGTCGTTTAAACTCGCGAGAATCTATGAAGGCCGTTTTGACGTTTCGTTCTCGTACAAAGTAATAAAACGTTATGCATTGAGAATCTCTCAATAGAGAATCTCTAACACTACGGCTACACTTCGCGTTATCGCGAACTTTTCTTCGTGCGCTCTCTGTTGCTCAGCGAGTAATCGAGGGGTGTGCGAGAGAGAGCGCACGAAGAAAAGTTCGCGATAACGCGAAGTGTAGCCGTAGCATCATTGAGAAGTCTAGTAACGCAAACTATTTGAAGTTGTAGGTACCGATATTATATGTAACTTCAAAACACAGCCCTCAACTCCTCACAATTGCTCGTTAAGCTTTGATGGCTTTGTTAATTGTAAACGGACACAGAATTAGATACTAATGAAACAAACTAACGTTCTAAAGACATCGGATTGATTGTCTTGCATGCCTCTTAACACAAGGCATGTTAATTTGAATTCTTTTAACGAGATGTGTCGGGATGTTTTTGTAAATGTCTTGTTGGATTCCCGTAGGAGGATGTGGCGTTTCGCTGTTTGATATAGTGATTAGTTACTTTAATCGTTTACAACAAACGATACCAAATACGATTGTCAACTACGAATTGACTGACCTCCGAAATAAATAGACAAAAAAAATGATTTTGGCCTTTGAATGGCGATCTGTGGGTCTGTCTCCGGGAATCTAAACTTTAAGCCAATATATAAATTTCTACGTTGCATAGATCTCCAGATAAACGTCTGTGGAAGACGGACAAAAAAGTGAGATTAGATAATTACTTATTTAAAAGTTTGAAAATTTAAACGCTTCCTAGTTGCTAATAGCTGAAATAAATTAATGCTAAATTTACGGACCGTTTTTGGTTTAAATTAACACTTTGGCGGACAGTAAACGCTCATAGACGTAATAACAATAAAACTTCAATTGTGTCTCATTCACTGTCCGCCAAAGTGTTAAGACTCGTGTATCTTTACTAATAATGAATGTTAAATGTATATAATTATTATTAGTAAAGATACACCCTCCCATCCTCATGGCTCTATAGATATAATAAATATAATGGTAATAAATATAATGGCTCTATAGCCTCTCTTCTGTAACCCTAGGAACTGAGCTTATAGTTCAAATTGAAATCAAATCTATCACCAACTTCAGAAACTGTAATTTTTTCTTTTCAAAGGTTTTTTTTGCATCTTTCAGTAGGTAGGACTATTTTGAATCCACAGCCAGATTGGGTAATTAAAAATTGTCAGAAAAAATCCAATACCTACCTTTTTATCCGGCTGGCTGCGGCCTGAGGATCGAACTCCGCATCGACAGCATCATAATTATAATTATGCTGTGCTAAAAACGGTCGCATTTGCTAGTTGCGACGAACTACTCTAGCTAAGCCCGCCATCTATTATGCAATAGCACTTGTTTAGTTTTTGTAATGTTAAATTATGAAACGTGCAGTGCCATCTAGTGTCGAGTAGCTATTTTCCAAGGTCACATGGAACGAACCATAGACAATAACATAAATCATTCAAGTCGCTTCAATTATTATACGGCTTATTTGCACGGTTGAATTGTCATTAGAAGATATTCCTGCAAGTGCTATTTTATAATTGGGTCGGATAATAGCAATGTCATGGTCATGTTCAAAACATTCAAACAATACCAATACATTAGTAAAATAAAAGTTTGTATAAAAATAAGACAACAGTTATTACTTTAGAGATTTAAAATTTACAACAAAAAAAAAGTAATTGAAGCAACATTTCAAATTATTGCACGCACTTGCGCTAACGTCTTTGATTTCCAAACGCACTTTTGTAGCGGCTAGAAAAAAGAACAAAAATAAACACGTCAGCTGTCAAAATTTGTTGTGTCATGTCGCTGTAATATTTTTGTAGAAAACCAAACACTGTTTGTCTGAAATAGAAATAATTAACACTCATAGTTTATAACTGAGCTAGGAAACTACCGCATCGGTCTCACCACCATGCATTGGTACGGGGGCAGTATCGCGGAAGCAGTAAATCTATCAAAGCAAAAAAATGCCATTTTCGTGGTGTTCGTCGAAGGTAATTCTTTTTTTTTCTTTTGTAGTTCGGTTTCAAGACTTGTGTAACATGATTGATCAGGAAAAATGCAGTATTTTAACCGTTTTTGTTTGTAGCAATGTAGGTCAAATCCTATGTCAAGTTTGTGAGGTTATTGGCAAACATTTTGACGTCATAGAAAGGAAAAATGTCGTAATATATTTATTTATGTGTATTCTTCATAAACAGTGTGGAAAACAATCGATTTTGCTTTCGTACCGATATCTGCTGCTTACTGTTACAGATCAATCACCTTTTGTACATGCACAGATACTGAAAATATTATGAATGCAATGATGGAAACAATTTTGTATGTAAATAGTTTAACATAATATCCATTCTTGTTATCTTAGCCAAAGCTGATCACCTGGGTAGTAAACTGTACAATCCTGTTTATGAAACTTACTAACCCACTTTATGGAAGAAGGCTAAATGTTTTTTTTTTTAATGATAATTATAACACAATAGAGGAGCTCGTGGCTAAGTAATAACAGCCACACGGCTCGATCCATCAGGTGTGCCTCAGAAAGCACGTTAAGCCTTTGGTCCCGGCTGTCATTTGTGGATCTTTGCCAGTCGTTACGGGTAGTCAGAAGCCCGAAAGTCTGACAACCAGTCTTACCAAGCGTTATTGTATTACTTACTTAGTTACTGGGTTGTGGAGGTCAGATACGCAGTTGCTCCATGTAAAATACTGGTATTCAGCTGCATCCGGTTAGACTGGAAGTCGACCCCAACATAGTTGGGAACAGGCTAGGCAGATGATGAACACAAAAAAAGTACAACATTAAACAAATAAATTTTAAATGTGACTCATATCATGACACAACATTGATCTTTTTGACTTGTACTCAGTTCCTATTTGAAAATATACATTGTTATACATACCAGCAGGCGTAGCATGGCGCTTTCTATCTCTACGAAGAATAGACATAACTTTTTCTATACAAAGTGACAGTTCGTTTCTTCATTTTTGACATCCACCGTAGAAATCTTTCTACAATCTGCCATTTTGTCTTTCATTTCTAACGATCTTTGTCTAGGTCTTTTTACATGTAGACTATTTCGGAAGAAAGTTTTCTATCCTTACTGTCAAAATCACACTGACAGCCGATAATTCCTTTGATAAAACAAAGAATTCTGAGTCGAATTATGTAAAAGAGTGAATTTCGTAAAAAGTGCAGTTGACTCTTTCTACTTTGCTGCCGTCTCGTTCTGTCTACTGTCTACAGGAAACGTCAGTTATGTCTACTCTTCCGTCGACAAAACGGTGCTCATGCTACGCCTGCTGCAACAGTAAACTATCTGATGTATTCAAACTCCATAACAAAACCAATAATATACACCTACGGTGCAACTGCCAAGAAAATGCTTTCAGTTTCACACAAGCAAGTATTTTGTTTTACGAATCTAATCTTTATTACTTACTAAAATTGTCGCAACTGTCAGATAACAATAATGCATTCTATCGGAGACCAGAATTTAATCATTTGTATCTACTAATGTTGTACAACTGTCATATTTATCAAGGAGGAGCTCATGACTACGTAATAACAGCCGCACGGGTCGATCCATCAGGTTAAGTTACGCTTGCCGGGGTTGGTCCGTGGATGGGTGACCATCTTTAACTACCGAGACTCTCCTCCGTGCCTCAGAAAGCACGTTAAGCGGTTGATCCCGGCTGTCATTTGTGGATCTTTGACAGTCGTTACGGTATCGTATTACCCACTGGTAACTGGGTTGTGGAGGTCAGATAGGCAGTCGCTTCATGTAAAATACTGGTATTACGCTCCATCTGGTTAGACTGGAAGCCGACCCCAACATCGTTGGGAAAAGGCTAGGCAGATGATGTCATATTTATCAAAAATTCATTCTCTCGGAGACCGGAATTTAATAATTTGTATCTCACTAAAAAAATGCATGTCCTTGTCTTTCATAAAAAGTAAACATTTACCTTAAAGTATCAACAACAACCAATCATAACAACGGGTTAACAGCATCACAAATAAACAGAGTTGCCACCTGTTAGTGAGTCAGCCTGTATCTATATGTCACACGCTACATTGCCAACTGTACACTCTACAGCAAAAATATGGAGAAACTTTAAATAAATAGATAAATTGTTTATTTGGTGCACACAAACGACATTCCACAGTCATGGGGTCTCAACTCGAACAAAATTATAATTAGTCTTGAAAAAAAATCATAGATGGCAGCCTAAGTAACAATTTATGAAATTAACAATCACTAAAAAGCGTTATACGACAAATTTTGGCTGAGGTAATATTAGTAAAAATCAAAACATCTTTGTGTAATGCTGATTTATGTATTTACACTCGTAAATCTCGGATTTTCAACAAAAAACTTAAATTAAGCCGTTTACTTCAATTCGAACCCCTAGAATGATAAAGTAGCCATCTGCTAATCATTTTGTTGAGAGCTCTTTGCAATAGATGGCGTTTTACTCAAGTGATGACAGGGTCACTTTAAACTTGCGTTTATGTCGTTTCATTAAGGAAAAGGAAACAATTTTTTTTTTTAAATCTAGTACTTTACGTAGAAATATAAAAATTGAACACCTAGGAAGAAAAAACGTAAAAAAGGATGAAAAACATCTAGGAGTCTTGCGTAGTATCTAGGCAAGACTCCTATATGGCGTTAAAAAAACTACAGTCTCTGGCAATTAGTGAGTCGCTGATGCTGCCATCTGTTAAAAAAATCGAGAACGAAAAATAGCCAGCTCAATAGCCAGACTTAGGGTGGTGTCATTTCTTTGTATGGGATTGGGTATCTGTACGTAGTATTATAATATCTGTGCCACAGTATACAAAAACGTTACCCTCCTTGTGGGGCAGTCGGGTAAAAACACCATGAAATAATAATAAATGATCTCCCAACTAATATTATAAATGCGAAAGTGTGTTTGTTTGTTTGTAACGCTTTCACGGTAAAACGGCTTAACGGATTAGCATGAAATTTGACACATGGGTAGACCATGACCCTGAGAAGGACATAGGGATTTCACGAAGACACGATGGTTTTGACACACTTTCAATGAAATAACGAACATATGTAAATATAATGTATAGCTTGATGTACAGCCGTGTGTACATTGTATATTTTTGCTCGCAACTGTACTAGTCTGGCAATATGCCACGTTGCAGCATCAATGTACGAGAATTGGCAATTGGCACCACTGGCCGTGACAAAAAACATTTATATTGGTTAAACTTGCAGTTCAAAATGATATTTGTGATATTAATAACTTAGTAAAGTCTACAATACATTAGACGTAGATATATTTAGTAACCTATTCCGCTTAACTATTCTTCAAGAGTCATAAAAAGACCACTCATTTTAGCAGTGGCGGATTTACAAATTTTTAAGGTAAAGGCTGAATAGTTTTTGCCGCCCTTGCTTCAACAATTGTCATATCATACATTATTTTTACAATGCAACAATTTCGTTTCGCACGTAAAATTATTTTTCGGTATATTTTTGAGCTAATCGAAGCTCAATCATGTATGGGCGGGGTAATGTATGCTATTTAATTTTTCCCCAAATTTGCCGCCCCCAAAATCTGCCGCCCTAGGCTCGAGCCTACTCAGCCTGCTGGTAAATCCGCCACTGCATTTTAGGTAATTTTATTTTAGAAAATGTATTGGGGCACACGCGCACTAAGACGCGGGCATCCAGTTAGTAGTAAATATAAAAGATTTTTGCGAATTCGTTCTAAGGGTCACTTTACACCGAGACGCGACGCGCACTTTTTTATGATCCGATACAATATCGAATTTATTTAAGTACTACACAATAAGGTACCCGCGCTGCGCAGCACCGCGCATCTCAGCGTACTTTGACACGTGTCAACCCTCGCAATGAAATTATACCTTTTGGTGAAGAAAATAAGTTCGATAATTTGTTAAAAAGTGCGCGCAGCGTCGCGTCGCTTTACGTCGCGGTCTGAACTGACCCATAGTGGATTTGTAGTATATTACTGATTATGATCTCTTAAGTTAGGCATTGCATGTCGTCATTGCCACCCACGGCTTCAAAATAACTCTGTGTCATGCATATATTAAGTAAAATCTGAATAAAACACCTTGTTATGCCAATTGCAATGACTGTGAATCAGCCTATTATGTCCCCACTGCTGGGATACAGGCCTCCTCTCGGTGAGAGGGGGTGGGCTGTAATCTACCACGCGGGTCTAGTGCGGGTTGGTAGATGTCACATGCCTTCGAATTTTTGGTTCTAGGACATGCCGGTTTCCTCACGCTGTTTTCCTTCACAGTTTTGAGAGCAGTGGTGATTAATAATTTACAAAAAACGTCCCGTGAATGGCTATAGGCTCGCCCCCCCAATCACAAGGAAATTCTTCAACGGTTATTATTTATCTTGTCCTCAGTTAAAATACAATAGACGTAGATATATTTAGTAACCTATTCCGCTCAATTATTCTTCAAGAGTCATAAAAAACTCTGCGTCCAGCGCTCGGTGTTGGCAACACGTCGTGTTCTGGTTTGCGACTGGTCGATCGTCATCTTGAGGATGCCTCGTTGAGAGGTGAAACACATGTCGGTTTCTTACAGGCTTTTTTATGGAATAGGTTACTAAATATATCTACGTCTATTGTATTTTATAATGGATTTCCACAAATTCACGCGTGAATCAATTAACTATTTTCCTCAGATGACAACGAGATGTCAGTGGAGATGGCGGCCACAATCGATGACAGCGCAGTGCTCAGCCGTCTGTCTGACCAAGACAACTTCCTCGCTATCAAGCTAAAGAGTGGATCCTCCAGCTACATACACTTCGCGCAGATTTGTATCCTTTATAACAATATGCGTTACCATAGCGACAGAAGTAGAGCTCCTGGTGAAAGAAATCATAGGTAGAAGCAAAAATAAAATTTGTTACCTCATCCCTTTATTCTCTACGATGGAGAAAGCAATGTACAGTGAAACTGAAGTGGGGGCAATGACTTCCCAGTCACCGCTGGTGGCGACTGGGAATGAACATAAAAGATGAGTATGCTTCCATAAACTCAACTCAATGCATGTTAATTTGGAGCAATCTTTCCGAAACGTCATTGAAATGTTGAATTTTTTCCTCAATAAAAATGGGAATGGAGTCCTCAAATATTTTTCACAGTTTCAGATGTCTGTCAATACTCTCCGCTTAGCTCGGTTCCCATTTCCAAAAGTTGAGATCAAGGCCAATGGAATGAAGTTATTTTTTTAGGAATTGAAGGTCATTTAGAACAGTTTCTACGTCGCCCTCCAAGGTTCCATCATTGAAGTACACACGGCTACACATCAAGCTATACAATGGAAGATCAGCTTATACTGGAAATGTATAGCTTCATGTGTAGCCGTGTGTCATCATCTGCCTAGCCTTTTCCCAACCAAGTTGGTTTCGGCTTCCAGTCTAACCGGATGCAGCTGAATACCAGTATTTTACATGGAGCGACTGCCTATCTGACCTCCACAACCCAGTAACCGGGTAAGCCGTGTGTACCAAACATTAAAACAATACTACATTCACTTCTACATTCCCTAACTCCACCATCAGATCAATTCGTGCCAGTTCCCTCGCTGTTCTTCATAGGTCGGAATGGCACGCCACTGGAGGTGGTGTGCGCAGGAGTGCAGCCCAGTAACCTGGCTAGCAGGATAGATAGGATCCTTGAGGAGCACTGTGAGTATCAACCTGTTCCTACCAGTTCATAGGTCGGAATGGCACGCCACTCGAGGTGGTCTGCGCTGGCGTGCAGCCCAGCAACCAGGATAAATAAGATCCTTGAGGAGCACTGTGAGTATCAACCTATTCCTACCAGCTCATAGGTCGGAATGGCACGCCACTGGAGCTGGTGTGCGCTGGAGTGCAGCCCAGCAACTTGGCAACCAGGATAGATAGGATCCTTGAGGAGCATTGTGAGTATTAACCTGTTCCTACCAGTTGATAGGTCGAAATGGCACGCCACTCGAGGTGGTGTGCGCAGGAGTGCAGCCCAGCAACCTGGCAAATTATCTTAGTCTCCAATTGTCAACAATCAGTGACGGAAACTCGTTCTTTGTGTGTACCAGTAGACGCAAGAATTCGGCACTACACGTCTGGGTAGTCTTAATCGTGGCCTGCCAAAAAGATCATCTTTAGACAAATTTAATTAAATAAACTATATGTAAGCGGGCACGCCCTTTGTGGAGGCTTTTATTTAGATATTAATTAATATTTACGTTTAGTTTTTGTTATTTTTACTTGAGTACAGTTCTCAATGTTTTTCTTTTGTTTGGTATATTGGCGTGTGCTAGCTGACATATGGCTAATAATTTGATTTATGTTTTGTGTTGCGTAATGTAAATGATTTTGCATAATATTGAATCATTTTTTTTCTAACTGAACAGACAGCTGTGCTGCTGGGGAGTTTGTTGCGCCACTTCTTCTTCCCAGCTAAAACACTAGGAAGTGGTGAAGGGTGGGCGTTTTGGGGGACTGTCTTATGTAATTTTGACGTTCGAACAGTGCGGATTCTCAACCTAGTTTGAATAAATGTCTTTGGATTTTTAAACATATGATCCTTTTTCAGTCAAAGCCAAGCAGCCGTCCGTGTCATCTACCCAATCCCCCGTGGTGCACGCATCCACGTCATCAACCAACACCGCCCCGCCCAACACCCAGCCGACCGGCTTCCAACAGAACGTGCAGCAAACGGTCAGCTTCGTTCAGACAGAGGCAGCTGCTATGCTGCAGCAGACTGCTACTAATGAAACGAAGTTGGAGGCTGAATCAGGTTAGTGACTAAAGGGATTACAATTAGATTCAGAACTAACAAAAAACTACGCAAAAAAAAAAATATATATGGGACCACCTCTGAAGCATGACCTACCAAACAAAAAAAGAATCATCAAAATCGATTCATTATTGGCGGAGTAATCGCGTAACGTACATACAAAAAAAAAAACATACAGACGAATTGAGAACCTTTTTGAAGAAGTCGGTTAAAAAAAAAACAAAAAAATTACAAGGCATTAAAATTAGTACAGTTTTGCTTAAATGTAAATTATATTCCTAAGACTTATGCGCCTGAACTAGGTTATCCTGTGTTTCAGGCGAAAAGAGCTGAAAATAGCCATCACTACATATTATTAAAAAAATTGGCCAGTAAGATTGACTTAAATGAGCCAGTTGTGGCTCAAAATGATCAACTCTACATTCAACATTCTCATTCCCAGAATCCGGCTCCCCTCGAGCCAAGATCCCTAAGACAGGCACCGCAGTCGAGCCCATAACTACAGACGACCTGATCTGCGACGGAGACGTGTGCGTGCGGCGCCCCATCAAGCCCGATGAGCCGGGGCCCAGCCAGGCCCCCACACCCAGCCTGCCAGACTCGCCGGACGCAAAGGTGGGTTATCAAATCAAATAATTTATTTCTTTGCAACAATAGGTAGTTGGTACATAAATGTTTTTTATAATAATGTCCTCTCCATTGCCCTTTGGGTGACTTTTAGCCTCATATTAAGGCCCATTGTGAGGCCACTAGACATCGGATTTTATGCATTTGCATATTTGAGTATGCAATTGCATATAACCCTCTAATTACGGCCTTAATGCATATTTTTGCCTTTTTCCCCCATCGTGCATATGACGTTAAGTAGCACCCTAATTTCGTAACACATTTTCAATCTCACGCCGAAGGAAATTGCTATACCATTGCTTCATATATTTCAAAAATTCGTCTGCTCAACAACGTAAATGACGCAATGAATGTTGTTGAACTGTCAAAAAGACATGGCATTGGTATTGTAAGTGTGTTATGCAATAACCCGCTGATACTGCTGCCGGGATCTTCAACGATCGACGGAACTCTTATCGTATGTAATTCGCCCGTATTTTTTTTTGTATGCACGTTCAGTTTCGATAGCGTAATAAAAGCTTGTTTTTTTTTTAAAGAGTTTTTTGCTTGTCATTGATGTACAACGAAACCCAAGATACACAGTTCCTTGAAATTATAGAATTTAAAATGTCTTCGATTATCAATATAAAAGTCAAACACAAACTTAAACTTTAAACTAATAGGCAAAAAGCAGCTTTTTGAATTAAACAAAAAACTAATCAATAGCTTAACTACAAATTTTCACAGATTGTGTATTTCTATTGCCGCTGTAACAACATAGGTATAATAAAATTATAAAAAATTAAAGGGGGTCCCTCATCTAGCCCCATATAAAAAACATGCGGTGCAGTCTGGGGACTGCCGATAGAAGTCAAACTAAGTAACAATGCGTAATCGTATGCTCGTGGCTATGTAATAACAGCCGCTCGGGTCGATCCATCAGGTTAAGCTACGCTTGCCGGGGTTGGTCCGTGGATGGGTGACCATTTTCACATATCGAGGCTCCTCCGTGCCTCGGAAAGCACGTTAAGCCGTTGGTCCCGGCTGTCATTTGTGGATCTTTGACAGTCGTTACGAGTCGTCAGAAGCACGAAAGTCTGACAACCAGTCTAACCAAGGGGTATCGTATTACCCAGTTACTGGGTTGTGGAGGTCAGATAGGCAGTCGCTCCATGTAAAATACTGGTATTCAGCTGCATCCGGTTAGACTGGAAGCCGACCCCAACATAGTTGGGAAAAGGCTAGGCAGATGATGATGAACCTCAAAGTAATTCAAACGGTAGACGGTAGATGGCGCTAAAAACATTTCTTCAAGCGTGACGGTGACGATGACGCGATTCCATGATTTTTGTTTACCCAAAAAGTGGTCAAGGCGCCCAAAGAAGTTTTCACTTCAAAAACGTGTTTTGCTAAATATTGTAAGGTGGAACGGAACCCTTCGTTTGCGGGTACGACTCGCACTTGGCTGATTTTTTTGTCATTTTTTAATGTGTTTTCTATACATCAATGACTTTATCCAAACCCGCCATATTTTAGGAACTATTTTTCTTAATTTGCCTCCAACGATATTGCAGGAATCTCTCCTCCAGGCTACGGAAAGTGTAGGAAGTGTGGAAGAGAAGATGGAACGAGCGAAGGAGCTGATAGAAGCCAGGAGAAGAGAGAAAGCTGATAAGGAAAAAGAGGTAGGGAGTTCTTATCACTAGTATTATGAGGTGGAGGCGGGCGGGGATATCATCAGCGCCGTTATCAGGCGAAATATGTACAGTAACACATTCCAACTGCAAATGTAAGTTTGTACGCACAATCTCGTATTTTAAGACCATAGACTTCATAGGTTTTCCTGTAATCTATGATTAAAAAACTGCTCTGTATTTTTTTTTTTTTTAATTTTAGGCTCAGTAGTTTCGGATATAAGGGAATGGTCAATTTTCATCTAATTTCTTAAATGTCTTTAAAAGTAATTATTAAGTAAAAAATATATATTTATACAGGATGTTTGTCAGAACGTTGAACATACGAAAATGGTGGATAGGTGGGGTCATCTGCTACTTACTCAGCCCTAATTTATTTGGCCCTGGCCCCCTGGTTTTTTTTTTTTTAATGCAAGTTTAAGTTAAGATAACTTTTTTTCTAGCTAACATCTGAATAAAGCAATATTTTTATAAGAATCTGCCAACATTAAAAAATATATATATATATGCCTGTTTTTCCCATTTTTAATAAAAATTACACTTTAAAGTTAAGAAAGTGGTGAAACTAGAAGAAAGCAAAAAAAAAAAATTTTTTAATATCCAGGTTGCCAGGGCAAATAAATAAATTAGGGCTGAGTAAGTAACAGAAGAATTTAAGAATATTTGTGTTCGTTAAATATATTAGTAATGAGGTATCGTTAGAAGCGTCGTGATTGTCCGCTGGTTATAGGCTATGTGAAGTCACATTAAATTAAAAATGGCGCCCTCTAGAGGACAAAAAGTGAGGAACTTAAAAAAAAAAATGGTTTAATCGTACCATGTTGGGTATCAAATGAAAGGGCTTAATGAGCACATTTCAAAAATATATATATTATAACCCCAAAAGAATTAAAAAAAAATCAAGTAATAAAAACTAAAACCCAACTACGACTTAAAAGGTACGACGTAACCTGTTCGATTTATGCCCTAACACGTGTGACTCCGGATTTTAAATTTGTCTGTCTGTGGTGTCTTGCTTATACATTTTAAGTCGTAGTTGGGTTTTAGTTTTTATTACTTGATTTTTTTTACAAAGAAATCTTTACAAGACGTTACTTTATAAAATAATAAGTTTTCAGCGGCCATGACAGAGAAAATCCAATTAATTGCTACAGTTCTAATCGTTTTATCTTCTCTTTTTTTCTCGCAGTTGGAGAAGGAGAAAGAGATAGAACGTCGGCAGGCAGGAAAGGGAGTCGCAGAGCTTAAGAGGTGGCAGGCAGACCAGGAGCTTAAACAGATACAGGTAAGATATACTTCTTAATTTCTTATCTGGTACTTGTTGAAAGGCCTGCGCTGTCCTCCCCATACCTAATAACACTATAATTCTCAATGAAAATATTGTAAGAGCCAATTATTTTTAAAAGAGTGGAGTTTCTTGCCGGTGCCACAGATATTATAATACTACGTAGAGATACCCAATCCCATACAAAGAAATGACACCACCCTAAGTCTAGCTATTGAGCTGGCTATTTTTCTTCCTCCATTTTTTTAACAGATGGCAGCATCAGCGACTCACTAATTGCCAGAGACTGTAGTTTTACAACGCCATCTAGGAGTCTTTTACGTTTTTTCTTCCTAGGTGTTAAATTTTTTATATTTCTACGTAAAGTACTAGATTAAAAAAAAATGTTGTTTGATTTTCCTTAAGGAAACAAAATCAAAATCAAAAAAATCAATCAAAATCAAAAGTCATTTATTCAAACTAGGCTGAGAATCAGCACTTTTCGAACGTCAAAATTACATAAGACAGTCCCCCAAAACGCCCACCCTTCACCACTTCCTAGTGCTTTAGCTGGGAAGAAGAAGTGGCGCAACAAACTCCCCAGCAGCACAGCTGTCTGTTCAGTTAGAAAAATTTGATTCTATACAAAAGTTTGCAAAATCATTTACATTACGCAACATAATACATACATCTAATTAGCCATATGTCAGCTAGCACACGCCAATATACCAACCAAAAAAAAAAAAAAAAAAGAATAATATAAATTAAAAAAAACGAGAACTATATGTACTCAAGCAGAAATAAGTAGTAAATATAAACAAACATAAATTAACTAAATAAAAGCCTCTAGGCACAAAGGGCGTGCCCGCTTACATATAGCTATTTATAGCTGCCACTGGAAGTTATAAATGATAAACTAGGACCATCGAAGTAAATAAATAAAAATGAATTACTAATAACATTAACAAAACCGAGATCAGCAAGACGACCAGTCACCACAAGCAGCACCCGTTCACGAGCATAACGCAAAAATCAGCTATTACCCCCCTCGCCATATTTGAGGGAAGGAGACAACCCGACCTCCGACGCTACCGCAAGCAGTGACATCTAAGGGAGCATGACGAACCTGCTGCCGGTTGCTCAGGCAAAAATAATAATTATCCATTGTCGAGGTCGCTAGCTAACCACATATTGCAATACAACTCGTATAGAAAACATGAGTAATGAGTCATCAAAAAAATTAAATTAAAAACAATATTAAAATAAAATTGACTATAGGTACAGTCCAAATAAAAATAATAATAAAAAAAAAAAAATATATATGAACTCATATAAACGACTTTAAACGCAAGTTTAAAGTGACCCTGTCATCACTTGAGTAAAACGCCATCTATTGCAAAGAGCTCTCGACAAAATGATTAACAGATGGCTACTTTATCATTCTAAGGGTTCGAATTGAAGTAAACGGCTTAATTTAAGTTTTTTGTTGAAAATACGAGATTTATGAGTGTAAATACATAAATCAGCATTAAACAAAGATGTTTTGATTTTTACTAATATTACCTCAGCCAAAATTTGCTGTATAACGCTTTGTAGTGATTGTTAATTTAAAAAAATTGTTACTTATGCTGCCATCTATGATTTTTTTTCAAGACTAATTATAATTTGTTCGAGTTGAGACCCCATGCCATCGATCACTAATAAAGAACTAGATACACAATCATCGTCAAAAAATGTCCTCACCGAATGACCGCCCACTTGAACATTTGGGTGGTCTTTTCATCTAGTAGCATTCGAACGCTCCGACGGTAAACATGCCTCAGTGCTCGTTTAAAAACTGCAAAAATCACACGTCTAGGACGCTAAAAAAGGATGGAGTTTCATATTTTTGGTAAGTATTAATATTATCTTTATATAATTGTTAACACTGTATTGTAAATACTGATATTTTGTCAAGAAATCATCGTGAAAACTTTATTTTAAATTAAGTCGTAACAAATAGCAGGCGATATAATGCAGCTAAATTGTAAAGACTCTTACTAAACGTATTAATCATACTAGCGCATGCCCACTTAAATTGTTTGGGTTATCCACGTTGACTCTGTTCAATTTGTTGGAGACGCTATATATAATATTTTTTTTTTTTTTTTATGCTAGATTTGATTTTCGATTTTATTTACCCGACTGCGCGACGCAAGGAAGGGTAATGTGTTTATCAGCCTATGTATGAATAATTGACCTAAAATAACTGCCACCAACTGCATCAGACTACTTGAAAAGTGACTTGTTTGGAACTTGTTAGTTGTTTTTTATGAGTCGGGTTTTTTAATATTGTATTTTTTTTTGTGGTTTTTTAGTAGGTTACTGTATTTTTTTTATTTTTTAAGTAATTTAGATTCATTAATAAGTAAATGTGGTGACATTTATTTATTTCACCACCATTTATTTATTTTTCCACTTCACGAAATGATATTTTCTGAATGTGAAGATCTGATTTGTTACAAAAAATACCAAAATCGCTAATTGTATGCCTTTAATATTTCAGGCGTTCCCTCAATTCCTCATAGATTCTATCATCAGAACAAGGATTAGATGTAAAAAGGACCAACTTGGGAACAAACCTAATGTAATACCGTTTGAATCATCTCAATCGGTCGATCCGTTTTCGAGATATCGGTGGTGTGCAAACATAAAAAAAAAAACCTATATATTTATAAATACGCGACGCATTGAGTAACCTCCTCCTTTTTTTGAAGTATGTTAAAAATACCATACATAATAATTTACAGTACAAACAAAAAATATTGTTCTGGTTCGTCTCCATTCGTTCCTTGTCCTAGCGGCGAGCCTCGGTTGTAAAATTTATTACTTTTTTTTGGCACTTAGTAATTGTTACTTTAAAGCATGCGTATAAGGTTGAAGTTGTTTTGATGTATCTTGAGCAGTTAGTACCGGTCGTAAAATTTTATTGCTTTTTGTAATAGCTTTGTGAATACGACTTTAAACGTTGAAGGTAAGGTTGAAATTACATTAATGTATATTTATTTTAACTAAACACAATTGGCGACATTTTTAAGAGAACTTTTGTATGAGATTGTGTATCTAGTTCTTTATTAGTGATCGATGCCCCATGCCGGTGCAAATATAACAACCTTATTGGTAGGTTTCAATAAGGTGTATCTTTTCATACACGAAATCTCTTAAGGCGAGGTAACCCGGATTTAAATTTTGAAAAAAACATATTACATAATTCATACTTCGATCTTTAGATCTCGGCTAGGTGATACACGATTACTTGCACTTTACTGCATCCAATTAAATCGCAAAGACAAGTCTAAATTGCGGTCTAATTTATATTATTTTATTTGAGTTTTATTAGGCTTTGAATGATAAAACTTATACCAAAATAAAGGTCGTAAAAAATGTGTTAAATATGGGCCGACATAATGTGAAATATTAAAATATTTATACCACTAATTTCAAAACTAAGTGATTTTATCTTTTCATGCGCTCGTCACGCGTCGTTTAGTCCCGAGCGGAACGTGTTGGAGGTCGGACGTGTGCCAATTTTTGCGAGCCCGCCACCCCCGCCGGTTGAGGTCCTGCTTTTACTACGTTAATTTTTATTTCAAATATCACCGCGACTGTACTATTTATGCAGTATATACATTGCTTCTTAACTACTACCTGAGTGTTTCGCTAAGTGACTGGACAAGCAATGTAACAAGCACAAAACGATACTTTACTACATTATTTTCGTTTTCAAATATCACAGTGACTGTACTATTTTTGCAGTCAATACATTGCTTCTTAACTGCTACCTAAGTGTTTCGCTAAGGGCCTGGACAAGCAATGTAAAATTCACAAAACGATATTTTACGTAAGCGTTAGCTTAGTACAGGGCTCCGCGATAGTGATGTGCTGGTGAGATATTCTAACGTAGGCTATCGACAATCACCCGGCAGTCTGTTTTCATCATAGATATCCAGTTTTCATCGATATTTTTATGGATCAAATATTTATAAATATCAACCCCTCTTCCCTAGAGTTACACACATGCTCAAAAGGGGCGGGCATTAGAAAGTATACATACAGCGACTGAACACTTGTGTGTGTTCAGTAGCTCTCCTTTTGAGCATGCATGTGTGCAATACGTAACATCAAATGTTTTTGTGAGCGCGGAAAATGCATCTAGTGTGCTGTTTCTATGTTTAAGTGTGAGTATGTATGGCGCATGGTAAATGCACGCTGTGTTTGATGGAATAAGGTTTATTATTGATTGTGTAGTACGTTCCGATTTATGTGTTTGCGATCTATGTTGTTGTGACCTTCGGGTCGTGAACTCAGTCGCCGGCGTTTGATTTCGTAAATTGTTACGATGGTTAACCGTTTCGGGGGCTGAGGTACCGGGTCATACCTACGGACCTCAAAATAACCCGCCACAAGGCCTTAAGGGGTTGTGGCGGTATCTACATCGCCACATGCGAACTACGCATCAAAGACCTGACGTCACACAAAAATCCTGACGTCACATAAATCCTGCATCGCGCAATTAAAGTTTACCGTGCAGTGCACATTTATATAAGAATCCAATATCAATCATTGGGCAGTAGCCCGCCAGACACAACACCCGTCTGGTTGGAGGATCCCCCCTTTTCTATGGTGGATGAGTGAACTTTACACCCTGTTCCTCATACCCCTAAAGGGTCATTGTATTCATCATTATGAACAACTTTCACTACGGAACTTGTTAGGCGCAACTAGTATATTATATTATTATTATTCGTGCTACTCACAGGAGGAACGTCGCCGCGAGAAGATGGAGAACAACTTAGCGCGCCAGCGCATCCTGGAGCAGATCGCGCAGGACCGCGTGGAGCGGCGCGCGCGCGACCTGCCGCCCGCGCCGCACGCCGCGCCCTCCGCGCCGCCCGCGCACAGTATGATATACTACTTCTATACATAATTACACTCCGTGCCTCGGAGAGCACGTTAAGCCGTTAGTCCTGGCTGTCATTTGTGGATCTTTGACAGTCGTTACGGGTCGTCAGAAGCCCGAAAGTCTGACAACCAGTCTTACCAAGGGGTATCGTGTTTTTGGTGGGAATGGAACCCCTGGTTCGCCCCCAAAAAAATGTTTAAATTTCATTGAGCAGTGGTCCTTTTTCCAGCATCAGGTGACGGCGGTGGCCGGGCTCGCATTCAGTTCAAATTACCGGACGGCACATCGCACACGGCACACTTTGACGCTGACGGCACACTTCGAGATGTACAGCGCTATGTCGCTGATAATCTACAAGTAAGTAACAATACTCATCGCATTCTGTACTAGTTTTCGGACGGCACATCGCAAACGGCATACTTTGATGCCGGAGGCATACTTTGCGATGTGCAGCAATATGTGGCTGATAAAATACAATAGACGGAGATATATTTAATAACCTATTCCGCTTTAACTATACTTCAAGAGTCATAAAAACCCTGTAAGAAATCGACACGTGTTTCACCTCTCAACGAGGCATCCTCAGGATGACGATTGACATTTTGATTGACAATGGCAATTGGTATTTTATAATAGATTTCCGGAAAGTCAAGCTTGAATCAATTAACTATGTCGTTGATAATCTGCGGGTTATTAAAGATTTATCTAAATGAAGCGAAGGCCAAACCGCCCGACACTTCTCTCTCGGCGTGGCAGTCGTGTTCGGTTTCGCGACAGGTCAATCGTCACGAGGAAGCCTCGTTGACAGGTGAAACACTTGTCGATTTTTTATGACTCTTGAGGAATAGTTAAGGGGAATAGGTTACTAGATATATCTACGTATAATGGATTTCCGTAAAGTCACGCCTGGGGGCTGATTTTATCAAAGTCAGTTAACTTTTATCCCTTTTTTTTTTTTGAGGTTGGGAATTCATCAAATGACTTCTCCCGCTCTGGGCGGAGCGGAAGGGCGTGTCAGACTTTTACTGACTAAAACCCACCCGTGTTCCTTCAGTTAACTTTTACCCCTGGAACAGTTTTTTTGTATGGAATTTTATTCTAACTTTTATTCCTGCAATAAAATTCCATACAAAAACTGTCAAAAATTCAAAATTTATTCTCAGGATAAGACTTATACTCAGTATAAAAGTTTAGTGAAATTCGCCCTGAACCAATTGACTAACAGATATGTCATCAACTTTCATCGTAATGTAAAGCAAACCTTCCTATTTCAGTTGTCAACCTCGTCATTCGCCCTCTGGACAGCATTCCCTCGTCGTGAACTAACGGAGGCCGACTCAAGTCTCCGAGGCCTACAACTAGCGCCCTCTGCCGCCTTGCTGGTCCTGCCGCGACGCACTGCGGCCATCGTGGCCAGGCCTTCCGCTGTGTCCAGTCTTATCAGTGAGTATCATAGCCTTATCAGTATCATAGGCTTATCAGTGAGTATCATAGCCTTATCAGTATCATAGGCTTTTCAGTGAGTATCATAGCCTTATCAGTATCATAGGCTTATCAGTGAGTATCATAGCCTTATCAGTATCATAGGCTTATCAGTGAGTATCATAGCCTTATCAGTATCATAGGCTTTTCAGTGAGTATCATAGCCTTATCAGTATCATAGGCTTATCAGTGAGTATCATAGCCTTATCAGTATCATAGGCTTATCAGTGAGTATCATAGCCTTATCAGTATCATAGGCTTATCAGTACACTCCTATACTCTATCACGCCTATACTCTCTATATTCTCTATACTCTCTATACTCGATCATCGGCTTATCTGTATACTCCTGATCTCATATGTTTTATTTTTATTTTTAATTGTATTTAGATCTATTTTGGTTAAAATTGCTGATCTTTTTGTATGCACGTGTTTCTGTGACAAATAAACCTATTTTTCTTTCTTTCTTTCTTTTCTTTCTTTCTATCAGTGAGTATCAGGTCCTTATCAGTATCATTATTTGAAAATTCGGGAAAAACTGAGTGCCTTTTTGTATGATATTTATTTAAATTCGGACAGCACGACGTCACAAATGACAGCCGTTGGTCCCGGCTGTCATTTGTGGATCTTTGACAGTCGTTACGGGGCGTCAGAAGCACGAAAGTCTGACAACCAGTTTTGCCAATGGGTATCGTATTACCCAGTTACTAAATTGTGGAGGTCAGATAGGCAGTCACTCCATGTAAAATACTGGTATTCAGCTGCATCCGGTTAGACTGGAAGCCGACCCCAACTTGGTTGGGAAAAGGCTAGGCTGATGATGGACAGCACGACGTCAGTCGGGTCAGTCTAGTACACAAATAAACACACAAAACTTTCTCCTCCACAGCGTTCTTCACACAACTCTTCACCACCATAATCCTGGAACCATCCCAGAACCTGCTGACGTGGCTGCGCACGCGCCTGTTCCCGCCCCCGCCGGCCCCGCCGCGCGCGCGCGCCCCGTCGCCGGCCCCCAGCCCGGGCCCCCCGCCGGCCCCCGCGGCCCCGGCCGCGCCCCCCCCCGGGCCCCCGGCCCCTCGCCGCCGCGGGAACATTCACCGCCTGCCCTCCGACCGCGCCCCCGATGATGACAATAATACATGGAATGGTAATTCTACTCAGCAAATGTAATTGCGACAATGTGGAAAAAGTATAGTATAAGAAAAAGAATTGACTTCGTCTATCAGCGAAACTGTCTGCTTGTTGGTGAATTGCAGCTTAGTATCTCGGACGGTGAGGGCTCTGTGATGCCTCTGGGGCTCCAAGTGACCGTGGACGGTGACGGTGACCTAAAACCAGGGCGTCGGCTTGTCTGCTATCCAAAATCGTCGAGTTATTACAGTACATTAACACAAAAATGGTCGTATTATACGCCATGAAGCTGTACAGCCATTTTGAAAACAATCCGAGTTAGTTTCGTTTTTATACGAAGTTTAATTTCTTTTTTTTTTTCGTAGTTTAGCCTAGTCCGCACTAGGGTATAATAATTATGTAAAATATATTTTGTTCCTATGGTGATTTATGGTTTTATTGCGTATTTCGGTTTCAATCGCAGCTCTTTCGAGCTCGTTAGTCATTTGCCTGTTTACTTTCGGACTGGAACGCGAATAAAATCTTTACGAGGTTGTTTTTCGCGATAATTATAATTTAATGATATATTTTCGGCCATATTGGATTTTTTGCCGGGAATTTTATGCTTTATAAATATTGCTCTAATGCGGGCGTGGCTTGAACGTACTGTGAGCTTCGCGCATCTCAGTATGAGCGCTCAAATGACGCAAATTTTGCGCATAGATTTTTTTGAGTATAAGGTTGACCGCACATTGACGATAATCGCGTAAGCAGATAGTTGCTATGCAAATAGTGACTTGCCGTTGCTCGATTTCCCCACAATTGAAGAAGCGTTTGCGAAAATCGTATGTATGTATTCAGAAAAAAAAATGATGTAGAAATAAAAATATGAGTCTTACAAATTAATGTTGTTTTAACAAACATGGAACTATCGCTTGTACGATTTATCGCCCGCGTGTAGACAGCCTTAAGCTTTGGTTACACTGAGGCGTACCCCGCACGGTATGCGGCGACTGTTCGCGCCAGTTTGAACACCTCCATACAAGTAAGTTGACATAATCGACGCGAGCGAATTTCGTGTCGCATCCTGCGCAGGATTCGCTTCAGTTTGGCCAGCCGATTGATTCAGTAAAAATCACACCGTGAAACCTTAGGCTATCCGCAGACGGAGCAACTTTAGTTGAAGAAACTGTCAACTTTTTAAAAATTTTCGTTAAAGTTTGCCAGTTGTAGCAACAAAAAGGCACAGTTTACGGTTGCCGCGATTCTAAATAAACTTTTCAAATCCATGGTCAAGTGTGACTATGGATCTCGAAGAAGCAGCTCGCTCGACGCTTGAACTTGACACAACTAGTACAAATTTGGCAGTTGCTAGTTGCGTCGATTTGAAACTGATTCTGTCATCGAATGCAGCAACTGAAAACTGTTGTCGATCATCGAAACTCGCAACTAGAGTTGATATGTCTGCGCAGTTTCTTTATGTTGTATGTAAACAGCTGGTTGCGAGTTCCCTGTTGCTGCAATACGGAGTGCAAAGTTGCTCTGTTTGCGGAGTGCCTTATGTGAAGTGAACTGTCAATAATTGACAATTCACTTCACCTTAGGCGCCTATACCAAGCATCTGCTTGAAATTCACTTCACCTAAGTTTTCACAGTGAAATATTTACGGAATAGTTCGGCAAAGCTGTATATGAGTATTACAATAGGAATGATGACAGGGTAAAAAAAAAAAACCATTTAGTCCGTCAGTCGGATAATAAAAAAATATTAGACACGTATTTTTGCTTAATCATATTAATAAAAAAATACTTAAATAAAACGCATTAACCGCGAAATAACCGGAGATGTACTCGTACCGTATTTTTTTGTTTACGCGTGTGCCACCCGGTCTCTGCGAGCGAGCAGTGGTGGCCCAGTGGTAACGGCCACGACTTACGAGTTGTAGGTCGTAGGTTCGAACCCTGAGAGGCGCTTTACTTTGTGTAAATTATTTTCATCGCCACTGCTCTCAAAACGGTGAAGGAAAACATCGTGAGGAAACCGGCATGTCCTAGAACCAAAAATTCGAAGACATGTGACATCTACCAACCCGCACTGGGCCCGCGTGGTGGATTACGGCCCACTCCCTCTCACAGAGAGGAGGCCTGTGTCCCAGCAGTGGGAACATTATAGGCTGATTATGATGGCACCCGGTCTCTTGGAAGGGACCGGGTGACATAACCAAGTTAGGAATGGGGGTCGCTACGTCATAAGTAAGTATAAAATGTACATACTCGTGACGTCATGGCACATTTTAACTCGATATATCGCCGTAATCTTTTGATTACGTAAAAAAATAAAAAATACGTGTCCAATATTTTTTTATAATCTAAAAGACGGACAAAAAAATTTAGTCATCATTTCTATTCCACTCGCCCGCTGCGAATGCTATACTTTTAGCATCAATCATTAGTCTTCGCAAATATAGGGATGCTTCCACGCATTTTGTATAAGGTAATACTCAGGTGCTCTAGCAAGTAAAATGTCGCTTCAGACAAGCCGATTGGGATGCTAAGAGTATCAAGCGTGTGCCGGGCCCTAGAGCCAATTTCTCAACCGCGCGTAAACTGATGCAATTGGCTGTTGATAAATCATTCAACCAATCAGGGGGTCTAAACCGGCCACATTAGCAATTCCTCTAAAAGCAGTTCATTTCCTGAATCCCAGCTGTCATTAGCAATTCCTCTAATTTGACATAAAAGTAATTCATAATTTCAGGACCATTTTACGAAACTCCATAGAAAACTGTCAAACAGATGAATTATTTCGTAATTTGAATTACACGCAGATCATTATGAATTGACAGTTTGCGACATTTTACGATGATTTAAAAATCAAAATCAAAAGTCGTTTATTCAAACTAGGCTGAGAATCAGCACTTTTCGAACGTCAAAATTACATAAGACAGTCCCCCAAAACGCCCGCCCTTCACCACTTCCTAGTGCTTTAGCTGGGAAGAAGTGGCGCAACAAACTCCCCTCATAATATGATTCTATTAAAGTGACCGTTTTAAGCCCCCTGCGCTCGACAATTTATCTCATAAATTTTGCGATCGTTTGAGAAACTGGCTCTTAGTATGTAGAGCAAAGATAATCTGCAATTATAATTTTATCGATTTGAAAGGTATGGATCCCTGCAGAGTTATAATAATATAATCTCTGCAGATTTAAGAATATCTCTGCAGTCTTAAAGTTGTTGATATGATTTGCAACACAATAGGTGTTTCAATACGCTTGACTGTTATTTTAATATTTAATCTTAGTCATTCATATCACAAACTTTCTGAATTAGTTAATCTGTACAGTCTTTCAATGCAAGGGGAAATATGTGTCTCGAGTTGCCATACTTGGGAGGTATAACACCGGTGACGCGTTCTAAGATTGAAAAATAAATAGTTTTCATTAATTATCTGTGCCATTTGACAGCTGTCAATGGTCTTGTCATTAGCATTGAACTACTGTCACGAAATAGATAAACTGTGGTTAATATAAATGTGTACGTTAACTCTGCAACACTGCATTCATATCACATAAGATCATATTACTCTGCATAAACACTTATTTCATGTGAAATATCAGTGATTAAACTTAAATATTACCTTAGATATTAATATTTGACTTAAATGAAATGTGTAATCATTTCTTGTCACTATAAACTAAATGTATGAATATTTTCTATGTATATATTGACCAATGTTTGAAAAAATAAATAAAAATTTACACTTTCGAGTTTAAAAAAATATGTATAATTGTAAAATTGGTTGGAAATTATAATGTTTTGCATTTTGTTTTCAGCTTTGAAAACGGGGACGATTCTTTTATTATTTATTTTACTATTTATGTTTCGTATTGAAGAAATTCAATGAAAAGTTTTGACCCGTTCAGTGTTACATTTGACCTTTGTTACTTTCTACACTGTCTTCTTTCATCTACAAACCGTGCTATAAGGTATTGAAAAACTACAAAAAAAAAACATATTTTGTAATGAAGCTTTTTCCTATGGGGATAAGCAGACATTAAAGAAAAAAAAAATGTTTTCGTAAGCGCTCCAAAATTTATTTTTCAAAATGGCGGCCATTTCATTTTCTGACGTCACATTAAATGGGTCAAGACTACAATAATTAAGTTTTCTAGATTAGTTATGAACTATTATCAAATTTTCGTTGTAATTTATGTTTGAAATAATAAATATTTGTTAAATATGTACATTGGTTTTGTTTTATTTTATTTTCTCTGATTTTATTCCTGTAGATATTATATTTGAGAGGGGCTCGTGGCTAAATGATAACAGCTGTAGGAGTCGATCATAGGTTAAGCTACTTACCGCGGTCAGTTCATGGATGGGTGCAGCATGAGGTCCGAGAGCCAATTCTCTTACTTACAAAACGTTGACATTCAAAACGCAATCTGTCAAATTTGTCAAAAATTTTGGTAAATTGATTGTTTTTATGACAGATTGCCTATGAGGGAGGAGCGAATGCGTGAACGTTCTGAACAAGTTAATTAAATTAAAATACCCCCGACAAAAACAAAGCATCTAATAAATTCACCTTTCAAACAAAATCAAAATCGGTTCAGCCGTTTGGCAGCTACGATGGCGCAGACAGACACACAGATTCACATTAAACTTATAACACCCCTCTTTTTCCGTCGGGGGTTAAAAATAAGGGAATTGCCCCGCTGGTTTCGATTCCCAGAAGCAGCTGGATTTGTGCCCGGTTGATGGCAATAGCTCGCCCACCCCACTATTACATGGGACTTGAACATAACTGGCAAAATGAGAGTGTACTATAGATCTCTGCCTAACCCTTCGAGGAATAAAGGCGTGTAGCTGTTCTGTATGTGTATTTTCTTTTCTACATCAATCGACCTGTTTATTGGTAGAAAAGCCATTTTATAGTCACGCGGAACCGAAATTCTAGAATGGATCGGCGTCTTTACCAGAATATTTTTACCATAAAGCGAAATAAAAGAAATGAACATTGAAATCATAATATCCAACGACAACAGCACACGAGTCACGAAAGAAGATTAATTTCTGCGTGACTAAAATGCATTAAATGCCAGTGTTACATATGAAAGTTTGTCGGTAATTAACGAGGAGTTAGTTGCATAACTGTTGGATTGAAAAGTCTTTCTATTTACTTCATGAAAATATTGGACCAAGTACAGATCCCTGTTGGACTCCTTCAGGAATACAGGATACAGCTTGTTAAAGCTTAAATTTGAAAGTAGATTATTATTATTTTTTTGTATGTTAAATAGTGAATAGCCAATCTACACAACTATTTCGGTAATTTTCAGATTTACCGTAGTATTTTTTGCTTGATGGAGTCAAATGCCTTGCTATAATACGTAAACGTGACATTATTTATTATGGCTTACGGTGTCAGCACAGGTTCAAACGAAGATAATAAATTGCCACTTACTTACGTGCGTAACCAACTGTCTACTTTTTTTAATATGGTGAATTAACCTTAGAACTCTGCTATAAAGGTAATATTTCTGTTTTTATATACTTAGGTAGGGGTACACATATATAATATACCTATTATCGTGGTTACATTAGGTACCTGCTGGTTTCGTCAATAATTTAAGGGGAAAGCTGCATCGCTTCTTTTCAGTATAAATATCAGTACCTACATACAGTACTTACATTGTATTTTTTTTAAAGGGAACGCCCTTCTTTATTTAACATACTGTATACAACCTTATTTTTTGTTTATGCTAAACCCGAAAAAGGGGTAATTGTACTCATCATTTTGAACAACTTTTTCTATGGGACCAAACTTGAAATCGCGAAAAAAAAATCAGCCGTTCCATACATTTGTGTTCACTTAAATCTACAAAATGTATGGAACAGCTGATTTTTTCGCGATTTCAATGTTTTTCAACCCTTTTTCGGGTTTAGCATTAACAAAAAATAATTTGTATACAGTATGTTAACTAACGAAGGGCGTTCCCTTTAACCCGCAATAGTATAGAGTCCATACAAGCTAAAAAAAAATATATATACTTAAGTAAGTAGGTAGGTAAAGCAAAATATTCACAAAAAAATATTAAATTGATACGTAATATTAATACGTGCGAGTTAACGGGGACGCCCTTTTTAGTTAACATACTGTATCTTACTGCCTTTCAACTTTCATGTCAAAATACTGGTAGGCTTTTAATAAAAACGAACATCAACCTGCAGTTCAGGTAAATGAACTAATAGCTAATAGTCTCATTATCAAGATTACTCGTTTTATTAGTCAATCAAGCGTCCGTTCACATGGACGCACGGACCGTTATTTTGTATCTGTTTTAACAACATATAATTTTGGTGTCAAATTATGCATAATGCAGTAGGTAGGTATAATATTTTGGTTTTAAAAAGTAAGTCACAGTAATTTTACCTAGATACGTTTTGATCGATAGATACCTACAGTTAGCGACCAATGTCGGTTAACACTTCAGTTTTTTAAATCTTAATTCTTGAGCTGAATTTGTAATTAAAATCAGGACTTATGTAAAAACTAGCTGCGCCCCGCAGTTTCACCCGCGTAAGTCTCGATCCCGTGGAAATATCGGGATAAAAAGTATCCTATGTGTTAATCCAGGTTATAAACTATCTATTTGCCAAATTTCACCAAATCCATTCAGCCGTTTTTACGTGAAAGAGTAACAAACATCCATCCATCCATCCAAACTTACAAACTTTCGCGTTTATAATATTAGATAGATAGATAGATAAAACATTTATTCGGTACAAACATAGAAGACACAACACAAAAGCATAGTTATCTACATAAATTCAAGTTTTAAGACAAACCAAAAAAAAAATAAGAAAACAAGTAAATACGAACATTAAAAACATAAACCCTTCCTTGTGAGTTGGGTAAAAAGAACATACAAACAAAAAACGCAAAGAAAGTATTGTCTGTGGCAATCTTAAAACTACCTACATCCTTAAAATATTTTAGTTAGGCAAAACCCTTGTGTGGTGCGTGTCTCCCAGTTGCACCGAATGGGAGTCCAGCTCAGCATATGCCAGGCATTAGGTATACCTGACGCTGGTATTCTGCTGGATCCCTGCGGCGGCATACGGACGCCAAGCAGGTGCAGAACAATGGAAATGTGAGAAGATAAAAAGTGAAAAAGTGAATAGTGGTTTTGCAAGATAAATTTGGTGAGTTATTTACATTTGATTTGTTTTGTTTTGTTGTTATTAGTAAAGATTAGATAAAAGAATATTAATCTAGCTAGGTAGTAAGTATATGAAATGCTGAAATACAATGTTTCGAATAATTTTGTGTCAAATATGATTATGTGTAGCCTACCTAAAAGTAGCAGTGATAATAATCGACTTGGCCCGTTGACCTTAGTCACTCATCTCCCAGGGATTGCCTCGTTGGATTAGAAGTCGCATGCACGACTACTGAGCATGTGGGTTGATTCCGAAGTTGTATTCTTCTCGCTATGCAGCAGGCCTCATATTTGGCTCATAAATCGTAACTGTCTATTTTGGTTCTTTTAACACCTCTGCCTACCCCTAATTTAACGAACAGCTGTCAAACACTTTTACAGAGCAATACTCTCATTCGTAGTCAACCGTGACCGACTCACACGCAACTCGTCGGCGACTTGCTGTTAATTTTCACATTTTTGTGTGTGTAGAACATCACACTTACGCTTTCATCTTTCTCGGATTATCAAGCCTTTACTAATTTAAGCAAATATTAACTAATTTGAAAGAATTTCTGGGTGAAACTTAGGTACTTACGATACGCCTGTCAGGGTTGCGGGAAAGTCCGAAAGGGATACTGGGACCTTGGCAACAGGCAACTGAAGGAACACGGGTGGGTTTTAAGTCAGTAAAAGTCTGACACGCCCTTCCGCTCCGCCCAGAGCGGAAGCAGTCATTGGATGATGATCATCAAAAAAAAAAAAAGGCACTTACAATACGGCCAATGAATCTTGGCTGGTCCGAACTTTGCGCAGAAGGCTGCGCAATAACATTTTTTAGGAACCAAATGGTCGAAATGGATCTCTGCCTTTTCGCCGAAAATTGTTTGCCAGATTTTCAGTTGGCAACTAACGTTTCGCAGAATTTTATTTGGCCGAATAATCATTTGCCAACTTATCATATAATTTTGTTTTATTTCCCAACCTCACAGTTACCAACTGTATGTTTGGCATCGAGATATAAGTACTAACGTACTAGAGAAGCTACGTCAAATAACTGAATTGTCCTATTCTTCGTATTGAATCTTTAGTTCGCTGCAGCGCTAAAATAATAACAATTCGTCTAAACCGTACCTAATTTACCACAGTGCTAGATTTGCTGCAGAAGTGTATTTATTCTCGGCAAAAAGGTCTTAAGCGCCATGTAAATCACGGCACTACGCGTTTTCTTCGACAAACTGCGGCGCGATCGCCGCAGTTGAACGGGACAAAGTAGGAATTTACGGTGTCTTCTCTAGTACGTTAGTACTTATATCTCGATGATGTTTGGTTTGTTTTTCATCATGACACTTTTTAAAATGCCAACTTTCAAGTAGAGTTCAATTAAAATGAGTGAGTGTATTGAAGAGTGCTCAGTGAGTGAGTGTTTTTTACTTTATCTTTAATGGGACCTAACCTAACTTAACTGTTTCTTTTTACAAAAGCGATTCGCTTCTGGCACTTCGCCGGCCGCTGCCGCGCCACGCTCGTTTCGCTCGCTCGGCTCGTGCGTTGTTTGTCATATGTTTGACATATGATAAATGTCCCAAACGTTTTGTGTCATTATAATAATCAGCTTAACAATAATTCTACCAAATGAAACGTTGTCATACAAAAATTTGCTAATCGTTAGTTGTCAAAGTGAAACATCGGCGAAACGTTGGTTGGCAAGTGATAATCTGCCAAACAATTTTCGGTGAAAAGGCAGTATACCGGTCAAAATGAATAAAAAAATGGTAAATGGTCAAATGGACTGACCGTTTGACCATTCACCATTTTTTAAACACGTTAAGCCGTTGGTCCCGGCTGTCATTTGTGAATCTTTGACAGTCGTTACGGGTCGTCAGAAGCCCGAAAGTCTGACAACCAGTCTTACCAAGAGGTGTCGTATTACCCAGTTACTGGGTTGTGGAGATCAGATAGGCAGTTGCTCCACGTAAAATACTGGTATTCAGCTGCATCCGGTTAGACTGGAAGCCGACCCCAACAAAGTTGGGAAAAGGCTAGGCAGATTGATTGAGGACCCAAATGGTCACATGAGGCGAGTGTGAGTGAAAGTGCGGACAGCTGTTCAGATCGGCCATGATTCATCGGTTGTACTTTATAGGTCGCACGTCAGTACAGTGGTAACACTTTGTCCTTGATAAGGCCTAGCGTAGTACGGAGGTTCATTAGGATAAATGGCATAAGCATAATCAGCCCATAACGTTCCCACTGCTGGGACACAGGCCTCCTCTCTGTGAGAGGGAGTGGGCCGTAATCCACCACGCGGGCCCACAGTGCGGGTTGGTGGATGTCGCATGTCTTCGAATTTTTGGTTCTAGAACATGCCGCTTTCCTCGCGATGTTTTCCTTCACCGTTTTGGATAAATGGTCAGCTTATAATACCTCTATACTTGACTTACCACAGACGTGCCGCTTACCTAGGTTTGGTGTGTCGTTCTTAGAATCTTGGCCATCTCGTAGGTGATGGGTGGGTGTGAGGTGGTGGAACCCATTCTCTTATGACTCATGGTAGCCAAAGTAGCTAACATCGTGGGGCTTTTTAAATTGATACTTAGAAATATCTTCTAGTAGGCCAATTATCCTCCTAGCTACACGAAACGAACTTAGGGATTCCCAACGAAAAAAGGCAATTGAGGCAAGGACCGGACGTAATGGAAAATTTTAGAGTCTAAAAGACAAACTGTTTTATCAGAATTTTAACCGATCGCGGATATTAATATTTTATACCTAAATAGGTAATAAGTATTTTGAAAGGAGGAAGTTTAAAAGTAAACGAGTATCGTTATAATGAAAGGAACTTCGTCAGAAGCTGGGATGTCGTTGAAAACCGGCTCCGCATTCCGACGAAAATCTGTCGTTGCGTCATTGTGATGATAAAAATGAACATAAAAAATAACACCTAGGTAGGTACACAAAATCAAAATCAAAAGTCATTTACTCAAACTAGGCTGAGAATCAGCACTTTTCGAACGTCAAAAAATTACATAAGACAGTCCCCCAAAACGCCCACCCTTCAACATTTCCAAGTGCTTTAGCTGGGAAGAAGAAGTGGCGCAACAAACTCCCCTCATAATATGATTCTGTTAAAGTGACAATTTTAAGCCCCCTGCGCTCGACAATTTATCTCATAAATTTTGTGATCGTTTGAGAAACTGGCTCTTCTAGGAGATAGATCTAGGATTAGAAGATTTTTTACGGTTTAAAGAATGTTGCTCGTAGCCACAAATTAGAAAGAATGTAATAAACACAAAATGTAAATAAAATAAACTATGCTAAGTGAAGCTAAGCGACACTTTCGCTCTCACAGCCATTTCTCCTGGCACTTGTCATGTTTCTTCTTGAATGGTTTATGTACCGGAACTGGCTATGACCCATCACTCGTTCGGTTGCTAATCTCTGCCTTTGACAACTACTTAGGTACAATAGCTTGTCTTAGATAATTTTTATATGTCTAGGATGACAGTGTCGCGCTGTAAAAGACAAACAAGCCAACTTTGTAATGCTGGTGTGCGTCAAGAGTTGATGAGAGAGGCTCTAGACAAAGTGACATTCTATCAGCGATAACGATGATGGAATAGGCAAAAATGTATAGGACTGACATTATGGTATCGAAATGCTTATGTCAATCTTGTTGAAAGTCGTTGTAGAAATACGAAACGCTTTCGAAGCGATTGTCACTTATTTAGGCCCAGTCTCTTTTCCTCGTAATTACACACGTCTACACATCAAGCTATACATTTCCAGCATAAGCTGACCTCGCATTGTAAGAAAATTCTATACAATGCGAGATCAGCATAAACTGGAAATGTATAGCTTGATGTGTAGCCGTGTGTACGTACTACCTACTTTTTAACTGACTTCTTCAAAAAGGAGGAGGTTCTCAATTCGTCTGAATGTTTTTTTTTTATGTATGTTACTCCATTACGCCGTCAATTATGAATCGATTTTGATGATTCTTTTTTTGTTTGGTAGGTCATGCTTTAGAGGTGGTCCCATATAAATTTATTAATTTTGCTTGCGTAGTTTTTGAGTTAGCTTCAATATTTACGTATTTTTCCCACTTTGCGTATGTAGACGATATCTTACTCTTCATTTACATAGCGATAACGTTATACGAGTTTATGTGGGGTAGGTACCACAACTAAAAAGTGAAAAATAAAAACTTTTTACAAAAAAAAAACAACCGACTTCACAAAAAAACACTGAAAAATAACTTTAATTTCGGAAGTCGGTGGCAAAAAACGAAAATTGAAAAGCAAAGACACAAAGACACCGACTTCCGAAATTAAAGTTATTTTTCAGTGTTTTTTTGTGAAGTCGGTTGTTTTTTTTTAGATTCCGTTTTTTAGCCTGGCCCACATGTCTAAATGCTCTAGTTTTAGTTTCCCTATGTTCTGTTCTTCACGGTTAGTGATGCTAAGATGAATGTCTGATGATAATGGTTTCAGATGTGTTACAAGATAAACTTTGTATTGTAAGCCACTTTTTTATTAGAATTGTTCTTATTAGGGGAGTGAAATAGGCTTAATTAGTGTTGGTGAGTGTACCAGACTGGATGCGGAAGGCGGAGGCCGCGGAGGACCCTGGGAGAGGCCTATGTCCAGCAGTGGACTGCGATAGGCGGAGTTCATTGCAATCTAAAAAACATACAGACCTAGATACACTTGTTTTTGCCACATAATAACTATTTACAGATATAAAAAACCAGCCAAATGCGAGTCGGACTCGCGCACGAAGGGTTCCGTACCAATATCTATAAAAACGGCAAAAAATCACGTTTGTTGTATGGGAGCCCCCTTAAATATTTATTTGATTCTGTTTTTTAGTATTTGTTGTTATAGCGGCAACAGAAATACATCACTATCACGGTTCATGAGATACAGCCTGGTGACAGACGGCCAGACAGACAGACAGCGGAGTCTAAGTAATAGGGTCCCGTTTTACCCTTTGGGTACGGAACCGTAAAAATCAGCTGTTGCCTATTTTGTCGAGTTAACCCTCGTGCAAACTGACGCGATATCGCGGGCGCGACAGGCAGCGTCACGCCCGCGATATCGCGCTTGTTTGGAGCGAGTAATTCGTCAACTTGTGGCACTCGTGCTACATACCTACGGCCCATTGCACATTTATTTTGATTTTCTGCAAGTCGTCCAAAAGTGGGCCGTAGGCATGTAGGACGAGTTGACGAATTACTACATGGAGCAGCTGATTCCTTTTTCACAATTGGTCCAACTTCCCAGCTGTTCATAATGATGAATACCTACAATTAGGTAACTACCCCTTTTCTGGGTTTCAGTTATTTCAATTATGAATTGTATACAGGTACTTAGAAAGAAAGAAAGAAAGAAAAATGCGTTTATTGGCATTGTCACACAAAAATACACCTTAAAACTAAAAAAAAAACAGAAAACAGTCATTACAATGCCAAAAGGGCCTCAGCTCAGCATATTGTCAGATGGCAACACATACCACCTGACGCTGATTTTCAGCTGCAACCCACGAGTTTCATACGCAAGAAACCTCAGACCAACAAAAAAGGAAAGACAGATCACGCCGTACGTCAAAAGTGAAGCCACCTTTTTATCTATGTGTGTGTAAAAAGGGTTGTCAGTTGTTAAAGTTTTTCCCTATAACTTGGGGAATAATATTTTGGGTAGGCTAATATTGTATGAGTAAGATATTGTTGAGTATGGTATTGTACCTCAATTTTTAGGAAGAATTCCGAAACAAAAACATTTTTTTTACATTGCAAAATAAATTAAAAAAACAATTAAGTACAAAGTGCATTTATGAGATCACCTTTTATGCAAGAATTGCTTGTGTTAGGAGACTCCGCTCTTTCACTTAGAATTATCCATTAATTTTCAATTGAGTGTTAAAAAAAGATATATATATATGTGTATAAATAGGTTAGTAAATTAGCTACTATCCATTTATTTTTATTTTCAGTATTACATGGAAATCTAAAATATTAAATGCATAAAAAACAGACATATAATTACTCGAAGTAAAAAATATCGAATGGGGAAATTTGAAAACATATTATGGCAACCCTCGCTCTTTAAATGTCACTGTTTTCGTTCGTTCATTCGTTCAGGTTTTTTGTTCCAAATAACCTAAAATTCATAGTTATCTAAATTAAAAAACGATGTTATTTTAAGTACTTACAAGTGAAAAGTGATTCCGTGAGACTTTTTCTGTGATTTAGTATTGTTTTTAGACGTTTTCACTACACAGGAAGGCATAATTATATTTGTTTTGGTGATGTTAGCTACACGACGACTCGTGACGTACTAGGAGCGATGAGCTTGGTTTTAGTGTAGGTGTGTGCGTGAGCCTGTGTGTTTACTTGCAGGAGCTTGGTTTTGTGGCTTCACTTTGGATGTACGGCGTGATCTGTCTTTCCTTTTTTGTTGGTCTGAGGCAAGAAACATAATAAATACTTAATAAATTAAAAACTGATTGAAAAGAAAAGACAATAAATAAAATACCTAATAATAATGTGAAGATAAAAATATCTAAATAAAGTATAGTTTTAAGTATACTTATGCAGTACCCAATAGTAGAAAGACACGTAGAGTTTAGGACCACGTGTTAGTTTATCATAGCTGTATACTTTGCGTGGTATTTCTTTTGTCATATTCGAATTATTATAAATTAAAAGTCGCAATATTAGGTACGTGTTTGTCTGTGGGACTGAATTGTACCTACTTATAAACCATGCGATGGATTTTAAATTTTGATGCGGTTTTCGCCATCAATTAGAGAATTTATTTCGGAAGGTTTATTCGTAGATTCGTACCAAGTACATAAGCATAATTAATTAATCATACGTACTTATTATTAAAAAAGAAATGATGTTTTGTCAAATCGTAGAAACCGTTCTAAGCATGGTGGTTAGTTCGTTACTTAGTTGTTGATAAATTATTTTGTAACGAAGAAAACTTTTAAAATGTGAGTAATTGAGGTTTAAGTTACTTAGTACCTCAATGTTGCGAGTTGATCAGTTGATTCGAGTAGGATTCAGGAAGTGTCAATTAGCCCAACGTAGTCAACTCTCGTTTAATTCCTAAGTATTGAAAGTATGGCCCCTTCTATGAAGCCGCACTGTTACCTTACCAACTGTTATGCAAAACTGAAATATTTTCGCCTGAGAAAGTGGTTACTTACGTTAAAATATTTCATAATTATTATATTCTTCAAAACTGTGTAACAAAATACTTAAAACTGACTAATGATTGACAGATTGTGACATAAAAGCTAAGTAAAAACAATACACTTCCGTCTTCTTCATTGTTAAAACAATGCCTAAAGCGAACGCGACCCAAATAACAAAAAAAACTTTCTTTTTTCAAATTCACGCATTTTCTCCCGTTTTCATAAAATCTTTCGTTGGTTGCACATTTTAAGGTAAAATCGGACAGGACATGAATTTTAAAGCGTAAAAAAGCGAAAGCCGTGACGTGACGGAGTTGTTTTATTTTCTGGTGCCGCAGTGTGTAGATGTCTTTAGGTGAAAGAAGAAATGGGTTACCGACCTCTTCGTTCGCGCGTTTAGTTCGGACCAAGCGTTTGGCGCGAAATGTCGCCTGACGGCTTGACGTACTTTTTAGTAAGCAGCGCGTGTGTTTCAACAAAATACGTTCCTAAATACATCTAATAAATAAATAATGGATTTAAAAGAAATAATAAAGTGGTTTATACCGTGTTTTCATATTTTCTTATTAAAAAAAGTGAAAATGTGCGGTCGTATGACTTACATTTGTTTGTTTTTACTTTTTATTTTGCGACCCAGTTATGGCGCGGACGCAAACAGCCTAGTTAGTGATGATAGTAATTTAAATACCAAAAATGTAGTTAATTTTAGTTATATAAACAACAAAAATAACCAAAGTGATTATTTTGATGTGAAAATGCATAAGAATGAAGGGAGAAGTCTTGACACATCTATCGGTAAGTAAAACTTAAAAAAAATGTTTATCCGATTAAAAAAATATAATATGTTTTGTTATGGATATAAAAGACATACCTACTGACAGCTACCTACATAGAAATAAAAATTAACATTACATAAGCAAATAATTACACACAAACGCGGAATATTTCTAAAATAAGTATACTAAACATACATTAATTTATTATTCTAATTGTGTTTTAAATTATATTTTTTTATTATTGTATTCTAAGTTTGGGTTGTTCAAACTTAAATAAAATTAACATAATAATAACTGAAATGTACTAATTATACTTAGGTACTAATTCCTGGTCTTAGTGTAAGTAGCCGGACATAACCGGCTTTTTGGCCCCCGCGCCCCGTCCGCACTTTGTCCGGCCTTGTCATTTGAGCGGACTTTTTAAACATATTTTAATAAGAAAATAAAAAAATTAAATGATTTCGGACAAAAGAATGATTAAAAACTTAGTTACACACGTCTACTCATCAAGCTATACATTTCCAGTATAAACTGACCTCGCATTGTACGGAAATCCTATACAATGCGAGATCAGCATAAACTGGAAATGTATAGCTTGATGTGTAGCCGTGTGTACAAGTCCAGACTTTTATCCAAATATCCGGCGTTTTGTCACTTTTCAAATGAAATGGTAACTTTACGTGCATGTTACAGAATGAGCCTTTTATCTCGAAAGGAGTCAATTGACTCTCCTTTTTAAACGGGGAAATACTTGACTCCTCTTGACTCTAGTAGGCTTAGTGGATTGTAGACTTTTTTTTTAAACTAAAACTTTTTGAAAGGCCTACACCATCCTTCCATAAATGTAATTCAAAAATATTGTAAAAGCCAATTATCTTTTAAAAGAGTAACCGTGGAGTTTCTTGCCGGCTCTTCTCCATAGGAAACGACCAATTGGTACCGTGCACCGCTTCTGACGTTTCATAAGTGCCCATGTAGGCTTATGTGAAATAAAATATTTTGATTTTTGATTGACTCAATCTGACCAAAACAATATTGCTTAGATTAAATCTAACGTAAGATATACTCGTATCATAAATATCAGGCATTGTATATTTATAATACTTTGAGGAGCTCGTGGCTAAGTAATAACAGCCGCTCGGGTCGATCCATCAGGTTAAGCTACACTTGCCGGGGTTGGTCTGTGGATGGGTGACCATCATTACATACCGAGACTCCTCCGTGTCTCGGAAAGAACGTAAAGCCGTTGGTCCCGGCTGTCATTCGTTGATCTTTGACAGTCGTTACGGGTCGTCAGAAGCTCGAAAGTCTGACAACCCAGTCATACCAAGGGGTATCATATTACCCAGTTACTAGGTTGTGGAGGTCAGATAGGCAGTCGCTCCATGTAAAAAACTGGTATTCAGCTGCATCTGGTTAGACTGGAAGCCGACCGCGACCCCAATATAGTTGGGAAAAGGCTAAGCACATTGATTGTTTAGGATCGTGTTTTTGGCTCGTCTGGCAAAATCAATGCTTAGACTCTCCTTTTTACCCAACTGCTCGGCAGACAAAGACAGGGTTATGTTTTTTACGGGCGTCTGTGTAACCTATAATCTATGATCTCTTTATATTCTTCTGCTCCGTCGGGTTGATGTCACGACAGTATACAGTTCGACGCAACTTAGGTGTAGCAGTATCAGGGTTGAAGGTTAGTCCGAAAGGGATACCGGGACATTGGCAACAGGCAACTGAAGGAACACGGGTGGGTTTTAGTCAGTAAAAGTCTTACACGCCCTTCCGCTCCGTCCAGAGCGGGAGAAGTCATTGGATGATTTCCCAACCGCAAAAAAAAAAAAAAAAAGGTGCAGCAGTATACATTTGAAAATTTGCATTCATTCATTTCAATTTTTTGGTTATAAAACTTTATAAGTTATTGCGTTTGCGTAAAGATAATTTTCACCTAAAGCAGTTATAAAGATTGGAGATTCTGAAAGCACACTCAGTTCGGAATGTGATCGGTTTTACGAATTTTGCCGATGCTACATCTAAGTTGTGTCATACTGTAATCAATTTTATTGGCCCAAAACTTCGCCACTTCCGCGGCATCGTCTGTGGCGGCGCACACGTCGCTATGATGGCTGCATTTTTAGGGGCACAGAGAGCAGTAGTGGAAAATAGTTTATTTTTATAAGTTTACGTTCAAAGTGTACAAAAACTATAATTAAGTAGGTAGGTTTCGTCAAAATCCGTGACAGAAACTCGATTTTACCACGTGTTTAAAACATACTGACAATGCTTTCATTCAGTTCTTAAAATATTAAATTCGAGAATCTCAAGCCGAGGTAAAAATATTGGCCAGTCAGCAATGCCATTAATTTCCAATATTTTTAAGGTAAAAAGTTGAGCTCGCTTTCATGGCGTTGCCTGAAAGGATTATTCTATACCTACAAGGTGAAATTTAAATAACTGAAAAGCTTCCAGGGGTCATTACCCCTGGAAGCTTTTCAGTTATTTAAATTTATTTATTTAAATTTCACCTTGTAGGTATAGAATAATCCTTTCAGGATGTATGCAATCATTATGAACAACTTTTCAATAAAAAACAATTCAACAATAGCACCTAAATCGCTATAAAGAATCAGCTGCTCCATACAGTTTGTCGAGTTAGGTAGGTACGTGACCTGCCAGGGTTGCCAGGGTTGGGTTAGTCCGAAAGGGATACCGGGACCTTGGCAACAGGCAACTGAAGGAACACGGGTAGGTTTTAGTCAGTAAAAGTCTGACACGCCCTTCCGCTCCGCCCAGAGCGGGAGAAGTCATTGCATGATGTCCCACCATCAAAAAAAAAAAAGGTAGGTACGTGAACGTAAATGTATGACTATGGAGCAGCTGCCTTTTGTTTGTAAGTATATCTCTTTAGTGAATGCAATGATACCTACTACAGAATACTGAGAAGTGAATGTCGTCGATTCACCAAAGTAACGGGATTGTCACTAGATACTTACATATTAAAATGTCATAAATGATCCGCGTTACCTAGTGTTAGTGATTGCCACTGCTCCAAATAGTAAAAATCCGAGACCATTTATATAATAAACTAGCTGCGCGCCGCGGTTTCACTCGCATAAGTCTCGATCCCGTGGGAATATCGGGATAAAAGGTATCCTATCCATTGAACATGTACAAGAACCATGTTCATTGAATGAAGCACACAAAGTGTCAAATTAACACTTAACTAACATATTTCCGCTAAAAGCCACAATAATACAGTCTTGATGGTAATTTCGATGACTTCGTTATTCTTAAAAATATTTAAATCCCATAAGTGTGTATAATGTGTCAATCAGTCTTCTTTTTACCCGACTACGGCGAAGCAAAAAGGAGGGTTATGTTTTTGACCGGTATGTATGTATGTTCATCTGTTCCCTCATATCTTCTAAACGACTCATCACAATTTGACAAATAAGGTATCGTTGAAAGCGTCTTGATCGTCCGCTGGTTATATGCCCTAATCTGTTCGAGTCATACGTAATCTGTTCGATTTATCCGCCCTAACACTCTGGATTTTTAATTTGTCTCTCTTGTGATGTCTTGTATATGCCTTTATGTCGTAGTTGGGTTTTAGTTTTATAACTTTTATTTTTATTCTCGTATCGGAACAACTCATTTCGTGATTCAAATATTAGCCTGTCAGCTGGTGGCCTGTCAGCTGGTGGCCTCTCAGGGTGGTTACTCCGATTATCCACTCCAAAAAATCCACCCTAAGGTGGATACTCGGAAACGTATCTCTGAGAATCCAACCTAAGGCTATAAATTCCGTTTATCCAACTAGGCCGAGTGAGTAACTCGGTGGAGTGATCTAGTGAAGGTCGTGAGAATCCGGTGGATGCGAAAATTACTGGACCACTCGTCCACTGGTCTGGTGTTTGGAGAGGGCAGCAGTGGACGGCTGTCGGCTCATGATGAAAGCCAGTGGTTTCTAGATTAGCTGGTTAGTTTGTTGCACCACTTCTTCCCAGCTAAAGCACTAGGAAGTGGTGAAGGGTGGGCGTTTTGGTGGACTGTCTTATGTAATTTTGACGTTCGAAAAGTGCTGATTCTCAGCCTAGTTTGAATAAATGACTTTTGATTTTGATTTTGAGCTAAGAAAATACATATTAGTTTGACATCTTTAAAATTCGACAAATTCCAAAAAAAAAAAAACGTTTATTTCAAGTTATTTCTGTAGAGTTTTTACTAGTTATAAATTATAAAAGAAGATGAAACAATGGTTCTCAAAAAGTAGGACGAATTTTTTGATGCCCTTGATAATTTTATAAGTCAGTAAGTAGTTGTTTAATAAATTAGTTATGTATTTAAATATTTATCAGTTGCATTGTATTATATCAAAAAATGACCATTATTATAGTAGGCAGATAATTTATAGACTGAATCAATAAATTGATTATAATGGAGGGCAATTTCTCCAAGTCCAACGGTAAACTGACTGGATTGGTTCGAGTGAGAGCTGAAACCAATTTAAAGATTATTAGAGATCCACAATAGATTGGTGAAGGGTGGGCGTTTTTGGGGGACTGTCTTATGTAATTTTGACGTTCGAAAAGTGCTGATTCTCAGCCTAGTTTGAATAAATGACTTTTGATTTTGATTATTATTATTCTCCTGGAGGCCTGTGTGCTGTGGTTAGCCGACTGAAATGAAGATAATGTTGATGAAAAAAAACCGCAGAGGCATAAAAAAAGTAAGTTAAAATCACAAGTATTTTTTTGGAAATTTGCAATATTAAAGAAATCGTAGTTGCGTTTCCATCGCCCAACGACAAAGCTGCAATGATCACTGGCCATAGTTCCTAAGAAAAAAAAACATTGTATCTTCAAATAAAATAAAAAGCTACCGAAAACGTAACTAGATGGCGTTGGCGTCGAATTAGAAGTCGCTATGGTTTCGTTACCGCGACTTGTATAAGATGCAGCGAATTTTTTTTAACTATTGACTGGCAAAAAGCCGGAGTCTGGATTAATAGGCTTATAATATTATTTTTGATAGCGAAATGGTCACTTATCGTGACTAATATCGCTCTAAAATCCCAAATTAAAATAATCGCGTGTTTGGGATATTGGTATTGGTACTGAACTGAAACTTATCTGGCGAAATGTGGAATTGTGGATGTGGACAGCAGGGCAGCAGGGTGGGTACTGGGTACACAGTTACACACTACACACCTACCTCTGCCCCTAACCCTTCGGATTCACACTTTACAAGCGTGATGTTAATATGTTTTTGTAATACGAAAATATATATAAAACTTTTTACAAAAAAAAAAACAACCGACTTCCGAAATTAAAGTTAGTCGGTTGTTTTCGACGAGTAAGGTGCGTGCTTTTGCGGGCTGGCGAAAACACAGGGTAGTTTACTTTATAACATGTCATAGAACATTATTTGTAGAGTATAATAATGTTAGTGTCATTGCTCAGGGTAGGGATGCAAGAAGTGTAAAAAAGTGTCGATATATATATCGTATCGATATTTAAAAAAAAAAACGATTTCGATATATCGAAAAGAAAATACTTATCGATAAGTATATCGGTGAAATTATCAAAAAAAAATTTTACTTAACTAAAGTTCAAGTTTTATAATCATTTAAATACCAAACTAGGAAAAAAAGTACTAATAATTTTTACGGCTCTGAATTCCAGCGGTTTTAGTCAGCGGCTACAACGGTGTTGCTATTGAAAATATATCGTTTTTGATACATTTTCGATACTTGATATTTTATATCGATACATCGACATATCGAAATAATAAATATCGCCTGAAAATATCGATATATCGAACAAAAAATATCGATATTTTTTCTGCAAGCCTAGCTCAGGGTTTTAAAACTAAAGTTATGATGATGGGCAAAGTTATCTAGTAATGTTTCGACCTACGATTGACTACATTGCCCGCCATCAAAAAAGGCTTAGGGTTGGCACGTTACGAAATCTTGTATTTTATTTCTTTTTTAATTTAAGGCTACTGCTGAGCTTATTTACTTTTAAACATAAGTATTTAATTAATACAATTCAAAGATGACATTAGTTATTGGGTGCTGAGTGAGTACCTGCTCCACACTACCGTATCATTTGAACTTATTATTCATAATACTGGTAATAAGCGTGAAACATATTTATTTTTATTAACCTAAACACACTCACATTCTTTTTTAGAAAGGAAAAAAAATCTGAATACTTTTTACCATGTGCCAACCCTAGCACTTTTAAAAGGCAAAATGTGGATTGTATGAAAAAGAGAAAAAAAACAGGGTAACATTGCCCAGTCGCTTATGTAAGAAACTATTCATAGTGTCGTTTACATTCCTAAAGTAAACGCCATCTTTACCAAAATTCTTGTACTGGTTTTTATGTCATCTGCATAAAGGCCAAATTTGCGTCAAAAATCAATGTGGGCAAAGTTGGGTAAAAGTGCAGATAACTTTGCCCGCCTACAAATATTGAATTAAATGTTGTTACTCTCCTACAACACAGCAAACAAACTTATAATCCGCTAAACCTACAAAAACTAAGAAATATAAGATAAGCTTTAGAAACCAAATAGGTACGCTCAACTAAATTCAGCTCAAGATTTACCAACTTCATTGGACCTTATATAAAAGGAACTGACAGCCATAGAAAGTTCAATTAGTTCAGCTTGCTATGCCCTTCGAAGCCTTCGAGATGAGATCTCTATTAAACAGTTAAAAATAGTATATTATTCACTCGTTGAGTCAAGGCTTAGGTACAGTATCGCTCTCTGGGGAGGTACTTATGCGTACAATGTGAATACTGCTTTTGTCATACAAAAAAGGGCCATAAGAACCATGGTGAGAATTCCACAATGGGAATCGTGTAAGGAGCACTTTAAAGAACTGCAGATATTAACGGTACCTTGCTTATATGTTTTAGTCTTGCTCACAGACCTCATGAAAAATCTATACAATTTCGAAACACTTGAGGAAAGAAATAAACGGGAAGCTACAAGACGTAAGGACTTACATTATAGGATACAACCGCATTTGAAAATAGTTAGTCATGCAGCAAGCTATCAGTCAATTAAATTGTATAATAAACTACCTGTAGAATTAAAGTCCATTTACAATATAAATAAGTTTAAGAATCAGCTAAAGTCATTTCTGATAGAAAAATGCTATTATACACTTGATGAGTTTCTCAGTGATGTGTAGTTGCTGTGTCTGGGGAACTGTCAACTCATGATTGTTCTCCTAACTTTTTATTTTTCTTTGCTTTTTTAAATTTTTTGACATTATGGAATAGGGAATATGCATGTGATTCAAATATGGGTCAAATATTTTTTTCTTTAAACTATGTTACTTCAGAATTATGCCTCCATCAATATTTTTGAATAAAATTTCTTTTTGAGCGAGAAATTATTTTTTAAAACGTCCCAAAAAACTGTGGGTAATTCAAATACTTGAAAAGGCTAAGAGCGGATGTGACGTAACAATCCGGGATAACAATCAAAATGTCAATGTCAAGTCAATCAACAAATGCCAAACGCTCATAGAAAAAGGAGTGTTTGACGTTGACTTGACAGTTGCTTGCCTGTTTTCACGAACTGTGACGTCACCACACCAAGCGCGCCAAATGGAGGGCGTTTAAATAGCCCGGATCAGTTGGATATTTTTAAACATTTTTTTTAACTACTTTAAATTGCTTTTTTGCCGTCGATTTTTTTTTTACTATTATTTGACGATGTAAAATATCGAATAAAAATATTTAAAAAATACATGCATATTCCTTATTTTTGCACTTTTATATCGGTTAATGTACCAAAATTTAATTTAATGAAATGATATATGTGGATCGTCTTTTCTCTTCTTGACATTTTGTTTTTTTAATCTATGTTAATTTATACAGGATGTAAGGGTAAACACTAAGCAACGTCTTGTCGGAGTAGAGTAGTGTCGGACTAAAGGCATGTCGAAGTAAAGTATTGTCGAAGTAAAGATGTGTCGGAGTTCCGTAATGTCGAAGTAAAATCATGTCGTAGTAGCGTTTGTCGAAGTTCCGTTTGGTAGTCACTCTTGTCATTCAAACCATGGGTAGTTGACTTAAATATAAAAATAAATGACCGAACACAACAAAAAAAAACGTTATTTTCATTAAAAGATTTTAAAAAGTTTCTATCTGACACCGTGCTTGCTAGCGAAACAGCTGACTGACTAAGGGAGGGATCGCGCTCGCTGCCGGTCAGGTCACATCCCGCACCCCCCGCCAGTGTTGAGACGCAAGTTCGTTGCCCTAGCGCATAAGGCAACGAACTTGCGTCTCTTGTGGTAAAATTAAGATCTAAAAAAATTAAAAAAAAAGTTGTAATTTTTCATTGATTTTACGTTCTATAAATGAAACCAAACCACTGGTTGCAAGGATAACGGTGTTTACCCTAACACCCTGTATGTCGTGTTGTGTTAGTTTATAATTACTTAAGACATTTCGACACAATGTAAAAATTGTTAATGAAATAAATAAATATATAATAAGATAAATAGAGCAATAAAAATATACCCTTTAACGAAAACACAATGTAAGAAAAAGGTAACGGAATACCTACAAAAATTAACTTACGAAGAGACTGAATTGATACTACATATACCACAGTGATTGACCATTTAACACATACACATACCCTCTTACATTCACGCACACACATAATATCATATCACACAAAGAGAGGACTCACATACATTATCCATTCAAACAGTAAATTTATTTTAATTTGTTTTGATTTTAATTTCTATTACGATTTTGTTTTAATTTTTATTTTAACTCTCGTTTTTGTTTTTGTTTGTTTTGAATTTTGATTTCGATTTTAATTGTGATTTTAATTTTTGATTTGAAGTTTTGACTTTATTTTTAGATACTTAATTTTAATTTTGATCTAAATTTTTTTATTTAATTTTAAATTTCTATTTTATTGCATCAAATCATTATGTTATTTATCATCACAATTTTTTTATTATTTGAATTCAACAAAATGTTCCATCTACAATATTCAAGGTACTTTCCCTCCATGTGGCATATCCGTGGGACGCCCTGTAGTGTATATCGACAGTGGAAAGGTAAAATGGCTAAAGCGCCAAAACGTGAAATCTCAGGAATGAATTTTAAAGATTTTTTTTTAGAGAATTTTTCTAATGGATTTTTTTCTGTTACTTATATTTTCATGAATCATATTTTTTTTTCTGCAATATGTATTATATTATTTTAGGAGATAAGTGTCGCTTTAGCAAAAAAAAATCGAAATTAAAAAAGTTCCAGTAAGCAAAAATTGCTAACATCCAGAAAACTTGCGTATGACATTTATAATTAAATACGCTTACTGTCAGAATTTTTTTGCTAATGCGGTTAATAATATCATAGAGTGAAAAAAAATACCTGTGTGTGTGTTCTTAAAAATAAAGTTGCTAACGGTGTACTAAAACTAGCTGAAGAGCGAATAAATTAATGGATGTATCATGGGAATGAGGCATAACTTCTAAAACTCTTCTTCTTTTATTTTCATTTAAAATATTGATTATTGCTAATGTAGTACAGTTTTTGACAATAGATTATTTAGATTATGAGGTGTTAGCATCAATCTGTAACCTCAATCAATGTGTACTATCTACTATTAGGTCCGGAATATTAAAAGGAAGGCTAATTAATTAATAATAAGCAAATATTAAGGAAACTATTTTCATTAGCCAACTTGGAATCAACTCAGATAACATAGGTAATTAGATAGGTTAAGTAGAGTTACTAATTATCTACTACAATCAAAGAACCATTGTTTATCATGGTTAGTACCACTAAGTATTCAATGTAAGTAATTAGTTATAAGTTTAAACAAATAAATCAACACATATAATATGTAATTGCATCGTCAATATGTAAAAGCAAATATACTATGTAATTGATGTATACAAACTATTGTCAAACTTTTTTTTTAAAGAGTAACGTTGGAGTTTCTTGCCCATTCTTCTTCATACGAAAACTACCTTTTGGAAGGGGCAACTAGAATCAGTTCTATTTCTTTGTTTTTTTTTTGACGTTCAAAAGTGTTTTGTATGTGCCTATTTGAAATAAATTATTTGACTTTGACTTTGAACATTACAATAGATAATAACTGATAATTTTTGGCAAAAATTTAAACTCAAAATAAGTCTGTGCTTAATGTATGTACTTACCTTCTTCTTGTCAACACACAACAACATCGTTTATTTTTTATATTACATCAACATTACATTTAACAAAATAGTCCTTAGAACATATACACATTTGAAGGATGATGCCAGGAAATGTATGGAAGTTGGTACCCGCTCCATTAAGAATAAATAATTCTTATTGAATAATTCAGTACCTACAAGAATTTCAATGGCCTTTGTCACGATCCCTTGTCCGATCGGAGTAATAAAGGGTGGAAGTTGTGACGACGTGTTGTAGCTACAGAAAAACGGTCTTAGGAGACTGTCCTTAACATATAAAGTAATTGCTAACTGCGTTATAAGATTTTGGAAAAATGGTACATTATGCTAGAAAATCGTGAATTCTTACACCTTATTTTTATGATGGATATCGATGTAGTTTCGAGTAAGGATTCAAAGACTCTTTTGGACCAACTGAGAGAGTACTTAGAAAAGTCACAAATGACTTTTCCCGTATGTAAGTAACTACATTTCATAGTGATCGATCATCTTATCCCCGATATTTTACGACGTTTGCTATTAATTATTTTAAAACAGGCGTTCATCATCTGTCTAGTGTTTTCCCAACTACGTAAAGATTATCTTTGAATCAAACTGGATGTAGTTAAATACCAGTATTTTACATTTAGCAATTTACTATCTGACCTCTACAAAACAGGCACTAGGATACCCTTGATAAGCTGGATGTTCGACTTTCGAGCTTTTACCCGATACGACGTTCAAAGATCTACATATGAGAGCCGGGACCAACGGCTTAACGTGCTTTCCGAGACACGACCCCTCGTCTTGGTAATTAAGGTTGCCAGCTTCATTTAGTATGTGCCCAAATACATATAACTTAGATAACTTGTTTATCAGTAATATCAGTATGCTAGCTCGGGAAATCCAACTCAAACCTCATACCTAAAAGCTCTTCTACTATTCAAACGAAACAGGTAATAATAACAAACTCCATAAGAGATAGCCGGAGTCAACAAGAAAGACTGAATTATCCTAACCTAACCTAACCGGAGGCGGAGTCCAGAATGCGAATAGCTAAACAGTTGCCTAACAGTAAGAAACAAAGAAAAAATAATAATAAAAAAGAGCTATCATGCCCTTATGTTGGAGGGGTACCAAAATGGGCATCATCTTTAAAATGAGTATCGTCTTTTAATTCACAGAATTTTAACTGCTATAAACTCTTAGTGATCTTAAACGCGAGCAGCACTTTGCCAACGACAGAGGCAACTGCAACCGTCTGCGAGGTAGACACGTCGTCGTTGCTAGAAATCACTATAGTCTAAGTTACACGCAAGAACAAAGATTATAATTAGATTTGCAATGCTGACAAAAAATATTTACGAAGTACACTTACGTTAAATTAAACAAGTTTTCGTGCTAAAGTCAATAATTTCGTACATTAAAGCATGTACTACTGACTAATATACAATTTTAAATAATATTTGGAATCTAAAACCACGCTGAACCATCGTTCTATACGAAAATATTTACGAGCACTATTGCTAAAGCGCCAAAGCGCTAAATAAAACAGAAAGGACTTTTGCTAAACTGCCACACAAGTAATAATGTAGTTCAGGTAAAACTACTAATAAGGTATTTATACATTAAATAGAGAGACGCAAAAATGCTAAAACATTGTCAAACATGAATGTACAGTGAGCATAATCACTAAAGCGACATAAACTTCAGAATCATCAAAAAAACGTCGCTTTAAACCATGACTACATGAAAAAACAAAATTTGTACTGCTAAAGCGCCGAAAAAGTTCTCAAATCGACGCGAAAGGTAGATCAATCGACGCAGAAAAACAAATCCAGTTCAGTGATATACAACGTGTTGTTTTTGATATCTCATATCATAACTCTAGGCTTATTAACACAAAATCTCCTAGAATATGTGGTCCAAAAATGCATAGTTTCAAAGATATAAAATAGACTCTCGATGTTTAAAGGTATCTAAGTTTCATTGATAAATAAGAGTAATTCCTTTTTAATTCAAACCAATCATTCATATTTAAACCTAAGAAAATGCGACGTAGTCATATTTCACGTAAGGGTGTTTTACAATAATAATCGTGACTTGGTCGAATTATATTGTATGAGAAACGAAAACAAAAAAAAATGATGATTGAAGAATAATTCATAAATGCCAGTTGGTTCTTTGATATGGTCTCAATCATACCTTAGAGACAGAGTTATGGGATATCAAAAAAAAAATATTGTTGTATACAACATGTAACAGAATAAGCGCAAGACCTGAAAGTAGTTTGCTCAGAATCGGCTTCTGAATCGATTTCCATCATTATTTATATGTGTTAATTTTTCATGAAAAAAATCTTTTCTTTAACTGAAATTAGAACCACCGCGTCTTACCAAGGTAATAAGATATTTTATTTAAGGAAATTTAAGCCTTATCTCAAAGGAATAAAGCCTATTCAAATGCATAAACAAATTTGTAATACGCTCATAGCTATCCTATGTTTCATGTTTAGTCAGGACGTCTATTTTGTAAAAAAAAACTAGGTGTCGTTTAATTAAATTAAATTACAGATATTATTTTAGTCTTATAATTTAATATTCTAATTGGGGTGTATGAGCTCTTGCGTTTATTCCGTTACAGGTTGTATATAACTCAATATAGACAAAAATGGCGCTTTAGCCAATTTACCTTTCTACCGTCGATATAGTTTAAAGTTTAATATACTATATTATAGTACCTATACAGTAAGGATTCAACTAAAATAAAAAGCTTCCGAAAATGTAACTAGATGGCGTTGGCGTCGAATTAGAAGTCGCTATGGTTTTGATACCACGAAGTGTACATGAGGCAGCGAAATTTCTTTACTTCTAAGCTACATTGAACTACATTCTACAGGGAATCTGAATTACTAAGCTTATATTTTTGATAGCGAAATAGTCTCGTAACGTGACTAATCTCGCTCTATTATACCAAAGAAAAGATTTATTTTATTTATACTATTAGTAATTCGTATTAGGGAGGGTTGTAAACAGGTGAAACACGATATCTGTTATCACTTAGGGATGCAAGAAGTGTAAAAAAGTATCGATAATATCGATTTCGATATACCGAAAAAAAAAAATCGATATATCGGTGGAATTTAAAAAAAAAAAAAACTTTATGTAGCTCAAGTTTTATAATCATTTTAATACCAAACTAGGAAAAAAAGTACAAATCATTTTTACGGCTCTGAATTCCAGCGGTTTTAGTCAGCGGTGACAACGCTGTTGCTATTGAAAATATATTGTTTTTGATACATTTTCGATACTTGATATTTTATATCGATACATCGATATATCGAAATAATAAATATCGCCTGAAAATATCGACATATTGAACAAAAAATATCGATATTTTTTCTGCAAGCCTATTATCACTGTGACTGTGACAAAAAAATAACAGATCCAAATAGCTGTTATTAAATTAATCACAGCCTGTTATTTTTGTACGGACGATAAATACGTATCTCAATCGAATATCCCTAGGGCTGTCCCTACACCCTGTGTAGAATCAATTTCTTCTAACTAAACGGACAGCTGTGCTGCTGGGGAGTCTCACCCTTATTGCGGAACACGATCAATCACAATCTGAATCATTTTGAAAGATATTGCTAATCTAATCTAATCTAACTTATAATATTATAAACGCGAAAGTTTGTAAGTATGGATAGATGGATGGATGGATGGATGTTTGTTACTCTTTCATGTAAAAACGGCTGAATGGATTTGGATGAAATTTGGCAAACAGATAGTTTATAACCTGGATTATGACATAGGATACTTTTTATCCCGTTATTTCCACGGAATCGAGACTTACGCGGGTGAAACCGCGGGGCACAGCTAGTGCTTCATATATTCGAAAAAATTCGTCTGCTCTTCAACGTAAATGACGCTATGAATGTCAAAATGAAAACTCAAATTCGAACTCAAAGCATTTATTTCAATTAGACCATTTACATGCACTTTTGAATTGTCAAAGAGTCGGTCAGTTAGTCAGAAAGTTGAAGCTAGTTGCCCATTCCAAATCGTAGATCTCTATGGAGAAGAACGGGCAAGAAACTCTAAGGACACTATTTTAAATAGGAATGGATATAGATATTACAAATACTGGTATTCAGCTGCATCCGGTTAGATTGGAAGCCGACCCCAACATAATTGGGAAAAGGCTAGGCAGATTGATTTTTGGATATAGATATTACAAAATCCTGGGTACAGTATTATTGTTGCTAGAACCAACAAGAATACTGTCTGTACCCAGGATTTTATGTGAGAACAATGTAAAACAAAAAATAATCAAAATCAATTCAAAATATAAGACTAAAGAGCTCGTGGCTAAGTAATAACAGCCGCTCGGGCCGATCCATCAGGTTAAGCTACGCTTGCCGGGGTTGGTCCGTGGATGGGTGACCATTTTCACATCGACGTTGGTCCCGGCTGTCATTTGTGGATCTTTGATAGTCGTTACGGGTCGTCAGAAGCCCGAAATTCTGACAACCAGTCTTACCAAGGGGTATCGTATTACCTAGTTACTGGGTTGTGGAGGTCAGATAGGCAGTCGCTCCATGTAAAATACTGGTATTTAGCTGCATACGGTTAGACTGCTAGCCGACCCCAACATAGTTGGGAAAAGGCTAGGCAGATAATGATGAGATTGTGATTAACCGTGTTACGAAATTAGTGTGCGGTTTCGCCATTTCTTCTTCCCAGCTAAAGCACTAGGAAGTGGTGAAGGGTGGGCGTTTTGTGGGGACTGTCTTATGTAATTTTGACGTTCGAAAAGTGCTGATTCTCAGCCTAGTTTGAATAAATGACTTTTTGTTTTGATTTTGATGCACAACAAGTTGCATCTAGCTCGCGTGTTAGATAAAAATAACAATAAATAGACGTTTGGAGGGTAGAAAGCGAAAATTTATAATCTTTCTCGTCGTTAAAAGTTGTAAAACGAAACCAATTTTAATTACTTGAGAACGAAGTCGTTAATTAACACTGTTTGCGCTTTTACTCATTTAAATTGACGTGTAAAAATTTTTACTTTTTAGTTTTGGTACCTACCCCACACAAATTCGAATACTGCTATGTAAATAACAACAGTGAAGGAGAAAATTAAGATATCGTTTAGATTAACTTAGTGGGGAAAAAATACGTAATATTGAAGCAAACTCGAAAACTACGCAAGCAAAGTTAATAAAATTTATATGGGACCACCTCTGAAGGTGACCCACCAAACAAAAAAAGAATCAAAATCGATTCATATTTAGCGGAGTAATCGCGTAACACACACAAAAAAAAAAACATTCAGACGAATGAATGACAAAAAAATGAGAACCTCCTTCTTTTTGAAGAAGTCGGTTAAAAAGTAGGAGCAGTGGTTAATAGTAACGGCCGCGACTTACGAAGTCGTAGGTTCGAAGTCAGGCGCTTAACTTTTGTGTAAATGTATTGTCTTTATGTATTGTATTGATGTATTGTATTGTATGTATTTCATCACTACCTACTCCTCTCAAAATTTTGAAAGAAAACATCGTGAGGAAACCGGCGTGTTCTAGAACCAAAAAATCTAAGACATGTGACATCTACCAACCCGCACTGGGCCCGCATGGTTGTTTACGGCCCACTCCCTCTCACAGAGAGGAGGCCTGTGTCCCAGCAGTGGGAACGTTATACGCTGATTGTGTTTTCAAATCAAAATATTTTATTTCACATAAACCTACATGGGCACTTATGAAACGTCAGAAACTAGGTGCACGGTTCTAATTTATTGGTCGTGCCTATCCTATGGAGAAGTGCCGGCAAGAAACGCTACGGTTACTCTTTTAAAAATAATTGGCTGTTACAATATTTTCGAATTACAGTGTTATTCGGTATGGGAGGACAGTGTAGGCTTTTCAACAAGTACCAGGTAAATACTTAACAAAATAGAAAAAAAAAATCATTACCTTCGGGGGCAGGCAGGTACGCGGTCGCCGCTCCACAACCTGTCGACCCCGTAGATCATTCTGTTCTGCGAGCAATGTGCCCTGTCCTCTATTCTTCAGGCTATGTCGATTACCTTGGTTTTCCTGCGGATCTCTTCGTTTCTGATTCGATCACGTCGGGAAACTCTAAGCATAGCCCTCTCCATTGCCCTATGTGTGACTTTCAGCCTTCTAATGAGGTATATTGTGAGCGACTACTCTATTGGATTTTTTTTTTATTTTTTTTTTTATTCTCAGTTATATTTAACGAAGGTCTGGCAATTTGAGAACTTTATGCGGCCTACCCAAATGTCCTTTCTTTGGTATTGTTCGTCGAGTCGTTGAGCTCCTTAAGTTCTGAGTTGAGCTCCACTATTACTGACAAATGCTTGCACTGACTGGTCAGGTCCACTCCTGTGTAGTTCTTTCCTCAAAAGACCATTTCGGACTCTAATCTACATACATAGTCCTCATATGGCCTGACCAAGATTATGTCTGGACTTTAAAGGAGACGGTGACCTCTGAGTTTGTTTCGGCCTTTCTTCTCAGAGTAGTCAGATAGGAAACGCCGACCTCATCTAGCTTATTTTTACAAGTTTTTAATTATGACGTGTAAAAGTGATTCCAATATTCTATTTACAGAATAAACAATTTCATTTCATTTCATTATTTGTCATCATATTGTCAAATGTTAACATTCTTCCAACCACGGTCATCTTTCACTCAAAAGACCATGTTTTCCATCGTTTAACTCGGACCAAATGACAAAACAAAAACATCATGTTATGTTATAACGATTACTTAGGTACTTACCTCTAATTTTCTCTAAGCTACAACGTTTTTACGTAAACTGCATTAAGGCCAGTGGACCGAAGCATTTCCTGGTCATTTTACAATTGTGGAAAGCTGTTTTTATAGTAATATACTGTTGCCCCCGACTTCGTCTGCGATCCAGGATGTAGCATTCAGGGTCGTTCGAATACTTTTCTTATTCGAACGACCCTGAATGCTACATCATGGCCAAAAACTTGCAAATAGAGCCACATTATATTTGTTTTCCTTCAAAGTTGGTTGAGATACTTCACCTTCTCATATTGACAGAGTGCAACCTCTAAAATATAGTCAAATACATACTTTGTTTTAATATTTTTATAAACATTGGCTCTTATAATTTACCTACTAGTTGTGGCCCGCGAATTCTTATGCGATCTAGGATGAACCCTATGATCTAGAATGATGATAGCTTAACCTGATGGAACGACCCCATCGAACTATTTTAAAAATGAATGAAATATGAATACAAAAATTCAAAGTATTCGGAAATGCTGCCATTTGGTTGTGAATGACCTCTCCTACATCTCCCTAGTGGATTGCCGACATATTACCAATAGATAGATCATCAGCTGCCTAGCCTTTACCCAACCATGTTGGGGTCGGCTTCCAGTCTAACCGTATGCAGCTGAATACCAGTATTTTACATGGAGCGACTGCCTATCTGACCTCCACAACCCAGTAACTGGGTAATACGATACCCCTTGGTAAGACTGGTTGTCAGACTTTCGGGCTTCGGACGACCCGTAACGACTGTCAAAGATCCACAAATGACAGCCGGGACCAACGGCTTAACGTGCTTTCCGAGGCACGGAGGAGTCTCGATATGTCAAGATGGTCACCCATCTATGGACCAACCCCGGCAAGCGTAGCTTAACCTGATGGATCGACCCGTGCGGCTGTTATTACGTAGCCACGAGCTCCTCATTACCAATAGATAGATACATAAACAAAATAACATAAAGAACGAGTCTGATGCGATCGATGTCATAGACGGCAGTACATAGCTACGTACATTCATATCGTGTAATCGTGCCAACCGGTTCAAATCTGTTACAGCTTACAGCATGCGGCCGAAGTCGGACCACTTTCTTCCCATACCTGTCTCTATTTCCGATGTCATGCATGAATCATAAAGCTATATTTTTGAACTAGGTAAATAATTAAAAATACAATGCGAGTCTTTATAATGTGCACATACCGAAATGAGGGAATCTATGATAAATTTTATCGACGGAGAAAATATTGCAAAAAAAATTAAATATATATGTTTAGGTAAGGAAGTATATTTTTTATGGAATTTAAAAAAAAATGTATTCGCTACTTAGAATGATCTATCGCGATGAAACAAACTCCTTATTAATTGAAAGTAATAAGGCTTCCTCATAAATTGAAAATTGCGGAAAAAAACTACCCTCAATTGAAAATAAACATTTTTTTTTTAAAGCAAAAATGTGTTTTTTAAGCAAGAATCTGTTTTTTTTTCATACATTTTTACAATAATCGCCAAAATTTCTTAACAGGACGCCGCTAGTATAAATTGCATGTATATAACATAACAACATTTTCTATCAAGTGTTACAATTTATCGCTCCATAAAAAATATAAATAGATATTTAGATTTTTTTAAATATTTTTTCCGTTGGTAAAGTTAAGCATAGATTCCCTCATTTCGATATTACACATTATAAAGATTCACACAGATTTTTTTGGCTATTTCAAGCATCGCTAGTTATGAATTAAAACATATTTTAGTACATACTAGCTGATGCCCGCGGCTTCGCACGCGTGGATGTCGGTTATGCTACGGCTACACTTCGCGTTATCGCGAACTTTTCTTCGTGCGCTCTCTGTTGCTCAGCAAGTAATCGAGGGGTGTGCGAGAGAGAGCGCACGAAGAAAAGTTCGCGATAACGCGAAGTGTAGCCGTAGCATTATTATCTTATTAAAACAACCTTCCTCGAGAACCACTCTATCCATTGGTGAAAACAGCATGAAAATCGGTGCAGGAGTTTTTGAGTTTATCGCGAACAGACAGACAGACGCGGCAGAGGACTTTGTCACAGATATTAGAATCATTGTATAGAGTTTAAAAACATCTTACTTAAAAGCGTATCTTGCGTGCTGGGGGCCAAGTCTACTAATTGACAAACGTGTCAGTGGTCTCACAATGATCAGTTTTGACAGATATGCCATACAAAATCTGTCAAAAACTCATAATTGTGAGACCAGTGACACGTTTGTAAATTAGTAGACTTGCCCCCACGGCTTGCCCCCCAGGAGATGTGGTTTGATAAGGGAATTAATCAGAGCGCAGTTCCGAAAATGTTTCACCATCAAGCCCTTTTGCAAGGCGATTAGAATGTCTTTAGTTTCAATCTTCAGCCATGGTCATACATTGTGTATTACCACGGCTGGAAAAGGATTACGTACGGTAACCAAGTAATAATCCTAACTATCCTTCCTTCCTTACTAATATTGTAAATGCAAGAGTAACTCTGTCTCTCTGTCGCGCTTCCACGCCAAAACTACTGAACCAATTTAAATGAAATTTGGTACACAGATAGTCTAGAGCCTGAGAAAGGACATAGGCTACTTTTTATCGGCATACCATGCGGGCGAAGCCGCGGGCAGAAGCTAGTAAATTATAAAGTAGGTTACTAAAATAATTTGACGTGTGCACCGGTTTTGTTGTTGCCTTTCGATTTCCATGTTATTTTTGTAAACGATTTACTGAATCCCGATATATGAATTTTTTGGCTATTTCATGCAGCGCTAATTATGAATTAAAACGAATCCCCTCCACTGTAGCTCCGCGAAATGACGTACGACAACCAACCGCAACGCTTCTGTCAGCACTTCTGGGTGGTTTCGAAACCCGATACCACTTGAGATTTTAGTAAACGTGTACCCATCATATTACTAATATTATAATCTAATCTAACTAAGGGCGAATTTCACCAAACTTGTATACCGAGTATAAGTCTTATCCTGCGAATAAATTTTGAATTTTTGATTTTTTTTTATTTCTTCCACGGATAAAAGATATCTGACTGTTAAAATCAGCCCTTAATATTATAAACGCGAAAGTTTGTAAGTATGGATGGATGGATGGATGGATGTTTGTTACTCTTTCACGTAAAAACTACTGAATGAGATAGTTTATAACCTGGATTAACACATAGAATACTTTTTATACCGATATTCCCACGGGATCTCGACTTATGCGGGTGAAACCGCGGGGCGCAGCTAGTAATTACATAATTTTTACGCCTGTATTCCCCGAAGGTAAGGCTCGACCGAGATGGGTTTTTCGTTCTCGGCCGAGACCGAGACCGAGACCGAGAATAAAATAATATCTCGGCCGAGACCGAGAGCCGAGACCGAGAATAGACAATGCGTGAAAAAAAAAATGCTGTTAAATTTTTAATACAGTACTTTCTTCTCAACAAAACTAACTGTTTTAATAATCAAAGCTCTCACGCACTTACTTACACCAATCAACTTCACGCTGGCGGAGCGTGGCCGCGCGCGGTAAAATTTGAATGCCATTCCGAACAAAGTTACAATCTCGGCCATGACCGAGAATCTCGGCTATTATTAGCCGAGAACCGAGACAGATTTCTCGTTCGGATTTATAGCCGAGAATGCCGAGACCGAGACCGAGACCGAGATCTCGATCGAGCCTTACCCGAAGGGTTAGACAGACTCAGAGGTGTCCCAATAGCACACCCTCATTTCGCTAGTTATGTTTAAGTCCCATGTAACAGGGGGTGAGCCTATTGCCATCTACCGGCTTGCCACCAGGCTGCTACTGAGAAATTCCAGGTGGAAAAACCCAATAACACTGCCCGACCCGGGAGTCGAACTCAGGGCCTCATGCTGTTATGCGGGAACAGATGAACAAACATACAACACCGGTCAAAATCATAACCGTCCATTTTGCTTCGCCGTAATCGGGTAAAAACAGACTTTAAGGCTGTTACATACTGGCGCGATTCGCCGCGCGTGACGACGCCCGCCGCCGCATTGTTCGCCTTGAAGTTTTCTCAGATTTTTTTTTGTTAAAATTCGTGTCGCGCGGCGAATCGCGCCAGTATGTAAGAGCCTTTAACCGGAGGTCATCTATGACTCATCCACGCTTCCACAAAGCGTGGATGAGTCATAGATGACCTCCTCTTGAACCAAACTTGATATTACCAAATCAATCTGCCTAGCCTTTTCCCAACTATATTGGGGTCGGGTTTCAGTCTAACCGGATGCAGCTAAATACCAGTATTTAACATGGAGCGACTGCCTATCTGACCTCCACAACCCAGTAACTGGGTAATACGATACCCCTTGGTGAGACTGGTTGTCAGGCTTTCGTGCTTCTGACGACTCGTAACGACTGTCAAAGATCCACAAATGACAGCCGGGACCAACGGCTTAACGTGCTTTCCGAGGCACGGAGGAGTCTCGATATGTGAAAATGGTCACCCATCCACGGACCAACCCAGGCAAGCGTAGCTTAACCTGGTGGATCGACCCGAGCGGCTGTTATTACTTAGCCACGAGCTCCTCCTTGATATTATAGGTACCATAGAGTAAAAATTACCCAAGTTTTCAAGTGTTACTTGAACACCATTAAAGTTTCTACTTCCCTTCGAAAAATAATAGAGCATGACCCTTTATATATGGTTATCTCGTTCAATACCATAAGATTTTAGTATGTACACCTATTATTATTTGTTAGTCTAATTTGTTATGGTATTGTGCATAATAGTGCCAAACACCTTCCATTTTCGAAAAATTACCTACTACTGTGTTCCAAAAACGAAATGATAATTTATTGCTTGAAGATTTTGACTCATCATCATCAGATTAGAGATCTCAGACCAAATAAAAAACCAAGACAGAGCGCCGCTAACAATACAGTGAAGCATGCCAAAACTACACCTCCGCTTTGTGCATAAAATAACTACACCTCAGCTCTGTGCATAAAATAACTACACCTCCGCTCTGTGAATAAAATAACTACACCTCCGCTTTGTGCATAAAATAACTACACCTCCGCTCTGTGCATAAAATAACTACACCTCCGCTCTGTGCATAAAATAACTACACCTCCGCTCTGTGCATAAAATAACTACACCTCCGCTCTGTGCATAAAATAACTACACCTCCGCTCTGTGCATAAAATAACTACACCTCCGCTCTGTGCATAAAATAACTACACCTCCGCTCTGTGAATAAAATAACTACACCTCCGCTTTGTGCATAAAATAACTACACCTCCGCTCTGTGCATAAAATAACTACACCTCCGCTCTGTGCATACACGCTCACACGCACAAGTCTTTCGCATCTTTCTAAAAAAGATTAAGCGTTATTGTACTGTATTAAACGTCTTTTTTTTAAATAAATAGTTTTTTTTTTTTTTTTCATTTACAATCACACTACACCTCACTAAGTGCACACATGTTGACGAAACCGGCCTCACGTCACTGTTGACAACGCTTTGTCTTGGTTTTTTATTTAGTCTGAGTTCTCCAAATAGCTGGCTAGTAGGCTGCTCAGCTAAGTAATATAGCCGATAGCCTAAGTCCTAACTGTATTATAGCCGATATTTAGTATAAGGTAAGCAACTTATTAATACATAATCTTTTCTTCTATTTTCAGGCCGAACCTTCGGCGGTCGTCCTCTCAAGAAGATGATGGCGGCGCTTATCCCGCTAATCTTTCAAATCGGCGCAGCGTCCACGTGGGCAGTAGTCGCCGCGCTGGTCGGAGTCAAGACGCTGATCGTCACGCTGGTTATACTGAAGCTACTGCTTGTCGCTGGTGCTGCTAAGGTGACATTACTTTATAAATTAGTTAGTGTTAAGCGCGGTGGCCATGTGCACTGTAGTCACCGCGCTGGTCGGAATCAAGACGCTGATCACCGCGCTGGTCATACTGAAGCTATGTACTGTTTGTGGCGCTGCAACGCTGCTAAGGTGACATTACCTTAAATATTAGTGAGTGTGTCCACATGTGTCTATGTGAGCAGTAGTCCCTGTGCTTTTTGAAGACAAGACGCTGATCGTCACGCTGGCTGGTAACGTTATAATGAAGCTTCTATCTGTGGCGGGCGCTGCTAATGTATAATTTGCCCGACCTTAGAATCAAACACGACCCCACTTAGCAGATAAGTTTGCGACAACTTGACCAACACGGCGAACATTTTTTTTATAAAAGTCATGTCAATACGTGTGGTTATTTATTTATACATGTCTGAAAGAAGCATTCGTTATTTCTTTAGTCTCAATTTTTTTATTTACACACTTTAAAGCGAACAAATTCTTTTAGGGTTATAATATATATATTTTTGAAATGTGCTCATTAAGCCCTTTCATTTGATACCCAACATGGTACGATAAAACCATATTTTTTTTAAGTTCCTCACTTTATGTCCTCTAGAGGGCGCCATTTTTAATTTAATGTGACTTCACATAGTCTATAACCAGCGGACAATCACGACACTTCTAACGATACTTCATTTGTCAAATTGTGATAAGTGGTTTGGAAGATAGGAGGGAACAGATGAACATACATACATACATACATACCGGTCAAAATCATAACCCTTCTTTTTTCTTCGCCGTAGTCGGGTAAAAACAAATAACTAACTGATCACAAGGTCATTGAACTTGACACTGTCCCACCATACAACTGTACACAAACTCAATGTCACTTCGCTGATCTTGAACGAATTTTGTACAGAATTGATTTGAATTGTGGTAGGTCAACTCTGGCTTCACGGTGATGTGTTAACAAATTCTATGCAAATCTAATGTACACACGGCTACACATCAAGCTATACATTTCCAGTTTATGCTGATCTCGCATTGTATAGGATTTCCGTACAATGCGAGGTCAGCTTAGCTGGAAATGTATGTTTATCCATGTGGCGACCCGGTTGGGTGACTGTCCAATGCATTTTTGACGTTAAAAAACTGCTGCTAATTCGAAAATAAATGACTTTTAATTTTTATCTGGAATGAGATAAATAGGTAGCTCAAATCGTGATATATAAATATGAGGCAGTCAGCAAGATGGGAGGCGCAGTAAACATAATCAGCCTATAATGTCTCCACTGCTGGAACACAGGACACAGGCCTCCTCGCTGTGAGAGGGAGTGGGTCATAATCCACCACGCGGGCCCAGTGCGGGTTCGTTGATGTCCCGAATTTTTAGTTCTAGGACATGCCGGTTTCCCCAGTAGGCGTAGCATGGCGCTTTCTATCTCTACGAAGAATAGACATAGCTTTTTCTATATAAAGTGACAGTTCGTTTCTTCATTTTTGACATCCACCGTAGAAATCTTTCTACAATCGTTCATTTTGTCTTTCATTTCTAACGATCTTTGTCTAGGTCTTTTTATATGTAGACTATTTCGGAAGAAAGTTTTCTATCCTTACTGTCAAAATCACACTGACAACCGATAAATCCTATGATAAAACAAAGAATTCTGAGTCGAATTATGTAAAAGAGTGAATTTCGTAAAAAGTGCAGTTGACTCTTTCTATTTTGCTGCCGTCTCGTACTGTCTACAGGAAACGTCATTTTTGTCTACTCTTCCGTCGAAAAAACGGTGCTCATGCTACGCCTGCAGATGATTTTTTTCACCGTTTTGAGAGCAGTGGTGATAAAATAATTTACACAAAGTAAAGCGCGTGTGAGGCTCGAACCTACGACCTACAACTCGTAAGGATATTATTATCTGTGTGCGAAAAAGTTCAATCGTATCATAATCAAGGCATCACATGGTCTTTGACCCACACTGGCCACACTCCAAGGTCAACTGTCATCTGACATCCTAAATAAAAACAGATTAAAACGTATCACACATATTTGCACTTCAGAGAAAGTTGCTTTTACAACCGGATTGAAGAAAGGGATAGAGATATATTTTAGGACGAGTTTGATAGAGACAAGTAGTAACAGTATTAGGTGCTATGCTTTACTGATTTTCGAGAAACAATTGGATCGATGTCACTATTCTTTTGGAGAAAAACAAAAGAAGCGTTATATTGTGTCATAAAACGATATTTACATTTCGTTTATTCATTTTCTATCTTATCTGTTAACATTTATAAATATGCATTTCCTATTAGCCTCCTTCCTCAAGAATTGAGGTACTTATCCAATGCAAAAAGAACTTTCAAGTCCGACTGGAAGTTTCAGACATTAGCGCGTTCAAATAAACAAAACAACAAACTCTTCGGCTTTATTATTAGTATATGATCAGGGGGCCTAAAACAGTCACATTAGCAATTCCTCTAAATGCAATTCATTTCCTGAATTCCCAGCTGTCATTAGCAATTCCCCTAATTTGACACAAAAGCATTTCATCATTTTTGTAGACCATTTTACGAATCTCCATAGAAAACTGTCAAACAGATGAATTATTGCTGTAATATGAATCAGCACGCAGATCATAATATGAATTATTAGTTTGTGACATTTTACGATGATTTGTAGCTAATCTGTGCCAGTGTGGTGTGTGCTAGCACATCAAAATAAAAAGAGTGGCTGACTCTTTTCATCTAAGTGAGTACCTACCTACAACTGTGCTAGCACGATTTTCCTATTGATTCTGCCAAAGTGGCCATTTTAGACCCGTGTTCCTAACTTCCAGTATCTATAACAATTGTTTCGTAAGTAACTTTCCAAATTGTTAGTGTTTCACACTACATTTTTAACACATTCAGAATTTCAAGATCTGTAATAGAATGCAAAGAAATTCCAATGTTTTGACTTAGAAAATTTAGGTCATCAAGAATCATTGCAATAAAGAGTTGTAACTCCTCATTTATTTAAATTATCTTTATAATGGTGCCGATTCTGTTGTTCATAAACTAAACTAAATTTAAGTTCAGTGCATCTTTTTCTTTCTATTTCAATATGAAAAGGACAGAAGATAAATTTTAGTTTAGTCCTGTCAAATTAATCAGCGCCTGACGACCAACAACAGTTAGTAACATTCATAGTAATAGAAAATGAAAGCGACATTGAGAAACTACTTATTGTACCTACATTGTGTTGCCAGTTGCCAGCCTCTCTTTAGAATATGAACAGATGTTGACGAACGGTATTCTATAACACAGGTGGACATAATGTAAGTATATACTATGGGCACGTGTCTGTTGAAGAGGCGGAAGAGATTGTGGTGTAATTTGAATGATACCTTTCATGTATTTAGATAGTGTGCGTAACTTTCACGTTGCGCCATGGTATAGTAAGGAATGTAACTTTAATTTCGACGAAGTAAGTCATTACGTAGGTTAGTTACTATTATCCGAGCCTTGGACGTTCAAGTAATTTGATCGAACAGGCTGGTTCCAACCGTTTGATCAAATAGAAATTATTACGAAAATTCATATTTCTTCATGCCATTTGACAACTCATTTTGATCAAAATTATCCCACACACATTCATGCCAATTTAATCAAACTGTTTGAACCAGCCTGTTTGATCAAGTTACTTGAACGTCTATGGGTCGCACGTGTAGAATCTGGTTGAGGATGGTACAGGAGCTTGGACTTTGGCAATTGAACGAGCACGTGTCTATTATAGAGACGAAAGAGATCGTTGTGCCTTTCACGTATTTAAAGTAGGTACCTAATGTTGATGAAGGGCTTGATAAGCTTTCTCTTAGATTGGTCGATGTATTGTGACAATTTCTTGCATGGATTTCGAATTTGAATACGTGTGTCGTAGATCGGTACTACAGATATCATAATGAATGTTGCACTGGTATGATGATCGTCCAGATAGTAGAGAAGTATATCATCAACTGTTCTAGGTACATGACACAGAAAACAACATGATGTAATGTTAATCTACGTACCTACGAACCATTCAAATGAAGTGGATTAAAAACTTTTCTACATTATTTTCCAATGACCACTTTATTCTTATTTATTTATTTTAATATTTATGTACGCACAGTAAAATACGACATAATTATAATAGGAGTACAAAGGTACTGCTTATTTCTTAAGAAATTTCTTCTTTTTTTTTTTTCGGTGCACTCTTGACAGAGTCGTCGTGGTCATCACGTTGCAGTGAGATTTCGGAATGGGTGATGATTATCCACTGCAATCCATATCTATTATCCCTTCCACTGACAGCTGTCCAAATTAGTCTTAAAATAGGTCTGATTTTCAGCCTATTTCGGCCTCGCGGCGCCAACCCGACTCACTCAACGCTCTGATTATTGTAAAAATGTCAAAGTTGCCTAGCTTGAGAGTCATGTTGCAAGTTTATTTGATTATTGACGCGTTACAAACGCTAAAATGGTTCCAACCGATTAAATACACACTTTTTAACGAAACCACAAAGCGCTCGATCACTAGAGACGTCACTCACTATCAATGGAAGAGTTATAAGTTTTTCCATCATATTCTAACTCTCTTTCTCGTCTATTCCAGGTGGGCGCCCTCTTTGGCCAGAAGACGCACGGCAGCAGTCACGGCTGGGAGCCTCCGCACCAGAAAGAGATACACCTCCACATACATAACGGAGGACATCCCGAAGTGCATGATGAACATGGGGCTATTTGTAAGACGATTTTATGTTTTTTGTAGTAAAGTTATTTCCGTTTATTTATTTATTTTCTTATTTGTTTACATTTTTAAATATTTCTTAAATTCAAATAAAAATATAAAAAAAAACATTTAAAAATATAAAAAATAGATGGCCGCCGGTGTCGGGAGCAGGGTCCAAGCTACCGGTGGTTAGGGCTGCAGAGACAGGAACCTCCTCACAATGCGAGCCGTATCAAGGAGTACTGCCTTCTGAATCAGGCCCTTGATCCAACCGCCTAACGAGAGCCTCGAGAGATGTTGGTCGAGGCTTTCGGCTATCAGGCCATTGGCCGTTACGACAATCGGCACAATGATAGCCGAGCTCACATTCCACATGTCGACAACCTCGTGTGCTAAGTCGAGATATTTTATTTGTTTCTCTTTCTCAGCTTTCACGAGGTTCACGTCATGTGGGATGGTAACATCGACTATCATTGCGCGGCGCGCTAATCGGTCTATCACTACGATATCAGGTTTATTGGCAACAATAGTCCTGTCAGTAATGATAGACCGATCCCAGTACAACGTGACATGGTCATTTTCGAGAACTGGGTCGGGCACATACTTGTAGTACGGTACCTCAGAGTCCACAAGTTTATATTTCAACGCAAGTTGCTGGTGAATAATCCTGGCCACTTGATTATGCCTGTGCAAGTACTCGCCGTTAGCCAGACGAGAACAACCAGAGATAATATGTCTGATGGACTCACCCGGACGGTGGCATGCCCGACACACGTCAACTGTCCCGTCCTTCATAATATGTCTCCGGTAGTTATTCGTCAGGATAACTTCGTCCATAATTGCACAGACGAAACCTTCAGTTTCCCCGAAAAGGTCACCAAAACGTAGCCAGGATACGGACGCTAAGAAATCTACACCGGGCTCATGAAGAGCCCGATAGAAGCGCCCGTGAAGCTCCTTGCTTTGCCATACCTCCTTGCGGTCTTCCGTAGTAAGCACTACAGGTTTGCGCCAGTTCTCTTTAGCCATGGAGAGCGGGGTGAGTCCTTTGTCCACTGCCACCACATCGCGGTGCATACCCACTTCGGCTTTTAAAAAATATTCTCTGAGATTGCACACCTCGCGATTGTGGAGGGTCTTCGCATTTAAAAAGCCTCGACCCCCGCACTTCCGCGGGATGTACAATCTCATCACCGATGATCGTGGGTGATGCATCCGGTTTGCGGTCAACAGTGTACGAACCCTCCTATCCAGGGCGTCGAGTTCGGTCTGAGTCCATTTGAGTATGCCGAAAGAGTACATCAGAACCGGCATGACCCAACCGTTGAAGGCGCGCACCTTGTTTCCGCCTGAAAGAAGACTAATTAATACTTTTTTCAGGCGACCAAAGAAGCGCTCCTTCAACGATTGCTTCATGTCAGCAACGTTGATGCCTAACGCTTCCGACATACCCAAATGTAGTAAAGTAATTATTACGAGTATGTAAGTTTCGTTTGGAAATGAAGCTGAAAATGGAACTGATACAATGACGAATGACGTCGTTCTAAAAAATTTATAAATAACAGTGATTAAAAAAAAAAAAAAATTATAAATTATATTTAGGAAACAAGGGACAGTATGTTCATACAACGTGCCGCTACAATGGCGACATTAATTTATCTCACGTATACGTTTTCGCGTATTCGTTTTATGAAAATATTTGAATTTCCTTATTATTTATTGATTTATTTACAATTTTCTAATTTACCATCCTGGAGCAAGCTGTGTACTTAAAGAACTGTAGCGAAGAGCTCATTCATAGTCACGGATCATATGGTAGGCGAATAGAAGGAAAGCCGCGCAAGTTCTTAGAAATTATGCTTACAAAGGACCTTACCGATAGAACGTAAGCCAGCTCGTAGGTAACTTCATACATGAATCTTTTACACTTAGTGTCTCTTTTTACAAGCTTTATATAAGCTTGCTCTGTTCGTATGTGTTTTTCTCTTAGTATCTCAATTTTGGTTATGTTTTTATTATTTAGTTTGTTTGAAAATTAAAATTTTTCAATTTACGAATTATTTTACTTATTTTATTATAACTTTTATGTTTACTGGCCACTAGCCCTACCCGTGTGTTAAATTAATGTCGCCATTGTAGCGGCACGTTGTATAACTGGGTCACTCGCACTCCAAGATTAGTTGCCTTGTTAAAAGCTCTATTCCAAAGGATGTCTAAATCAGTTTGATCATCCATTTTTCTTCAAGAATTACATGGATAGACGTCACATATTTTCTGTAGCCTTGCTAAGCAATATGCCAATATACTCTTTAGAATTTGTTTAATCCAGTGTCGGAATGGAAGCAAGTACCCATACCCCCTGTAGGGGTAACACCCGTGGCCCCTGTGGGTAATGGTTACTACTTCGGGGCCCAACCCTATCAGACACCGGCAGGGGTCAAATCGGTGGGAAATGGTTTCTTCATCGGCGCTGCTCCCACGGAAGCTACCAAAAGAATCTTGAATATAAAGTTTTAGAAGATAATAGAGGACCAGTAAGTGGTTACTTGAGGGATTGTTACCACTTTAGCTTGTTTTTTTTCACTCTGTGATTTATTCTGTTCTACAAAGAGTACTATACTTTTCTGTCGTTTAGATTCTCGGCCCTTTTCACCACATGATAAATTCCAGGGGGCTTAAAACAGCCACTTTGGCAGAATCGTATATAGAAAAACATTATGAATCATCGTAAAATGTCACAAAGTGGTGCCGATTCTCTTGTACACCGAACTAAACTAACTAAACTTTCACTAAAATTCCTTACTTTTTACTATGAGAATCTTGGAGCTATTCTGCCAACAAAAATCTCTAAATTTAAAAATTATTTTGACAGAACTAAAATCGAATTTGACAATCGCGACTCCACTTGGTACCTACTTGTTTGCCTACCACGTGATTTTTTTTGAGCCGGAGAGGCGCGCAATGTGGCCGTCTCGACGTATTTTTATATGGAATTTTTCACTTTTTGGAAGAAAACAAAAAAATTAAATTACCAACATGTTAAGTATTACGGCTTTGCGGGTTGCAAAGGGGGTCAAAATTTTCATTATTTTTGCGATAGGACACACCGTTTTCGAGATATAAGCAAAAGAAAATAAAAAAAGATACAGTACCGTTTTACAACTGAATTCGCGGTGTTGGTTTGAATTTTAGTTCATGACATCTAATTTTATTCCACACATTTTTAATCGTGATTAAAAATAGTCAGAGTTAGTTAGAGGATTTTAGATATAGAACAAAAATTTTGGTTAAAACGTCAAATTCAGTATAGCATTTTCACTAAATTAAAACTCAGTGCCATCTTAGTGCTGTCAAACTAAATTATAGTTAAGTTGTGTCACTTTAGTCTATTTTCAGAATAGGAAATCGTCGTTTGACAGGAATAAACTAAATTTTAGTGATTTTTAGTTTAGTTTAGAGAATTTGTGACAAGAGAATCGGCACCACTGACAATAATTCATTACGATTTGCGTGCGATTCAAGGAAATAATTCAACTGTTTGACAGTTTTCTATGGGGATTCGTAAAATGGTCCACACAATATGAATTACTTTTGCGTCAAATTATGACAGCTGGAAATTTAGGAAATGAATTGCTCTATGAGGAATTGCTAATGTGGCCGTTTTAGTCTATTTAGTATGTGGCGGTTTATCCAATCCGGACACTGAAACAGGCCCTTTTCGTTTCGTGGGTTTCATTACCAGCACCAGAATCTTCTGTAAGCAATAATTTTTCTGTTGGATTTTTGATGTGAGAACTTCTAGCGCGTTGAGCACTTTTTGGGTGAACGAAATATTATGGAACTCGCGTCATCGTCACCGTCACGCTTGAAGAAATGTTTTTAGCGCCATCTACCGTCTCCCGTTTGAATTACGTTGAGGTTACGCATTGTTGCTTAGTTTTCACTTCTATTTCTATCGGCAGTCCTGCCCCTTTTCTTCACAATTGTAATGATATCTTTGTCTAACGGTATGAGCACAATCCACTGAATCCACAGTTTGCAAAATTATCGCAAGTTTTGATCGTCTTCTATGCGGGCTATCTGACTTGCAATTCAAACCTCTTTCTTTGAAAATATCTTCAACAAACGAATTGCCATCTTCTTAACTCTGGTTGTTTGCACCAAGGCTGACTCTGATGCAGCGTGATTCAGATTTATCGATACATTGTTGTGACTTGTGACTACCATCTTGTTATCAAAATACCGCATGACGTCTCTTGTCTTTCATCTTTTCGGCCGGTTCTTATAAGCCGGGTTTCACGTGAAGCAAAGTTATGCTTGTTTACTCACTGTTGTGGGATATTTTCGTAGAAAAAACTATACCTACTTAATTATTGTAAATAAGATGTTTTTTCCGTTTAAATCTCAAAGGCGCGATGGCAGAGAATTTGGGGTTTTTGTTATCACACATTCTGCATTCCTAGAAGTATTAAACCGAGAAAGTGATTCTTCTAAGCAAAAGTAGGTTTTTTCGATGACGCATGACGATGCTAGTTGCCTAGATATGGGAAAAATGGAATCAGTGAAAGTTTAGATAAGATTGTGGGTGGGAAACGTTAGTTAAGTATTTGTTATTGAAAAATTGTTAAGCTTTTGTCATTTCATGTTTAAATATAAGTAATTTACGCATGTTTAGCTTTGCCTTGCATGCCGTATCTTGACTCAATGATTAAAAATCGAATCATCAACTTTTGAAATCAAATACCCGTTTTAAACAGGTTCCTTCATCCTTTTTTTATCAGATACAAATGAGTGGTGTTCGTAGGTAACTTAAATTACTAGCGGCAGATCTTTTTTGTAAAGTATTTTTTTGCGACATCTGTGATCAAATAGCAAATAGCAGAAATTAAAGTTCTGCTTGCGACATCTATGATCAAAGAGCGCAACTATTAAAACGGTCAACAACTGTAAAAGCATTGTAGTTTCAATATTATGTACTAGGTAGCGCTACAAACGCAGTTTATTTATTAATTTTTATTTGCATTGCGTATTTAACGCAATTCTGAACAATCACAAGACATACAATTTATTCATCTTGTTTTATTGCACAGTCTACTTTTTCAACTTCATTTACGTTGTCTTTGTCCGACACCACTAGATGGCGTTACTACACACTCACTAGTCTATTTTCTTTAGTTCAGCTACTTACTACTAGATGGCGTTGTAACTAAATTAATTTTTACAGCCGGTTGGAACAGAGATGGCACACCAGCAGCTTCGGCATCAGATAATAAAAACATCAACCTGGTTATTAACCCTTATGCAGCAGTCGCAGGTCCTCAAACTATCAGCACGCCTTATGGGAACTATGTGAGGATTGATAATGCTCCTAATGCTTTGTCTTCATTGTCCAGTCTTAGCACGTAAAATAATGTGTATGTTTGTGCTTCCAAAATGATTTGGTATTGAGGAAATTTTCAACAAATCTGTTGTCTGCCTACAGTGTGTTCTCAGGCACAAATAACCTATATTTTGTTTGTTTTATGAATCTTAAATGGGAATGTACCTCTATTTACCTTTGCCACATTTTAAAGTGCTGATTTTACCAACCTTTATCCGAGGAATACGAGTAAGTAAATTTGATTTTTTTTTCAGATTTTCCTCAATTTTAGACGTCAATTTTATTCCACGGATAAAAGTTAAACAGATGTTGGTTAACAACCCTATAAATGTTAGCTTAGCAGTGTTTTAATTGTGTCCTCTCAATCTCTAAGTAGGCACACTTATAATAATAATAGAGGCGGTTCCTATCTATACAGAAGAATCAGTTGTTACAGTCCGGCCGGTGCGAGAGAATGCGTTCTTGAGACCTATCAGTTTTATACTAAGGAATATGTGTTTTACGATTTTGACCCTTATTACTACTAGAAATTGTCCAACGGACAGCTGTCAGGAACGCATTCCTTCGACCGCCGGACTGTTGTACCTAAAGTATTATTATATTATACAGATGGTTCACTCCGCCACTCCGCAAAATCGTTTAAATAAAAATATACTCAAACAATAAAGTGCAATTCAGGTCGCACAGCGCTTATTACCTACAGTTATATTCACCTAGCTGTTGCATCTCTTTCAATCGCGTAAGTAACTCTTTTTCTGACAACGTTACGCCCTCGGAATTCGACAAGTCGAGCCCGCCACGTAGTACCTACTAGGAGTTTCATACCTAAAATGCGGAGTGAACCATCTGTATTCATCTGTGGTATTGACTAATCGTTTGTCTGTTTGCTTAACCTAGTGACTGCTGTCATTTCCTCATTTTTCGATGACGCCATGTCTAGCAGTTAACTATGTTGGGACAAACAGCTATTTTAATAATACCAGCTTCTGTCCCACTGCTGGGCAAAGGCCTCTTCTCATTCAGAGAAGGCACAAGCACTGATTAAGACGGGTTGACGGTTTCCAACACATACATATTAACTATAAGTTCTGGGCCCTATTTATCAATAGTTACAAGTCTACACGTTCACAAGTTACCTAGAATGTTAATTTTCGTTAAATTCATAGCTCATCTCCATATTTATAATCATCAGGTCATCTCTCTCTTTTGAAAAAAGAAAAATGAATTTAAACATTTATTGCGGTACTAAGCACGCCACTTGTAAACTTGTAAGACGGAACAGAGAGTCACTGGACACTCAGGATTTGTTATGATTTTTTACAATTTGTAACTTACAAATAATTTGATAAACATAATCACGACTAAAAGTGTCAAAATATAAGTACTTGTGAACTAAATAATGACATTTGGTAATACAAGGCTTGTAAGTTTTGATAAACAGTAGGGCAGTGGTTTACCCACGATTTTTTCCTTCGCCCAAGAAAGTTTACCTATAAAGTTTATTTTCATTTTAAAGTTACTAATAGTAGCTTTTGTGCTATTTCCAACTCAGGAATCAAAATGGCCGGCATCATTGTCGATTTCGGTTATAAAGCCAACTGCCGACCGTGTGATATTTTGGGATCGTTTCCTTGAAATCGCAATGTTTTTTTTTTTTGTGTTAAATTGCTAGTATTCGGAGTTGTATCTCTCAAAATTTGTCTGGAAATAGGCACGTCCCTGGAATAAGAACAAAAATATTTATGACTGTTGTAATAAAATCCAAAGTCTGCCTACATAAATAGTCTTTTCAAAAAGAATTTGATGAAAATGTAAACAAATGAATCAGAAAACTTGTACCATGATGTTCTAATTATAAATCACTTTTCCATTTGACAATGCAGGTTAATTTTATACCTAATCTCAATTTTCGTCGATAATTTCTCAATTACCATTTAATAATGATTGAAATAATAATTTCATTGGAAAAAATTGTGAGATACAATGTTGAAATCTTCTAAAATACAGATTAATGTCTTACTGAAGTCCCTGTAGTGAGTGATTGCGGAAGAATTTTGCCTGAACAGGGTTTGTTTACACTTTTATCTGATACTTTTAATACCTATTACACAGATATTATAATACTCTATTACAAGGAAGACTAATAGGTATAAATTGTTAGTAAATTACTTGTAGGTTTTAGGTAATTTCTATTGTCAACCGCCAGTGCTTGATTTTAGAAATACTTTCACCCTTTATTGCTTTAGAAGCTAACTACATTAGCTTTGAGTATGTTACCAAGAAATATCTACTAATAATAAGAAGGTATTGTAAAATAAAACTAATATTAAATAGAAGTAATATTTATTTATGTAGTATTAAATTAGTACTTAATTATGGCATATATTGTAAACTAATGTAGACAAAATAAAACGTTTCTACGTTATTTTATGATATTTACTTGAACCCTTTTTAAAAAATAATCAACCAATCAATCTGCCTAGCCTTTTCCCAACATGTTGGGGTCGGCTTCCAGTCTAACTGGATGCAGCTGAATACCAGTATTTTAAATGGAGCGGCTGCCTATCTGACCTCCACAACCCAGTAACTGGGTAATAAAACTGGTAAAACTGGTTGTCAGAATGTCGGGCTTCTGACGACCCGTATCGACTGTCAAAGATAAACAAATGACAGCCGGGACCAACTGCTTAACGTGCTTCCGAGGCACGGAGGAGTCTCGGTATGTAAAGATGGTCACCCATCCACAGACCAACGCAACGCCCGCAAGCGTAGCTTAACCTGATGGATCGTCGCGTGCGGCTGTTATTACTTAGCCTCGAGCTCCTCTTGCCGGGTCCGCTAGTAAACCGAGTTCAAGAGCTTTCAGTCACTGGGAGCTCAAAGCTCAATACTCAATACATTTATTGCTTCTACATGTGAACTTAGGTGGTAGGTTTTACAAAGATATGACCATTATGGACCCTGTCAGGCACAGCAAAAAGTAGGAGAGAGGAGAGGAAGGGGTCTTTTTTATTTTACAACTAACCTATTATTATTCTATGGATTATAATAAAATAATTCTATAAAACGTTCAGTTTCATTGGTGAATTTCGCCCTTATTAATTCTTTATAACAGCTTATTTTATATTTACAAATACTAGAAAAGCTCACCTCGGCAGCGTTTGAGCACCTCTGCATTAGAATCTATCGGCGACTCGCTACCCTTGACATGACGTAACCTTGCCGACTGGTTCCAGCGATCAAAATGTTAGAATTCACTTCTAACCTGAGGGCCTAGACAAGTGACAATCGATTCGAAAGCGTATCGTGTTTCTAGAACGACTTTGACATAAGCTTTTCGATAGCTTATGTCAGTCCTATACATTTTTGCCTTTTCCATCATCGTTATTGCTGATAGAATGTCACCTTGTCTAGGGCCTCAGTATTATTTCCACTTTTGTAGGTTTATTTATAACTAGCTGTGCCTCGTGGATCCGCTTATTTTTTTGTTTGAGGGTCGGAAATCGTCAAATGACCTCCGGCTCTGGGCGGAGCGGAAGGGCGTGTCAGACTTTTACTGGCTAAAATCCACCCGTGTTCCTTCAGTTGCCTGTTGCCAAGGGCCTCGGTATCCCTTTCGGACCTTGGCAGGCATCGATCCTAGCGGAACCCGTCAATTGCCTCAAAGAGATGTTAGGACAATTGACGGGGTCGTGGATCCGCTTTTGTGAGTGTACCTAATGGCTTTATTTACTATACAATACATAGAATAAAATAAAATAGAAACGTCTGTTTGTAATGACAAAGTAACAGCTTTGACTAAATGCATATCATGAAAGTAAAATAAGAGTACTTACTTATAACAAAAAAAAATTGTCTGTGTGTTTGTTCCGGCAAATCTCCGAAACGGCTGGACTGATTTCGACGAAATAATGGAAATGATGATTCAGTATATTTTTAATTATCATTAATAACACTCTCTATATCCACGCAGTTTGGAAGCGTAGCTTAACCTGATGCATCGACCCGTGCGGCTGCTATTACTTACCTCTTCAAAGTGTTACCACGTGCAGCCTGTGTACTGAACCACCAACAGGTATAGTATAAGAATAAATTCCACACCATGAGTCACAGGGTCTTAATTTCTAACATATATCTGCTATAAAAGTGTCACAATTGTAACATTTCCAAGAGCCTATGAGCTCACGGATGACGCCATTCTTTGAATATTTAGTTAACACTGATGACTGCACGATTTCACCCACTCACCGTGTTGGTATGCATACTTACAGCATCTTATGGGCTAGAGAACACTAGTGCTTGTTGTCCCAGGTCCTCAGGATCTGATGCCGCCCTAGGAGGTGCCAGCGGGCGATAGATCAAGGTAGTCTATCGTCGTCGCATTACACGGCCCTCGTGAGTGGTGGCGGTGTCCCAGGTGAGCCCGGACATCGCCAAACGAGTGCGGGCTGCGCTGGATGGGTCACGAACGTCATGCGTAGCAGTTCTCGCGGCTCATCCACCAAGGCGACAGTAGGCTCACGGCGGTGTTTTTAGTGGGTGCAAGCCCCACATAACCAAACCGTCTTACCGGACGGTGCGTTATGCGTTAGGAATTTTTCAAAAAAAAATTAAAAAAAATGGTCTTCATAAAGTACCAAGGGGTTCCGTGTTACCCAGTAAATGGGTCCCACAGATCAGATAGTCCATCGTTTTGAATATACTGGTATTAATGACGCTGCATGCGATTAGACTGGAAACCGAAACCAACATAGTTGTAAAAAGGCTATATCTTATAGATGATGATGATGCATCGGCGAAGCCGTTTTTAAGTTCATTATATCATCATCATCATTATTTCAGCCAAAAGACGTCCGCTACTGGACATAGGCCTCCCCCAAGCACCGCCACTTCGACCGGTTCTGTGCTTCTCGCATCCAGAGGATTCCTGCGGCCTTCACCAGGTCATCGGTCCACCTTGTGGGGGGCCTTCCAACGCTACGTCTTCCGGTACGCGGTCTCGCCACTCCAGAACCTGTCGGCCCCATCGGTCATCTGTTCTGCGAGCAATGTGCCCTGCCCACTGCCACTTAATGTTGGCAATACTTAGGGCTATGTCGGTTACATTGGTTCTCCTACGGATCCCTTCATTTGTGATTCGATCACGCAGGGAAACTCCGAGCATAGCCCTCTCCATTGCCCTTTAATGAGGCCCATTGTGAGCGATCACGTTTCAGCTTAATAGCCTTTAGTGTAAGTTAAATACTTAAGAGGAAATAGGGTCGGTCCCCTCTCCATACAAACGCTCTCGCCTTTATTCTCTCTCTAAATATCTACTAGTTCTATGCCCCTATGTTTTCCGTTTTGATGATAAATTATCTGTAGAAGCACTAGAACCCTCTGAAAATACACCAAATTGCCTGTTTAGATCGCTGTCATCAGAGGCCTATTGTACAAATTTGACAATTATTAATGAAAAAAGAAAGACATAAGGGCACAGTAAATATCCTTCTTAATCAATTTATAAAATATCTTTCAAATTGGTCCAATATTGGGGAGTAAATAGACGAGAGCCGAATGACTTTTTGTATGGAGAAAAGACCGACCCTATTTCCTCTTAACTGACTTGAAAACTATAGTCACAGTCAATAAACACCCACTCAAGTTGTCTAAAAACTTTGCAACGTCTTCCAAATAAGCTGAGACACCATTTTGTTTTAGTATTCATTGTCAAATTGTTGCTTCATTTACTAACATCCTTATATGTAAGCTGTTTATCGATATTTATTTCGCAAATATCCTAGAATCATTGTTTGTAAGACTTTGGTTTTTATCTTGTAGTACTTCTAAGCGTTTTAAAGACACGACCGATGGACTGTGTGAAAGATGACATAATGGCTAGAAAGGGGGTGACTACCGAGATGACGACGTTTTACTTCAGCGTTTTTTAAACAAATCCGAAATGTCGGAGGTCTTGGGTTCGAACTTGAGACCGATAACTTGGCAGTCGACGGTCACACCACTAGGCTATCACTGCTATATACTACTACATAATACTAAATCATTACATAGCAACAAAAACCCACAAAAAAAAACATTTTATTAAGTTAATAATATTTAAAAACAGGTAAATAATTTGACTTTTAAATATTAATAGTCAACGCGTGTTCCAAGGGCGTCAAGATGTGACGTCATAGCATCAGGCGCCCGCGCAGACACATCTCTAGATTTAGAAGATTTGAAAATGGAATTAAATTAAAATGGAGTTAAAGATTAGCTGTTGAGAGGTCTTATTAAATGAGTTGTTAAAGGCGCACCCTACCTCAAATTGCTTAGCATGATCCTCCGTTATGCCGAAAATGCTGCAGCATTAATTTTGAAATAAATATATATTAAAGTTGAGGATTGATGCTAGGTCCTATGTTTGGGGAAAATACAAATAAATAAAAAAAAATATATAGAAAAAAAATCCAAAGTTAAACCGCTGGTATTAAAAAATACTTCAAATTTGATCATGAAACTTTGCACAATAACTGAATTAGCTATAAAGCAGGTCTTATGTTTTTTATTTTATTTAAATAACCATTATTTTCACCGTAAAAAGCAATTACCTAAACTTTTCGACGCTTTAGAGCCGCTAGCGCCCCACTCCGTCTCGTTCTCACTCAGATCGCGAGTAGTATGGTGCGAGCGGGATAAAATCTGAGGTAGGGTGCGCCCTTAAAGATTAGCTGTTAAGAGGTCGAAATACTCGTGGAATGATTGAGTCATTCCATTCTAATACCAAAAACTAATACCACTGGTAGAGGGCCTAGACAAGTGACAATCGCTTCGAAAGCGTTTCGTATTTCTACAACGACTTTCAACAGGATTGACATAAGCTTTTCGATAGCTTATGTCAGTCCAATACATTTTTGTCTTTTCCATCATCGTTATCGCTGATAGAATGTCACTTTGTCTAGGGCCTCAGATTGTGTACTCACAATATTTTCCTTGGATATTTCCCAGAAGTTATAATATGATAAATGATAATGACGATGCATAATTATTATGTCTATGCTAGAAATTACAAACAATAGTACGTCATATGTGATTGATTGTCTGACTGAATTGATTGATTGAGCCAAATAAACTTATTTACCTTTAAAATACATTTGACAAAGTTATAAGTTACTTTACGATAAGTTTCAAATACTTACTTAAATATTTTGATCAAGATAAAGACAATGAATTTAATCATTGGGGCCGACCACCATCGCTTACAGCGGTATTATTTTAATATTTCGTCAGTGTAGGAAAGAGATGAAGCTCCACAGGACGTATTGCTCCATCACTTTCCCCCACGAAGTAAGATTAAAATAATACTGCTGTTTACGGTGGTGGCCCTGAGCAGGTTTCTTGAGCTACACACATTCAATTAATCGGATTCAAATTCGGTCAGTCAGTTTAAGGTTAATTAATTATCTATAAGCCGCATAATATTCAATAAACAATACACTACACGAAAAATACCCAAATTATTAACATTGTAAACTTAAAGAAAGTCAGTAAAAAAAAATAGCCATATGCATTCGGCCATAACCCTAATCCGCTACTGCTGTTTCGGCCCTAAATTAACATTTATTTCCTTCGCGCTTCGCATTTATGGAAGCACACTAATCTTTTAGACCAAATGGACCAAATTATCCGTCATACATTAACGTTGATCCTAAATGTGGCCATGGACGACCGAGCTTGGGCGCAAGCTACTCTTCCCATCCGCATGGGAGGCCTCGGCGTCCGCAAAATTTCTAGTATTAGTTTACCGGCATTCATATCCTCGGTCTAAAGTACTGAGAAATTAATCAGGAAAATCCTAGCCTCCACACTGATTAATTTTGACGTGCCGTGCTTCACCGAGGCTATGGATGCCTGGAGACTCGCTTGCCCGAATACAGATCCGCCCGACTATCCATCTTCCCAGAGACGGTGGGATGAGCCGCTCTGCAGAGTAGTACAGAACAATTTACTTGACACGTCTGCTACTACTGCGGAGCGCGCGCGCCTGCTGGCTGTGGGTAAGTGGGAGTCGGGTCTGTGGCTTCACGCACTACCGTCATCGAACCTGGGAACTTTGTTCGACGACACTACGTTCCGCATCGCTGCTTCCCTGCTACTAGGAGCTCCATGTTGTTCTCCTCATCGCTGTCACTGTGGCGAAGTTGTCAACAGCCTCGGACACCACGGCCTGTCTTGCAGCCGAAGTGCAGGTCGCTTAGCACGTCACGCTAACATTAATGACATCATCCGACGAGCTCTTGTTACCGTCGGCGTTCCAGCTGTATTAGAACCCAATGGCTTGGCACGCGACGATGGCAAAAGACCGGACGGCATGTTCTTATTTCCATGGAAGATGGGTAGGCCTTTAGTGTGGGACGCAACGTGTGTCGATACTCTTGCGCCATCTCATCTTCCTGGCTCGGCGTGCTGTGCTGGCGCCGCCGCTGCGGCTGCGGAAAACCTCAAGCGGCGAAAGTATAATAGCCTTATAGGCAATTATATTTTCGAGCCGTTTGGGGTTGAAACCCTAGGGCCGTGGGGTCCAAGTGCTCATAGTTTATTTAATGAAATCTCGAAACGGCTGTTTGACACTTCCCGCGACCCAAGGGCTGGCTTTTACCTTGGTCAGAGGCTAAGCATTGCCATTCAACGTGGCAATGCCGCCAGTCTCTTGGGTACACTACCAGCCGACAGCGATGCGGAGGAATTTTTCGACGCCATATTTTAGATATTAGTTGTTTATTTGTACAGTTAGTTTTATTTAATTTTATTTAATATTAGTTAGAAAATTGTTTAGTGTTAGTGTAAGTACTTATATGAAATATAAATCTTTAATTAATTACATCCTCAATCTTTAATTATTATCCGATATTTAAAAAAAAAAAAGCCATATAATAGTGTTATTAATCCTAACTAATATTATATGCGAAAGAGAGCTTGTCGGTTTGTTACGCTTTCACGCTAAAACGGCTGAACAGATTTGGATGAAATTTGGCTCATGGGTAGATCATGACCTGGAGATGGACATAGGCTACTTTTCATCCTGGTTCGCAGACGAAGTCACGGGCAACAGTTAGTTTTCTGTATAAAAGAAAAAACACAAACACAGAAAATAATGACAAAAATAGTATAAAAAAGTCTTCATCTTCTAAATAAATCTTCTGTTTTCTTCTTAATCTTCTGATCCATCGTAGAAACGAAGGGATAAAACGTAACCTCTATCAGGCTATGTCTGAAACATCTCTAAGATACAGACAAAGCCAAGGAGAGGCTAGGTCAACATCCCTGTGATGAGCAGTCTGTGGCCGGACTTAGGCGGTGCCGATCATTCATTTCATTTACTTCAAGTAGACCGAAGACATTTTTTTTTGCAGGAATAAAAATTAACAAAAAAGAGTAAAATATTAACAAAATCTTAGAAATAATTTACAAAGGTTACAATGTTAGATAGTTAGGTACAATGTTAGTAGTTAAGTACAATGTTAGATATATGTTAGTTCGATGTTGAGAAGCGGCCGGTTCTAGGTCCAAAGAAGCTGCAAAGTTCGTTCTTTCCTGGTAATGTGAATATGCACGTCGAAAATAGTATAGCTGACTCGAAAGTGGTATAAATATCTAGTGTCCTAAATAGGCCTGAAGGGGGGTCCACACCTGCGCACGTGGACGAACATTGCGGTTCGCTTGCATCTTAGGAACGAACATAGTTATATTAATAAATGTTGTAAAAAATCTCGTTTACGTACGTTGCAATTCACAATAATTGTGATTTAACTAAGACTAAATTTGAAAGCTAGCAAGATGGGCTTAATTATTAGAATTATTTAAACAGTAATTATTTACTGTATAAATAATTCTATTAATTAAGTACATCTTATAATAATTAAGTTGGAATGCAGACATAATTGATTGATTTGTTTTTAGACTTGACTTACGGTTTATCACGAGATTAATTCTATGTTGATTGATATAATTAACTTTGCAAAATAGTTTTTTTTATTATTTTTTTATTGCGAAACACATTGCCAATACATAACATTTAATTAAAAAGCTAAAAATTCACTTGATTATAAAATCAATAATTACGGATTCAGAATTGAACTAGAGAGCAACTGTAATAAAATAAACTTGATAAATGATCTAGTAGTCATTAGACAACGCTTTTAAGTTGATTAGAATACTTTAACAATTATTTAAAACTGTTTTGTGAACAATTTTTCAAACACGAAAATGTACGAAAATTATGTAGTTCAAAAGATATCAACGCGCGCTAATTTTCCCTTATTTTTTTTTGTCATTGTTTTAAAACTATTCAAATTCAAATTCATTTATTGGTGTTATTTTTGATACATTTTACATGAGATATATTTATAATAAATAATTAATTATTTAATTATTTTTTATTGTTTTTATTAGGTCTTCACTGACATTGAATAGCGTTAGGCACTTGAGTACTAAACTGAGACTGCTGATACTATTACGCACAAATGAATAACTCCACTACTTCAATCATGCGGCAAAACCTTTAGCAATACCTTTGCAAGATGGTCTCAGTAGTGTAAGTAAATAAATGACACAACCGACTTCAAAAAAAACACTAAAAAAGTGAAAAATAACTTTAATTTCGGAAGTCGGTGTCTTTGCTTTTTAATTTTCGTTTTTTGCCACCGACTTTAAAGTTATTTTTCACTTTTTTAGTGTTTTTTTGAAGTCGGTTGTTTTTTTTTTGTTAAAAGTTTTTATTTTTCACTTTTTAGTGGTGGTAGGTAGGTGGTACCCCATACAAGTTACTACCCGCTATGTAAATAACAGTGAAGGAGTCTAATAATTATATCGTCTACATAGACTGTGGGAAAAATACGTGATATTGAAGCTAGCTCAAAAACTACGCAAGCAAACTTAATAAAATTTATATGGGACCATCTCGAGAGTATACCCTTTCGAACTAAAAAAGAATTTTTAAAATCGGTTCACAAACGGCGGAGTAATCGGTAAACATACATAAAAAAAAAAAGGTAAACAATCATCCGAACGTAGTACCTCCTCCTTTTTTGAAGTCGGTAAAAAATTGTAGGTACTTTACTCACATACTCGAAAACTGTTTGAACATATTATTAGATACACTTGTACAAATAAATAGAATGGTCTACACAATAATAAGTATGTTATACAGCGTGTTACAAAAACCCTGTCCGATCCGAAAGAGGCACATAGTTACTGCAATAAAATTACCAGAACAAAAAAATATTAATGAAAAAAAAAAAAGTTATTGCATTTTCAAATTCATATTTTTAGTATCTAAATTACCCCAATTTCATTATAATGAGACAATTTTCTGCAGAGGTTATTTGTTATAACTTGTAGACAGCGGGTGTAATTAATGAAATTCTCTATTCCGTCATCTACCAAAATGTAAAAACATTTCACAATATGTTTTTTTTGTAAGTCGGTTGTTTTTTTTTTCACTTTTTGGTCGTGGTACCCCACATAAATTCGAATACCACTATTTGCTATGTAAATAACAGTGACAGGAAGTTATTATAACATCAGACTAAGTGCAAAACATACATATTATTGAAGCTAACTCAAAAACTACCCAAGCAAAGTTAATAAAAAAACATATAGGACCACCGCTCAAGCTTGTTCTACCAACTGAAAAAGAATTTTCAAAATCAGTTCACAATTGATGAAAATATCAATAGACAAACATAAAAAAAACATACAGACGAACATAGAACATTTAAAGGATATGGTAGGGGAGCCCAAGCGGGGATTTCGGGAGTTACTCGAGCGCGGCAGAATAACATACGGGGGGCAACCTTGTACCTTTTGAAGTACTCCCACCACACCTGAGCCCTGTACATAGGGGCAAACGCCTAGGGCAGCCGATCAGATTAGTAAAAACTCTCCCATTTCCTTATTTCACGCTTAAATTGTCAGATTATTGAAATGCACACTTTTCTGCATGTAACCAACTTACCTTACCTTAATCTGACGCGCTCGAGTTTTTCTAACGATCGATTTTTTTTTACTAATCTGATCGGCTGCCCTAGGCGTTTGCCCCTATGTACAGGGCTCAGGTATGGTGGGAGTACTTCACAAGGTACAAGGTTGCCCCCCGTATGTTATTCTGCCGAGCTCGAGTAACTCCCGAAATCCCCGCTAGGGCTCCCCTACCATAGACGCTCCCCCCACCAGTGAAAGGGTATACTTCACATAACCTTTTTTTCTTTTTAGCATCTAATCTTCACAATCCAATAGGTCCCCACGACGCTCGAGTAAATCCCCATTTAGCATCATTGCCTCCCCTACTATTATGGCAATGTGTATGTAAATACTTTTGTAGTTGAACGAACTTCCATAACATTTTCATTGGTTATGATACCTATGCTAGCTTGTCGGAAGGTCATAGAATAATAAAATGTTGTTTATTCTAACGATTTTGATGCTTCAAAAGACGACTTTTGTAATAATATTTGTAATAATCTAAAGATTTAAAATTGAGTGTCCATGGAGTTTCTTGCCCGTTGTTCTCCATAGGAACCTGTACCTTGTGGAATGGGTAACTAGCTTCATCTTTCTGACTGACCGACCCCTTGACAATTCAAAAGTGCCTGTAATTAGACTATATGACATGCTTTGAGTGTCCTGTTTGGAGTAACCGGAAACACATACGAACAGAGCAAGTTAATATAAAGCTTGTAATAAAAAGATAATGTGAGCTGTGTCGATAGCTTTAAAGAAAATAATAAACTTTAATAAAAAATAATAAACCATTACAAGAAAAATCACGTAAATTGGATCTGGGGGCCAAGTCTACTAATTTACAAACGTGTCAGTGGTCTCACAATGATCAATTTTTGACAGATATGCCATACAAAATCTGTCAAAAACTCATCATTGCGAGACTGACACGTTTATTAGTAGACTTGGCCCCCTGTTGTTCTGGAGTTATGAGAGGGCGCAAACGGCAAGGCAGGGAGACGGTTACAGCTAAGAGAATACACCTTGGATTTTTAACCAAGAGCCACCAATATATAAGACGATGGATTTAGTGTATGCCGCGTGAACAAATCAGAAATGAAGAGATCCGTAGGACAACCAAGGTAACCGACATAGCCCGAAGTATTGCTAAACTGAAGTGGCAGTGGGCAGGGCACATTACTCGCAGAACAGATAGCCGATGGGGCCGAAAGGTTCTGGAGTGGCGACCGCGTACCGGAACACGTAGCGTTGGAAGGCCCCCCACAAGGTGGACCGATGACCTGGTGAAGGCCGCGGGAATGCGCTGGATGCGGGAAGCGCAGAACCGGTCGAAGTGGCGGTGCTTGGGGGAGGCCTATGTCCAGCAGTGGACGTCTTTCTGCTGAAATGATGATGACGATAGATAAATAGCCAAAAACCAATTATGTAACACTAACCTCAAAGGCAAAAAAAAACTAGTGCCATCTGTTACCAAGCAAGAACATAAAACCAGTATAAAAATCTAATAAAATGTAATAATTAAATCAATTCAGGATTCGCCTGTCTCTGATTCTACCTGATTATCATACATACATTAGTAATAATAACCAATTTAAGTTGACATTTCCAACAGCCGGTATTCCCCCCGAAGGCCCCTATTTTGTATGGCCAGAGGGGGGCAGAGCATGTCTAAAAGAACTGGTCGACTGTTTGATAGCAACAATCCAAGGTTTTCTAGTATTTTTCCATGCAAACCGCGTTTTTTTTCTTCACATTCTAAGTATTATTCTTGGTTACTTGTATAGAAGTTGTCTTATGTTCATTTTGTTTTATTATATAACTATAGTTGATGCCCCAATGGATAGAGTGGTTCTCGAGGAAGGTTTTAGTATATAATAACCGACATCCATGCGGACAAAGCCGCAGGCATCAGCTAGTGTATAATATTAGGTCCCCACCTATGAAATCAGCGTTTTGTATGGGTAATTTTAAAGAAATTGCACTTTTCATACTAACATTTTCTTAATTTATATAACAAACATGAACACATGTTTTAAAACATTTATGCACTAATTTTTAAAAACTAAGATAACGTATGCCACTTAGATTAAGCGACAAAAATAAGTTTTGGCTAAGTTAAAAAAAACATAGTGGTAATTTCTGCTAACAAACTCTTCATTTTTAAGGTATTTTTTGTGTTTAGAAAACTATAAGTAATAAGGTTTTTTACTATTGGTAGTTGTCTATGATGGTCATTATTCGATATAATACCAAGCAACTGATGAATAATTTAAATCATAGAAGTGACGAGGTTCTCTATTTATGAGAAAAAAACGCCAATTACATAGGTGGGGACCCAATTTATTAAAATATATTCGTTAGTATGAAACTGACAGATGTCAAGAATGCATTCTCTAGACGGCCGGACTAAGCTGTAAGTTCTCGATTTAAGGTCGTCAATGCAAACCTGACCTCGATACTCCAACATGGCGGGCCCCTCCCAGGACAGGTATTACTTCAGTCTAGAAGTGTTAATTTTATCTAGTCTACAAATTATAAATGCATTCTGTCTGTTACCATTTCACGCCTAAACGGCTGAACAGATTTGGATGAAATCTGGCACACAGATAAACCATGAACTGGGTTAGGGCATAGAATACTTTTTTGTAGGTACGTAGATAATTTCCGACCTTTATACAGACGAAGCCGCGGGCAAAGGCTAGTAGGTAACAGAATAATCTAACAATGATCAGCCTATAATGTTCCCACTGCTGGGACACAGGCCTCCTCTCTTTGAGAGGGAGTGGGCTGTCATCCACCACGCGGGCCCAGTGCGGGTTGGTAGATGTCACATGTCTTTGAATTTTTGGTTTTAGGACATGCCGGTTTCCTCACAATATTTTCCTTCACCGTTTTGAGAGCAGTGGTGATGAAATTATTTACACAAAGTAAAACGCCTGTCTGGGTTCAAACCTACGACCTACAACTCGTAAGTCGTGGCTGTTACCACTGGGCCACCGCTGCTCTCTCAAAAGAATTTAATAATTATTCTCATTGTGATGTTATTTGTAACACAGTTTGATTTAACTGATAGTTTTACAGTATGAGCTGAGGATCTTGAAATTTCTAGATTATAACCGTCCCGAGTAAACCAGCTTTCAAACAAAAGAAATTGCATAGAAATCGACTCATCCGTTTGGTAGAAACGATAACACAGACACAGAAAAGTAATCCTCTCTTTTCAAGCAATTTTTAATGTGACACTACATTCAAAATCACAAAATACCAAACCAAAAAACGACAAATTAAAGAATCGATTTCAACAAAATCGTTATAAATATCTCGATACCTGAGATTCGAATCCGGATTGTCTATGACATCATAAGCCACGTAGGAAGATCATCTCAAAGTCACTTTAGTGAACACTCAGGTCAAATACATTATACCTTTTTTTAGAATGAGGACAAACCGTTCTCCGGTCCAAGGATATTTTGACGACTTGTTTGATTTTCAATTAAGAATATTATGATATGACAAAGATATATTATTTATGTTTTTGCTTCCATATTTGAAATCTAAATGGTATGACGTAAAGTGACAGAAAATAAAAGATGGACGCCTGAAAATGTCAATGTCAAGTTGGTTTCGAAATTTGAACAGATTCAAATATATTGAATTGAAGATTTGGAAACTGGTATTAGCGCACTCGGTCCGACAGTACCTCCTCGTATAGTGAAAACCCGTCTTTACCTGATAAATTATATTTCTAAAACTCCGCATTATATTTTGGTAATGGGGCGGTAGTGTGTGTATCACACACACACACACGAGATAAAGCTGATTTATGACAACGAAATCGTGAGAATGAGACATAGATTGAAAATGCAAACAAATTACTCACGGTCATACATTACGACATAACTTAGATGTAGCTTCAATTCGAAAATTTCCGTTCTATGACTTTACAAGTCATTTGTGTAAAGATCATTCTACTCTGTCCTTCTCATACTTCTGACTTTGTTCATTCTTTTTTTCATATTCAGTCCATTCTTCTTTGGAATGCGCTTCCTCTTGATATCAGGACGGCCACCAGTCGGTATGCATTTAAGCGGAAATTGCGGAGGTTTTTTCTCAAAATAAATAGAGTAGAGTCATGTCATCACCTCTCACCCTTGAATTTGTATGTTTTATATATATTATAGTATTTATTATAGTAAATATATGTGTAAGTATATGTATCATAAGTTTATAGCTTATTTTGTACTGTAAACCTGCTTTATCTATAATGCAATATGATATATTATTATTATTATTTTTTCTCTTTGTTCCTCTCAATTAGAGCACCTGCCATCTAATCTCTTCACCACCCTTGGTTGACTGGTAGAGAATGCCGCAGGCATTAAATCCGAAAAAGTTTTTTAGAAAAGTTTAAATAAATAAATAAATCATTTTAACCTAAAGTAGGTAATAAAATGGAGATTTTGCAGGCGCACTCAGTTAGAACGATGATCGGTTTTCCGAATTTTGCCGATGCTAAATCTAAGTTGTGTCGCACTTTACCAATATGTGATTTAGGTTATAAACTTACACGTCCATATAAGTTTTTAAATAGAGTTCTGAACATTACAGATTTTTATTTTGAGATCTTTGATGAATATAATATAAATCTCGACAAATAGTAAAGTTAATCAGTTACTACACGATTTAAAAATAGAAATATGTTTGGACACACAGCTACATAGCAAGCTAAAGTTAAATTTCCAGTATAAGCAGACCTCTCATTGTACGGAAATCCTATGCAATGCGAGATCAGCTTATACTGGAAATGTATGCATGATGTAGCCGTGTGAACCATAAAACCACGTGTCGTGATGTCGGAAGACTAAAGGTCCATGTAATTAGCAAATAGTAATTATTTAGCACTATTGAAACAAAACAATTGCCACTTATGAAATGAGACTACAAAAAAACTACCTTTGTCCGTCTATCCACGTTTTTCTCAGAAACGGCTGAACCTAAACGAATGATTTCATCACAGCGAAATAAAGATGAAAATTACCTACATTTTGTTATAAGAATACTTTAAAGATTATCATTAGGTGGAGGTTATTCTATTGAATTTATAAAAGAGGAAAAAATGCAAATTACGAATCTGTGGTTGCAATTAAAATGGCGGCAAAGTATTACAGAGCTGCGGGATAAGCAAAGGTATTGCAGTGTAATGCCAATCATGTTTTAAATTCTTGGCGCTGGATATATGCAGCCTACTTTGTAATTTTAATAAGAAACAGGAATTTGACATTTACAAGAGTTTATACATGGTTGCGAAATAGTTTTATTGAAATTACGTCATGATTATGTATCAAGGTTCTCTATCTAATAAAATTTAAATTAATAGGTAGCAAAGTACGTTATTATGGTAATAAAACCATTAATAAATTATGTTATAACAATCAAATTAGAACAATAAATATAAAAACTTCAACACTACTCATTTGAAATCGGAATACATCTAACTAATTTCGAAAATTCACAAAAATAAACTACAGACAAAATAATTAAATTTATAAAAAATAAATATGAAACTCACCGCCAATCAACCAATTCAGGCAAAGGCACCACAAAATTTAAAAAATATATATTAAAAACTAATCCTACAGACCTTCAATACGTCCGTACACATAGACACACAAAGCAAACTGAACGATAATCGCTACGGAGCGAGATATCGATATGAGAATCGATTAAGAATCGACAAAACAGGTTGTAAGTTTAATTATCTGGCATTATGATGAGACTGTTAGGTTAGACTCTTGCCTCTTGGCGGATTTGAAAACGATATTCGAAAAAATATGGCGCGGATTCGTAGACAGGGATTTATTTTTATTTTTTGGAGGGAATCTTCTGAATGGGTTCTGTAGGTGAAGAATGTTAATATTTGAAATGGGGCTTCTACAATTAGATTAAGCGATGTGTGTATTTATTTAAATAGTTAATTTTATTCAGTAAATAATTTGAAAAAGTTTCTACATTTTATTTCTGAATGTTGTGGCCATTGGAAGGCGAGTAGTCTGAATATGGAAAATGAATAAAAGTTTTTCTTTGTAGTTTAATGGTAGATGACCTATATAATGTGGAGACGACAATACAACAATAAATGAAAGCACTGGCAATACTAATGCATAAGAGTATTTTGAAACTATCAAATAAATCCTAACATAGTAGTGATGGGCCGACTATGGGGTTTGCCGATCTTTAACTAGCTATCGTAACTAAACTGTTGGATATATTTGATTAGTTTTTTGTATGTAGACCGAGAACGTCATTAGGTATACGGAGTTTCATTTTTTGTTGTATTGTCGTCTCCACCTTGTATATGAAACTTTAGTGAAAAACAAAATACCTCCACAACTCAGTACATTGTTTCTTTCATTTCTGTGCTTCTAAATCACGAAGCAATTCAAAGCTAGCTAGCCCCATGAAAAACTCAACTTTTAAGTTGTCCAATAGTCAGTCAGTTCGTTAGAAAGTTGAAGCTAGTTGTGCAGTCCAAAACGTAAATAGAACGTACACAAGTGAACGTATCTCTATGGAGAAGGACAGGCAAGAAACTCCAAGAACACTCTTTTAAGGTTGATGCGCTAGGGTGGCCTGCGAAATTCAAATTTTCTTAGGTTTTTGCAATTTTTAGGCCAGTATCAGGTTGTATGTTGATCTAAATATTATTAGCGCTCGTAACAAATATGGATTTACAGAATTATAAACATTAAAATCAGCAATACAACTCTCTAAGCTCATGAAAGTGTATTGAATGACTATTTCATGAAATCATGACATTTGGCACTTGCAAAAAACCTAAGAAAATTTGAATTTCGCGGGCTCCCTAGCGCATCAACCTTAAATCAAGGTATTACAAAATCCTGAGCACGTTATTCTAGTTGCTTCTATAATCTGTTTTTTAAACTCGTAGACTAATTTGACATTCCAAGTGACTGTTTTTTGTTTTTCAAATTGGTGTTTGACATTTGCACCTGTCAAATTCTCTTTTTATGTGAGAAATATAATAAAATATAAGATTAAAGATAAGCCCTGGCAGATAAGAGATGGCCAGTCTCTATCATTTTGAAAAAAAACAAATTAACCTACGACTTACAACTCCTAAATCGCGACCGTAACCACTAATGAAGATTATGAATGAGGATATGTTAGGTAAACAAGGTGGCAATAATAACAGCTGCACGGGTCCATCTTCAGGATTAAGCAACGCTTGCCGAGGTCGGGCCCTGGATGGGTGACAATCCATTTAATACCGAGATCCCTCCGTGTCTCAGAACGCACTTTAAGCAGTCGGTCCCGGCTCTCATTTGTTTATCTTTGACAGTCGTTACGGGTTGTCTCAAGCCCGAAAATCTGACAACCAGTCTTACCAAAGGGTATCGTGTTACCCAGTAACTGAGCTGTGGCGGTCAGACAGCCAATCCCTCCATGTAAAATACTAGTATTCAGCTGCATTTGGTTAGACTGGAAGCCGACCACAACATAGTTGAGAAAAGGCTAGCAGATGATGATGATATTTTTAAAAGTAGCTCGATAAGTATGTTGCTCCGTGTCGTTTTCTCATCCGCCCACGGATCGCCAAGCCCCTTCTCTAAAATGTCAATGTTCAAGGACAAGCGGCGAGCCGAAATGTCAAACTATTTAATAATATGCGAATAGATAGTAGGCACAGACGAGACGGTTATGTCGCTAAAGTGGCCGCCATAACGCTAATATATTACAATAATCTGGTTGGATGAGGTCGCATTTGTAAATTACTGGATATCTACACCCATGCTATAGGTAAATCCTCTCTAAAAGTTTCTGAAACAGTTAGCTTATTGCCAACATTAAAACAATCAGTGTCATAGTAACCATAATATCATCCAAACGGGTGTTATAATGTTGTACTGAATTTCATAATGCAACTCATTTAAAAAAAAGAACATTGTCATTCACGAGCGTTTCAATAACAAAGCACCGTAATTTAAAAACAAAACATACATTCGAATTCGAAAAATTCGAATTCACGTCGTAGCGCGCCATTTTTGTTCGATATTGGTTTTGCAAAGAAACTTTTATAGAAGATTCATATCATGGGTGTAGATAAAGTCTTGTATGCAACTGTAAGTAATTAGGTATTAAAACACTCATGTGATACCCACATTCGAATTTTATTACCCTTTATTATATAACAGTTGCATAAATAACTATAAAAGATGGAGGCTTTAAATAATGTCACATTCAAAAAATGCAGTGGGCCATCTGGGCCAAAAATGCAGTGGGCCATCGAAGACGGGTTGGCGATTTTAGACTTATAAACTAACTAGCTGCGCCCCAGGGTTTCACCCGCATATGTACCGATCCCATGGGAATATCGGGATAAAAAGTATCCTATGTCCTAACCCAGGTCATGGTCTACCCATGTGCCAAATTTCTTTCAAATCCGTTCAGCCATTTTAGCGTGAAAGCATAACAAACAAATATAGTTTATCATAATAACTACGGTTCCTGAGGCCCTAGACAAAGTGACATTCTATCAGCGATAACGATGATGGAAAAGGCAAAAATGTATAGGACTGACATAAGCTATCGAAAAGCATATGTCAATCCTGTTGAAAGTCGTTGTAGAAATACGAAACGCTTTCGAAGCGATTGTCACTTGTCTAGGCCCTCAGGCAGTCGTGGCGTAATGTTATGTTAATTAATATGCCACATGATGACATGACGCCAGGGGTCTATGTCTAGTAATTTACCAACGTTACAATGACTCGCCATTGTGAGTTTTTGACAGATTTTCCATACAAAATCTGTCAAAAAGGAAATAGGGTCGGTCTTTTCTCCATACAAAAAGTCATAATTCGAGGTTCGGCTCTCGTCTATTTCCTCCTCCAATATTGGACCAATTTGAAAGATAGGTATTTTATAAATTGAATACGAAGGATATTTACTGTGCCCCTATGTTTTTCTTACAATAGGCCTCTGATGACAGCGGTCTAAACAGGCAATTCTGAGCATTTTCTGAGGGTTCTAGTGCTTCTACAGATAATGTATCATCAAAACGGAAAACATAGAGGCATAGAACTCGTTGATATTTATTTTACTGGAAATGTATAGCTTGATGTGTAGCCGTATTTACCAATAGATATTTATGTACTTTCCGTTAATCGCTGATCGTTCACACCGCCAGCGAGTACTCGCTCCACTAGTTTGTCGCTGAGCGACAAGAGCTATCAAAGATAATACTCGGTCAGCGATACTTGCTCAGCGATGCTCGCTTCGCTTGGCGGTCAGAACTCACGCCGAGAGATCAACCAGCGGTCGAGCGACTGGTACGAGTAATCGCTCGTCGCACTCGGACACTCGCTGATAGCCCAGCGACAAAACTATCGGAACTACACACCCGCTGCTCGCCAACTCTTGTTTAACCGACTTCTTCAAAAATGGAGGAGGTTTTCAATCGATTTTGATGTTTTTTTTTTGTTTGGTAGGTCGTGCTTCAGAGGTGGTCCCATACAAATTTTATTAACTTTGCTTGCGTAGTTTTTGAGTTAGTAGTCTATGTAGACGATATTTTATTTGACTCCGTCACTGTTATTTACTTTGCAGGTAGTGTTATTCGAATTTGTGTGGGGTAGGTACCACAACTAAAAACTGAAACATTAAAAACTTTTTACAAAAAAAAAATAACTGACTTCCAAAAAAAAACACAAAAAAAAAGTGAAAAACAACTTTAATTTCGGAAGTCGGTGGCAAAAAACGAAAATTGAAAAGCAAAGACACCAACTTCCGAAATTGAAGTTATTGTTCATTTTTTTTGGAAGTCGGTTGTTTTTCAGTTGCTAGCTCTACTCGCTATCGACAACGGCGATGTGAGAACTTCTCAATCGTTTTCGTACTTGACTTTACCGACTCAATGCCTGCTGACATCTAGTACAGTCAATGACATGCTTATGGCAACCATTTGACATTGATAAAGCCGTTAATATGTAGCTGTCGAGGCGGGTTTTCTAGTTCTGTGTTGACTAGACATGTTGTTGACCGTACTATGTAGCTATTACAGATCCAACACAAGTTTGCAATTTGGTTATTTGTCCTTAGACATGTATGGGTTTTCCAAACATTTGCTAATGTAGGTACGGGTTTTTAAAGTTAGTTAATATAAGGAAGGAAACTTGTCGTGAGGAACCCGTATGTTGGAAAATACAAATACAAATACAAATACAAATATTTTATTGGAACAATAACATATGCGTAGGTTTATCTAGCGAAGCGCTCCTGCTCCGCACCTCGAGATTTCTTAGTTAAGCATGTGTAACTTTAATACGTATTAATTAATTAATTATATTAATTAATACGTATTAAAGTTAATTATATTATACACATAAACCTTCCAGAATAAATCCTCTAAACGATGGTGGAAACGTCATCAAAATCTGTGTCGTGGATTAGAAGAACGCGGACGTACAAACCAACATGAAAAGGCAGGAGCGGCTCGCTAGTATGTAACGATTAGGCATGTTTAAGTATACTAAAGAGCAGTGGTGGCCCAGTGGTAACGGCCGCGACTTACCGAGTTGTAGGTCGTAGGTTCGAACCCTGGCAGGCGCTTTACTTTGTGTAAATAATTTCATCACCACTGCTCTCAAAACGGTGAAGGAAAACATCGTGAGGAAACCGGACTGTCCTAGAACCAAAAATTCGAAGACATGTGACATCTACCAACCCGCACTGGGCCCGCGTGGTGGATTACGGCCCACTCCTTCTCAGAGAGAGGAGGCCTGTGTCCCAACATTATAGGCTGATTATGTAAGTATACTAAACCACATTTTGTATAATTTTCTTTTCTTTGAATTTTCAAAGGAACAAAAAAAATGTAATATCCTATTGAGAAAAAAGGGCAGAAGAAACTCTATGGTTACTTTAAAAAAAAAACTCTCCTCTAACCCACATAATGATAGGGCCTGCGTGGTATGTACATTACGAATTCAAAATCTACGGCCCACACCCTCTCTAAGACACCAGGGCATGTGTTCTAACTGTGGCTTTATTCTACTGAATGAATACCTATGCTATTTTCCTCATAAGGCTACCTGTGAAGGCGGATCAATGAAGTTCAAATTAATACACGTACACGTGTGCGCAAAGACTATGTTTAAATCACCACAGACTAGGCTGTAGGCGCCGGCGCCATTTTTTGTCGACACCACTTTTTGTGGCACACTATGGTAACTGGTTAAAATGACCGGTTATGGATAATGATGTCATCAACACATTCTTCATGTAACGTGTCCGTCTGTTAATAAAGCCGTCATCACTAATCATCACTCACGTCTGTGGTCGTCGGAAACACCGGTCAATTACTTATTTATATACCTACATTCCTATTATTTACTAGTACCAAGCTCGTGGCTAAGTAATAACAGCCAATAAAGTTAAGCTACGCTTGCCTGGGTTGGTCAGATTTTTACATACCGAGTCTCCTCCGTGTCTCAGAAAGCACGGTAAGCCGTTGGTCCCGGTCGCATTCGTGGATCTTTGATAGTTGTTACTGGTCGTCCGAAGCCCGAAAGTCTAACTACTAGTGTTACCAAGAGGTATCGTATTACCCAGTATCAGGCGCGGTCCGAGGGGGGGGGTCATTGGGTTCATGACCCCGCCCAAAATCATTCAAGCTGTCGAGAGACTGAATGATTTACGTGCTTTACTAACTTAAAACTGTAGGTACATGAGCCACAGTGACCCCAATGGGCATATTCAAAAAAAAAAGTTTTAGAGTACTTATCAATTAGGTAACCATTTCCCTAAAAATATTCCTCGGCACCAATGGTGGCCCGCCCAAAATCTTGGGCTGCGACCGCGCCTGCCCAGTATTACTAGTGGAGGTCAGATAGGCAGTTGCTCCATGTAAAATACTGGTATTCAGCTGCATCCGGTTAGACCGGAAGACGACCCCAACATAGATGGGAAAAGGCTAGGCAGATTCACTAGGTAGTCTACTGTTTTATCTTGGTATCTACTGTTTGCTTGTCACGAAATCACTCCCACATCGCAGGCTCGCCGTAGGTGAGTATATGTTCCTTGATTGCAAGAAAGTGAGAGGAAATAAATGCTACACATCAACAACTTTTCTAGCTTTTCAATACAGATAAGCAACGTACAGCAAATGCCAAGATCATCATCTGCCTAGCCTTTTCCCATCTATGTTGGGGTCGGCTTCCAATCTAACCGGATGCAGCTGAATACCAGTATTTTACATGGAGTGACTGCCTATCTGACCACCACAACCCAGTAACTGGGTAATATGATACCCCTTGGTAAGACTAATTGTCAGACTTTCGAGCTTCTGACGACCCGTAACGACTGTCAAAGATCCACAAATGACAGACGGGACCAACGGCTTAACGTGCTTTCCGAGTCACGGAGGAGTCTCGGTTTGTAAAGATGGTCACCCATCCACGGACCAGCCCCGGCAAGCGTAGCTTAATCTGATGGATTGACCCGTGCGGCTGGTATTACTTAGCCACGAGCTCCTCTGCACAGCAAATGCCAAGATGTAACACGGAAAGGTCAGACACAGATTTACGACAGGATTATCGCCAGTAAAAGTCATCTTCCTCATGTCAGGGTGAGGCTAAGGCCAACCACAATTTTCCTGGTTTCCTCGTGACTCTGTAAGTAATAATTGCTTGCTATTGATTGAAAAACTTGCAAGGTTTGTTTTAATTGATCAGTGATTACTGTTTATTATTGTTTCTTTGTCATTTTGCCTTCAAGTGTGTCGCAAGTTGGCAAAGTTTTTGTTCGACTGGAAGGTTGTGAATTTTCTTATTACAAATCACAACACACATAAAAGCAATGCATACTGACGGACCGACCCCTTAACAATTCAAAGATGCCTGTAATTGGTTTATCTCTACATGTGTATAATCTTCTGTTAGTGTATTTGTCACCTGACTCCTCCTAAACGGTTGATTATTAAGTTGATTTCAGAATGGCCAGAACTATTGAAAAAGTCATTATTTTCTTTAAAATTGTAGCGTTTACTGAACTTTCCGTGTAGGTGTTACAGTTACTTTTCCAAAAACACATATTTGTTTACATTTTTGGAACTAAAATCGTGTAAAAGGATAGGTAGATTTCTTGGGCACGCCACAATTGCGGCGATAAGTCCCCTCTTTGAGGAGTGGCTAGAGAGGCGCCACGACGTCCTCACCTTCCGCCTGACGCAGGTCCTCACCGGACACGGTTGCTTCGGGAGGTTCCTGTTTCGGATAAGGCGGGAGGAAACGCCCGGGTGTCACCACTGTGTGGATCGTCCGGAGGACACGGTGGAGCATACGGTGGAGGTCTGCCCTGCTTGGGCGGAGCCCCGCCGTGTCCTCTTGGAGGCGATTGGCGGCGGTGACCTCTCGCGTCCGGCTCTGGTCCAGGCCATGGTACGGAGCGAGAGGGCATGGGAAGCAGTCACCTCCTTCTGCGAAGCAGTAATGCTCGCGAAGGATTCCCGGCCACCATAGGCGCGGGCTTGCGGACGGCGAGCAATGGGTAGCTCGCCGTCCGATTAGGACCAGGCCCGGGTCGATGGCGCGTCGTGTTCCACGCGCGCCTCAAAGAGATGTCAGCACAATTGGCGGGGTCCGCTAGGACCGATGCCTGCCAGGGTTGCGGGTTAGTCCGAAAGGGATACCGGGACCTTGGCAACAGGCAACTGAAGGAACACGGGTGGGTTTTAGTCAGTAAAAGTCTGACATGCCCTTCCGCTCCGCCCAGAGCGGGAGAAGTCATTGGATGATTTCCCACCCACAAAAAAAAAAAAATAAGGATAGGTATTTCTGGGATAATTCGTTATCACCCGAGCAGAGCTTAAAACAGCCACTTTGGCAGAATCATAATTATGAAAATATTATGAATCATCGTAAAATGTCACAAACAGACAATTCATAAAGTGATCTGCGTGCGTATTACGAAATAATTCATCTGTTTGACAGTTTTCTATGGAGATTCGTAAAATGGTGCACACATTATGAATTGCTTTTGTGTCAAATTAGAGGAATTGCTAATGACAGCTGCAAATTCAGGAAATAAACTGCTTTTAGAGGAATTGCTAATGTGGGTGGTTTAGGCCCACTGGTACTTAGTCTGTATTGCTAAATACACTGAAAGCAAACGTGACGTGGACGCAAAATCAATGCTCATCCGTCTTGTATCCATCCTTTCTCGTTCGCAAATAATAATATCACAAATCAGCTGTTACCAGTCCGCCATGTTAGGTATGTTTTTTTTTATAATCAAACGGCGAAGGAATGCAAGGTTATGCCTGTCACGGAATATTTAATATACATTAATGATGTCTGCTGAACGTGTGTTAGTTTTAATTTAGAAATAGATGAAAATGGGGAATCGTGTTACCCTGTTGCTAGGTTGTGGAGGTCAGATAGGCAGTCGCTCCATGTAAAATACTGGTATTCAGCTGCATCCGGTTAGACTGGAAGTCGATTTCAACATAGTTTGGAAAAGGTTAGCCACGACCAACCCCTTGACAGTTAAAAAGTGCCTGTATTTTTTTTAATTCAAATAAATGTTTAGAGTTTTTAGTTTGAGTAGGGGTTATTCTTGCCACCACGACATTAGAAAAAATAAAACTTCAGTGTGACGTAATGAAGTTTTATTTTTTTACATCAATTTGAATGCTATTATTATAAGTAATAAGGCAGGTTTAAAGCCTAGGTCTGTCGGTCTAAAGTCTAGACTTTGTCTAAAGGTCAGTTGAAGTCTAGGTCATTCGACTGATGTGGGCAGGACACCTACATTGTTAAAGATTCTTAAATTGTTATTGATATTAAAAGAACAATTAAAACAGGCGCGAGTGCGGAGTTTCTTTGAAGGATAAAAACAGGAATGAAAGTTATCCGGTAAAGAGGAGATATCGACATGGCAACTGAAGTGGCAGTGGGCTGGCCATGTTTGTCGTAGGACCGATGGCCGGTGAAGCCGACGAGTCCTGGAGTGGACGCGGTCTCACTCGAATCCCTCTAAATTGTCCAATTTATTAATAGTTAATAATGTAAAATTATATTTCCTACATCATTTTTATTTTATTTTTGCCTTCTATAATAATTCTTCAATTGACATTTTGCAACTTTTTAATTAATAAATGATGTACTTAAAATAATGTTTCCCACATTATTTTTATTTTATTTCTTATAAATATACCTAATAATTCATCAATTGACATTTTACCACATTTTTTTATAAAAAACGATAAGCTTTGAATGCCAATTTGGTGTTATTTATCTAATGCCAATTGTTTTGTTTACATTTGACATTCATCTATTTGGTAATGTCAGTTGTTCAGTATGGTAGTTAGGTTTTTTGTTATTTCCCGACAACCAGTTCAGTGAAAAATCTTAAAAAAAAACCAGTAACTTTCCGAAATTGAAGTCATTTTTCACTTTTTAGTTGTACCTACCCCACACAAATTCATATACCACTACCTGCAGGCGTAGCATGGCGCTTTCTATCTGTACGAAGAATAGACATAGCTTTTTCTATACAAAGTGACAGTTCGTTTCTTCATTTTTGACATCCACCGTAGAAATCTTTCTACAATCTGTCATTTTGTCTTTCATTTCTAACGATCTTTGTCTAGGTCTTTTTGTAGGTAGACTATTTCGGAAGAAAGTTTTCTATCCTTACTGTCAAAATCACACTGACAACCGATAAATCCTATGACAAAACAAAGAATTCTGAGTCAAATTATGTAAAAGAGTGAATTTCGTGAAAAAAGTGCAGTTGACTCTTTCTACTTTACTGCCGTCTCGTACTGTCTACAGGAAACGTCATTTTTGTCTACTCTTCCGTCGACAAAACGGTGCTCATGCTACGCCTGCTGCTATGTAAATAACAGTGACAGGAATTTATATAATCATCCGTATGGGCTAAGTGCGAAAAATACGTATTATTGAACCTAACTCAAAAACTACCCAAGCAAAGTTAATAAAATTTGTATGGGACCACCTCTGAAGTATGACCTACCAATCAAAATCAATTTATTATTGGTGGAGAAATCGCGCAACAAACTAAGTTGAATTGAGAACCTCCTCTTTTTTGAAGTAGGTCAATATTACCTAAGCATACTTATGCTTAGCTTACTAGCTGCGCCCCGCGGTTTCACCCGCGTAAGTCTCGATCCCGCGGGAATATCGGGATAAAAAGTATCCTATGTCCTATTCCAGGTCATGGTCTACCCCTGTGCCAAATTTCATCTAAATCCGTTCAGCCGTTTTAGCGTGAAAGCGTAACAAAGAAACAAATAAACAAACTAACTCACTTTCGCATTTATAATATTAATTAGGATCTTAGTATCCAGCAAATAATAATTCTCAATTCTGTTCCACGCAGCAGGAGCTTGTGGCTTAGTAATAACAGCCGTACGGGTCGATCCATCAGGTTAAGCTACGCTTGCCGGGGTTGGTACGTGGATGATCTTTACATGGTGACCATCTTTACATACCGAAACTCCTCCGTGTCTCGGAAAGCACGTTAAGCCGTTGGTCCCGGCTGTCATTTGTGGATCTTTGACAGTCGTAACGAGTCTTCAGTCTGACAACCAGTCTTACGAAGGGGTAGCATCACCCAGTTACTGGGTCAGATAGGTAGTCGCTCCATGTAATTACATATTCAGGTGCTCTAAAATCCGTGCGCAGCAGGTCGCTTGTAATATTATCACTACATAAGTCCTCCGCCGCGTCTGTCTGTTCGCGATAAACTCCAAAACTACTGCACCGATTTTCATGCTGTTTTCACCGATGGATGGAGTGGTTCTCGAGGAAGGTTTTAGTATATAATAACCGACATCCACGTGGGCGAGGCCGCGGGCATCAGCTAGTCTAACATAAAATCCTCTCAAACAGGCCCGAGCACGTAAATATCGTTTGATATTCAAAATGTTGCGCTGAGCGGATGTGGACGAATACCAGTATCAGACACAGCAAATAGGGATCCTTGAGAGTAATTGTAAAACCATACATATTATAAACTAGCTGCGCCCTGCGGTTTCACCCGCAAAAGTCCCGATCCCGTGGGAATATCGGGATAAAAGGTATACTATATCCTTCTCCAGGTCATGGTCTGCGTGTTCTTGGTTCTTACATCCTAACTTATAATCCTAACTATCGTACAATAACTAATATTATAAAAGCGAAAGTGACGGATTTGGATGAAATTTCGCAAATGGGTAGACCATGACCTGGAATAGGACATAGGATACTTTTTATCCCGATATTCCTACGGGATCGAGACTTATGTAGGTGAAACCGCGGGGCGCAGCAAGTATGTAATAAACGCTGCGTAGATACGGACCCAGGTGCTGATTATCTATAAGATAACGGCTAACTGGAAGCTTTTAGCAATTAGTTTAGCGTTTTAAGCGAAAAATTAAATGTTATGTTGCTAATTGCTTTAACACTAACAACTTGTAGCGCTCTGTGTCTGCGGAAACCGACAATGTGGCGGGGACCGTTGGATCAAAAGGTTAAGAAATCATTTTAATATTTGGCTGGTTATATGTGGTTGTAGGTGGAGGAGCGCGTGGCTAAGTAATAACAGCCGCACGGGTCCATCCTGCTTGCCGGGGTTGGTCCGTGTATGGGTGACCATCTTTACATACTATATAGTCATTTTACTACTGATACTATAGTATCAGTTCGTCGTAGTAAAAACCAAGACGGAGCGCTGCGAACAATACCTACAGTGAAGCATGCTAAAACTACATCTCCGCTCTGTGCATACACGCTCACACGCACACATTTACAATCACACTACACCTCACTAAGTGCACACATGTTTACGAAACCGGCCTCACGTCACTGTTGACAGCGCTCTGTCTTGGTTTTTTATGTGGTCTCAGCTTCAAATCAGTTCGTAGTTGGAGCGTACCAAACTAGCAGACAGACGAACACGAATTTAAGTACGGAACCATCAAAATTATACAAGTGATCGCTCTTAGCCGTTTTTTTTGGTATATCAAGAAACTCAATGGAATCTTAATGGACCAACAGTATGCATAAAATAAAACTACAACATTTTGGGCCCAAAATATAATGTGCCACACTTACACAGTATGTATAATATTGTGCGGGAGAAGTGCGGTTGGTGTGGGATGGAATTTTTATAGATACCTGCTTTTCGTATGGTTTAGTGACTAACCTGTTGGCTTAGGCTTCTGACTTAGCTTCACATGTCGTCGAGAAATATCTTTCAAGCAGTTCCTTCAAAATGTTTTCACTCACCGTTTCTGAAGCAAGTGATAATTATCATCATCAGCCTATAGCAGTCCACTGCTGGACATAGGCCTCTCCAATTGCACGCCATTCAGCTCGATTCTAGGCAACTCTCATCCAGTTGCAACCAGCCTACCTGCGAAAATCGTCGCTCCACCTAGCCTGAGGACGTCCTACCTTACGATTTCCGATTCGCGGTCTTCACTCAAGAACACGGCTACCCCAACGGTCATCTGTTCTACGGCTAATATGGCCGGCCCATTGCCACTTCAGCTTGCTTCCGTGAGCTATGTCAACAACTTTGGTTCTCTACCGGATTACCGCTTTCCGGATTCTATCTAGAAAGAAAGAAAAATGCGTTTATTGGCATTGTCACACAAAAATACACCTTAAAACTAAAAAAACAGAAAACAGTCATTACAATGCCAAAAGGGCCTCAGCTCAGCATATTGTCAGATGGCAACACACAGTGTACCACCTGACGCTGATTTTCAGCTATCTCTCAGAAATACTCCAAGCATAGCTCGTTCCATAGCTCGCTGGGCGACCTTGAATTTATGGACCAGCCGTACCGTGAGTGTCCACGTTTCGGCTCCGTAAGTCATGACATGACACGAGATGTATAATTATTATGAAAATCTGACAACCAGTCTTACCAAGGGGTATCGTATTGCTCCGTTACTGGGTTGCGGAGGTCAGATTGGCAGTCGCTCCAAGTAAAATACTGGTATTCAGTTGCATCCGGTTAGACTGGAAGCCGACCCCAACATAGTTGGGAAAAGGCTAGGCAGACTTTTGTCGAAACATTGGGTGTACCTCTGCCTACCCTTCTTAGTATAGATGCATGATATTAAAGATCATCGTAAACTGTTAATCCGTTAACTGAGTAGGTATCGTGTGAATAGCAAGGTTGTGTTGTGACGTCACTCTACGCGAAGCGCGGGCGCAAGTTAGAGTTTTTATCGTGAAGAAACACCGTTGTGATCAAATGAATTATGTCTAGGAGCTTGGAGATATCTTTGTAATGTGATGTTGGCTTTACACCCCTGCCACACATGTGTCAAACATGTGATCAAACATGTGATCAAACATGTGATCAAATATTGCTGCTATGTCTGGCGCTGGCATTAGGATAAACGAACTTTAAGCAGTGGTGGCCCAGTGGTAACGGCCGCGACTTACGAGTTGTAGGTCGTAGGTTCGAACCCTGACAGGCGCTTTACTTTATGTAAATAATTTCATCACCACTGCTCTCAAAACGGTGAAGGAAAACATTGTGAGTAAACCGGCATGTCTTAGCTAGAACCAAAAATTCGAAGACATGTACATATATACCATCAACCCGCACTGGGCCTGCGTGGTGGATTACGGCCCACTCCCTCTCACAGAGAGGAGGCCTGTGTCCCAGAAGTGGGAACATTATAGGCTGATTATGTATAGAGTATGTGATCTGCAAAAAAGAGATATCAGTATTTATTTATTTATAAAACTCCCAATAAGTTTGTTCATCTTTCTGTTACCATGAACTATGAATATCTATGAGATAACATTGCCAACGCAACTCTAGCTCCTAGACTCGAACATCCGGGTCATCTCATGCATAAAACATTACTGGTAGGTATGTCAGCTGTTAGACTAAGATCGCCAAACCTCGGAGTGAGAGGGACGAGCAGAATACTGATATAATATATAACTTCACGGCAGTACTCTGAGAGGGCAAGCAGAGGTCTATGAGGTGTTGGCGCCACACTTGTCCCATTCAATGATTCGTAACCAGTACAAATATTGAAGAATATTAAAGCTGCCTTCAAACTATGAGATATTTAATACATCTAGAGTTAATTTTTTTATTTATTTATTTAATTCATAAACAATTTCCATTGTGTTGAAATAACATGCAATTTACTTATAAACAAAAAACAACTATGAATTACTAGTTAACATTCAAATAAAGTGTCAAACAGTAATATCGAACAGTTTTCTATATAATGTCAAAAGTTATTATGTGTCGGTAAATGATTAATTATATAATGACAAAAGATTAAAAACAGAAAAAAAATAAAAATCAATTCATTTGTTATTGTGCGACATTAATTCCGATATTTCATACAGACATTTTTCTAATAAAAAGGCTTTTAGTCTTGCTTTAAATAAGTGGGTGTTATAAATCAAGGTCCTTAGCTAATATCGCTCACCGTACTTTTAAACGGAACCGTTTACACTGAGAGAGAGAGATGTAATATTATATTACATCTCTCTTTTGGTATCTCGGGATATCCTAATCCTAACTAATCAATACTAATATTATAAATTCGAAAGTAACTCTGTCTCATCATCTGCCGAGCCTTTTGCCAACTATGTTGGGGTCGGCTTCCAGTCTAACCGGATGCAGCTGAATACCAGTATTTTACATGGAGCGACTGCCTATCGGACCTCCACAACCCAGTAACTGGGTAATACGATACCCCTTGGTAAGACTAGTTGTCAGACTTTCGGGCTTCTGACGACCCGTAACGACTGTCAAAGATCCACAAATGACAGCCGGGACCAACGGCTTGACGTGCTGTCCGAGGCACGGAGGAGTCTCGATATGTAAAGATGGTCACCCATCCCAGGACCAAACCCGGCAAGCGTAGCTTAACCTGACGAATCTATCCGTGCTGACTTAGCCACGAGCTCCTCCGAAAGTAACTCTGTCTGTCTGTCTGTATGTTACCTATTCACGCTTAAATCACTGAACGGATTTCGATAAAATTTAGCAAGGAGATAGATGGCATCACGGAGAAGGACATAGGCTACTTTTTATCGACATACCGCGCGGGCGAAGCCGCGGGCGGAATCTAGTGAGATATATGTATATAAGGTATTTAGGAGTATGAGGAACAGGGTGTAAAGTTCACTCATCCCCCATAGAAAAGGGAGGATCCTCCGACCAGACGGGTGTTGAGTCTGGCGGGCAACTGCCCAATGGTTGATATTGGGTTTTTGTATATATGTCCACTGCACGGTAAACTCTAATTGCGCGATGCAGGATTTATGTGACGTCAGGATTTTTGTGTGACGTTAGATCTTTGACGTTAGATGTTCGCATGTGGCGATGTAGATACCGCCACAGGTACATCTCTACGTACTTTTAAATGTAATATTTTTACACTGAGACGTGACATATTATTACATCGCTCTTTTGTTATCTCGGGATATCTCAATCCTAATCCTAACTAATATTATAAAATGCGAAAGTTATTTTGTTTGTTTGTTACGCTTTCACGCTAAAACGTTTGAACGGATTTGGATGAAATTTGGCACATGGGTAGACCATGACCTGGGGGCCAAGTCTACTAATCTACAACCGTGTCAGTGGTCTCACAATTATCAGTTTTTGACAGATTTTTTACGGCATATCTGTCAAAAACTGATCATTGTGAGACCACTGAGACGGTTGTAAATTAGTAGACTTGGCCCCCAGGAATAGGACATAGAATACTTTTTGTCCCGATATTCTCACGGGATCGAGACTTACGCGAGTGATGCCATGGGGCACAGCTAGTTTATTATATATATTATATCTCCTATTGTGAAGTTAGCTTTAGAGTGGCACCAATATTATAATATTTCGGAATTTCTTGTAGACAAAAAGTAGGTAAGAGTATTTCGGGGTACCTATGAGGCACTTACCTGTTAGGTTCAATCTGCCTGCCTTTCTCGTAACTATGTTTGGAAATTGCCAATATCTTTCTAAGTCTGATTACTTTGATTCAGCGAACCATGAAAAATGAATTAATAAAAGTCTACATACCTTCCGTTTGAACTCAGAACCTCACGATTCAAACCTAACCTTGAGCCTACTACACCATCAAGTAGTGACCCCATAACCAAAGCTTATAATACCTACTGCATTCTTCAACATAAATGTATGTATAAGTATAAAGTCGATTCGAAAAGAATCTGTTGAAAATGTAAACAAATGGGTCGGACAACGTATCTGTCTGTGGATGCCAATTTAGAAAGAAAAGACGATTATTTGCGGCAAATGTCATATTTGCCGCAAATAATCGGCTAAGGACAAATACTTATACGAAAATAAGAAGGTGGGGGAAAATATGCGTCACATTTACACAAAACGGCCATCGCTCAGTATAATGCTGCGCTATGCGAGACAGAGTTCCAGCGCCCAAATGTATAGTGCCCTCTATACCTATATTGAGTGCTTTGATTTGATTATTTGAATAGGAAACTCTAATTTAAATTATTATGTTTTTCATTTGAAAATCATTAAGATTATTTTTATGGGACTGGGCAGGACACGTCTGCCGCATGCCGGACCAACTGTGTGCCCAATTCGCACAAAACTGGTGCCCTGAGACAGTGAGACGGGGTCGCGGCAGATCACGTAGGAGATGGCGGGACGAGCTGGATAGGTTCCATCAAAACTGGAAGGAGGACGCACGGGCTCGTGAAAGATGGAAGGAGTGGAGGGAGGCCTTTGCCCAGGAGTGGGACAGCGAAGGCTAGGAAAAAAAAAACAATTTTCGTCGATGATTTTTCAAATAAAACTACTAAGTTGAAACGTTCTAAGTACAGATAAATGTGTTATTAAATCCCTTTAGTGAATGTTTTCGTAAGAATTTAACACGATCAGGAGTTTGTTTACACTTTTGTTAGATACTTTTGGAACACACCGTATGTATGTAAGCATGGACGTTTGTATGTATGTTTGTATGTATGACGTCAGTCTACCTGAACAAGTTCTAAGAACTAACGACTTAGACCAGTCCTTATTTTGCGGAGCTACGAAGATTTTAAGAGGTGGTATTTTTTAAATGGCGACTGAAAAAACTTTATGTAGGTACTTAATAGTTATTAAATATTACGAAAATATGAAAAAAATATCATATCAAATACCTAATAGACTAAAAAAATTGCTGAACTGCCCAGAATCCTTACGTCAGTCTCGGTACCTAGTGGGAATAAGTTTTTATTAGCATTTAATATTATTTTATTTAGCATAGAGCATTATGTTATTTCGAACAGCATTACGCTGCTTATTATGTTCGTATGATTTGTGAAAATGGACAAATGGACACAAAACCTGATGTTTAGGTTTAGGTCGATGAGTTAGTTGACTTTATCACAATATTTATTTATGCCAGCTCCGTTTTTCCGAGATCCTTGTATCCGACCACGCGTTCTTGGGTCATTCGTATTTTTGGGACAAATATGCGCGTTTGATCCGCCATATTGATACGTGAGGCCACAGGTTTGTCAACACAAAGGCTTTTAACTTAAACACGTTAAAATAAAACAGAGAAACGAACAAAATACTTTACGAACAGGTTTTGTAGCCGAAGCTAGTAGTAATTAACGGATTATAATTGAATTACCCTTTTTTATGCTTTACTGGATGTAAATATATTCGTAGAATAATAATTGATACGAGATGTGCTGTAAAGCTGAGAGATTGACATTGAACTGTGCTTAGTAGATACCTAACTAATTGTTTGCGAGGTTGATCACAGACGGTCATTATAAAAACAATCTTATTAGCGACATCTATCAGCGAGTAGCGGAGCTTTTTCAACGTTTAGAAAAAAGGGTTACTAAATTTCGCATGCTTCAAAAACTAGATGGCGCTAGCGAGACATAATGGAGTGCGCATGTCAAAAATTCATGTCATTCACACATCATTTTATTTAGTGATATCGTAAAAACGAGTTGAATTAGTGAAAATATAAGGACGTGGTGTCTTCGGGCATGAGTGCCATATATAAACGAACGATTGTGTTAAATAGAATAACCTGGACAATGTACTAGTGGACGATAAATCGGGAGTGTATCATGGTGGTCAAATCCTGAAAGGAAAATTGACTTTATTGCAGTTTCCCCCTGAATTTCCGTGTGGTGCGTTCTGTTCATTAAATATCTTGTTTTGTTCCACATTCCGAAGATGATGTGACTGTATAACAACTGGTGTGTATAGTGGATAACTTATTATCTATTTTTGACTACGTTTTCGATCTATATTTAACGACAGTGATTCCATTTTATTGAATTACTTGTATGAAGACTAGCAAATTGCGTAAGTTGCACATTTGTTTTCGATATTTCAGCGTCCGTACGATAATTACACCAGTGGTTGCAGCTGCTAAATGCAAAGTAACATGAATTTATGCTAAAAAGATACATACGAGAATGTTTACATACATAGTACACAAAGGCACACTGAATTTCAGCTGTAGCTACCTAGGTACATAAAGTTATTAGGATTTTTGCAATTACTAAAAAATGGTTTTAAAAAATTACAAATAAATAGGAGCATGTTTAGTTGCAAGGTTTGCTCAGCAACCAAAAAAAAAACTGAACATGAAGATACAAAATTACTAAAACAAAACGTTAAAATACCAACCATTTACAACTTTAAAATTAAATTACAGAAAAATAATCATTGACAGTTTAATGTTTGCAAATCTAGTCGGCCGTGATATAACCAATAGGAATGTTTTTTAGATTGATGATAACATTCCGCTATCAATATGTTTGTCTAACATGATTCTTATGTCAATTTGTCTCCACTAAGTATGTTTAGCAATGGACAATTACTATTACTTAATGGAGTATTTTGTTTACTATTTATCCAACATTATTTAATTGTTTGTTATTATCTTTGTCACTCCTATTTTGATGGATGGAGAGGGAGACAAAAGAAAAGATGGATGGGAGACAAAAGAAAAGATGGTTTGTGTGAGGAATGATATGAAAGAGAAGGGAGTTGACAGGGGAGAGTGCCGGCCACAAGTAACATGGGACAAGGATAGGAAGATGATGATATTGTCCCATTTCCGTCCACCCTTCCATCTTTGGTGATTCCGTGCCACCTCCTTCCAGTTTTGATGGAATCTATCCAACAATCTCCTTCATAGCCCAGACCAGTCACAGGTCACCAGCTCTGTGCTATTTGGACCCAAAGTGTGTCTGGTATGCGGTAGATGTGTCCTGCCCACTCCTAATGTTGTGCAGCCTTTTGAGCCACATCAGCGATCTTTATTACTACTCTTAGCAAAAATTGTGTGTTATTAATGATTAAATCTAAATAAGCGGCCAAGTGCGAGTCGGACGCCTACATGAAGGGTTCCGTACCACTATACAATATTGTACACTACGTAGTTTCATGTTTCTTGTAAAATAAAATAAAGTTATATTAGTATTTTTAATAAAGTTATTAATAAAAGTTGTATTTGATATTTATAATTGTTGTAGTATGGAAACCATCGTAATACACACTCTGTGAAAATTTCAAATGTATACCTATTTCGGTTCCTAAGATACAGTCCTGTGATAGATGGACAGACGGACTGCAGAGCTTTATTAATAGGGTTTTGTTGGCACCCTTTTGGTACAGCTCCGATTCAAAATCATGTGATTTAAAACTACTACCTAACTAAAAACCACTGAAATGTTGTTAATTAAAACTAATTAACACAGAATTTAGTTCAGTTCCAATTACATTTTTCATTGATTTCATGATAAGGCTACCGGTAGTGTGAAAATAATTAGCGTAGGCTTGTTAGCTAGCAAACGTCATTGATAACAGGATTGATAAGTAGCACCCGTAGGTACCCACATTATGTTAATACAAACCTGGACTATTTCTTCAGTTTTGTCGACTGAACCTTGGAAGGAGCTTTTAGTGATTATGATTACTGACTTTTCTAGTAAGTACTCAAACCTCAGTCGGTCCGATAGAGTTTTTTGATCCTTATAAGAAACAGGATCGAATTGTATAAAAAAATTTTTTTTGTTAAAACTGCTCATTTTCTTGTTGACAATATTTTTTTTTAAATCTGTGAATCCAGATCTATGTCTCAAAAAGGTAAAGACAGTCCTTTTATTTTTTTGAGGGTGGGAAATCATTAAATTACTTCTCCCGCTCTGGGCCGGGAGGGCGTGTCAGACTTTTACTGCCTAAAACCCACCCGTGTTCCTTCAGTTGCCTGTTGCCAAGGTCCCGGTATCCCTTTCGGACTTTCCCGCAACCCTGGCAGGCATCCTAGCGGACCCCGTCAATTGTGCTGATATCTCTTTGAGGCGCGCGTTGAACACAAAAGGACAGTCGCCTAAGACCATTTTTTTTGTAGCTACAATGGTCAAGGTACCTGCCCATACTGCCGCGTCTAAAAATCCACTCCGTATAGAACCTATTTATCTTTCTTCTTTCTAGTATAATTTTACATGCACGAGAGTCATTTCAGCTTTGTATCTGAGATGGTAATGCACCTGAAATGCCTCAAGTATGGCAGATTTGGTGGTGACCATCAGGTGGTGGGCCACTTGCAATATTACCACCATGTAACATAAAAAAAAACTTCTACTACAGTACCTATTTTCATCTCACGAAGCGACGCGCGCTTTACTCGTGGTAACCAAGTGTACGCTGTGAAGACGATTAGAGTTATCTCTATAGTTGTAAGTAAACCGTTTTAAACCAAAAAAACGTGGTAAAACACGTTTTTTTTAATGGGTAAACCACGTTTTGTTAACGTGGTAAACCACGTTTTTATGATCGAAGGAAGTCGGTTTTAGCTTCGCGCGTACACACATTCTCAGCCCGTGTCCGTACACTTGGTATGTAATGATTACCACAAGTAAACCGCGCGTCGCTTCGTGAGATGAAAATACTATAAGTAGGTATAGCCACTCGTAAAGGCTATTTTTAATATAAGGGCGGCCTATTTATTACTGACCTTATGTTCCAAGCTTTACTAACTCCCATTCGTAGAAACCTTTAAGTATTAATACATAATCCACTTTTCTAGGAAACTTTCAGACTAGTTTTGTAGACTTGAGGCCATAAATAATGTTTTATCAGCTGATCTTTAGCCTTTACCCCGCCCACGCGTAGTTTTACCGGGGAGTGGAAGAGAAGGGAGGGGTGTACTCTCCCCCCCAAGTGAATCAGATGCAATGAGTCAACTGACCCTGACATTATGTTGTGATTGAAGGGCCATTTGTGCTGATATTTTGTAGGTTAGATCATAATAATGGGCCATGAGTCCATGGCTGATTGAGGCCATTTTCATAATTTGATAGTACAGTCATGTTTTCCCGACTGTAGAATTTGGATTGATAGTGGTACACACGGCTACACATCAAGCTATACATTTCCAGTTTCTCGCATTGTATAAGATTTCCGTACAATACGAGGTCAGCTTATACTGGTAACCAGAGCTGCGGGAAAGTCTGAAAGGGATACTGGGGCCCCTGGCAACAGGCAACTGAAGGAACACGGTTGGGTTTTAGTCAGTAAAAGTCTGACACGCCCTCTAGAGCGGGAGAAGTAATTTGATGATTTACGACCATCAAAAAAAAAAAAAAATGTATTTATTTATTTATCATCATACATCTACCCTTACAGCTAACCAATGTAAATGTACCTTCCTCTCACACAAAGGAGGCCACTGGCCAGAGTCAACAGTGAGCACATTATCTGCTGATGTTGAAGAAAAAACCGGCCAAGGGCGAGTCGGACTCGCGCACGAAGGGTGCCGTATCATTATCTATGAAAACGGCAATAAAATCTATTGTATGGGAGCAGGGGAAAAAATCATGTCTTCTGTATGGGAAATTCTTTAAAAATCCCTTAAATATTTGTTTTATTTTAATTTAATTATTTATTTTTAAAGTGAATATGTAACTAAATATTCTGTGAATATTTCAACCGTCTACCTGTTGCCGTTATCAATATCGAGCAAAAAAATTACGTTTGTTGTATGGGAGCCCCCTTAAATATTTATTATATTCTGTTTTTTAGTATTTCTTGTTATAGTGGCAACAGAAACACATCATCTGTGAACATTACAACTGTCTAACTATCACGGTTTATGAGATACAGCCTGGTGACAGCGGACGGACAGCGGAATCTTAGTAATAGGGTCCCGTTGTACCCTTTGGGTACGGAACCCTAAAAACTAGTATTCAGCTGCATCCGGTTAGACTAGATCACGACCAGAGGCCCTAGACAAAGTGACATTCTATCAGCGATAACGATGATGGAAAAGGCAAAGATGTATAGGACTGACATAAGCTATCGAAAAGCATATGTCAATCCTGTTGAAAGTCGTTGTAGAAATACGAAACGCTTTCGAAGAGATTGTCACTTGTTCAGGCCCTCGGAACTATGTTGGGGATAGTTGCAAAAGGCTAGCTAGGCAGATGTTGATGTAAATACCAACAATACAACTCCATGTTTTTCACCAACTCTCAAATCAACTCGTAAATTAATCCAGTTCAATGTATTGCATGTTATAAACAGTCATTCGTTTACACGTAGAGTTTAGTAGATCCGGGTATTGTGACGTCATTGCTAATCTCGGACATATTATTGTACGTTAACTATGGAGCAGCCGCGACTTACGAGTTGTAGGTTCGAACCCTGACAGGCGCTTTACTTTATGTAAATAATTTCATCACCACTGCTCTCAAAACGGTGAAGGAAAACATTGTGAGGAAACCGGCATGTCTTAAAACCAAAAATTCGAAGACATATGTGACATCTACCAACCCGCACTGGGCCCGCGTGGTGGATTACGGCCCACTCCCTCTCATAGAGAGGAGGCCTGTGTCCCAGCAGTGGGAACATTATAGGCTGATTATGTGAACGATGGTTTACGATGCGTCTATGCTCGTCAGTTTGTCGGTGGTATGTTCTCCTCAGAATTAAGCAGACGTTTCCAAAGACAAAGGTCTTGAAAAGAAAATAGGTCTTGAAAAGAAAATAACGCTAGCAGATGTAGAGGGACCTCTCTAATTCAAAGGATCGTAGCGGTTTTAGCTTCTATAACACCTTTGAGAGTTTTTACCTGACTACGGCGAAGTAAAACTGAGGGATATGATTTTGACTGGTATGTAATGTATGTATGTATGTTCGTGTTCGCATTATATCTTCTAAACTCCTCGTCACAATTGGACAAATGAGGTATCGTTGGTAGCGTCTTGATCGTCCGCTGGTTATGGTTAACGTGACATTAAATCACATCACATCACATAGCCACACGTATCTTTTTGATTTATGCCCTAACACGAGTGACTCCGGATTTTTAATTTGTCTGTCTGCGATTATGTCTTATTTATACCTTTTTATTTGACTTTTTTGTCGTAGTTGGGTGTTAGTTTTATAACTTTTAATTTTTTGAAAATCATAATAAATTATGAAGGCTAGTTTTTTGACTTCACTATTGCCGAGTGCTACAGGATATATTTTATGACTAGCTGCGCCCCGCGGTTTCACCCGAATAAGTCGAGATCCCGTGGGAATATCGGGATAAAAAGTATCCTATGTGTTAATCCAGGTTATAAACTATCTGTTTACCAAGTTTCATCCAAGTAGAGTAGAATACTCTTTATTATGTACACCATAAAAATTACAGACATAAATTAGAAATTTTACATAGGGTGACACAATGGGCGGTCTTATCGCTAAAAGCGATCTTTTACAGACAACCTTTGGATGGATTAAAGTAAGAAGGAGAGACAATACTGCAGGTAGTCAGTGGTGTACCGTTTACATATACAATAAATACATACACACATAAAGCATTATCTTATCTATATAAATCTATATATCCATTAAATCGTTTTTACGTGAAAGAGTAACAAACATCCATCCATCCATACTTACAAACTTTCGCGTTTATAATATTAGTAAGGATATAGTTGGCTTCCACGCGGATGGAGTCATGGGCAGAGTCGTCTCAACTTCCTTCCCTTGTCCCATGTTATTTGGGGTCGACGTAACACGTTTTTTTCCTGCAATCTTCCCATCAACACCATTATTGTCCCGTCAACCGTATCATCTGGTGGCTTAAACAAGTGACAATCGCTTCGAAAGCGTTTCGTATTTCTACAACGACTTTCAACAGGATGGACATAAGCTTTTCGATAGCTTACGTCAGTCCTAAACATTTTTGCCTTTTCCATCATTGTTATCGCTGATAAAATGTCACTTTGTCTAGGGCCTCTGAAACCCAATTCTTGGAAATAAAATCATTCTAAATCTAAGGATAAGATAAATCAATCAACTCAAAAGACCATTTCACACGCTAATCTTCACGGTCCTCATATGTCCTGACCAAGATTATGTCTGGACCTTAAAAGAGACTGCGACCTCTGAGTTTGTTTCGGCCTTTCTTCTCAGAGTAGTCAGATAGGAAACGCCGACCTCATCTAGCTTATTTTTATTTTATTTTAAAATGACGTGTAAAAGTGATTCCGATATCCTATTTACAGAATAAACAATTTAATTTCATTTCAATGTCAGAAACTTGTCAAAAATATAGGAAAAGAAGAGGTTTTTTTTTTTGAGAGATTGATACTGACAGTAGGCAAACTTTCGTAAAAAAATTAGGAATCAGAGGGGCCCGCCTTTTTTTTTTTTTTTTTTGAGGGTGGGAAATCATCCAAAGACTTCTCCCGCTCTGGGTGGAGCGGAAGGGCGTGTCAGACTTTTACTGACTAAAACCCACCCGTGTTCCTTCAGTTGCCTGTTGCCAAGGTCCCGGTATCAGAGGGGCCCGCCTGCCCTCTGATTTATTAATTTTAAATGTCTATAAAAAATCTACCAAAATTGAAAAAGTGTCATCCCTACCTCGATATTTTTAATTATAAGTAACTAAGTAAAACAATGTTTACGCCACACACAGATTTAATTATAAACTCATGAACAATTGTTTATAAAATATCTTTTATTATCGACATAACATTCCTTTGACTTTCATTTGAATGGCGGTGGTGTGACTGAGTCAGTCAAGGTTAGGTATATAAAAGTTTTTAGCCTGATAACTCATTGATATTGTTATTTATTTGTCTTATGTGGCACCCAATATTGGGTCTCCCCATCTAGGGGGTTTAAAACGGCCATGTTGGCAGAATCATAATAGAAAAATATTATGAATCACTAGCTGCGCCCCGCGGTTTCACCCGCGTAAGTCTCGATCCCGTGGGAATATCGGGATAAAAAGTATCCTATGTGTTAATCCAGGTTATAAACTATCTGTTTGCCAAATTTCGTCCAAATCCATTCAGCCGTTATTACGTGAAAGATTAACAAACATCCATCCATCCATACTTACAAACTTTCGCGTTTATAATATTAGTTAGATAGTTAGATTGTAAAATGTCACAAACTAACGATTCATAATTATGATCTGCGTGTAATTATTATTGCGAAATATTTCATCTGTTTGACAGTTTTCTATGGAGATTCTAAAAATGGTGTACTGACTTGCAGTTGGTGCAACTAATTTATGTACAAAACTTAGTACCTACTACACTTTTGAAATTGCAATTTCTTCTAAGATGTAGAAGGTAGAGTTAAACTGTAGAAAAAACTGTGGAAGCTAGAGCCAGAATAAAAAACGATTTATAGCAAATTTAATCAGCTTTCTTAGAAATTATAGTTTATTAAACATAAGTAACGTTTTTAACTTAAACCAAAAAATAGCCATTTTTAACTTACTGGTAAAAAATTCAAACAACATTTATAACTACGGTTTTACGCCTTGTTTACATTTTTTTTGACACCTTGGCTTTTGAATCAAAATTCATTGATCAAGAAATAAATGTGAAAACAAAAAGAGTCAAAAGTTGCAAAAATTTGAAAAAGAGTGTTTTTGTTCATAATGTTTTTTTAGCCATTCCTTAAGAGAAGGTTATCGGCTATATAGTTTTAATATAAAAAAATAATTTCTTTTTCAATCCTTTTTATTTCAAAGATATATCTTGTGTAATTTAAAAGTTATTGCAATTTTAAAAGTGTGATACGTAGTTTTAACTGTCAGTGTATTTAGAAAACGGGTGTCGCTTGATTGTCAATATTGTCATATACCTTCTAGAGAACGATGCTTGATAAGATGATAATCGTTCCAAAAACACTGTTGAACAGTTACGATTTATTTTGATCTGTTTAGTCAATGATATTACCTATATTAACAGATATGTTATACACTCACAAAACAACCGAAAAAAGTGTTCCGCGCAGCAGCGGCACACATACCCACGTTTCGTTACAATTGGAATGTTTTCGAGTCTTCACGATTGCGCGCTTATAACATATCTGTTAATTTAATATCATTGTGTTTAGTTATGTTGTGGGCAATAACAACCATATAGTATAAATATAGTTTAAGCAATTATTTGTGAGTCTGCGACTGACTGGCATCTGTTGATAGATAGCTTTTACGCGATATTTCCGGCGTTTATGTCGTAGTGTTGTGTTGTTGTGATATATCGATAGTCCTGAACATCATCCATGAGAAAATCGTCTTCTAATATTTTGGATTTTCCAGCTTAAACACTACGAAGTAGTGAAGGAGACAGTGACAAGCTATCTCTTGTAACTTTGACCTCCAAAAAGTTTTGAAGCTTTCCTAATTTTTTTTTCATTCTCTCATTTCGTCTGCTGCGATGTCGCCTAGCATTTAATAGGACCCAATCAGTGGGAAGATGAAGGAAATAGTTTGACTCCTACTCAAGGTACTGCCCGCAATGCCCGGGGGCAGATGTATGTGGAAAAGAGAAAACAAAGGCCTTTGCCCAGCAATGGCAAAAAAAAACGGGCTTTATATAGAGAGAGATAGATAGCATATTATGTCATTGTTTTAGAACATGTCCTACACAGTAACTTAAAATTCACGCCTAAATTATTCACAAACGTGAAAGTATCGATAAACATTCCAACCAACGACGTTTTCCCCTCACTAGCACATAACTCGACATTGACCGCTGCAGATGCTCCCATTCCTGCTAGTGATGTAACGCTAACGATATTTAGTTTCTAATTGACTACAATACTACTAGTTTTTCATGCTAGCTTGTTAGCTGCACTAACCTTATTGAAGATTGCATTCAAATTTCAAATTCAAATCATTTAATTCGAGTAGCAAGACTCATAGAATGGGCACATATAAATACAAATACATTAAATTAAAATCAAATTAAACACAAAATTACAATTAAATTAAATTAAAAAGTTACAATGAAATTAAAATAAAATACAATCAAAATTAAAATTAAATAAAATCAAAATTAAATTAAATTAACATTGCAACTACAATTAAAATACAATTTACAAATTATTCAATTAATTAATTAGTTAGGGGGACACGTGGCGCGCCTGGACGTATACACGCATTGCATAGTTTCGCAGTTTGTAGGTACGATGAATAACAGCAGTAAATTGACAACTATGCGAATATCTGTGGGCTAAAACGGCCACATTGGCAATTCCTCTAAAAGCAGTTAATTTCCTGAATTTCCAGCTGTCATTAGCAATTCCTCTAATTGGACACAAAAGCAATTTATAATATGTGGACCATTTTACGAATTAGAAAACTGTCAAACAGATTAATTATTTCGTAATATGAATCGCACGCAGATCATAGTATGAATTGTCAGTTTACGACATTTTACGATGATCTAACTTCTAACTAATATTATAAACGCTAAAGTTTGTAAGTATGGATGGATGGATGGATGGATGGATGGATGTTTGTTACTCTTTCACGTAAAAACTACTGAATGGTAATGGATGAAATTTGGCAATCAGATAGTTTATAACCTTTTTTTTTTTTTTTTTTTTTTCCGTTGGGAAATCCTCATGGATGTTATGTCGGACTCCTACCGACTAAAACCCCACTGTTCCTACTTCTACCATGAGTCGGGGGCCCGGGAGATACTTATACATGCGCCGCACCCCCGACTGGTATCACAAAGTGCGGCCGATCCTACGACCGCACGTCCTCCTATAAAGGCACGCATGATGTTTTGCGTGCCAATAGTTTATAACCTGGATTAACACATAGGATACTTTTTATCCCGATATTCCCACGGGATCGAGCTCGTAAATCAAACTGCCTAGCCTTTTCCCAACTATGTTGGGGTCGGCTTCCAGTATAACCGGATGCAGCTGAATACCAGTATTTAACATGGAGCGACTGCCTATCTGACCTCCACTACCCAGTAACTGGGTAAACACGATACCCCTTGGAAGACTGGTTGTCACACTTTCTGGCTTCTGACGACCCTTAACAACTGTCAAAGATCTACAAATGACAGCCGGGACCAACGGCTTTCCGAGACAAGAAGTGGTCATAGTATGTAAAAATGGTCACCCATCCACGGACCAACCGCGGCAAGCGTAGCTTTAACCTGATGGATCGACCCGTGCGGCTGTTATTACTTAGCCACGAGCTCCTCCAGATACTATTCATAATAAGCAAGACCATTTAAATAACACGTGCAAGATACATGGTAAAAGCATGTCTAGTACCAACCCATATGTATAAAATTCAAACAACGCAAGCTGATGAGAGTTCTTGGCAGTTAGCCATACTACATAGTACCATAATCGTTGTCTTCCCTTTTATGCTATTTATTGAGCTGATGCAGTCAAGATTGAAAGTCTGACCGCTGATCTTACCTTTGAATGTTTTATGTAAAAGTAGCGTCCTGCGTACTCTAGGCAGTCAGACCCGCTAGATTTCTAGCTGATTGGCGAGTCTTTTTACCGTGGTGGTGTGAAAGATGATATGGCTAGAAAGGCAGTTCCTACTGAGATTTATGTATTTACTAGCTATGCCCCGCGGTTTCACCAGCATAAGTCTTGATCCCGTGGGAATATCGGAATAAAAAGTATCCTATGGCCTATTCCAGGTCATGGTTTACCCCTGTGCCAAATTTCATTTCACAAACAGCATTCAAAAGACAGCCAGACAACGAATTATTTACATGACAGTTGAAGTTGGCTTTAAGTGATCTTAAGAGGTAATAGGGTCTGTCTTTACTCCATACAAAAAGTCATAATTCGAAGTTCGGCTCTCGTCTATTTCCTCCTCCAATATTGGAATTTGAAAGATATTTTATAAATTGATAAAGAAGGATATTTACTGTAAAATAAAATAAATAAAAATAACTTTATTAACACAAAAACCTTAATAAACAAAGCTCATACAATACACATAGGAACATTAAGCTTTGGGAAACAAAGGTTGCTTAAATAGTGAAAACCCTGCCTCCTAAACTAGGGGGACCCTGTGACTTAGGAGTCAGTATTCTACTGTAACTTCGTGTACAAAAATCCTTAATCTATGTGTGATAACTGTGCCCCTATGTTTTTCTTTATTCATTAATAGTTGTCAAAGTACAATAGGCCTCTGATCACAGCGGTCTAAACAGGCAATTTTGAGCTTTTTCTGAGGGTTCTAGGTCTTGTACAGATAATGTATCATCAAAACGGAAAACATAGGGGCTCAAAAAAGATGTCTCCGGTCAATGTTTAAACTAAAAACCACCGACAGTTGCAAGCCATATTTTAAGCAGTACAAACTCAAACTCAAACTCAAACTCAAAGCATTTATTTCAAATAAACCAATTACAGGCACTTTTGAATTGTCAAAGGGTCGGTCAGTCAGAAAATATGAAGCTAGTTGCCCATTCCAAAGCGTAGTAGGTTCCTATGGAGAAGAACGGGCAAGAAACTCCACGGACACTCTTTTAAATCAGAATATTGTTACAATATGTTGTTTACATCATTCATGTTGGAATCATACATGTGAGTACAATGTAGAAAAACGTGCAGGTTAAAAGAGTCCGTAAATAAAAGATAAAACGTTACAAAACAATTCAAAAATTAAAATAAATCAAAATAAGCCGTGGCAGCTAATAGATGACCAGTCCCTACTGATGGCGCCCGTTCACGAACATGACGCATGGATCAGCACCATTCAGCTCAACCATTTTGAAGGGAACTTAATGATCCAACACACACGCCACCACCAGCGAGACATTAAAGTGAGCATGACATGCTTTCAGCCGCCAGGGCACATTCAAGTCAATGAAAGACGTACCTAGTAAATGGTAGCTTTAACGTACTTAGGTAAGTACATAGTGCTCACACACATGTGCTATGCAGTTATACAATACTAGGAGATTGAATTTATACAATGTAAAGATAGTTTTTACAATCTTCAGCAGCTCCAACAATATTTTCGTATGCTAATCAATTAGTTGTTGCGCCCTGTGGAGCTGGACCAGCGCTGAGCCAAGCATTTTTGTCAGTGATGTAATCCCCCAATTTATAATATGCTTGGCGGCATAGTGTGCGTTTTATACAAGATTTAAATTTTGTTTCATTCAGTTGGAGTATGTGGGGAGGTATTTTATTGTAACATTTTAAACAGTACCCCATGAAGGATGAGTCTACTTTAGCCAGTCTGAAGCCCGGTTGAACTAATTGGTCCCTATTCCTAGTCCTATAATTGTGTTTTTCACCTCTTTTACTAAAAAGACTTAGATTTTTCCTTACGTACATGATGTTTTCGTAGATATATTGACAAGGTACCGTCATGATGTTAATATCTTTAAACAGTTCCCTTAGAGAATCGCGCATACGGAGGCCATATATTGCTCTGATAGCTCTTTTCTGCAGAATAAAAATAGACTCGATATCTGCAGCCCGTCCCCATAGTAAAATACCGTAAGACATGATACTATGAAAGTAACTGAAATAGACTAGCCTCGCGGTATCTACATCAGTGAATTGACGGATTTTCCTCACAGCATATGCTGCTGAACTTAGCCGTCCTGCAAGAGATGTTAAATGAGGACCCCATTGCAGCCTTGAGTCGAGTGTGATCCCCAGGAAAACAGTCTTATCGACGAATTCTAGTTTCTCCCTATTCAATATTATGTCACAATCACTACTTTTAACATTCGGTAAAGCAAATCTCATGCATTTAGTTTTTTTCCCATTTAATACTAAATTATTAGCAGTGAACCAATTTTGGACCTGCAGTAGGGCGTTATTTACGTCGTCAAGATTTGATGCACGTCTATTTATTTTAAAAATTAAGGAAGTATCGTCAGCAAATAACACCATTTGTGGTTGGTTTTTTAATAAATGGGGTAGATCATTTATATATACTAAAAAGAGGAAAGGACCCAATATCGAGCCTTGTGGAACACCCATTTTTACATTTAAACCGAGTGAATTGACACCATTTATTTGAACTTGCTGTTGTCTATCAGTTAAATAAGATTTTACTAAACTAAGCGCAAGTTTACCTAGTCCGTAATGCTCAAGTTTTAACAGTAAGGTTTTGTGATTTACGCAGTCAAATGCCTTGGAGAGGTCACAAAAGATTCCTATGGCATCTTGGGCCTCCTCCCACGCAGTAAAAATGTGTTTTAATAAGGTGACACCGGCGTCAGTCGTACAACGACCTTTGGTGAAACCATACTGCTGATCGTGTAAGATTTGGTTGGTGTTAAAATGATTAAGCATTTGATTGAGCATTACCTTTTCGAAGACCTTGCTGAATACCGGCAGAACAGACACTGGTCTATAATTGTTGGTGTCTTTACTGTCTCCAGATTTAAAAAGTGGTATAACCTTACTGTATTTCATTAAATCCGGAAAGACTCCTTGATCCACACATAAATTAAATATTAAAGCCAAGTATGGTGCTATAGTCTCGATTATGGATGTACAAACTTTGATTGATAATCCCCATAGATCTTCGGTTAATTTTATTTTGATTTGTCGAAAAGCTTTTATAACTATCATAGGGTTTATATGCTTAAATTGAAATTCAACTGGGCAGCCTGGAACGTTCGCTCTTAATAAATCAATTGAGACGTCGGGTGAGGAATTTAAAACTTCCGTCGTTTTAGCTGGTATGTTAGTAAAGAAGTGTACAAATTCTTGAGCTACTTCTAAATTAGAGCTTATGGCACCACGTGAAGTCTCCAATGTGTAATCAGTGTTTCGTATTTTATTCTTATTAGTTTCACTATTTATAACTTTCCAAACTGATTTTATTTTATTTTCTGCTGATTTGATCTTGTTGCTAATAAACAGGGCTTTAGCTATCTTGCAGGTATTTCGAAAAATTTTGGAATATGTAGCAACATACTTATTGAAAGTTCCAGTGTTAATGTAAGGCTTAAGGCCATACAGCTCGAACAGTCTTTCCCTACTTATCCTAATACCTCTAGTTGCCCAGTCACTAAAAATAAAATTAGGGCAAATATTTTTTGTTTTCTTTTCAAAAGTTTTATTGAATTCAGTGTGCACTACTGAAAAGAAATCCTCATACAATTTGTTTGCATCGTCCATATTCTGGCCCAGGGCATTTAACTTATTATTTAGGGTACTATTGAATCTATTTAATTTGCCTGTTGTAATCGGTCTAAATTGTATTTGCATTTTTTGCATTGGTGTTTTAAACTTAAAAGTTACCGTTTGTCCACTATGATCAGACGGCAAATAGTTTACGATGGCTTTATCTAAATAATCACAATCGCAGAAGACATTATCGATACAAGTAGCAGAAGTTGGAGTTACTCTAGTCGGTTCTGTAAAAACATTCGATAAATTGAACGATTTAAAAAGGCTTAACATTCTACAGCTATTTGAATTATTTTCCAGAATATTAGTATTAAAATCACCACAAATAATTGCGGGTTTGTTACTGGATGCAACTTTCGCTAGGACATCTTCCATTATTGACTCAAATAAGGAAAAGTTCTGATAATTAGGGGGTCTGTACACGCACACTACGACATGCTTATCCAGCTCAACACAGGACAGTTCGATGCAATGTTCAACTGATAAACCAACTATGTCATTACGTTGCTTAGATTTTAAACAATTTTTTATCAAGATCAGAGAACCTCCGCGTAGCATAGATTTACGGTTAAAACAACTGCCCACACTGTAGTTCTTATAATTAATTAGCATTTGGTAATCCTTTAGCCAATGTTCAGTAAAACAAACAATCTCAAACTGTGTTTTTTCTAAAAACATTTCAATTTCTAATAATTTGGAAGAAATACCTTGAATATTTTGATGAAATAATTTCAAGGCATTCTGCTGATCTCCTTTTTGATAATTACTTATATTAGAGCAAGAAGACACCTTGTTGTTGTTAGTTATAAGAATATTCTTACTGGTACCTTCTGTTGTCTTATAAACTAGTTTAAATGACTATCCGGAGTTAAACCCAAGACTTCAATGTCATCACCAGGCAGTGAGCTCATAGTCAGTGAGGGACATGGATACTCCTTCGTACAATTTGTAAAACTATTTATAGCATTTGAGCTACATTCATTCAGTTTCACCACCTTATTATTAGTATTATTACTAATCATTGTGGTGTTAATAATACAAGACTTCGACATACTATTTATGTCTGAGTTTATATAAAAAGCTAATAGCCTTGCTATTATGTGTCTAAAACTAACAGGCAGATACACAGTACCCCTAGTCGACTTTAAAGTTTCCACAAAAGTGTTGGTGTCAAGAAATACAAGCTTGTCACTATAATGGCTAACTAAGAATTGCATATGTTTATTAAGCATATGAATATAATTGTTTTGTCTTTTTGTCAATTTTTCAAAATATGGGAATGCACACAATATTATTTTACTACAATTTAGCTTTAACAACTCAGTTACACAATCAGTTATTTCTTCTATTTTGACCTTAGAACTATTACCTACAAATACAGTAATGTTGGTTTTAGGATTGAACACATTTCCTGTTACTGATGCCATTATTTGTTTGTAGGTAGACCCTGGCATACAATAATTTTGAGTAGAACAACTCAGGTTATTACTAATTAATTTACCTAAACCTCTTCCTATACTATCTGAGAACATAATTGAATGATAACAATCATGACTACTGAATGATGGACAATTACCAATCTCAGGCTGTACCACTTGAGATAGATCTTGTATTATACCAGATATACTCTCAGTCTGGGACGGGTCCTCCGTTGCCTGAGACTGGACAGCTTCAGGGTTTAAAACATTCTGACAAGTACACTGACACATAACTAACTCATTTGCAGCAAGAATATGTTCTTTAATTTGGTTCTGAGAGCCCACATATTTAATGTAAAGGGAACTAAGTCTTCCTTCAAGTAACTGTATGTCAGACTGTAAGCGCTGCGTATCAATTTCATAGATTTTTTTGCTGTCTTCTAATTTGATTTGATAATTGTTTAGTTTATTAAGTAAATCAACACGTTCTTTTCTTAGTGGAATATTTTTGGAAAAGTGTTGTTGTTGTTTTCTAATTCGATTACATTTTTTAATTATTCTATTCAATTTTACATATTTTTTCATTTTCCTATGGCTAACTTTATAACTGTAATTCTGTTTCAGCAAGGAATCTTCAGTAAGGTCAATAGTTGTAATGGAATGAGGGTTACAATTAGTATTTAATAATTCGTTGTATAAGTGGTTAGTTTCTTTAACCTGAGTACATTCTTTTTCTTTTTCCAACTGAATAATACGACTATTAGCTTGCATTAATTCATCTTTTAGGTCCCTAACTTTGCTTAAAGCCTCCTCATACAAGTAACTACAGTTGCTGAAACCATCTGTGACCACCTTCAGTTGATCCCGTTCATCCACAACATCCAGATATTGCTGATGTAGGTCTACTAGCTCCCGTTTAAGGCTTGAGTTTTTGTTAACTATCTTCTTGACTTCCTCCTCACTTTCATCATTCTCTTGTAACAGCTGTTTACATTGGAGTTTAGATGCTTCAAGTTCTTGGAGGGCCGTTCTCAATTTAAGCTCCATATCCTGAGCAGTAGCCTTACGGGTCATCACAGGCATGGTTTCAGGATTTGTTACTGAAATTAGAATAAAGAAACGGTGAGAACAAGTAGGACAGACAAATAAAATAAAATAAAGGTGGAAATTAAAGGGAAAAAAGGGAGAAGTTAGCGTTGATCAGTGGTGAAATAAGGTAGGCTGTTACTTATTTGGCTTAAAGAGATATAATCAAAGCTTTAAATATCAAAATTAATGTAAAATGTTCATCCTTTTATTTCTTTAGGATTTTACTTTTCCTTATGTGGGTAGGTTGACCTAGATTTTCCTAGATTTGCAAGTATTATTTGATGTTAAAATATAACGACAATGCAAAAATAATGATGATAAACGTTGTTATTGTCGTAATTATAATAAAAATCAGATTGAGAATAACAGAATCTTCGCTAAGTTTCGTTTTCTTCGATGCGATTTAGACAATGCAGATTGTTACTCAGCCGAACTATTTATGTTAGACTTAACGAAGACGTATAACAGAGGTAAAGTGACGATTGTGTGCTATTAAAATGTAAAAGTAAAGCAATACTCCCCGTTTAAATCCGTGGCTCGAGCGTCAGCTGTTGATTTTAGGTTACCGGTATGTAACCAAACACTGTTTCACTTAACTAAATTTACAGGAAAACAATAGTCCTGAGTATTTATGCAGTTATATTACGTTTACACATAAAATTACACCTTAATTTTACTTAATTACTAATTAAAATTAATTTTAAAATACGGAACAAAAATTTGACATGTCACTCGGGCAGTGTTGCCACTTTTTTTTTTTAACACTTCCATGTATCTATATTCTTGAAGTAGCGATGTTTGTGAAGAACAATCCAAACCGCTTTGAACGTATGGCCGATGTATACCCAAGAAACAGACGTGACAATTCAAAATTAAATAATGTATCCTGTCAAACCACCATGATGCGCAAAAGTATTTATTGCATGGCCCCAGTTGTTTATAATAAATTGCCAAGTGCTTGGAAAGACTTGAATACGGTGCAATTCAAAAGTAGACTACGTAAATTATTAATTGATAAAACATACTACAGTGTAACTGAGTTTTTAACGGACAATTCTTGTCAAACTACCTCGAAATTTTAATTAATTAATTAGTGTTTACATGATATAATTATGGTGTATTGTCTATGACCTGAATTTTAATATTTGTTTGTCTATTTATCTTCGGACCACGATTTTGTTGTTGAATGTAATAATTAAGTTGATATTTTTAATGAAAATTTGAATTTTATATATTTTATTTAATGAGAATGATATAATTAATTTAATGTTTCTATGTATAAGAATTTAAATTTTAACAATTTTATGTAACAAAAATGTTTGCATGCCGAATGGTAAAATATGGCAGAACTCAAGAAAACCTACTACCTACTTATGTATAACCCATATTTGCAAATAAATGCTATTCTATTCTATTCTAGAACTAGTTGATATTTATTTTACTGTAAAAAATAATTACTCTAAGGTCATAAACCAGAAAGAAAACAGACGAGAGCGTTTGTGTGGATAGGGGCCGACCCTATTTCCTCTTAAAGGAACTAAGGAGTCTTGAATCCACTAAATATTCACCCTTCGAAATCCTAGCCTTGTTAACCTCGAAGCTCGGACTTCCTAGCACGTGTAAAATGACAAGAAAGGCACGTGCTACAGCGACATGTTTTAAGAATTGTTATAACGCGCGAACAGCGACAGATTTCTGATCGTTTGCCAAAGTATGACTAATTTCTATCGTCATATTTCCTCGTATTTATTTATTAGATGTTAACCCTTGGAGGGCTGTTCCTACTGCAGAATTTGCAGCATACTTCATCATCATCTGCCTTGCTTTTTTTTCCAACTATGTTGGGGTCGGCTTCCAGTCCGAAGTCGATCGTCGGGTCGTCGGATTCTACCATTACCTGGGTCAGATAAATTTATTTTCTTTCTTTCTTATGATAAAGAGAATCTTCTATTCATCTGTCAGGAGGTAGAAGTGAAGGAATATTGGCTGCTCTTTAGCAAGATGGGAGTCTTCATTATCATCAGTCTCCTTCCCTTATCTCAATGTTTTGTGGTCGGCGCAACATTTCTTATTCTTCCATACTTCTCTATTAGTCGTCGTTAGAGGAGCTCGTGGCTAAGTAAAAACAGCCGCACGGGTAGATCGATCAGGTTAAGCTACGCTTGCCGGGGTTGGTCCGTGGTTGGGTGACCATCTTAACATACCGAGACTCCTCCTTGCCTCGGAAAGCACGTTAAGCCGTTGGTACCGCTGTCATTTGTAGATCAGAACAGTTGTTACGGGTCATCAGAAGCCCGAAAGTCTGACAACCAGTCTTACCAAGGGGTATCGTGTTACCCAGTAAATAGGTTGTTGAGGTCAGATAGGCAGTCATGTAAAATACTGGTATTCAGCTGCATCCGGGAAGCCGACCCCAACATAGTTGGGAAAAGGCTAGGCAGATGATGATTTAAGAAAAGAAGCCGAATGATATGGCATGAGGCGTTTTCCTTTCAACCATAAAGCTAATTACCCATCGTAACTCGTCTTGTAATACATGTAGCGCACGCGCACGTGACGTCACGTTACATTTGGTCTTCTATTAATAATTCGCGTTCAGCGGCCCGAGCAGCCGCGTGCCAACTATGTATACGTGTTTACAAATACCACGCTTTGGTGCGAAGCTATCGGTTTATCGGGCGATGGTTTGGCGTTTTCTTTCTTCTGAGAAATCACAACCAAAAGTACCCAGTTCTTGTCATTCTGGAGTCGTAATAGTTATTTATGCAACTGTTATATAATAAGGGGTATTATACCTAATATTGTTGTTAGTAGTGTTTTTTTACCTAATTATTTACAGTTGCATACAAGATTGTATCTACACCCATGATATGAATCTTCTATAAAAGTTTCTTTGCAATACCAATATGGAACAAAAATTGCGCTGTACGACGTGAATTCGAATTTTTCGAATTCGAATGTGTTTTGTTTTAAATTACGGTGCTTTGTTAGTGAAACGCTGGTGAATGACAATATTGTAACGAAATTCAGTACAACATTATAACACCCGTTTGGATGATATTATGGTTACTATGACACTAGTTATTTTAATGTTGGCAATAAGCTAACTGTTTCAGAATCTTTTAGAGAGGACTTATAGCATGGGTGTAGATAAAAGTCCTTATTGATACCAGAAAACAATTTGATCTACTGACTGTATCTTTTGACGTTTGATCTTTCTCATGGCACAGTATAAATAAGTAACAGTATATGTCTTCATGTAAGGCGGAAGAAGATGAAGAGATCCGTAGGAGACCCAGAGTAACCGACATAGCCCGAAGTATTGCTAAACTTAAGTGGCAGTGGGCAGGGCACATTACTCGCAGAACAGACGGCCGATGGGGCCGAAAGGTTCTCGAGTGGCGACCGCGTACCGGAAGACGTAGCATTGGAAGGCCCCCCACAAGGTGGACCGATGACCTGGTGAAGGCCGCGGGAATGTGCTGGATGCGAGCATAGAACCGGTCGAAGTGGCGGTGCTTGGGGGAGGCCTATGTCCAGCAGTGGACGTCTTTCGGCTGTAATGATAATGACCCTCCTATCACTGAGCAAATGAGAGCTCAATTTGTATTTCATTTAAAGCTCTCATCTCGTATGTTATTCATTGGTGTATTTTTGGTCCGTGTATTGATTTTTAGCTGAAAAGGGCGCGGGCGATGCAAAAAGTGAATGTATTTTCAAATTGATGTACAATTTTGTGTTTTATCTCCTAATCTTCGTCTTTTCATGTGGTTAGTGAATAACCAGGTGTCAGAGTTTTAAAGCCGCCCAAGAGCCTCTGAATTGGCTTCACATGCCGTCAAGAAATATCTCTCTGGCATGCCGTTTTTTCACGATGTTTTCCTTCACCGTTTTAAAGCAAGTGATAATTATACAATACGCACATGAATCCGAAAAGTCAGAGGTGGGTACAGATCGATTCAAACTTAATGGCGGCTCGGAAGATAGCTTTTAGCTGCGCAGTACCCCACCCCTCACCCCCGCTGTCACATGAAATTGTTACTGCGCAGCGACTCGCCTCATGTTCCGAGCCGCCATTAAGTTTGAATCGAACTGTACCTTCGGTTCGAACTCGAGACCTATGACTTGGCAGGCCGTTGGTCACACCACTGGGCTATCACTGCTTATGAAAGCTATTATCTTTTAATGAAAGCTGTAATAAAGATACGTCTGGCGACGGAAACGAATCCTTTCAGCTTCCTTTATGGTTAGGTTTAGTATCCGGTCGGATTTGTCCGACTTTTTGGCCCTCCGTCCGGACTTGTCGTGATTAGGATATTTTTGTGATAGATAAGTAAGATTTAAAAGTAAAACGTCCGCCATTTTTCAAGACCTTACAAATTTCGATATGGTAACCCTACTTATGTGTGAATATGCGCTAGTGTACCTATCCCGCGAAATTCTTTTTTTTTTACGTATTTGGTAATTTGCAGGTCAGTATCAGGTTGTATGGTAGTAAAAAAGTTAGACCTGGTCGTAAAAAATGACAATTTACCAGAGTATCATCATTAAAATCATCAAAACAAAATAAAACGACACTACGAACATTTAATTCGTCTAAAATTAAAACTGATGCATTTAATGAATCAAATGATTAAAAACACAGCGTCTTCCTAACAGTCATAAAAGAAACATAGACAAAACAATTTTCTAAATTATCTTTCAAACATGAAACAAGAACGAAATTACATAAACATTAAAAAAAAAACTTCAAAAAATTCCTTCAATGTTTACCTACAGACATAATGAAAATAAAAAAAATAAAACAGATGTCTGTACTAATATATCAAATATGAATTAGTAACAGTAGAGAGAATTCATTCAGAAAATGACGTACTCCCATATGTACTGATTTTCTGTGTGTGCGTACGAAAATGTAAGCATGACGGCAGGAAACACCCGACCATACTAAGTTGACACTTCGGGGTGGCGCCACTTTCTAAGGCAGCGTATTCAAATTCTGAACATTTCAACTTTAGTTCCAATTTTCGCCGCGTGACACAAAAATTGGTACAGTTTGTGTCCATGTTTTGTCTATGTGTATGTTGGTGACGTGTTTTGTGGTTGACGTATGCTGACCTTCTTTGTGTGGGTGTTAGCATGTAATACACTACTGGCATTTCCTGTCGGCGAATGTTTTAAATAACTGTGGTTTGTAGTTGAGAAATTGATGGGTGGGTCACGATTTTTGCAATGTTATGTCTTGAAAGGTTTTGTCGTGAATATAGAAAAAAATAGCATTGTGCTGTGTGCTAATAAAAAGTATTTCATCAACATCGTCGTAAACTCGGGCAGAACTAAGAAATCTCGTACGGTTTGACTTGACAAAACTTCGAGATTTCTCAGTTATCTGTAACTTTAATATGAACGTATTATACACCGGAATAAGTTCTCGAAACGATGGTGAAAACCTCATCAAAATCTGTTGAGTGGTTTAGAAGAACAACGGGGACATACAGACAAACTGAAAAAGCGACTGTAATTTATTATAATATCCTACTAATATTATAAATGTGAAAGTTTGTGTGTTTGTGTGTTTGGATGTTTGTTACTCAATCAGGCAAAAACGGCTGAATGGATTTGGATGAAATTTGGCAAACAGATAGTTTATAACCTGGATTAACACATAGGATACTTTTTATCCCGATATTCCCACGGGATCGAGACTTACGCGGGTGAAACCGCGGGGCGCAGCTAGTATAATATAAATGCGAAAGTGAACGGTTATCAAATAACCGTCCCGTTTGCTAATCTTCATGTTACAATCATAACCGGTTCATCTGTCTATCTAGATTGTGTGGCACCCTCCAGCATCTGTAGAGAGGGTAGATTTATCATGGTCATTGTCTGGTTTTAAATTAAAGGTAACTTGTTCTTTTAAGGGTTCCGTAAGCTCAAAACGAGAAAAACGGAAATCTTATAGGATCACTTTGTTGTCCGTCCGTCTATCTCCTCTCTCCTACTTTTTGCTGTGCCCGACAGGGTCCATAATAAGATAAGATAAGATTTATTTTTCTCACCACAATATTACATGATACATTGTTACAAGCTCAGTCAGACAACATTTTTATATTGTGGGAGACTGGTGCCTAAACTAAGCTCTAGGCCTGTATTTCAAATCACCAGGTCTCCGCCCTTTTACAAAATTTTACATTTTTTTTTTTGGTCATAATGGTCGTATCTTTGTAAAACCTACCACCTAAGTTCACATGTGGAAGCAATAAATATATTGAGTATTGAGTATCTGTCTGCCTGCCTGCCCGTCAAGACCCTTTTTCTCAATAACATTTGGAGGTATCAAGTGGAAATACATCCTTACTAATATTATAAATGCGAAAGTAACTCTGTCTGTCTGTCGCGCTTTCACGCCAAAACTACTGAACCGATTTAAATGAAATTTGGAACACAGATAGTCTAGAGCCTGAGAAAGGACATAGGCTACTTTTTATCGACATACCATGCGGGCGAAGCCGCGGGCAGAAGCTAGTATCAAATAGGTCTTATGGTCCCTTGGAGCTCTTGATCTTAAGGGAGAACATTTTTTCAATTACAAAGTTAGGTTTGTCTTGGGATAAATTCATCCCAACTACGGAACCCTTCATTGTGCGTGGTCCTTGCGCACTTGACTGGTATTTTTTACCCGACTACGGTGAAGAAAAAGGAGGGTTATGATTTTGACCAGTATGTATGTATGTATGTATGTATGTATGTATGTATGTATGTATGTATGTTCATCTGTTCCCTCCTATCTTCCAAACCACTTATCACAATTTGACAAATGAGGTATCGTTAGAAGCGTCGTGATTGTCCGCTGGTTATAGGCTATGTGAAGTCACATTAAATTAAAAATAGCGCCCTCTAGAGTACATAAAGTGAGGAACTTAAAAAAAAATATGGTTTAATCGTACCATGTTGGGTATCAAATGAAAGGCCTTAATGAGCACATTTCAAAAATATATATATTATAACCCCAAAAGAATTTAAAAAAATATAGTAATAAAAACTAAAACCCAACTACGACTTAAAAGGTATAAACAAGACACCACAGACAGACAAATTAACAATCCGGAGTCACACGTACTCTGTTCGATTTATGCCCTAACACGTGTGACTCCGGATTTTTAATTTGTCTGTCTGTGGTGTCTTGTTTATACCTTTTAAGTCGTAGTTGGGTTTTAGTTTTTATTACTATATTTTTTTAAATTTTGTTTCGGATTACATTCACGGTGTTTTACACTTTAAGAAAGGGGATGTTAACGGTAGTTTGCAAATTAGGGGTTGAGAAATTGCACGTGCATCTTTTTATGGGTTATTCGTTTGACGTACGTTTAACATAAATGTACAGATAAGGCTGAGTCCTGAGTGAAGGCGCACCGACCGCACAGGCGGATTGCGCAGTGGATTTTGAAAGTTGATGCGTGCGCGTGTGTCTAGTGGGCGTTCTGGGTGATGGCGCACCGCTGTTGTTTGTAGATATGGCACTACCGTTGCCATAGCAACGAACCCAAAGTGCGCTGTCGCTCAGGACGCCCACTAGAGATCAGTCTGATAGATCCGGTCCGCAATCCGCCTGCGCGTCACTCAGGACTCAGCCTAAGAGGTGGACTTAATGCCATAGGCATTTTCTGCCAGTAAACCTCATGAATATCAGTAATGTACGTTCAGAGTCCCGACTCCTTTATGATAAAAAAATCAAGTAATAAAAACTAAAACCCAACTACGATTTAAAAGGTATAAACAAGACAGCACAGACAGACAAATTAAAAATCCGGAGTCACACGTGTTAGGGCATAAATCGAACAGAGTACGTGTGACTCCGGATTGTTAATTTGTCTTTATTACTTGATTTTTTTTAAATTCTTTTGGGTTTATAATATATATATTTTTGAAATGTGCTCATTAAGCCCTTTCATTTGATACCCAACATGGTACGATTAAACCATTTTTTTTTTTAAGTTCCTCACTTTATGTCCTCTAGAGGGCGCCATTTTTAATTTAATGTGACTTCTCATAGCCTATAACCAGCGGACAATCACGACGCTTCTAACGATACCTCATTTGTCAAATTGTGATAAGTGGTTTGGAAGATAGGAGGGAACAGATGAACATACATACATACATACATACATACATACATACATACATACCGGTCAAAATCATAACCCTCCTTTTTTCTTCGCCGTAGTCGGGTAAAAACCAAAGTCACCTCTACCATCGCTAATTTTGCACCTTTTCCAGACTTAGACTAACCACACCTACCTATCTTTCAATAAACATGTGTCCCCCTATCGATATCACATCACCCCCTGCCCTTGGGACTAAAAATAAAAGTTAACGCTGTGCGCTGTGCTAGCGACCGACGACTCTGTATAATCACCCCCTTATGCCCTTTACAACCCCTTTCAACCCTATCCAGTGTATCTGACGTGCTATTAAAATGAGGGTTTTTAAATTCACAAAATGGTTGACGTGCAGTTTTAATGAAGCGCAAAGTTGTTGCAAGATTTTTCTTTGTAAAACTTGCGGTTTCTTATGTTATTTGGGTTAGAGAGGATAGATAGATAGCTAACTAATGCAGCTGTTCTTTAATTTTCGTGTGGTTAGTGGCTAACCAGAGACCCTAGACAAAGTGACATTCTATCAGCGATAACGATGATGGAATAGGCAAAAATGTATAGGACTGACATAAGCTATCGAAAGGCTTACGTCAATCCTGTTGAAAGTCGTTGTAGAAATACGAAACGCTTTCGAAGCGATTGTCACTTGTCTAGGCCCTCAGATGTCAGGGATTTTATGCCGCCCATGGGCCTATGACTGGGCTTCAAAAGCCGTCGAGAAATGTCTTTCACGATGTTTTCCTTCACCGTTTTTGAAGCAAGTGATAATTATACAAAACGCACATGAATCCGAAGAGTCAGAGGTGCGTGTCTTGGGTTCGAGACCTATGACTTGGCAAGTGGCGGTCACAGCACTAGGCTATCAGTTATCCAGGGATGCGAGAAAGTCCGAAAGGGATACCGGGGCGGGCCCTTAGAAACAGGCAACTGAAGGAACACGGGTGGGTTTTAGTCAGTAAAAGTCTGACACGCCCTCCCGCTCCGCCCAGAGCGGGAGAAGTCATTTGAGGATTTCCCACATACCAACCTCTAAAAAAAAAGGCTGTTGTCCGTTGTCTTTGATAGTGATTCCACTCTGCCATGTCGATGTGCGAGTTCCTTTGCCACCTTTGAGAAGCTTGTGTGTAGCAATCGAACGTTTAGCTTGCATATCATTATTTAACACAGCATTAATTTTTTGGACTTTTTCACCGTTCGTCACACGAGGAAAGTTCTTCCCTGAAAAAGGTTCGTCATACGAATATCTAAAGTGCAGGCTTTGCTTCTGCAAAGCCTGCACTGGCTTGTCTTCTGACAGAAATGGGAAAATTAGGCTTTTGGGTTTTGTTTTTAAATCTAGGATGTTCAGCTGAATTTGATGAGATTGAAAGCCAAACTCAAGGAGATGGTTAAGCTAGTGAGTTATTCCATTCATTCGTGTAAGAAACTTAGCTCCGAGTGACTTCATAACAAAGGCTTTTACGATTCCTCTTCACTTAAAAGTTTTGACCTATTTTATTACTCAGCCCTCGGCCATTTTGATTACACCCAAACGCTTCATCACCACTCTACAAACATTGCACCATTAAAATGAAGTGACACAAAAAAAACCGCTAATTTGTTACCAATAAACTCCCTCTCACCGTTCGGCAAACCTCGGGGTCGTTCGGGAGAGCCGAACGATCCGGTTCTAGCCGGTTAGCAGGTTATTGGGACAACGCACACGCGCGGTACATCCTCTCAGCCCTTTGTCCTTTATGCAGTTTCTGTGCAATATGTATCGATAATTATTTGATATTCATAACATCACGCCTGTAATCCTTAAAAAGGTAGGCAGAAGTTATAAGTATAGGAGCTAAACTACTTATTATGTAGGTACCCTAGTATTATTTTGTTGAATACGGTATCTGACTTCTACAATAGCTCGTGGCTAAGTAATAACAGCCGCACCGCGTCGATCCATCAGGTTAAGCTACGCTTGCCGGGGTTGGTCGGTGGATAGGTGACCATCTATACATACCGAGACTCCTCCGTGACTCGGAAAGCACGTTAAGCCGTTGGTCCCGGCTGTCATTCGTCACTTTGACAGTCGTTACGGGTTGTCAGAACCCCGAAAGTCTGACAACCAGTCTTACCAAGGGTTATCGTATTACCCAGTTACTGGGTTGCGGAGGTCAGATAGGCAATAGTTACATGTAAAATACTGGTAATCAGCTGCATCCGGTTAGACTGGAAGCCGATCCCAACATAGTTGGGAAAAAGCTAGGCAGATTGATTGATCTGACTTCTACAATATAATCAAAAGCTGTCGTGGCAAATAACGCTAAACGATTTGCTAATATACAGGGTGGCATGGGACATCGACGCACAAACTGTAACCGCCTAGGCAAATCAAGGGTGTTCACAATCATGTAAGCACTGAATCCATGGTAACAGGTTGCGCCGATGACCATGCCACCCTGTAGATTTCTTCTTGAAGCGATTCGAATGAACTTCGGGGATTTTACTTTAGAAGAAAGAAAGAAAGAAAATACGTTTATTTGCGGTAAACATCAACAACAACAACAACAACAACTAACATTATGGGATTTGTGATTGTGGGAAAATTATAGGCTGATTATGCTTTTAGGAGTGAGGCATATTTATCGTCACAGATATTAAAAAATAGCAGATAGCAATTGCTCCTAACGATAAAAAATATAATTATGTTACTTAAAATCACAGATCCTCAAGACTGTTACCGCGGCTGTTACTGTTAAAACTTCGGATACGATTTTCGACTTGTAACGAAAAGAAATAAAGAAGATATTCAATTGAGTTTAATACGTATTTATCATCCGTACAAAAATAACAGGCTGTTATTTTATAACAGATAGATACGATTTTCGACTTTAAACCAACAGAAATAAAGAAGATATTCGATTGAGATACGTATTTATCGTCCGTACAAAAATAACAGGCTGTGATTTAATAAAAGATATTTGGATCTGTTATTTTTTGTCACAGTCACAGTGATAACAGATATCGTGTTTCACCTGTTACAACCCATCTCTACATGCTTTGTTATCAATTTTCCATTTCCATGTTTTCCATCGATATTCACCTCTGAGTCATACGCTAATTTACCTCCCTAACCTACATAGATTTCACCGTAATCCACAAATCTAACAAGCCATTAATAAAAAGAAAAAATATTTATTACATCACCAATAACGACCTCATTTCTACCCCGAAACCTTTTTCTCGGAACCTCCGTAGTTTACCTTGGAAACCGTGACTAACTTTCCACCAAAAGTCTATAATTTGTGACCTAAGACATGGCGCACACTATGCGACATTCAACTGCGACAGCTCGGCGACTAGACATAACGACAGACTGCGACAATTTTCATATACTTTGTTCAAAGTCGTCCTGGCACCTTAATTAAATTAACCTTAATTTATTAAGGCACCCATAGGAAAATTTCGGTTAAACAACCGACAGCCTCCTAGGTTGACCAGCAATATGACATTCCCCAAAAAAAAAAAAACACACTTGGCGTCAAGTTCAGAGTCGCAACGACCAGGCTAGGGGAGTAACACCTGCCAGGGTTGCGGGAAAGTCCGAAAGGGATACCGGGACCAGGCAACTGAACGAACACGGGTGGGTTTTAGTCAGTAAAATTCGGACACGCCCTTCCGCTCCACCCAGAGCGGGAGAAGGCATTTGACGATATACCACCCTCAAAAAAAAAAAAGGTGAGCTCTCGCTAATAGTCGCAGCGTCTAAAGCCACGGTGCACGCGCGCACCCGATGACAGTAGCATCTGACAGGTCCACGTCTTGTCGTTGAGCTGTCGCAGTCGCATGTCGCGTAGTGTGCGAGGTGCTTTTACCGGTAACGAGCCGCATTGGTTGAAATCAAGGTCGAAGCCGTATGAGTCAGCTGTTCCAAGGCAAACCAAGGTAAAATGGGTCTACCGCGTGTCTGGAACTGAAGTTCAAGACTGTTGCGGATCCAATAGGTGGCTTGGATGTGTTTCTTGCATGTCTTGGCAGCGTGTAAATTGGATTTAATGAGATTAGTAGGTGTAGTTTTAAAAGTATCCAACACTGGCTAGTCTGCAGAACTGTTGCTGCCAATATCTAAATATTTTATTTCACATAAACCTACATGGGCACTTATGAAATGTCAGAAGCTAGGCGCACGGTTCCAATTGGTCGTTTCCTATGGAGAAGAGCCGGCAAGAAACTCCTTGGTTACTCTATTAAAAATAATTGGCTTTTACAATATTTTCAAATTACAGTGTTAGTATAGGCATGGGAGGACAATTTAGGCCTTTCAACATGTAAGTACCAGGCCGGTACGGCGGACCTAAAAATTATCATATCAATCTGCCTAGCCTTTCCCAACTATGTTGGGGTGGGCTTCCAGTCTAACCGGATGCAGCTGAATACTCGTATTTTACACGGAGCGACTACCTATCTGACCTCCACAACCCAGTAACTGGTTAAAACGATACCCCTTCGTAATACTGGTTGGCAGACTTTCGGGCTTCTGATGACCCGTAACGAGTGTCATAGGCAATAGAAATACACCTACGGTTTATGAGATACAGCCCGCTGACAGACAAACAGACGGACGGACCGACAGTGGAGGCTTAGTAATAGGGTTCCATTTGGCACCCTTCGTGTACGGAACCCTGAAAACACGATACCTACTAAAATAACTGAACTTAGTAAGAATTGGTTAGTGACTAATCGTCAACACCCATTCACCAATGTTTGTTTGGAACAAACATGGGTGAATAGGGGACCTAAAACGGCCACATTAGCAATTCCTCTAAAAGCAATTAATCTCCTGAATTCCCCGCCGTCATTAGCAATTCCTCTAATTTGAAACAAAAACCAATTCATAATTTGTGGACCATTTTACGAATGTCCATAGAAAACTGTTAAACAGATGAATTATTTCGTAACTAGCAGCGCCCCGTGGTTTCACCCGAATAAGTGTTGATCCCGTGGGAATAAAGGTATAAAAAGTATCCTATGTGTTAATGCAGGTTATAAACTATCTGTATGCCAAATTTCATCAGAATACGTTCAGTAGTTTTTGCGTGAAAGAGTAACAAACATCCATCCATCCATCCATCCATACTCACAAACTTTCGCGTTTATAATATTAGTAGGATATGAATTTGCACGTAGTTCATATTATGAATTGCCAGTTGGTGACATTTTACGATGATTCATAATATTTTCTTTATGATTCTCCCAAAGTGGCCGTTTTAAGCCCCTAGGAACAAATGATTACTCTTCTGTAAGGTAAAACGTTTCAGCGTTGAAAAATCTCGCGAATATAACTGCACTATACAGGGCACATCTCTATTATTGGGCGTGAGTCTATAGTCGATGCGAGGGGACCGGGAGGGCAGGGAGGGGGTTACAGGTGACCTAGATACAGGATCCAGCCCATCTAGGCTATGTAGGTGAACTCTCTATCATACATTCAGGATTTTTATGACGTCATAGTAGATGGTGTGATTCAGGAGGGAGGTTGGTGTATAATTCATCACGGTTTTGTGTAAATTGACTGAAATGTGGTGATGATTGTTGAAGATGTCTGAAAAAATCATGTCGACTGAGCTTTACTGGCGTGCGTCGCGTAAACCAATAGAGTTTTATGAAAACCATTGCGGCATAAAAACTCTGACAACAGGTTAGTCACTAACCACCCAAAAAAACAAAGATTACGGAATTATTCTTGCTACGGTGATATTTTGCGTTTACAAAAAAAAAACAACAAAAGTGAAAAATAACTTAAACTTCGGAAGTCGGAGGAAAAAATCGAAAATTCAATACCAAAACACTGACTTCCGAAATAAATTTTTCTTTCACTTTTTTTTGTGTTTTTTTCGGAAGTCGGTATTTTTTTACTTTTCACCTTTTAGTTTTGGTACCTACCCCACACAAATTCGAATTCCACTACGTAATTAACAGTGAGAGGAACTTAAAACATCATCTATATACGCTAAGTGGAAAAATGGTATTATCTATAAAAACGGCAAAAAAATCACGTTTGTTGTATGGAAGCCCCCCTCAAATATTTGTTTTATTTTAATTTTATTATTTATTTTTAAAGCGAATATGTAACTAAATATTCTGTGAATATTGCAAGCGTCTACCTGTTGTCGTTTTCAATATCGAGCAAAAAAATCACGTTTGTTATATGGGAGAACCCTTAAATATTTATTTTATTCTGGTTTTTAGTATTTATTGTTATAGCGGCAACAAAAGACACATGACAAAGACAAAGACGGATGATTTGAGAACCTCCTCATTTTTGAAGTTGGTTAAAAACAGCTTGGGTTCAAGATTAACCAATCACCCAAGTTGACAGCAGACTTCGCATAATATCTCATAATCACCATTTCCCCACTAGCCCACATGCCAGTTCAGTAGGTTATCCCGGTCGGTCCCGGGGATGTCGGTGACCTTAAGATATAGGTCAGCATGCACCCCGCCCCGGTGCAATGTAGCTGGTGACCTGGTTGGAAGATGTGGTTGTATTTAGACTTGCTGATTGATTGTAATTATTATTTTGAGATGTTAAGTGAAAAAAATAAATGATATAAAACTAAAACACAACTACGAAAAAAAAATCAACAAAAAAGATATACAACCTTTTTTTTTGTTCAAAATGATGAGTACAATGACCCCTTTTCGGGTTTAGCATAAACAAAAAATAAGGTTGTATACAAGACATCACAGACAGACAAATTAAAAACCCGGAGTCACACGTGTAAATCGAACAGATTACGTGTGACTCCGGATTTTTAATTTGAAGACTTTATGTCCTCTAGAGGGCGCCATATTGAATTTAATGTGACGTCACATAGCCAGTGAACGATCAAGAGGCTTCAAGCGATACCTCATTTGTCAAATTATGATGAATAGTTTAGAAGTTATGAGGGAACAGATGAACATATATACATACCGGTCAAAATCATAATCCTCCTTGCTCATTCGCCGTAGTCGTGTAAAAATAATAATAAAAAAGAGCCTTTGATTTTAAAGCCCAGTTTTTTTTATTCATGGCAAGCTGTAAGAAAATTGGTACGTTTATTTACGCCTAGAATATGACGCGTAAAAGCGTGATTAAGTTACTGCTATCTTTTTACCGACTTCAAAAAAGGAGGAGGTACTACGTTCGGATGATTGTTTTTTTTTTTTTATGTATGTTCACCGATTACTCCGCCGTTTGTGAACCGATTTTAAAAATTATTTTTTAGTTCGAAAGGGTATACTCCCGAGATGGTCCCATATAAATTTTATTAAGTTTGCTTGCGTAGTTCTTGCGCTAGCTTCAATATTACGTATTTTTCCCACAGTCTATGTAGACGATATCATTATTAGACTCCTTCACTGTTATTTACATAGCAGGTAGTAACTTGTATGGGGTACCACCACTAAAAAGTGAAAAATAAAAACTTTTTCCAAAAAAAACAACCGACTTCAAAAAAAAACACTAAAAAAGTGAAAAATAACTTTAATTTCGGAAGTCGGTGTCTTTGCTTTTTAATTTTCGTTTTTTGCCAAGTCGGTTGTTTTTTTTGGAAAAAGTTTTTGTATGCACGTGTTTCTGTGACAAATAAACATATTTTTCTTTCTTCCTTTTCTTTCTTTCTAAAAATAAAGCACAAAAAATACATGGAGAAAACATCACATCCGCGCCATACATCAGCTCAAAGTGGGCACCGCTCTGTTCAGCATAATGCTCCGTGACACTTATGTGTAATAGTTAATTGATTCAGGCGTGACTGCGGAAATCCATCATAAAATACAAGTGGTAGTGCCGGACAATATGGCTCACTCTGCGTCCAGCGCTTGGCGTGGCAAAACGTCGTGTTCGGGTTCGCGACTGGTCAATCGTCATCAAGATGCCTCGTTGAGAGGTGAAACACGTGTCGATTTCTTACAGGGTTTTTTATGACTCTTGAGGAATAGTTAAGCGGAATAGGTTACTAAATATATCTACGTCTATTGTATTTTACTTATGTGCGAAACAGAGTCATCAGCGCTGGTATTCAGCAACAGTCAGTAAATAAACGCTGAGCAATATTGTTTGATGTGAGGGGCTGCATCACGGGCCGAGATTCAAGGTTAAGCAACACTTGCCGAGGTTGGTTCGTGGATGGGTGACCGTTCATTATATATCGAGACTGAGGTACTGATGAGTCACAGGCGCTCTGAACTTACTTCAAGGGCAGTAGGTCACGGCTGTTTGTTGTAGAGGGACTGTTTCCAATACACATCCAATCAATCTGCCTAGCCTTTTCCTAACTATGTTGGGGTCGGATTCCAGTCTAATCGGATGCAGCTGAATACCAGTATTTTACATGGAGCGACTGCCTATCTGACCTCAACATCTCCGCGAGCGACTATAGGCGTGATGTTTTGGATTTTTCACAGAGATGTTTTTCATACGGCACGGTTTATTTATACCGTAAAGAAACCGTGCCGTCTACAAAGGGCCTGATGCTCTAAAAAAATCGCATACCCACTTACCTCCTTACTAATAAACGTTGTATAGCGCCTGTATAGTTATACAACGCTTTGTCTTCTTCTTTCGAAAGTCAAATTACTAACGACTGAAAGAGAGAAACCGGTGTGTAACTATTCACCTGATATAATACGTTTATTAGTAAGGGCGTAACTTTAACGTCAACATTTTATTGTAATAGCCCGGTTCCCTCGCATTCCTTAGTGGCATACATAAATAAAAATAATGACTATTTTTTATATATTTTAGAACTAATGAATTCTGGGAAAATATAATACTTACTGAACTTATAAAATTCACATGTCTACTTATTCTGAAACAATTAGTACCGCTAAGCAACTAAGCAATGAGTCACACAAGACTGCTACGCGGGGCTACGCGCCTGAACTTGCTACGGTTAGGTCACGGCTCTACGCCGTAGCAACGTAGCCGTAGCCGACTTATGTCCATTGTGTTATCCGTCACAACATTACTATAAGAGCGTTTATTTTGAAAGTTGGCAACGTCGCAAATAGATGTCAAATATTTCGCTGTTTTGATTAATTTGGCAATATTACTGTATGTAAATATGAAATATGGCTAACCTGCTATATAAATACCAGTGACGGAGTCACTATATATCGTCTACATAAACTAAGTGGGAACAAATACGTAATATTGAAGCTAACTCAAAAACTACGCAAGCAAAGTTAATAAAATTTATATGGGACCACCTCTGAAGCATGACCTACCAATCAAAAGAATCATCAATATCGATTCATAATTGGCGGAGTAATCGCGTAACATACATACAAAAAAAACATACAGATGAATTGAGATCCTCCTCCTTTTTGAAGAAGTCGGTTAAGAAATTGTGGTTAAGCAGACGTTTATCATTAGTTAAAAATAAGGGTTTTGTATAGAATCATTTTTTTCTAACTGAACAGACAGCTGTGCTGCTGGGGAGTTTGTTGCGCCACTTCTTCTTCCCAGCTAAAGCACTAGGAAGTGGTGAAGGGTGGGCGTTTTTGGGGGACTGTCTTATGTGATTTTGACGTTCGAAAAGTGCTGATTCTCAGCCTAGTTTGAATAAATGACTTTTGATTTTGATTTTGCACACATCGCACGCTTAATCATATACTGACTTTTTCGAGAAGTCGCAAAAACCGATTTAGCAAACCTGACTTACCTTACAAAATGGCTTATTACTCAAAGAAAATACCTTTATATATAATGAAATAATTGTATTGTAGGGATAGTTGATAAAGTGAGTATTGTATTTAAATATAATTTGTAAGAAATTTAGATATTTTTACTATGAATTAATCGGTTAAAAAAATTGTTCCTCAAGATGCGTCAGTTTAATATAAAAGTTTTATAAAATATAGGCATAATACACAATCAGTCAAAGAATTGTTTTTGTATAAAACAGAACTAACACTAAATCATTCATGAATAGTTTGATCCTATTTTGTACTAAATAGGCATTATTTAACATTTGGTCACATTTTTATAAATAATTTCAATAAAACTTACCTTTGATTTTTACACTAAAGCGACTTTAATTACTAATTTGACACTTTTAAATAAAAACACGTGATGTTCACGATCTTAGTCCTTGACGCATGCTGATACTGTCTCTGTCTCGTAAAAGCGTTTGTCGAAACGTTTGCGTGTGAAAGAGACAGATATAGGTTTAGCTCCGCCTAGAAACAAGATATAAAAAAAAAACCGAGATCGGCCGAAAGAGGGCGTTAAAATAAACTTCTTGGTATACTTAATTAAACTTTGACCGAAACACTAATCGGTCAGTATATGATTAAGCGTGCGACATGTTTACGAAACCTGTCTCACACGTCAATGTTGACAACGCTCTGTCTTTGTTTTTTATTTAGTCTGAGGGATCTTAGTACAAAATATAATATTCTGGCCGCGGGTGAGTCATTCTTGTAGCTCAACCGTAGCATCTGGTCCTGCTACACAATACAACATTATGTTCAGACGGTGGTGAGTCATTGTCGTAGCGCGTAGCACCTGAACTTGCTACGAGTCTACGCCCATGTCATTAGGTCATGGCTTTACCGCGATTGTGGTACTGTTTCCATTGGTGTACGGTACGAGAATACTTGTGGTGATTTGTTTTATTGAAAAGTTGATGAAAAATGTCGTCAACTGTTCAATGAAACTATCACAAATCAAATGCACTATCACTCGCTTCTCACTCGTATAGTATTTCAAAAGTAACCATTAGTAAGAATATAATGAATGTGAACTCTTTGGAAGCCACAGGGTTTTTCAATAAAAGGAAACCACACATAGTTACTTTTGTACAAAATCACCTTGCTATGCCTTCTTTTAAACCGACTCCAACAAAAAAAAAGTAAAAAATAACCTTTTAATTTTGGAAGTCGGTGTCTTTGCTTTTCGAGTCCGTTTTTTGCCACCGACTTCCGAAATTAAAGTTATTATTCACTTTTTACTTTTAGTGTTTTTTTTTTGAAGTCGGTTGTTTTTTTTTTGTGAAGGTTTAAGTAAATGTTTTTTATTTTTCTCTTTTTAGTTGTGGTACCTACTCCATACAAATTCGAATACCACTACCTGCTATGTAAATAACAGTGACGGAGTCACATAGAAACGATAAAGTTAGTGTTTTTTTTTTTTGAAGTCGGTTGTTTTTTTTTTTTTTTTAAAGTTTTTACTTACTAAAAGTGTAAACCATATTTCTAAAAGAAATAATATGTCTATTCTATTGTAAACACAAATAAATCACAATATCGCATGGTGTAACACTGGAAACAAACCGCAGATGGTTCGATAGCGATGACTGATTACCGCGTTTCGTTCCGGTTTACATAACCAGCGATAGCGGGCGGTGAGCGCATTGTTTTTACTGCTGATTCCCTTACTGTGACGTCAATGTGGACGGTAAGCGCGTTGTTTTACTGCTGATACTCGTACTGGTACCCTTGCACTGACGTCATATGCGGCGGTTTATGCATTATATTTGAGTTAGGAGTTGCGTTAGTAAGCTGTGAAGTTCTCGTAGTTTGCGCGTTAAAGAGAACATTTCAAAAGCCAGCTATCTTATTTTCGTAACCGATAAGGACTTATCTGTGACCCTAGACAAAGGATATTCTATCAGCGATAACGATGATGGAAAGGCAAAAATGTATAAGACTGAAATAAGCTATCGAAAAGCTTATGTCAATCCTGTTGAAAGTCGAAACGCTTTCGAAGCGATTGTCATTTGTCTCGGCCCTGTTTCATTTTGACAGTTCAACATTCATTGCGATATTTAAGTTGTTGAACAAATGTGTTGTGAGGCGCACACTATTGTTTTCAAAAAAAAAAAAATTTTGTTATTTGTATTTTGTGTTTCACGAACTGTGTCCAAATAAACGTTATTCTATCTTTCTTTCTTTTCGTTTTCAATTTTTTTTTCGAACTTATGATGCAATGATGCGAAGACATTTTTGTTTCGAACCGATTCAAATGGTTTCTCATTGGGTGGATGGTTGATTCACTGGTTTTGGTTTCGAAATCTAGTTGACACCAATATACCATCTCATTAGAGTTCTAGCTTAGGTTCAAGCCGAAACCTATTTCGAACTTTATGCCGACAAACGTTAAGTTCTAAATACTAAATTGACAACTGAGACTCGGGTTTAATGTAAGTTTTTAACCGGCTTCAAAAAAGGAGGAGGATATACTATATTCTCCTGTATGTATGTATAAAAAAAATAAAAAAATGTATGTTTATCGATATTTTCGTCAATTGTGAACCGATTTAAAAAATTCTTGTTTAATTGGTAGAGGAAGCTTGCGCGGTAGTCCCATATAAATTTTATTAACTTTACTTGGGTCGTTTTTGAGTTAATTAGCTTCGATAATACGTATTTAATCCACTTTGTGTATCTTGACGATGTTATAGTAGAACCTACTTCCTGCCACAGTTTTTTTAAAGCAAGTAGTGGTATACGAAGTGCTGAAGCCTTTTTTTTTTGTAAAAATATAGTTTTTTTTACAAAAAAACACCGCATCGCTACAGTGTTCAAACCTAGACTGAAAAAAAAAAAACTGGTGGTAAATGGCTTACAGGCACTAAGCCATGAGTCATACTGCCTAGCAATGTAATTATTTGGCTTCTGTCTGTCGTTTCTACTAATTAGAAAAACGCCAATTAAGTATCTTCAGTCATTTCGGTGCCAATTAATAAGGGATGTCTCAGAAACATTTCAGCGGGCCTAAAATGGCCACTTTGGCAGAAACATATTAGAAAAATCGCTATCGCAGAAAAATCGCCGTAAAATGTCACAAACTGACAATTTATAATTATGATCTGTGCAATTCATATTATGAAATAATTCATGTTTGCATTCAATTGACAGTTTTCTATGGAGATTCGTAAAATGGTCCACAAATTATGAATTACTTTTGTCAAATTAGAGGAATTTCTAATGACAGCTGGGAATTCAGGAAATGAATTGCTTTTAGATAAATTGCTAATGTGACCGTTGTAGGCCCCCAGGATGATGTAATTATGGGACCGAACATACGGATAATTTCTATGCGATTATTTATTGATGACATTGACAATGTACACTCAAATTTAAATATTTTATTCTATATACTTACCTAATCACCTACATGGGGCATATGAAACGTCAGAAGCTAGGTGCACGGTTCCAATTGGTAGTTTCTGTTCGTCTTCACTCAATCTGCCTAGCCTTTTCACAACTACGTTGGGGTCGGCTTCCAGTCTAACCGGATGCAGCTGAATACCAGTATTTAATATGGAGCGACTGCCTATCTGACCTCCACAACCCAGTAACTGGGTAATACGATACCCTTGGTAAGATTGGTTGTCAGACTTTCGGGCTTCTGACGACCCATAACGACTGTCAAAGATCCACGAATGACAGCCGGGGTCAACGGCCTAACGTGCTTTCCAAGCCACGGAGGAGTCTCGGTATTTAAAGATGGTCACCCATCCACGGAACAACCCCGGCAAGCGTGGCTTTACCTGATGGCTGTTTAATACTTAGCCACGAGCTCCTCTTCGTCTTCACTCACGGAACGAAAAGTTGTGCAGTTTTCTGACCCCCATGTAACTTCCAAGTTGCACGAGAAAACCCAGTGCAACATAATTTTCTAATAATATATTTTATTTGTTACAGATACATGGCGTCCGTGGTACCGAAGAAGCATCAACTGAACTCCTCCGCTCTCCCTCTATTTTCCGCCATATTGCAATAACGAATTTACAAAAAAAATGCGCTCCGTCAACAGCCGTCCACGTACTCACAGAACGAAAGTCATAAAAAAACTAAAAATAAAAAAGAAATACGAGCTTACCAACATAAAAATAATACGGTGTTCTAAACTATAGTTACCAACTTAAGCGCGCGAATATTTTTGTTTGAAAAAAAGAAGTTTTTTGACTAAAGAGGCTTTAACTCTGTAGTTTATGGATGTAATATTAAATAGTTGCCTTCTCTTAGTAGTAGACAGTGTTGGTCCAATCTCTTTAATAAATAATAAGTAATAATTTTTCCCCCTTTATATAAAAAACTGTGTTTTAGAGGTGTTATTTAAAGAGTGAGTGAAAGGTCAGTATTTCTCTTATTATTTATAATTTCATTATTGACATATTGATTATATTTATAAATAATAGAATAAAAAATATTTATAATATTTTATTTATAATATTATTAATTAATTTATCAGAAAGATCCTTTTCATATGAACATTGTCAAAAGATCACTTTACTTTGTGTAAATTATTTCATCATCACTGCTCTCAAAGCAGTGAAAGAAAACATGGTGAGGAAACCGGCATGTCCTAGAACCAAACATTCCAAGACATATGTGACATCTACCAACCCGCACTGGGCCCGTGTGGTGGAGAGCCCACTCCTTCTCGAAGAGAGCAGGCCTGTGTCCCAGCAGTGGGAACATTATAGACTTAAGCAGAATCATAAGTGAAGGTCCTCCCAGACTGCTAGGGTTGCGGGAAAGTCCGAAAGCGATACCGGGGCCCTTGGCAACAGGCAACTGAAGGAACACGGGTGGGTTTTAGTCAGTAAAAGTCCGACACGCCCTCCCGAACCGCCCAGAGCGGGAGAAGTCATTTGATGATTTCCAAACCTCAAAAAAAGGTCCTCCCAGACTGAACTATGTAAAACAACACAACGACACGACGACGACGGCTTGTCGACAGACAAGCTCTAGACGTGAAGACCTGGGGGCCTAGACAAAATCCCTTTTCTGTAAGCGTTAACGCCAACGGAAAGATCAATTTGTTTGGAGTTGACAGCAGCAGTCACGTGACATCTCTAAAGCGAATGTCAACTCCATACAATTTGATCTTTCCGTTGGCGTTAACGCTTACAGAAAAGGGATTTTGTCTATAGCCTCGAGAGGGCCTAGACAAGTGACAATCGCTTCGAAAGCATTTCGTATTTCTACAACGACTTTCAACAGGATTGACATAAGCTTTTCGATAGCTTACGTCAGTCCTATACATTTTTGCCTTTTCCATCATCGTTATCGCTGATAGAATGTCACTTTGTCTAGGGCCTCTGTAATTGCCTGTCAGATTATCATACTGTTACCTATTTATCACCATTGTATTTAGCTGTTAGTCTTCCAAAGTCTTTAAAATAATTAATTAAATTAAATTAAAAGTCCAAAATGTTCTTTAACCAGTTGTTATGAATATTTCAGTGTGAATTCATAAGCAATGGAGACTACGGAACTGGAAAAGAGCGTCGCCGCCGGCTCTGAAGATACCAGCCAACTTAGTAGGAACAGGGTGAGTAGCACTGCCTTTGTCTGATTTCTGGCAATGAGTATTCTCCTACTTATCACTTCATTGTCACTATCAGTATGTAATCTAAAGCCGCAAACACACTTGCCTGTAACTTGCACGATACTATGCAAGTAGCTTGCATGCCATTGTGATATTGACCAATCAGAAGTCAAATGTCTCAATGGCATGCAAGCTACTTGCATACTTTTGTTCAAGTTAAAGGCATTTGCGGCTTAACAAAGGGCGTTCCCGTTAACCTGCAATAGTATAGCGTCTATACATACATGCTAAAAAAAAATATAAGCATAAAAAAAGAGTTTTTTATATTTTTTTATAGTAAAGTAGGTATTCACAAAAACTATTTAACTGTTATGGAAAAGAAACACTGTACACGCACACTTGACACACTTGTCTTTCTACGTTGAAATATAAGTGTGCGTGTAGTGTTTCTTTTATTTTACGTATCAATTTAATAGTTTTGTTTTGTGTCTGTTATTCACTAAAAATATTTTTTTTAAAATTTTTTTTTGGGTGCTAATTTTTTTTAATCATTGTTCCTCGCTATATTATTGCAGTTTAACGGGAACGCTCTTTATTAGTTAACATACTGTATAATTTAAAACAAAGTCCCCCCCGCCGCACTGTGGACCGAAAAAAGGCTCTCGAAGAGGAGCTTACATTTTAAAATGTCGGTTTTTTGCTTGAAATCGCTTCGAATAGCCAATATCATGCATAAATATATCATAGGATACAATCTGGTAGGAAAAGCGACAACTTTTATAAAGCCTAGCTTATATCGCCGGAACGGAAAGAATAACCAGAATATCCTTACACACGGTGATATAACTATTTATTTAGGAATTTTTGACATTTTCATATAACGAGATATAGTAACGTTTTTTTTTTAAAACTGAATCTGAAAAAATCGAGTAAGTATGTCATTTGTTGATATACAATACACGTAGCAGAAGGTAGGTACTAATCTAGATTAAAAATATAAAAATACAACCTAGCGTCAGACCTGCAGTCTGCACCCATAATAAAAGGCAATAAAACACCGTAGCACCGTCGTTCTCAATGCCAAGGCGAGGCACAAGGTCTAAGACGAAGGTCTAGGTGTAACGTGGTATCTGACAAGTCTGTAACATTATATGTAGGTGTTACGTCTCGCTAATGAGGTAGTTCTAAGTCTTGAAACTGACTAAGCTATTTTGTTTTAAAATGGTGACCAACATAAGTCTTATCATTATTTATTATGCATGAATAAATTTAATGAAGAAGGGGAATTAAGGGGGATGCGCTAAGGTAGCCCGCGAAATTTTTGCAAGTTTCAGGTCAGTGGTTGTACCTCGATTAAAATATAATTCGCGACCGTAACAAATATGGCTTTACAGAATTATAATCATTAGAATCAGCAAATGTCATGATTTCATGAAATATAAATATCAATAGGATTATATGAACTTAGAGACATGTATTTGACGGCGCGTCTAAAGATATTACGACGCTAAAGTTACGGAGTAGATTTTCGAACGATTGTGACAGCTGTCAACTTGACGTAACCCCAGGTACGGAGGAGGCGGCCCCCCGCCAAAATATTGGGAGATCGCGGAGATGGATAACCGGGAAACCGGCAAAGATTCATGGCGACTGTGGTATTGGTGATCATGGTGACTATCCTGGCAGGGCAGTGAGTTGATTGATCTGCGCTCGCGCCTCACGTACTCGGTGGAACGTCGTTTACATTATTGTTCATTCCCATTTAATTACATCTCCTAGCCCGCAAACCCACGCATAATAAGAGATAATAAGACCTCTTCTGATAAAGACCACGTAATGCCTTTATATTGATGATTTTTATGATTATAATTCTATAAATAAATATTGACACGGCCGCGAATCATACTTAGATCAACATACAACCTGATACTGACCTGCAAATCGCATAAAAAGTAACAAAATTTAAATTTCGCGGGCTACCATTACGCTTTCGGCTTAAGGTTCATGAACACACATCAGTCACAGTCGCGGTAACGTCAAGTCGCCGATCGTTGACGTCAATTTCAGGGACGTGTGTGAACAGATAATTAGTAAGTTATAGCAACGTTTCGGTTAGAAATTGCCTTTGTAAAGGTGTGTCATTTGAGCGGCAACACGCGGCGTTTCACCAATTTGACAGGTGCAAATGTCAAACTCCAAATTGAAAAAACAAAAAACAATCACTTGAAATGTCAAATTAGCCTACGAGATTAAAAACTGACTTTAGTTAGGTAAAAATGTTTGTGCATGGCAAGTATTCAGAAGCGTTCGCGCGCGGCAGCCGCCCACGATTGCCGCCCGATGTTTGGACATGCCTTAATGCGAATTGCCTATCAGAATATTGCGCATTGATTTATGCATGCACCTTTGCTTCATAAGGCTCCAGCACACGGCGTATTTTAAACGCGCAAATAACGCGCCTTAAAACTTAAAACTTTCGGCCTTAAAACTTACAGGCCTTTCTTTCTTTCCAGAGCTTCAAATCTAAACAACTGGTACGCAGTCAAGCGATACGCGAAACGCATTCACCACCGCGAGCGTTATCACCCGCGCAACCAACCACTCCTACAGTCACAATCTCTCCCACTACCGTCACAAACTCGTCTCCTAGTGTCGGTAACTCATCGCCTAGCGTCGGTAACACTGCGCCTAGCGTCGGTAACACTGCGCCTAGCGTCGGTAACACTGCGCCTATCGTCGGTAACGCGGTGAATAATGTCGGTAACGCCAACAGTAACATTGAAAACGGAGCGATTGACGTTGGAAACGCCGCGAGTAAGATCACAACGTCGCCTAGCGTAGGAAACTCTACGCCTAGCGTGGGTAACTCGTCGCCTACCGTGGTAAACTCCGTCGCTACTGCAGAGAAAGCGAGCAATGAACGAACTGTGAGTGTTAGTGACGATTCTAGTCATGTTAGTGTTAGGTGTAGTGATGTGGTTAACAGTAGTGATGTGAAACATAGTGATAGTGATGAATTTAAGAAGAAGTTGCCCGTTGAGATTCAGGTGAGTGTTCTGTGTTACTTAATTAATATAGGTTTGCGTTTGTGTTTAGGCGTTTGAAAAGACCAATTGGAATCAGGAGTCGTTTGAAACGACAAATTGGAGTGGCTTGCCGGCTCAGGAAACGCCTCACTCCTTTCCTGAGCCGCCAAGAATCTCCAAGGACACTCTTTAAAAAAATAAAACAAAGATCTTCGGAGTTGCGTAACACAGTCATAATAATTGCTATGCCATTAATTTTAACAATTCAACAACATTAATTGCGTTATAAATTTGTCAAACAGACCAACATTTTATGAATCAATGGTTTAGGAATTCCCTTAAAAATTCGTGATAAAAAAAATGTGTTACGCAGTTGGAATGCTGAACCAAGATACCCTAAAAAGTGTTACGCTGTTGGAATGCTGAACCAAGATGCCCTGATTTTCAATAGTCCATCCTATCTTTTTCCATCTCTTTTTAACAGCAGCTTTCTCTCATAGATAACATCAGGCGGCTGGGACGACTCGCACCACGAGCGTCACCGCACTCGCCGTTGGCACTCGGACGCGCCGCGCGACTTATTATCAAATAACCCGCGCGTGAGCTGCGTGTGCGGCTACTGCGCCGCTTGCGTCCACTGCAGGTACCTCATCATCTGCCTAGCATAATCAGCCTTAGAAGTTCCCAGTGCTGAAACACAGGCCTCGTCTCAGCGAACCCCAAGGCCACTAGCTACACGTTCAAGCGACACGCTCCTGTGTCCCATACGCGGTCTCCAGGGCTCGTCTGCACTCGTCTCCGATTCTTTTCCGGATAAATTCATTTCTGATCGTTGTATTTCAGAGGACGTCGTCGCCGCCACTACTGCACGACGAAGCAGGACTCCGGCATCGTGTGCCCCGACGAATGTCACGACTCCTCTGATAATGACACAGGTAACGACAAAAATAAAAGTACATTAATAAATATTTATGGTTAAAGAAATTTATTTCTCAATAAGAAATTACAAAGATTTCACTTACTTACTTGAGAACATTTTTAAAATTTAAAATATAGTTATAAAACTTTGAAATAAAAACTAAGCAGCTATTGTTAAAGTGTGTCCGAACATTGAGCGTCAACCGTGCGCGGCACCGTGCGCGGCTGCCGCGCGCGCCTTGCCGATCGGATGAAACGTGTACTCAAACTTTCAGTTTTTGGCCAGATATGGATCGCGAAAGAAGCATTCTTCTCCTTTTATTGCTAAGACGACGAATGACGAATGCGGCCCCTGCCTTTTTTATTAACTACCGCGCCGTTCCGTTTTCAATTTACATTAACTGCCGCGCCGGCTTACAGTTTATATGACCAAAACTTTTTGATAAATGTATTATTCTACAAATTACCTCTTTCACAAGTAATTTCATTACATGTATTGTCAAATTCCATTTTTTTTTTTAATGTTGTTTTTCAATTTCACAGTCGCATCTAATAACAACGATACGATGAGGAAATCAAACAGTCTCGATGTTGACGATCAACCTTATTACTGTAGGTGAGTCGATGTTCTTTCTCACCATGATTTTGTCCTCAGGCATATTACTGGACTATTGAGCTGCTCGCTCTGCTAAGCATTGTGACATTTTGAATATTATGGAAAGCCATAAAAATATACCTACCAGTTTTATATACAAATTGACATTATTGAATATTATATACAAAATGACATGATGATTACTTGTAAAGTATTGTTTTATTGTGAATGTGAGGACTATGTGGATATTTATTTTTCGTTCTGTTAGTTTTAGCGAAGGTCTGGCAATTTGAGAACTTTATGCGACCTACCCAAATGTCCTTTCTTTGGTATTGTTCGTCGAGTCGTTGAGCTCCTTAAGTTCTGAGTTGAGCTCCACTATTACTGACAAATGCTTGCACTGACTGGACAGGTCCACTCAAATCTGTGTGGTTCTTTCCTCAAAAGACCATTTCAGACTCTTATCTACATGGTCCTGATATGGCCTGACCAAGATTATGTCTGGACTTTAAAGGAGACGGTGACCTCTGAGTTTGTTTCGGCCTTTCTTCCTGAGAAGAAAGGCCGAAACAAACTCAGAGGATGATGTCGTTGATGAGGAGAGATGAGGTCGGCGTTTCCTATCTGACTACTCTGAAGTAGTCAGATAGAAAACGCCGACCTCATCTAGCTTATTTTTACAACTTTTTAATATTCCGTGTAAAAGTGATTCCAATATCCTATTTACAGAATAAACAATTTCATTTCATTTCATTTAAGCAAGTTAGTGTGGTTTTTGTACAGTATAAGAGAACATTAAAATTATAATATACGAGCTAAAGAGAGGCTTCTGGCTAAGTCATAACAGCCGCACGTGTCGCTCCATCAGGTTAAGCTACGCTTGCCGGGGTTGGTCCGTACGTGGGTGACCAGCTTTACATAAGAGTCCTCCGTGCCACGGAAAGCACGTTAAGCCGTTGGTCCCGGCTGTCATTTGTGGATCTTTGACAGTCGTTACGGGTCGTCAGAAGCCCGAAAGTCTGACAACCAGTCTTACAAAGGAGTACCTATTACTCCGTTACTGGGTTGAAGTAGTCAGATAGGCAGTCACTCCATGTAAAATACTGGTATTCAGCTGCATCCGGTTAGACTGGAAGCCGACCCCAACAAAGTTGGGAAAAGGCTTGACAGATTGACTTATAACAAAAAACTTTGTTCCGGCTTATCTCCGAAACGGCTGGACCGATTTTGACGGGACTTTTACTGGCGGATAGCTGATGTTATAAGGACTTAGGCTTTAGTAATTATGTCACGTCGTTCTGTACCGATCTATGCTGTGTGTCCGTTTACGAGGAGGGTATTTGACAAATTATGGAACTCACATGGTTATATTTATTTTCAGATGCCCAGAGCGTAAAGAAATCAGACCAAAGATGCTAACTAGAAATGATTCCGGTAAGATATTCATCTTACTTTGAAACCTGAAGGGTCCCAAGCCGAACCCTATTACTAAGTCTCTGCGGTCCGTCCGTCTGTCTATCAGTGGGCTGTATCTCATGAACAGTAACAGATTGTGTATTTCTATTGCCGCTGTAACAGCAATTGCCATCACCCGGGCACAAATCTAGACTCCGACCTGATACCGAGAAATCCATTCTATAATATTATAAATTCGAAAGTAACTCTGTCTGTCTGTATGTTACCTTTTCACACCTAAACCACTGAACGGATTTCGATAAAATTTGGCAAGGAGATACATGGCATTCCGGGGAAGGACATAGGCTACTTTTTATCGACATACCACGTGGGTGAAGCGGCGAAAGCGAATGGTATAAATGCGCTTTCACGCTAAAACGACTGAACGGATTTGGATGAAATTTGGCAGAGAGGTAGACCATGACCTGGAATAGGACATAGAATACTTATTTTCCCGATATTCCTACGGGATCGAGACTTGCGCCGGTAAAACCGCGGAGCACAGCGAGTAATCAATATTTATCATCGATTTTTCAGATGACCGCTACGAGCCAACGGGACCAGAACTGGTGCACTTTATAAGGGACACTCTCAATAAAAACATGCGCGACAGAATGGCGCTCCTCAAGATTGAACGAGAATTACATGCGCTGGTCAACGATACAGGGTAAGCAGACATCTTACTTTTCGCCGCGTAATGAACTGAGTCGTTTCGGTTTACGACCCAATCTATATACGAGTATATTTGTTAGGTTACATTGTTAGAAAGAATCATCAAAATCGATTCATAATTGGCAGAGTAATCGCGTACCATACACAACAATAAAATATACACACGAATTGAGAACCTCCTCCTTTTTGAAGAAGTCGGTTAAAAATGTAGAAAAAACTTTTTACAAAAAAAAAAACTGTGATAAATAACTTTAATTTCGGAAGTCGGGTGTCTTTGCTTTTCAATTTTCGTTTTTTGCCACCAACTTCCGAAATTAAAGTTATTTTTCACTTTCTAGTGTTTTTTTTTTTAAAGTCAGTTTTTTTTTTTTTTCCTAGCCTACCCTGTCCCACTACTGGGCAAAGGCCTCCCTCCACTCCTTCCATCTAGTCGGTTGTTTATTTTTCTGTAAAAAGCTTTTATTTTTCACTTTTTAGTTGTGGTACCTACCGTGCCTCGGAAAGCACGTTAAGCCGTTGGTCCCGGCTGTCATTTGTGGATCTTTGACAGTCGTTACGAGTCGTCAGAAGCACGAAAGTCTGACAACCAGTCTAACCAAGGGGTATCGTATTACCCAGATACTGGGTTGTGGAGGTCAGATAGGCAGTCGCTCCATGTAAAATACTGGTATTCAGCTGCATCCGGTTAGACTGGAAGCCGACCCCAACATAGTTGGGAAAAGGCTAGGCAGAAGGAAGTTGTGGTACCTACCGCACACAAATTCAAATACCACTACCTGCTATGTAAATAGCAGTGACGGAGTAACTTAAAACATCGTCTACATATGAGACCATCTCTGAAGCATGACCTACCAAACAAAAAAAGAATCATCAAAATCGATTCATAATTGTCGGAGTAATCGCGTAACAAACACAATTGAGAACCTTCTCCTTTTTGAAGAAGTCGGTTAAAAATAAGTTTTTATGAATTCCCCTAGAATTTTCACATGGCATCGGTTTTTTACTCCTATGGAAGATAATGCGATGTTTTTCGGGAAAAAAAGAAAGGAAAATTGTTTATTCTGAAAAAAATTATACCTAAAAAACGCACATACAGAGCAGCCAAAAGCCTCTTATTCAAGCAAAGTAATTTGCCTATTTTGTCTATTGGTTGATGTCCGGGCCAATCACAATACATTAAACAAATAACAAAATTGAAAACAAATAGTTTTCACTCTTTACTAAGTCAAAGTCAAAGTCAAATAATTTATTTCAAATAGGCAGATATAAGGCACTTTAGAACGTCAAAACAAAGAAATAGAATTGATTCTAGTTGCCCCTTCCAAAAGGTAGTTTTCGTATGGAGAAGAATGGGCAAGAAACTACACCGTTACTCTTTTTAAAAATGTTTTACAATATTTTGTATACATCAATTATATAATTTATATGTGAAGACGATGCACCTACACTAAGTAATGATTATGTCTGTCGCAGCCGCTGCATAGTCCGTTTCCCGGTGATGACGTCATACGGCCGCATGCTGGTGCACCGCTGCGCCGCCCTGTTCCAGCTGTCGCATCATCTCGATATGACCAACAAGACTTCCGTATTAGTTTCTAAGAGCGGTAAGTTATGTTAACTGAATTACAATAAAAAATATAGGTACATATATAAAAACATACAAATTGAGAACCTCCTCCTTTTTTTGAAGTCGGTTAATAAAAAACGACTACATTTTGAACCAAATGACAACATTATCGATGTAAAGAGGAAAACTTAAAAACCACATCCTGTATTTAAAGACGATACCATCTTTACACACCGAGACCCCTCCGTGTCTCGGAAAGCACGTTAAGCCGTTGGTCCCGGCTGTCATTTATATACGATACCCCTTGGTAAGACTGTTTGTCACTGTCAAAAATCCACGGATGACAGCCGGGACCAACGGCTTTTTTATCAAATGACTTCTCCCGCTCTGGGCGGAGCGGGAGGGTTTGTCAGACTTTTACTGCCTAAAACCCACCCGTGTTCCTTCACTTGCCTGTTGCCAAGGGTCCCGGTATCCCTTTCGGACTTTCCCGCAACCCTGCCCGGGGGGTCCCCCTGGCAGTGTTGCGGGAAAGTCCGAATCGGAATCGGTGACGTCTTATCAAAATTAACGAAACCATGAACTGTCTTTCAGGGACCTCTGGTGGAAGGATCCCTTGCACCAGCTTCAAGGAATGGTGCACGGCCACGTTTCCTCCCAGTCCGCTCCGCCACCAGCCCGATGTACCACATGCCAAGTAAGTACTCCTTCAGACAGCCATTGGTGCAGATTCTGTTGTTCACAAACTTAACTAAATTTAAGTTCAGTGCATCTTTTTCTTTCTATTTCATTAGGAAAAGGACAGAAGATAAATTTTAGTAAATTAAAGTAGCTTTTCGTGTTTGTCTGCCACACAACCGATTTTGATGAGGTTTTCACCATCGTTTAGAGAATTTATTCCGGGAGGTTTATGTGTATAATACGTTAGTATTAAAGTTACATATGACTAAGAAATCTCGATGTTTTGTCAAGTCGTAAAATCCGTGCGGAGCAGAAGCGGGTCGCTACTATATGTATGTCGGTGGATCTGACTCATTCCATCGATTTACAACAAACTCCTTCGTACAGTCACGGACTTTAATTGATGAGCCACCTGGCACTGTTCGTATTTTAACCGTGTAATGCAAATCGGGTTTATTCGGTTCCCGACACGGAAAGTCATATGTCTTCGTATTAGAAGAAGAAAATTATATTTCATATCTTTACCGGTTGGCTAACCTGAGAGCAGAACTACAAACTTGACAGCAGAGTGACTACCCAAAGTCAAACAATTGCAGGTCTAGCAACAGTAACCTAGCAACGATTGTTTAAGCGTAGCGATAGTAACGTTAGCGTACGGAGAAAATAGTAATAGTCATTTCGACAACTTCGAAAGTAACGTCTCTGACATCGACATTTCAACTGTCACTGTCTTCAGTTATTTTTTCAGAATAATCGAGTTAATGAGCTCTGATTCAAAGGAGGTCAGTATCAAATAGATTGGATAAACTTAATGCAACATTTTATTTATTTTTATCATTGAGAACTTATTAGTCAACCTCTATGGATAAGACTATTTCCGATTATAAGTAATTTATTTGTCATCTTGTTTACGAGCGTGCGGTTTGAGTTCGTGTTTAATCGTGTAATCTCGTGAATGTATGAAACTATAAAATTGAAAAGTTTGAAGGTGGCTCATCAATTAAAGTCCGTGACTGTACATCCAAAGATCGATGACCCATTCGGGCCACTACAAAAGAAGCAAATGGCCGCCACGCCATCGCTATTCCCATAGTGCTTACCACTTTACCATGGGATTACATTTATTATTATAATTACATAATATTATAGTAGATTTAGGGCGAATTTCACTAAACTTTTATACCAAGTGTAAGTCTTATCCTGCGAATAAATTTTGAATTTTTGACAGTTTTTCCATACAAAAACTGTCAGACGCCATTTTTATTCCACGGATAAAAGATATCTGACTTTGGTAAAATCAGCCCTTAGACACACACCATAGTATTTTATTTTTCATTCTAATTATTATAACTCTTAGTTTATGTATCTTCTAATTTTACGCATAAATAGTTACAGACAGACATTAGTATATACATTTATATATTTTTTATTTCTATGTACTCTCAATTTATTCAGTCACACTCATTTCCGTCTTGCTGATCTCGGTTTTGTTAATGTTATTTTGTTAATAAAAAAGAAAAAAAAAAAAAAAAGAAAAAAAAAAAAAAAAAAATGTTATAGTAATTCATTTTTATTTATTTACTTCGATGGTCCTAGTTTATCATTTATAACTTCCAGTTGCAGCTATAAATAGCTATATGTAAGCGGGTACGCCCTTTGTGCCTGGAGGCTTTTATATAGTTAATTTATGTTTGTTTATATTTACTACTTATTTCTGCTTGAGTACATATAGTTCTCGTTTTTTTTTTATATTATTCTTTTTTTTTTTTGGTTGGTATATTGGCGTGTGCTAGCTGACATATGGCTAATTAGATTTATGTTTTATGTTAGTAAAGTCTTTACTAACAAACACTGCGATTACCACCCAATCTATATAAACGGTATGCAAGTGCCATATGCTAATACAGCCAAGTACCTTGGCATAACTCTTGATGCCAAGCTGCGATGGAAATGTCACGTCAAAAAGAAAAGACAGGAACTAGACATACGTTACAAAAGTATGTATTGGTTACTCGGAAGGAAATCCTGTTTATCAATACATAATAAAATGATATTATACAAACATATTCTTATGCCAATTTGGACGTACGGTATCCAACTTTGGGGCTGTACTAAACTAAGCAACGCTAAAATAATACAAAACTTCCAGAATAAAGTACTCAGGGATGCTGTAAATGCACCATGGTATATTAGAAATGACAACCTCCATCGAGATCTTAAAATGGAACTTGTCCCCACAATCATCCAAAAATTTGCTGAGGCCCACGAACACAGACTTCACCGACATGTGAATGTCGAGGCAATCCAGCTGCTAGATAACACGGACATAGTGCGTAGGCTAAAAAGAACTAAACCATTTGAGTTAGTGTAGTGTATAAAAAATAGTAACAATGCTGTGCTATACATGTAACACATGAACAAAGTGTTTTCATCAATTATCAGACTCTAAGAAAGTACGAAATTGTGTAAAAGTGCAAATTGACACTATTCTTAGTTATAACATAATCTATCTCGTAAAATATTAAGTTAGAGTTAAATTGCTTATTAGCCTATTAGGCTAGATTGTAATCCATTACTAAGAACGTTTGAAGATTTGTTCTTATTAATCAAAAAAAAAAAAAAAAAAAAAATGTTTTATGTTGCGTAATGTAAATGATTTTGCAAACTTTTGTATAGAATCAATTTTTTCTAACTGAACAGACAGCTGTGCTGCTGGGGAGTTTGTTGCGCCACTTCTTCTTCCCAGCTAAAGCACTAGGAAGTGGTGAAGGGTGGGCGTTTTTGGGGGACTGTCTTATGTGATTTTGACGTTCGAAAAGTGCTGATTCTCAGCCTAGTTTGAATAAATGACTTTTGATTTTGATTTGATTTAAGAAATATTGCTTACTTGATAAAGTAATGCCACACGGGGGGACATCATTACGTCATTCGCGAGGTTTTTGGTGAAAATCAGCGCTGTTGACGATAGGTTCGTCCGAAGTCACGGCATTTAGCTGAGCAATAAACCTATTCTTGCACAGACGCGACGCACAGCTTAATTTGTTCTTGTTATTGTTGTTTGCTTGTTACAAAATTGTTATTTTTTCCACTCTGTAATCGGCATTTCGTTTATTTATAATTTGTATTTGTTGTTTGTTTTCATTTGTTATGCCGCAATACATTGCGCAACTAAATTGTCTTTGGCCTCACAGCAGGCGTAGTATGAGCACCGTTTTGTCGACGGAAGAGTAGACAAAAATGACGTTTCCTGTAGACAGTAAACAGTACGAGACGGCACCAAAATAGAAACAGTCAACTGCACTTTTTACAAAATTCACTCTTTTACATAATTCGACTCAGAATTCTTTGTTTTATCATAGGATTTATCGGTTGTCAGTGTGATTTTGACAGTAAGGATAGAAAACTTTCTTCCGAAATAGTCTACATATAAAAAGACCTAGACAAAGATCGTTAGAAATGAAAGACAAAATGACAGATTGTAGAAAGATTTCTACGGTGAATGTCAAAAATGAAGAAACAAACTGTCACTTTGTATAGAAAAAGCTATGTCTATTCTTCGTAGACATAGAAAACGCCATGCTACGCCTGCAGAGCATGTATGATGTGTATCATGGTCTCTGACCACAGATTGGAAATGTACTCTGTGCCACAGACTAAGTGGCCTCCGAATACGAGGCTTTTGGGTACTAAGTAAATGACATTCTTTTATTTTGTAATGTGTGTGTTTAGTTTGTGCAGAATAAATAATTCTTTCTTTCGTTCTTTCTATAATTATAACAAATACAATTCAACAGGTCCATACTAAAACGCGACACCCACTCTCTGGACGAGCCGGGCGCGGGCTCGCTCGCTAACAACAGAAGCAAGTCACTCGAGCAGAGAGAGAGGGAGTACGAGAAAGTGAGACGGAGGATATTCAGCTCGGTAACCTATCTCATATAGTACATTATGTATGCTAAAGTTCAGGTGCTGCCATGTTAAAAAAGGTCCCCACGATTTTTTGGCTCAAAATGAGGGCTTTCATGAAAATCCTCGCCCGTTGGCGCCACTTTGACAAGAGGTCTTTTCGACAATGAATATAAAATGCATAATGACCGTTCATCATTCGTTTTATTCATTCGGTCACGACTAAAGAAAATATAGGCGCTTTGACACTTTTGACAGGTGCCCGGACCTGACGTCTCAGTGCTGCCACTTATTGAACGCAATTGGGGCGTAGCGCTATGAGGAAGAGTCTTGACGTTTTGTATACAGTGCGTTCATTATAACTTGATCCGTGACGCGATAGGTAGCATTAAATTTTGCAGTCTTAGTATCAATAGGGTACTAATAGACTTCAAAATGGCCAGTAACAGAACAGTACTACCAATCACATGACTGCAAAATTCAGTGCTACCAAACGCGTCACGGGTCAAGTTAGAATCAACGCACTGTAGTCAGGGCCCGATTTAAGGCCCGCAACAGCGGCCATGGCTCCAGGCCTCCACAATTTTTTTTTTTTTTCGATAAAAAATACTTTAATTTCACAAGGAACTTTTTAAATTTCTTTCATGTATTGAGTTGATGGTCTTAAAAATGATACGTTGAATTGCTTGTAAAAGTAATTCAACGTATCATTGAAAAAAAAAGATTCGACAAAAACAAAAGATATAAATCTTTTGTTTTTGTCTGTTCCATTACATTTTCGGGGCCTCCACTTCTTGGTTGCCCCAAGGCCTCCACACCTTTAAATCCGGCCCTGACTGTAGTGACAGTAATGAAACATCTTACTTATCTGAAGTATTTCTTTTTTTTTTTGCAGCAAGACGAGTCGCAATGGCCGTGGCTTGCTTCCGGCCCTATCAAGGTGCTCACACCCGAAGGTGGCGGAAGGAATAAACTGTTGAAGGTATACGAGAAATTACTTTAATTAATTTTATTGATATGATCCGTATATTTTTTGGGTATCGTAACTAAAGTGTGTCGGATCGTTATCCTAAGTATTGTTATCAAGAAATTAAGATCTAGGTTTTTTGGTTAAACAAAGTTCTTTAAAGGCACATCTTTACGCGGCTTGCGGTAGGAGTTAACAGGCAGAAATCGTCACGCGAAAAATCATTCATACTTGCGACCGTTTTCTTCTAATTTGATAGGGAGAGAAAAAATGTGAATTTGGTCAATATGAAAATCAAAGATGACGGCTGAGAAAATTTTCAAATTTTTGATCATGGCTATCGTTTTCATAGTTTTTGAGGGTGCTAAAGCCGCTAATGAAGCCAAAATGTAAATCCAAGATGGCGGCAGCCAAAATTTTTATTTTTGTTTTAAATCATACGTGAGAAGGAGCTTCGTTCTTGAAGGGGGTTCCACGACCGCACACGTTTTTTCTTATAACATAATCCTACTACATTCTGTGTCCACGGTTTGCGATTATGATTCTTGCTAAATTCTCACAACACAACTCAATTTGAAGTCACAGTTTGACCTGATGTCCTTATCACTTCAAGTGACTTTGTAATTATACAGGCATGAGGCACAGGGTGTAAAGTTCACTCATCCTACAGAAAAGGGAGGATCCTCCGACCAGACGCGTGTTGTGTCTTGTGGGTACTGCCCGACGATTGATGTCGAGACGTTGTATATATGGCATATATTATATGCTAGTCGCGCGGTAAACACCGTGTGATGCGTAATTCGCATGTGGCGATGTAAATGTCGCCTCATAATCATAAATTGAGAATTCATAGGATCCTCTGGCAGCTTGTTTGAACCATTTTATTTTTCCCGCAGGTGCAATCCCTCGAAGGCAGTGTTCCGGGTTCCAGTGGTTCCTGGCGCGGTGCCCGGGGTCCTGTCTCCAAGAGTCACAGCTTCGGAGGATATGCTGCAGCAGAGCCGCATACACCAAGGCTGCTTAGTAGACAAGGTAGGAGCTGAAATTGTGTAGAGACTGCATTTTTGTAACATTTTTCTTTATCCACTTGGTCTCCATTTTTAACCGACTTCTTCAAAAAGGAGGAGGTTCTATGTTCGTCTGTATGTACTTTTTTTTATGTTCGATATTTTCGTCGGTGGCAAAAAACGAAAATGAAAAGCAAAGACACCTACTTCCGAAATTAAAGTTATTTTTCACTTTTTCAGTGTTTTTTTTTTAAAGTCTGTTGTTTTTCTTTTTTGTAAAAAGTTTTACAATAGTTATTTGTTATGCAAGGCTGCAAAGTTTTTTTTTGCGCGAGTACTTGTATTGAAACCTGAGCAAGCGAAGGATTCTAGGATTGAATTATGAGCGAAGCAAGTGGTTCAAATATAGAATCCTGAGCGATGTCAGGGTTTCAAAGGTACGAGACGCAGAATAACTATGCTGCCGAGCGAAAGACACAACTTTTCACCTCACTAATGCTAGATGTCTCCAGGCATTAAACAAATATTGTATGCTTTTATGCACTTTTCGCGCAATTTTTCGGAAAAAAAGCTCAATTCCGCATTATGTACTAACTCGGCAATGATAAACAAACCAAAATGATGGAAAGTGAATTGAATATACAGAAGAAAATTATATAAAGTTTTTGAAGTGAAAACTTCTTTAGGCGCGTTGACCGATTTCTTTTTTGTGCTGGCCAGTGCGATTATTCTAAAAATGAGGTTAGCGCACTGACATGAAATAAGTATTCATCAATCAATTCGGCATTATTCTTGTTGCAGGTGATCTGGCGTCCAGCAGTTGGCGCCTGTCTCCATCCAGTTCAGGATACAAGACCCTCAGTCTTCGCAGTACTGACTCTATCACTCCTTCGCCTACCGGTAAGTTCAATAAAAGATTATATACAAGATCTTAGTAAAGGGGCTTGTGGCTAAGTAATAACAGCCACACGGGTCGATCGATCAGGTCAAGCTACGCTTGCCGAGGTTGGTCCGTAGATGGGTGACCATCTTTACATACCACGAACCCTCCGTGTCTCGGAAAGCATGTTAAGCCGTTGGTCCCGGCTGTCATTTATAGATCTTTTACAGTCGTTACGGGTCGTCAGAAGCCCGAAAGTCTGACAACCAGTCTTACCAAAGGGGTATCGTATTACCCAGTTACTGGGTTGTGGAGGTCAGATAGGCAGTCGCTCTATGTAAAATACTGGTATTTAGCTGCGTCCGGTTAGACTGGAGGCCGACCCTAACATAATTGGGAAAAAGCTAGGCAGATGATGATCCGTCATCAGACCTGAGTTTCCAGAAACTGGGAATTCAAATATTTATGGGTATCGTAATTAAAGTGTATTGGATCGTGTGACTCCGGATTTTTAATTTGTCTATCTGTGATGTCTCGTTTTTACTCTTTTAGTTGATTTTTTTTAATGTCTTACAATAAAATTTTGCTTACAGGAGGCGCCAGTCCCGAGCCGACTGTAAACGCAAACATACCAGTTACAACTAACGTAGAAAACTCAGGCGTTGTCTGGTGTGTCACCGACATGTCCGCTGTACCACCAGGCGCTATGGTCATACACCCACAGGTAAGATATTATTTTTATTTTTATATATTTTTTATTTTCGCTTAGAGATTATTATACTAGTGGACCTGACAGACGTTGTCCTGCCCGAACAGCGCCAACTACCGGGTCCAATTGTGAATCTAAACCAACTCAAACACACACAAAAAATTTCATCCAAATCGGTCCGGCCGTTTAGGAGGAGTTGAGTGACATACAGACGTACAGAAGAAATATTTTCGTCATCTAGATACTAATTACGATCCATAAATTGATGATTAAAAAATCTTTTTATGTTTTATTTCAGAAAAGAATTTATTTTGTTTTGTTTAAAGAAGAATTTGTTAAGTTTTTATGTGATTTTTAATTTTAATCTTAAAAAATCTTAGTACTTCTTTTTAAAATTTTAGGTACAGTTCGATTTAGACTTAATGGCTGCTCGGAACTTGAGGCGAGTCGCTGCGCAGTAACAATTTCATGTGTCAGCGGGGTGTGGGGTGGGGTACTGCGCAGTGAGAAGCTAACTTCCGAGCCGCCATTAAGTTTGAATCGATCTGTACATAGTTTTTAATTTGTGGCAGCTTTTAAATGGCAATTTTAATCGCTATTGTACATAAACTACTTTTAAAGATATTAGACTGTAAGCTTTCTGAAGAATGAATATATAAATCTTCCAGTCTTTTTTCCCCAATTAATTTGGCTCACCGTAACATATAATTTTCTTCCATACATCTCTGCCAGTCCTCATAACAATTCGAAGTCATGTGACATCTACCAACCCGCACTGGGCCCGCGTGGTGGATTACGGCCCACTCCCTCTCACAGAGAGGAGGCCTGTGTCCCAACAGTGGGGACAATATAGGCTGATTATATCTTCGAAAAATGGACGAGTTCAATTTTTTTTTGTTTTGTTCACTTTTCAAATGAAACGTTTTCTCTGTACCTCGCAGACGGGACGTCCGCTCACCAACCCGGACGGCACCGTGTACCAGTTCGACCCGGCCAACCCGCCCGTGCTGTACGACCCGGCCGTCGCACAGACTGATCAGCAGGGTGTTGAACAGAGAGTGAGTGTTTGTGGATACCATTTTTAGAGTTCCGTAAGCAAAGCGTAAAACGGGACCCTATTACTCCGGTGTCCGTCCGTCTGTCCGTCTGTCTCATGAACCGTGATAGTTAGACAGTTGAAATTTTCACAGATGATGTATTTCTGTTACCTCTATAACAAAAAATACTAAAAAACAGAATAAAATCAATATTTAAGGGGGCTCCCATCCAGCAAAACGTGTTTTTTTTTGCCGTTTTCATAGATAATGGTACGGAACCTTTCGTGCGCGAGTCCGTCTCGCACCTGGCCGGTTTTTTTAAAATAATTAATATGTTTTTGAAGTCAAACTTTAGGCGGCGATTCGGTAAATAGAAGAAAATTGAGCGATTTGGTAAATTTACGTGCTTTCCGAGACACGGAGGCGTCTCAGTATGTAAAGATGGTCACCCATCCACGGACCAACCCCAGCAAGCGTAGCTTAACCTGGTGGACGAACCGTGCGGCTGTTATTATTGTGAAAGCTCCAGGATAGCCCGCGATAGTCCTTAAGTTCATATAAGTGCCAAATGTCATGATTTCATGAAATAGTCATTCAATACACCTCTATGAACTTACAGAGTTGTATTGCTGATTCTAATGATTATAATTCTGTAAATCCATATTTGTTACGGTCGCGAATCATATTTAGATCAACATACAACCTGATACTGACCTGCAAATTGCACAAAAACATAAGAAAAATTGAATTTCGCGTGCTACCTTATCGCATCCCTTAACCACGAGCTCCTCATTTATTAATCAAATTAACGATAAATAAATCATTATTATGTTTCTAGGTACAATTGGATCCGTGCAGTGAAAAACGCCGCGGTAGGTTGGAGAAACAGCATTCATTTATTGATAATGGTGAGATCACTTTCCAGAATTAACTAGTCCAAAATGATGAGAAAAATATAGAATAAGTATATATTTTATAGAATAATTATTCGCCTATAACTCTAACTTATTTAATTTCAATTATTAAACATAATTTACCATAAAATGAGTAGTGACTTAGGCTGCGTTTCTACCAGAGATGTGCGAGGATGCGTAGCAAGGGATGTGTTTGTAAAGAACCAATAGAATCGCTTCATTTACCTCGCCTCGGTCAACACAGCTCTGGTGGAAACGGCTCAGCAGAGCTAGATTTTTGCGCATACAAAACAAGCGAGGGATGTGTACGAGGGATGTGTACGAGCGATGTGTTGCGAGGTTTGCGCATACTGTACCAGCCAGTCCATCCATCCTCGCATCACACATTAATGCGTATTTTCACAGCACAGCTAGACATCCGCGCACGACACATTTCCATCGCACATCTCTGGTGGAAACGCAGCCTTAAGGGTTGTAGGTTGTGAGTTCAAGCCCAGGCCTTCTTTACTTTGTGTAAATCATTTCATCACCACTACTCTCAAAACGGTGAGGGAAAACATCGTGAGGAAACCGGCATGTCCTAGAACCAAAAATTGGAAGACATGTGACATCTACCAACCCGCACTGGGCCCGCGTGGTGGATTACGGCCCACTCCCTCTCACTGAGAGGAGGCCGCAGTCCCAGCAGTCGATATCGATACCCATCAAATCTGTAGAGTTTCGCTAGCTAATTAAAATTGACCATGTATACCGAAAAAAATACAATAGACGTAGATATATTTAGTAACCTATTCCGCTTAACTATTCCTCAAAAGTCATAAAAAACCCTGTAAGAAATCGACACGTGTTTCACCTCTCAACGAGGCATCCTCAGGATGACGATTGACCAGTCGTGAACCAGAACACGACGTGTTGCCACGGCGAGCGCTGGACGCAGAGCTAAAATTTCTTTTAAATATATTAATATATATATAATGGTAAAAGTTTCTTTGCAATACCAATATCGATCAAAAATGGCGCGGTACGACGTGAATTCGCATTTTTCAAATTCAAAAGTATGTTTTGTTTTTAAATTACGGTGCTTTGTTAGTGAAACGCTCGTGAATGACAATGTTCTTTTTTTTTAAATGAGTTGCATTATGAAATTCAGTACAACATTATAACACCCGTTTGGAATATATTATGGTTACTATGACACTGTATGTTTTAACGATGGCAATAAGCTAACTGTTTCAGAAACTTTCAGAGAGCATAAAATATATTAGGTCTAATGTATTTTATAATGGATTTCCGCAGTCACGCCTGATTTCAATTAACTATCTGTATACAGAAAGCGAGTGTCAACCAAATGAAGACTGTCGCAACAACTGTTGCTGCGACTGTCGGAGAGATGAGGGATGCCAACTCAAGAACGCGACTGAAAAGGTACTTCATCATCATCATTTCAGCCTTCAGACGTCCACTGCTGGACATAGGCCTCCCCCAAGCACCGCCACTTCGACTGGTTCTGTGCTTCTCGCATCCAGCGCATTCCCGCGGCCTTCACCAGCTCATCGGTCCACCTTGTGGGGGGCCTTCGCGTTAAAAACTTAGTCGTCGGACCATAAATCATTGTTATTAGTGTGTCTCGCTCGCACTTATGGAGCTTGTGGAACAGGCAGCAAACTATCAATAAGACGGAAGTTCCACGTTCTTATTGCTACTGACATTTAGGGCCCTTTTCAGATTCAGGTAACTTTATTTGCTCAAACATGCGTGTACATACAATACCATGCATGCAAGGTGATATGAGTAGATACATGGAGTTGTGCTTACAAGTTTACCATAATTGTCATGGTGTGCAAATATTAATACTTACATGTTTAGAATTAAAAAATATAACATTATTCATTAACATTGAGAATGCATTAAGTAAATAAATTCAATTAAATTGATTGATTACATAATTCATTCTTATGGTCCGTATTCACTCGTTTTGGAGTAAAAATCAACGTGTGGACCGCAAAACTCAACTCAAAGGCTCGCATCGAGCTGGCTCGATAGAATTAAATAAAAGTAATTTCCTTCGCACCTACTCGGAAGCGAGCCGTCGAGCGTATGTACGTGTCCGCGAGTCGACCATCAGTCCGCCATTGTAGATATAACATTTATTTTGGCTCGAACCGTTCGGTGAATACTGAACGCCGCGTGCCACTCGATAGATGAATGCTGAATGTGTGGACTAAAACCCGTGCCGTGGTTTTTACTCGACATATTTGCTCGATCGAGTAAAACCGTATGTGAGCTTTAAAGAAATAGATAGGAACTACATACAAAATTGGGAATACGCATGTGATTCAAATAAGGGTCAAGTATATTTTTTTATAAACTATATTACTTGGGAATTATGCCTCCATCAATATTTTTGAATAAAATTTATTTTTGAGCGAGAAATTAATTTTTAAAAAGTCCCAAAAACTGTGGGTAAATTCAAATACTTGAAAAGCTAAGAGCGGATGTGACGTAACAATTCAGGACAACAAACAAAATATTAATGTCAAGTCAATCAACAAGTGTCAAGTCAAATGTCAAACACACTTGCTTGTTTGTTTTCATGGAATGTGACGTCATCACACCAAGCGCGCCAAATGGAGGGCGTTTAAATAGCCCGGATCGCGTGGATATTTTTCACATTTTTTTTTAAGTACTTTAAATTGCTTTTTTGCCGTCCAATTTTTTTTACTATTATTTGAAGATGTAAACTATCGAATAAAAAAATACATGCATATTCCCTATTGTCGAATATTCAATGGGAGCGTCTTCTTTATTTGCATTGATCGCAAGAAAATATTGGTTGAGATTACGATTAGGCGTTATGATCTTCGCTCTTCACTCCATACCATAACCAATATTCTATTACTGCTTGCCTATTAGGTTTTTTTTATTAATTTCTAGGAAACGAACACAAAACCGCCAAGCCCCTTCGAAACGAACTCACAAATAACCGCACAAGAAGAAACAACACAACTACAACAACAACCAGAATTCGAACAACCGACCAATGAGCAACCGCAGCAATACGAACCAGCCAATCAGCAAGCAGAACGATACGAAGTACCGAATCAACAACCAGTATACGAACAACCGACCAATCAGAAGCCGTATGAGCCTCCGCGGAGTTTTGAACCGGCCAATCACAACGTTGTGAATAACGGTTTGAATAACCGACCGGTGAAATTGACCAATGAGGGACAGGAGATTCAGTATCAGCCTTATCAGCAAGGATATAGGACGGAAGAGGTAATATAAAAAAATTAAATTTAAAAATTTAAAAACCCCCGACAAAAATAAAGCATCTAAAAAGTAAAAAAATAATATTTAATGGCCCTTTAAATTTAACATAAAAGTTGTAGGTAATATTTTGATCCAAGCGTCGTCGTGTCGGGGGGACGGCTAATGAAAATAGGAAGACATACATACAGTCGAAAACAGAACTTCCTCCATTAAAAAAAAAACAATTATAAAACTAGTTTAGAATGTCTCGTTGGTCTAGTGGTTACGAGTGCAATTGCTCATCAAATGACCTGGGTACTATTCTACATAGGTCAGCTTTATGAGGATCTTCTATTGAAAAATTCTCAGTAGCAGGCTAGAGTTTAGATTTGTATTAATGAGAATTTGTGTTACTTAATGAGAATTTGTTTTAATGGGAACTGGTGTTAATGGCAAGGTCCCATTAACACAAGTTCCCATTAAAACAAATTCGTTGATGGGAATTTGTGTAAATGAGAATTTGTGTTATTGAGAACTTGAGTTGATGAGAATTTGTGATTTGTGTTAGTGGGAATTTGTTAATTAATATTAAACTATTATTTCTTAAACTATAGGCATATTAATAAAATAATATCGCAAATCACCAAAATAACCATTTAATCCCCAGGTAACATCACCGCCTCAGATGGTGAACCACTTCGTTCCACATGAAGTGAACATGCAGGTCATGTCACAACAGAAAGTGGCGCAGCTACCTCTACCGGACCCGAATATACGTAAGTAGATATAAAACAGTTTTGCCATATTACACAGATATAAAACAGTTTTGCCATATTACATAGATATAAAACAGTTTTGCCATATTACATAGATATAAAACAGATTTTCCATATTACATAGATATAAAACAGTTTTGCCATATTACACAGATATAAAACAGTTTTGCCATATTACATAGATATAAAACAGATTTTCCATATTACATAGATATAAAACAGTTTTGCCATATTACACAGATATAAAACAGTTTTGCCATATTACATAGATATAAAACAGTTTTGCCATATTATAGATATAAAACAGTTTTGCCATATTACATAGATATAAAACAGTTTTGCCATATTATAGATATAAAACAGTTTTGCCATATTACACAGATATAAAACAGTTTTGCCATATTACATAGATATAAAACAGTTTTGACATATTACATAGATATAAAACAGTTTTGCCATATTATAGATATAAAACAGTTTTGCCATATTACACAGATATAAAACAGTTTTGCCATATTACATAGATATAAAACAGTTTTGCCATATTACATAGATATAAAACAGATTTGCCATATTACATAGATATAAAACAGTTTTGCCATATTACACAGATATAAAACAGTTTTGCCATATTACATAGATATAAAACAGTTTTGCCATATTACATAGATATAAAACAGTATTGCCATATTACACAGATATAAAACAGTTTTGCCATATTATAGATATAAAACAGTATTGCCATATTACACAGATATAAAACAGTTTTGCCATATCATAGATATAAAACAGTTTTGCCATATTACACAGATATAAAACAGTTTTGCCATATTACATAGATATAAAACAGTTTTGCCATATTACATAGATATAAAACAGTATTGCCATATTACACAGATATAAAACAGTTTTGCCATATTACATAGATATAAAACAGTTTTGCCATATTATAGATATAAAACAGTTTTGCCATATTACATAGATATAAAACAGTTTTGCCATATTATAGATATAAAACAGTTTTGCCATATTACACAGATATAAAACAGTTTTGCCATATTATAGATATAAAACAGTTTTGCCATATTACATAGATATAAAACAGTTTTGCCATATTACATAGATATAAAACAGTTTTGACATATTACATAGATATAAAACAGTTTTGCCATATTATAGATATAAAACAGTTTTGCCATATTACACAGATATAAAACAGTTTTGCCATATTACATAGATATAAAACAGTTTTGCCATATTACATAGATATAAAACAGATTTGCCATATTACATAGATATAAAACAGTTTTGCCATATTACACAGATATAAAACAGTTTTGCCATATTACATAGATATAAAACAGTTTTGCCATATTACATAGATATAAAACAGTATTGCCATATTACACAGATATAAAACAGTTTTGCCATATTATAGATATAAAACAGTATTGCCATATTACACAGATATAAAACAGTTTTGCCATATCATAGATATAAAACAGTTTTGCCCAACAAATCAATCAGCCTAGCCTTTTCCCAACTATGTTGGGGTCGGCTTCCAGTCTAACCGGATGCAGCTGAATACCAGTATTTTACATGGAGCGACTGCCTATCTGACCTCCGCAACCCAGTAACTGGGTTATACGATACCCCTTGATAAGACTGGTTGTCAGCCTTTCGGGCTTCTGACGACCCGTAACAACTGTCAAAGATCCACGAATGACAGCCGGGACCAACGGCTTAACGTGCTTTCCGAGGCACGGAGGAGTCTCGGTTTGTTAAGATGGTTACCCATCCACGGACCAACCACGGCAAGCGTAGCTTAACCTGATGGATCAACCCGTACGGCTATAATTACTAAGCCACGAGATATTTAAAAAAACTCGTAACATTTTTTTAAATTATGACGTTACTGAATTTACATTACTAATTTTGTCGCTACAAACATGAATAGTCCCGGTGATAGGAGCACCTTTAATCCATATATTCCATAAAATATTATAAATTCGACAATAACTCTATCTGTCTGTATGTTACCTTTCACGCCTATACCTGAACGGATTTGGATAAAATTTTGTCAAGGAGATAGATGGCATCCCAGGACATATTATCGACATACGCGGGCGAAGCTTCGGGCGGAACGAAAGATTATATAAAAATTATTTGTATTTCCAGGACAAATGCCCTTGACGAATATGACGAACATGGTGTATCAGGCACCCATGGCGCAAGGATACAATCCCTATCAATGCAGAGTTGTAAGTATTTATCTATTTATCTCAATACTCAATACATTTATTGCTTCTACATGTGAACTTAGGTGGTAGGTTTTACAAAGATATGACCATTATGGACCCTGTCAGGCACAGCAAAAAGTAGGAGAGAGGAGAGGAAGGGGTCTTTTTTATTTTACAACTAACCTATTATTATTCTATGGATTATAATAAAATAATTCTATAAAACTTATAATTAAATTTAAAATTTATCATTTTAGTATTCATTGATATTATAATAGCATTTAGATAATAGAAATTGTTTGAATTTATTTATGAATGTATTAAATTTTTGTTCTGCTTTAATTATTTCTGGTAATTTATTATAAACTTTAATTGACATGACTAGGGTGCTTGTTGAGTGAATTTT